>CAXKVW010000483.1:17500-642848 GCA_964058825.1 Carex arenaria | reverse complement strand
AGGAAGGAATGGCAAGATGTTGCCAAAAGAGAGCATTCCTGTACTTCATCAACCACAACATGGGTGATACCTTCGAGTTCTTATTTGTAGACAACGACCTGATATAAGTTTTAGGATTTGGTTTTTCATTGCAACTTCAGAAATCATAAGTGTCATTTTAAATTGCAGTATAATACATAATATATATTTGTAGCAATATATTAATTAATACTAAGAGAGTGCAGAGATGTGAAAAACCTGGAGATTATGGCAATTTCATGTTTCTGCACTTTGAGGTGTCATGAAGAATTTCCAACCTCAATGAAATCTATGAACCATATACCACCATCAGTTGGATCAGCTTCGTTCTCTTCTTGCTGATCTATGCTAGAGAAACAATTGGTTTCATCGAGTTTGAATTTACTTGTAGAAAATCATAGAACTCTGTATGATTATTCATGACTACATGCATAAGAAAAGAAAAACAATTTGGGTAATGCATCATTTTCAAAATTTGCAGCTTAAATTTAAAGGTTAAACTTTTTTTCTTGAGATATTTCTTGGGTAATCATAATGAATTATTAAGTGGCTTAACATTTTTTTTAGTTTCCTTTCAGACTATAAATTTGAAAAAATTGTTAAAAGTTGCAATTTACCTTGGTTTCCTTTTCGAATTAAATGAAACTTTTTGTGTTGGTGATAATGCGATTAATTAGTCGTCTTGTAGATCTACTCACTGGTAAAATCAAAACCAGACAAGAAATAAGGTTACCTTGATTGGAGTGTAAATGAAAGTCATGGTGAAGCGTCAAATATCCCTTTATACTTTGGTTGAAGCAGTTGGCAGCACGGTATTTCTCATTTCAACTGGTACTTGAATCTCCTTTTTTACTTCAAACATCTTTAAGATTAACGCTATGGCAGCTTCTCTTACTGGATGAAAATTTTGACTTCCCGCATGACCTCCGTGCCATGATCACACGCCAATGGTTTTTTACCGCATTATCAGTGCGACCAGGAAATAGTCTTGTAATTACAGCCCAACTATTACCATGGATTCGGTGTGAAGCAAGTAGTCTCTCTTCTTCCTCTTCGATAAAGGGGCTTCGGTTAATTCGTGGATCTAATTGATTGAACCACCTCAGCCTACAACTTTTCCCTGAAAACAAATATCGATTAAGTTTATTGCATTAAAATGTAAATTAATTGTTTTTTTTAATGACAATCATATCATTTTGGTACCCATGATAATTAGGTGTATTTGTAAATTTTTTTACTAAATTATTACTCATATTTCTTCAGTAAAATTTACTGAAGTGGAGATGTTTCAACATATTCTTCTATACAATGAAAAGAACTAAAAAAAGTGTCACCAGGGAAATTTAACTAACTATAGGCCCTCAAGCAATTCGATAATTAATTTCATGAGCAAAGGAAATCAAACAAGGAAGCAATCGACATTTCATAGCACACAAAAATTTCATATTCGAGCCCCAATCAAGAAAAATCAGCGAGCAATTCGCAAAAGGTGCAGATTTGACTTAACACAAGTTCAGATTTCAAGCCTTACAAAGCACCACAAACAAGCAAAAAGAAGTAAGGGAAGAGGCATAGAGGGATTTACCGAAAAAAGGCTTAAATTTACGAAAAGGGGCGAGCGTCTGTGCTAAACGACGGGGCGCGTCTGTGCCAGGTCGGGGACCTCGGGGTCCAAGGCGAGAGAGCGAGAGACCAAGGGAGATGGTGCGAGAGACGATGTCAGAGAGGAGGGGAGCCACGGCGCCGGAGAAATGTGATTTAGGGAGCCGCAGATGAGGCGATGGAGGAGTTAGAGAGATGTTTCTTACGACAAAGATTTAGGGTTTTTATTTTTTAGAGAGAAAGGAGGAAGGAGATTGATCTCCGACAGAGAGTTGTGACACAGGACAAAAATGGAAAAATAAAGTGGCGTGGGGAAGGAGAAAAGAGAGAGATTAAGTTGCGACAACATCTGATAGTTTCGTGTGTCTTTTTGTGTAGTGGATATGATTTTAACTGAATTTAGATTTCTACGTTTAAAACAGATGCATTCAATTAAAAGAAGACAAATCATTTGATTGGAGAATTCATATTAAATTCAAATTTTTATCAATTAATCACAGCCATTGTAGAATAGAAACTTCAAAGTGCTTAATAATATAATGGAGATATGAAACAGAAAGAAGCACTATATGCTCTGTACTTCTCACCAATGGTAAATTAAAACAAATTCACTTTCCTTAAACATCATAATACAATTACATGATGCACAATATATAGGCCATCAGATCACCTAACAACTTAGCCACCACATAAACCTCATCATCTTCCAATAAGCTCGTAACAAAGGTTAACCCATGCATAAAAATTATATGAGCTAATTAGTACTGATACATTAAACTCTAATTGCCAAAAATAAAAATAGTATAACTCAAATCATCTTTGCAACTTCACATGATAGAACCAGTGAGGTGACAATCACTTCTCTACTGTAAGAAATGGAACAAAAATGCATATATTGACAGGTATGAACCAATACCAGTTCAATTTTGCAATTTACTTTAACTTATCCTTAATATGTGTTAGAATGGGAAGAGTACCTGACGAACCCAATACAACTAAATTATGCTTCAATGCGCCTCATGTAAATTACAAGCATAATATTCATTATCAGTTGTCGTAAAACAATCAGATCCAAAATTTCTATAGAATTGCATATACTCAGACTATAACTCAAGAACATGCCTATACTATTCCTATTTAATACCTTTATAAAGTATACAAACTACCTCATGTCTCCATCATTTATGCAAAAGACATTGGAACTATGGTAGTTTAGACACCATTTGAACGTCAGAAAGCAACAAACTTAAAGGAGATTCATATATCCTATAACTCACAGGACAGAGGCAACAATCACTTTTTATGTCAGGTGTTTCACAAGCCCGGCAATATCAGAGAACAATATTTATTTTTTGAGTTTGTCTATAGTACAGTAAAAGAAAATTGGCTATAGTACAGTAATAAGTTTTAATTAAAATCTGATCTTTAATCGGATGTTTTCAACTTTTAAGTTGTTTAGGGATAGAATAGTCTTTATCTGTTATGTTATCTCTTTCTCACTACCCGTTACATATCTTTCTCCTCTACTCTATCTCTCGTCGCTCCCTCTTCCTTTAAGCTCCTGTGATCCTAATATTGGCACCACTCTTTCTTTCAATTGATTTCCACACAAAAAAGTACTATCTTGAAGAAGTCGTGATCCTTGATTTGTCTAATCCCTTAACCGCGGAGACCTTTCTCGCTTCGTCTCTCTCGTCACCAAAACAATCGGACCTATCTCCTCCGACTACGGCAGGCCGACCACCATTGGCATCGTCTCATCATGAGGAGTTGATTGCACCTGGTCTCGGTCGCCGGTGATCGCCGAAGACATTGATTAACCTTTAGGTTTCTCGGTTTGGGAAAACTCGAAACTGAGATATCTTTTCCCCAAATTGAGTCAATTTAATTCAGTTTTCTTCAATTCCCTCTGTCTAAAGCATCGTACTATCGATTAAATCATGTTTATATTATCAACTTAACATCTTTCATTAATTTTCTTTATGTTCTATCAAGACAAGTACTGGGGTATCGGTACCATTTTCCTTTCTTTGCTGAAATTCGATTAAGTCTCAGGTTCAATTCATTTCTTTCAGTTATACGATGGTCATTTGATGATCTAGGCAAGGTTCAGTGAAGAGTTTGAGGAAATAGGTCCAAGGGTTTCTGGGAACAAGAGACAAGAGAAAGACAAATAATATGAAGTATGCGATTTATAAAATGACTATTTTACCCTTCCAAGTTAAATTTCTGTGAAATTTAACGGAGACGTGATGTTAAATTTCTATTATCTCCATCGTTGGATTATAAAAATGAACAGTAATAAATTTGCTACACTATAGCCGAAATAAGTTTGCTGCACTATAGACATCCTCTTATTTTTTTATTCCTCTGCTCTCGATCCAAACAATAAATATAAAAGATATTTTCATTAACTTCTAAAACTAATTTTTAGTTGAATGTTGCACTGCTCCAGCTGACTTGACACCATTGTCCAAAATTTGCATAAATTAAAAATCAAGTTTCTAAGCAAACTAACAAAAAAGATTGAAGACCAAAAATTAGTGCCAGAATATTAAAAATTGAAGACCAGAAAAGGTTAAAATTGCACAACTCCTGATTCTATTTGGGATTAAATTTGCTAAACCAAGGCCAACAATACAATACAAACTCCTCGTGGAAAAATATAAATTAAAAATCTGTGATTAAGCTTGGTCAAACCTGTCAGCAGTGTTGCACGGCCCAGCCTGAGGAAGAGAGGTGCGCCTGTAGTCGCAAGACCTGAGAGGAGGGAGATCTCGGTTCAGTCAGAGATAAAAGGATAGCGAGACCTGAGAGGTGGTGGGAGACAGCGCCTGTGGTCACGAGAGGGGTGGGGTTAGATGCCTCACCTGTGGTTGCGAGAGGGAGGGGTCGAGTTGTCTAGTGAGCGGAGGAGAGAGATTGCGGCGAAATGAGAGAGGCACGAACCCTAGTGAGCAGAGAAATGAAAATGACAAAGGACATAGGCGCGGACTGAAAAAAATTAATCCTAGTGAAAATTTTAAAGTGCGTCAAATGAAAATTTTAAGGTTTCAGAATCGGTTATATAAATAATTATTCTTAATTAACACAATCAGGGATGGTCGTTAGTAAAAAACCATTCTTGATAGTGTCTGGACTATCAAGAATGACTCTTTACTAATAGTTGTTCTTGATAGTCCACTATCAAGAACGGTTATTTACTAACGACCGTCTCTGATTTGTTCTGCCCAATCAGGAATGGTTCTTTATAAACAACCATCCCTGATATCTAATTTCAATGTCGGCTTTTAACTTTGCCCGTTCCAGATATATATTAATATCGCGTTATTCTTATGCCCAACTCTGATGTGCCGATTTTGATGTCTCATTTTCCACTAGTAATCTTAGCCTCTAAACTTGACATTCTAGTTATCAATTTAATTTGTAGTATAAAAATGGCAGGAGTCTTTAAATTGCACTATTATTCCTCATTTGCTCTTTTAGAATATAAAATAATGGTAGGATCGAGTAGGACTTAGGAGTTTATATAATTAATTATCAATTTTCTAGTATACTCAGTTGCTTTTCTCATGCAAAGGCTATATATAGAGGGCCCCCAACCATCATTCTCTTGTATTCCTCAAACACAACCATCCCTCTCTCTTTCTCTCTTATCTCTCTCTATTCTCACTCTATCTCTGATTGAACATAGACTGATGGATCAAGGAAGTAAGATAGCAGGTTACTTCAAAGGAAAGAGCATTCTCATGACTGGCTCAACTGGTTTCCTAGGCAAGAGTATGTATTTATATATCTCTATCTGATACATATTATTCCTAGCTCGAGAAATTTTCATTGCGCCATTTTTAACGCATGCAAGATAAATTTTTCTTAAATGTTTAATACGTAGGCATATATTTAATACGTATACCTATACGTATTGGGGGCCGGGGGGGGGAGGTGTGCATGTGTGCCTTCAAAGATGATGAAAAGAATAACAAAGAAGGCAATTAATGTAGCATTTTTTAAACTTTTGGTAGTTTACATTCAACTCAAAAATATAACAAAGGAAAAAAAATAACAAGAAGGAAAACGTGAATTCTGCTCCATTATTTCAAGGGGTTTGATTTGATTTAAATTCATGTGTGTTGAAATAAAATTACGTAGATGATGGAAGATAGCTTATAGATGTACTTACATAATTATTTTAAGAGTTCTAAATTTATATTGATATCTGAAAGGATTTTGGTGACGTCTTCCACTTCTCAAAAATACCAAAATAAATAAATGGGGAATTTAATATATACCACTCAAAAACTATAAAATTACATATATACAACAAAATCTATAATTCGGTATTTACCATTCTAAATTCTAATAACTCCCATACTTACCCAATATAATTTAAATCTATATCAAATACACCCAAAAGTTGAATTAATTATGTTTAAGAATTTAAAAGCTACAATTAATTAAGGATTAATTAAAACTAGACTCATTCACCACATTCGAATTGGACTTTTGTTTTCTCCAGCTCTTGTCTACGCCCATTAGATGCTCTTTATAACTGCTTTTGTCGTTTCTCATATAACTCGCTACTCCATTATTACAACCAGCTCCTGACAACAGGACTGTTAGCTGTTACGATGGCTTCTTGCGCGGGGTGGTACAAGAAAGTGCAGCCAAAGCTGCCATCGTAATTGGGCTCCAATGAGATGGTGGTAGGGGATACCTTAAGGTGGATAGAGAAGCATAACTTAATGTTGTTATCAGTTATCAAAGCGGGTACATGGAGAATGAATCTCGTTTTAATTAATCCTTAATTAATTGTAGTTTCTAAAATCTTGAACATAATTAATTGGAGTTTTGGGTATATTTAATTTATATTGAATAAATATGTGAGTTATTAGAATTTATGATGGTAAATATGTAATTATAGATTTTGGAGTGGTAAATATTTAATTTCATAGTTTTTGAGTGGTATATATGAAATTCCCCCAAAAATAAATTATAACTTATAACAGATTGCATAATGTAATATAATCTTAATATATTCTATATAATTAATGTGTTACCTACTACAAAAAAAAATATAAAAATATTTTATAAAAATTATCATATACAAAAAATTTAAAGAATATATATATATAAAATTTTGGATGTGAATTACATGTACAGATATAAGATAAAAATAAATAAAAATAAAGCACGTTTTCATCTATCAACTTCTTAATTAGGTGAGTGGAACCCTGGATAATAGCATCTGTATATATTCACCAAGAAGCTATTCATCAAAAATTTGGATTGACAACCTATGTGACTAGGGTTCAATTTCTTAATTAGCACTTTAAAGAAAGAAAGCTGTTTACCATAATTTGGATTTTGACAATGTAAGGTTGATTTTGATTTGTTTTGTCTTGTCCTTTTCTTCAATGGTCTGGGACAAATATTTACCCTATATAATTTAGTTGCTTGCTTAAGCAGGTTAACTTTTTGTATGTTAGTAGGAATAGTTTGTTGTCAAATTTTGACTGAACTGGATCTTTTTAATTAGACATATCCATCTCTGGCTAGCTACATGGTTTTAGTAAATTGAAATTGGACCATTTTTAATGCATGCAAGATAAATTTTGCTTAGATATTTAATACGTATGTGTACATGTATGCGTATGTTTGATATGTATACTACTATACGTATATGTATACGTGCGCCTGTGTGCCTTCAAAAATGATGAAAAGAATATCAAACAAGGCAATATGTAGCATTTTTTTTTTACTTTTGGTAGTTTACATTCAACTCAGAAAGATGACAACGAAACCTAGCCATGATGCTTTTATTTCATTTTTTCTATCTTATGCATTTCAATGAATATTCTTATGCGACATGAACAACTATAGTACAGTATAGGAAAAAAAAATAATAATAATAACAATAACAATAACAATAACAATAACAATAACAATAAAGGGTTTGACCCCTTATTACCAATAAGGACGTGATAATAGTCCTCCAACTCTAACAGTCAAAGACTTGGACGATTGGACCGCCCTTTAAAATGTCGGCGCTTCAACGCCCACTGTATTTAAGGATGTCAGCGCCAACCGACCGGGCAGAATTGATGCGCACAGGTCTTACTAGTTCATTACCCAAGTCTTTTTACAATTAATGTAAAATAAACTATTAAATTTTCAGGCTTAATAGTACTTTACCCAAGTTTTAATAGTTCTTTTCACAAGTCTTAATAGTCCTATTCACAAATCTTAATAATAGTTTTCCCAATTGAATATACTTAGTAAAATAAACTATTAAATTTACAGATGACGTCCAGAATTGATTATTTAGTCAAAATACTTAATTTACCATTCTCACTGATTTCTTAATATTTGTTATCTTCCTTCTATTAATTCTATTTACTAGTTTTGTCATTTCTTACGGATAGATCAATTTTTCATTTTTTTTTTATATGAGGCTGGTACTGTTGCAATATTGCAATACTTACTAGTTTTGTCATTTCTTATTGATTGATCAATTTTTCATTTTCTTATATAAAGTTGATATTTACGGGTTATGCCATTTCTTATGGGATGACCAAAATTTCATTTTCTCAAATAAAGTTGCTATGTTACTTCCTTCTAATATATGAGGGTAGTACAATTTCATTTTTTTTTCCTCATGTTAGCTTCCTTCTTCTATTCAATTTAGTTGTATTTTGTAGCTTAACTAATTTATGAGGATTGCGATTTAACTAGGTTATTCTTATTTTTGGTTGCAATTTTACACTTAATCTGAGCTTGTTTCAGTTTCTACCTGTACTTATTGCATAGATATGAGAGGATAATGTTTCTTGCAAGAACTATGAAACACGCATGTATCAACAATTTTGTGAATGCTGATACTGTAAAACACATATCAGCTGTTTCTAGACTGGTACACTGCCAAAGCACTCGGTGCAATTTTGTATGTATGATCCTGGGAAATTATTTATTTTTGTCATGCATTATATTTGTATGCACATGCTTCATTTTTTTATCACTTGTATGGACTATTTTTATAATAATTATCATCTCTGCTTTTTATTAGTAAGTTTAATTAATAACACTAAATTATGTATAATATATTGGAGAGGATGATTATATTAGATGGTTACAAAAATATGTGGGAGGAGGGAATTTAAGTCTTTATATACTATAATGTGAGAATAGAGGGTATTAAGTTTTCATTCTTAATTTTACTATCTTACTGAACAATTGCTCCTTAGCAAGGATTAAATTTTTAATCCTCTCTCTTAAGGAAGGTTGACGAACAACCTCAAAAGGAGTAAGCTTAAACTGATCAATATGATGTCATTACATCTTTTTATACTAGAGGACACAAGTCTTAATAGTAAAACAAGTCTTGATACTATACACAACAAGTTTTTATTTTCCATATCATCTCTCTCATTTTCCCTCTCCCTCTTCCACTTCATATACAGCTCTTATTTCATCTTGTAAATCTATTATTTCAAATATGAGAGAGTAGAAGGATATTGGGGTAGCACAGCGAGAAATCATGGGTAAAGCAAGTAGCATGACGGCACTACATGGCGAGGCGGAGAGATCCAGGTAGAGACGAGGGCCATTGTGCAGTGAAATTTGATTTGAAAGAAGTTTTGAAATCGAGGAAGAAATTAATTTCTTTTGCGGAAGTTTCTTTTTATGGAAAGCCATTAGGAGTCTGGGGGCTTCTTGGGGGATTTGAGTTGGGGACCAAGATAATTTCTCTTTCCAATAATCAAAAACAAAAAAATGAGTATTTTTTCCACTAAAAAAAGCATGCACCTAATACAACATAAACTGTTAGTTCAAGTGCCAAAAGGGACGAATTAAAGATAAACCATAGAATATTTTGAGAGGAACATAAAAAAAAATATTGTTTAAAAACATACACGAATTATTAATTACATTTGTTTTTTTTCAATTACACTTATTTATTTAAATGTCATGAATTTAGTACATTTTAATACTGATTTTTAATTTGCAGTTTTGATGGAGAAAATTCTAAGGGTTGAGCCACAAGTAAAGAAGATATATCTACTAGTAAGAGCACAAGACTCTGAATCAGCTATGCAGCGTGTGCAATCTGAGGTTTGATTTCATTTGATTTCAATATATAACATATATAGTTATAATTATATAATGTGCTTGCAGGAATTTGCTTTCATTTTTCATGGAATATATATAGCTTTATACATACAATGAAAGTAACAGCACAAGTTAAACATTTTAAATATGTATTAATATACTTTAAGTGGGAGGTAGACCAACAAGTACTAAGATATTATTTCTATCATTATCATGAGATGATTGTTTATTGTTTCTGTTGTAAGTTCCAAATCTGATATATTGAGAGCGACACTTAATATTAATTTGTACCACATCATGATCTAGATTATTAGCCACAGCTTAATTTTTTTTTTTTTTTGGGAATCTTCCTAAATGGAAATTGTGTGAGAAAGATACCTTTACAAAGTTTTCATATCCAAGGTACTTTTAGAAACAAGATTGCAAATAAGAAATATTAAGACCAACCATAGCTCTCCCAATAATTAATACAACAAAAATATAGTTTAGAGATCGAGTCCTCTGTCATTGTCCCAAAGTATACTTCATGCATAGATATGATGTTACCCAAAAAAAATAAAACCTTAAACCGGTATTATTTAACAGACTCTTTCTAATTTATTTATAGGTGATTGGGAAGGAATTATTTAAGGATTTAAAAGAAGAACATGGCAAGGGGTACAACAAGTTCATGGAAGAAAAGATTTATCAAATTGCAGGAGATGTCATTTATGAAAATTTGGGAATTGAAAGTCCTCAAGTTGAGAATTTAATCAATGAAATTGACATAATTGTTAACAATGCAGCTACTACAAACTTCTATGAGAGGTAGCTCTAATATTACATTGCTAAATAATTAAGACTTGTTATTATTTCAAAATAAAATTGTTAAACAGCATATACCCATTAATTAATGTTATTAATGAAATTATTATTATTTGTTTGTACTTAGGTATGATGTTTCTTTAGATGTCAATACATTAGGAGCCAAGCATGTTTTGGACTTTGCAAAGAAATGTGTTAACATAAAGATGTTTCTTCATGTTTCAACTGGTAAGCACCAATTTATATCAATATTTCGTTTTTATCACCTTAAGAATTTTATTGCATGATTTAATTAGCAGCGAAAAACCTGCTACATTGTTTCTTTTAAACTTTGAAGGGTTGCTGACAATGCTGTAAAAAAAAAAAATTTATAAAAGCCTCAAAAGATAAATTCGAAATAAAAGTAGATATTCAGATAAATTGTGTTGAAAAAAGAAATACAAAAAATATTCACCTTTCTTGTTTGGAAAAAAACGAACAGCATATGTTGCTGGGTTGCAAGAAGGCCTAATACAAGAGAAACCACTTAAAATGGGAGCAACATTGAATGGAAGCTCAAACTTAGACATTGAGTCAGAGCTCCGATTGGTTGAGGAAACAAAGAGAGATCTCCAGTTGTCCGAGACGGATTCTCTAAATAGCACCGAGAAGTTAGAGAGAACCGCCATGAAAGAACTCGGCATCAAAAGGTTAGAATAATAGAATTGTTCTAAAGAGGACATAACTTGTATTTTTTTCTTAGTGAGGCTACGGTACTATGCATAGCAGATATTGGTCCATACTATGAATCAATATCTTCATTTTCAAAGTTCAAAAATTATTTTGAACGATTCAACATGATCTCTATATGGAAATGTACTTGTACATCAATTTTTTCATTCTATAAAACTTTTTTACTAGTTTTTAGATAAGTAGAATATCATTTGATCTAAAGATTATATTTTAGATCATTCAAGTGTGGTAATTTCTATATATCTAAAAAATAGTAGAAAATTATGAAAAGTTTATAATTTAGTTTATCAGTACATTTTTATATAAAAATCATGTTGAACGTTTTAGGCATGCCTAGTACCACAGCCTCACCCTTTACTTCTTTTCTCTTTGTTTTCCTTTTTTCTTTAGTGGGTTCAAAAAGAGTACTGCCAGTAACTTCAGGAAAACAAAATATGCAAAGCAGATAAGCATTTTTTATTTCTAGTATTCTTAATTATTACCTACAGTGAGATACATGCGTAAACACTGGCAAGCTGCAGTGAGCAGTATATTTGCATGGACCACAAATCCACAAGTGTGATTTGATGTTTCTTCAACATTTATTTAATTTAATTAATTATGTGAATATACTTTTTGTATGTTAAAGGGCAAGGAAATTTGGATGGCCTAATACATATGTATTTACAAAAGCACTGGGTGAGATGGTACTAGGTCACATGAGAGGAGATGTACCTCTTGTTATAATAAGACCTACTATTATTACTAGCTTGTACAAGGAACCCCTGCCTGGTTGGATGGAAGGGATCAGGTACCAATTTTTTTCTCTATTATTTAAATTTTTTATTGGTTTTTGAAACAAATTAATAATATCAGTAAAAAAAATTGCATTGATTGCAAGCACAACTGGATTTTACATGCAACAGTAAAAATGCTGGAAATTAAAAAAAAAATGTAAATAGGACATAATTATGGGTGTAATTTATGAAAAAATTATGATTAACTAATTTTTTTAACTGAAAGAATTATTACTGTTTTTGTTACAGGACAATAGATAGCTTTATACTTGGATATGCAAAAGGAAACCTTTCATGCTACCTAGCTGATCTTAAGGAGATTATGGATGTGGTTAGTTCATAATTTATTTAATTAATTGATCGATCTATTCTCAAAGTTTTCAATGAAGAGCTTCAATTTTATGTACACATTCTCAAATGAGTGAGGATATATTACTATGCATATATAGTGCGAATTGGTCAGTATATCTTCATTTTAAAAGTCCAATAGTCAATCTAAATTGTTCAACATGATCTTCATGTGAAAATATGCTTGTAGATTAAATTTTATATTTTTTATAACTTTTACTTTTTTTAGAGAGGTAGAGAATCACTTGATCTGAAAATTCTACACCATTCAAAAGTACTGATTTTTCTAACTATCTATAAAATAGTTAAAAAATTCTAAAAAATGTAAATTTAGAATGCAAGTACATTTTCATATGAAGATCATGTTGAATTGTTCAAATCGACTATTTTTGTTTTCAAAATGAATATATTGATCCATAGTAAAGCAATCCGCTTGTACTTGTACCATATAGAGGTGCTACATTTACCTGATTACCTGGTCACGATCCAGTACTGTACTAGAACCAATCCGGATCCGACTAATTTGGATAGGATATGGTTTTCAAATATAACCAGTTAAATTATGGATAATGTTACAAAATTAATACTTAATTATCCAAAGCGGAACAGATATTATATTAGACAGGATATGGGTTTGATTTAATTATCTGACTCATAACCGAACCCGGCCCAATACCCGTATAATTACCCGACACAATGCTAATACAATTCTTTTTAATTAATTAATATAAAATCATAGGTTAATAACTATGAAAAGGAAAACACCAAAGTATTTTTTCGGAAACAAATATTTATTTAAGTAGTAAGCCATATATACTAGAAAGATGCTGAAAGTTTTCTTCTTTTACTATTTGACTTGCAAAATAAAAGATAAGGAATATCTTGTCCAATATCCAATATGATTCATCAAGTTCGTCTTTCATTCAAGTAAAGGATTGAAGAAAATTGAAAGGATCTGATCTAATCAATGCATAGATCATTTTCATTCTGATCTCAATTGTTTTACAAAGCAAAGAAAATTTATGAATGCAGATACCAGGAGACATGGTGGTGAATGCCATGATAGCAGCAATTGTGATGCATTCTGGAGAGGATGCCGAGACGATATACCATATCAGCTCTTCTATGAGAAACCCAGTACGGTTTTTCACATTCGAACAGTGCGCGTACCGATACTTCAGAGAGAACCCTCGCATAGGAAAGAATGGCATTACGATCGGATTTAATCGAGTGCACGTCTTTAAAACTATCAGTGCTTTCAAGGCATACATGATTCTTTGGTACAAGCTTCCTTTGGAGGTTCATTTCTTCTTTCTTAATCAGTTGCTATATTTATTTGGAAAAAATAAAAAACAATGCTTGTTACTGTATTTGGAGCTTCTGTTAGCAAATTACAACAAATTCTTTAAGTGAAAATTTCAAATAACAACCAAAACTATTTCTCTCTCAATGAATTGTTATATTTACATGACAATACACTAGAATTTTTGTTATATTTACATGACAATACACTAGAATTTTTGTGACTGTGTTTGAAACTACTGTTAGCAAATTATTACAAATTATTTTCGTGAAAATTTCAAATAGCAACCAAAATTTATTATTTTCTTAACCAATTTCTATATTATTTGGAAAGACACAAGAGAATGTTTAGTTGTGATTGTATTTGGAACTTGTGTTAGCAAATAACAGCAAATTCATTTAGTGAGACTTCAAATAACAACCAAATTTTTTGAAATATTTTTTAATCTAACAACCACAATTTTTGTATGATTTACAAATCCGAGTTAACCACTGAAAAAGTTTGGGGCTGTCTTCGGGCTTATCAGCAAATATGATAATATTTGGAGTTGTCTGCATAAATGATCCCAATGTTCATATCAACATGATGTATAAGCACATAGTTACTAATTGGTGATAGAAATATGGCCATCTAAAAAGAAATTTGTTTTTAGATGATCCCAATGCTTATGGCCAATGCTTATGGCCATATTTCTTTTGCTGATAGAACTATGTGCTTATGGCCATCTAAAATGATCCCATAAGCATTGGGATCATTTATGTGCTTAATGGCCATAAGCAAAAGAACTATGTGCTTAAAGGCCATTGGCCAATTTCTTTTTAGATGGCCATAAGCACATAGTTCCCAATTGAGCAAAAGAAATATCATGAAAAGTTAACATTTGCAAAATGGCCATCTAAAAAGAAATTTGTTTTTGCTTTTTGAGTTCACTAGTTACTAATTGGTGCTTTGTTGCAGGCATTGTACATAGTAAACTTGCTATTGTGCGGGCGATTTTCACACCGGTACAATGAATTAAGACGGTAGTACCAGTACATTATGCACCTTGTTGACCTCTATTCCCCCTATGCCTTTTTCAAAGGACGGTATGCATTTCTACCACCGAATTATTATTCATAATTTATTCACATAAAATTGCATGGAGCAATTCAAAAATCATATGAACTATTATTTTGCATCAGTGTTAATACAAGTTAGTTTTTTTTTATTTAAGCTTTGATGACATGAACTTGCAAAGGTTGAAGCTTGCGATCGAAAAGGACACGATGGATGCGCAACTTTTCTGTTTTGACCCGAGAATCATCGATTGGGACAACTACTTTTACCTAACTCACATTCCTGGAGTCCTGAAGTTTCTCCCCAAGTGAATTATTGTAAACACCATTTACTAGTACAACAAACATGGATACTGTTGGAAATTAATAAACTTAATTATTGATCAAATGTGTTGGTTAATTGTTGGAATCCTCTAAAATTGTCATGAATGTTTTGGAGTTCTCTAGAAGTCATATTGTCGTTTTCTATGTTGTCTTGAAATATGAAAAACGTGTATAGAAAATAGAGAAGAATGAGATATTTAAATGTTATTAAATGATAGTAGAGTGTGTAAAAAGTTCATATGGGTCTATATAATGTATGAGTCTTTTGGATATAAGAGAGTAAGAAAATATTGATAATAGAAGTTAAATTTTCTGCCATGGAGTATTCTCTCTTCCACTATTAAAATATATTAAGTTTGCCACATATTAAAATTGATCCTATCAATTTGGTATCAAAGCCTCGTTGAAAATGGCAACTAGAAATCCAAATATCTCCTTCCAATATCCAATTCTAACCAAAACCAACTATGATAAATGGTTGTTACGAATTAAGGCCATTATTGGTGCTCATGGCTTGTGGAGCATTGTCGAAAACAGGATTAAAGAGCCCGAAGATGATAGCGCACTAATGGTAGCCGAGTTAAATGCTTTGCAAAAGAAAAGAAATGGAGATTAAACGGCGCTAAGTATCATCTATCAAGGATTGGATGACGACATGTTTGAGAAAATTGCTAATGAAATGAGTTCTAAAGATGCATGGGAGATTCTTACAAATTCGGCGGTTGGAGTAGACAAAGTAAAGAAGGTGCAGCTTCAAACTTTAAGAGCCGAGTTTGAGTCACTTATGATGAAGGAGAGTCAGTCGATTGGAGACTATTTTATTCGAGTATTGGAAGTGGTGAATCAAATGAAGAGGCTTGGTGAAAAAGTGCAAGACGTGAGAGTTGTAGAGAACATATTGCGCTCTCTAAATGCAAAGTTCAACCATGTGGTGGTGGCTATTGAAGAGTCAAAGGACACCGAATCCATGACGGTTGATGAGTTGAGTTGGTCACTCCTAGTCCATGAAGAAAGAATGAAGAGAACTCAACAAGAGTCATTGGAGCAAGTACTTCAAGCCAAGGTAACACTAAAAGAAGAAAAAGAGGGCAGCGGTGAAGGTAATCACAGCAGATGTTGTGGTGGCTATAGAGGCTGAGGTAGAAATCGCGGCAGAGGTTGTGGTAGAGGACAAGATCAATAGCATGAGAACAAGATAAAAAAGAACCAACATAATTCGTACGGCTGAGGCCGAGTAGAGGAATAAGAAAAATCAAGTATAATAATTAATGTTATAATTGTAAGAAGTATGGCCATATATTATGCATCAGAATGCGACCACAATGAAAAAAATATGGAAGGAAATGCAAATTTTGCTACCAACAAAGAAACCGATAATATTGGTGTTGTGCTATTGGCAAATAAAGAGAATAATCTTGGGAAAGAGAACGTGTGGTATCTCGATACAGGTACAAGCAACCACATGTGCCGGTACAAGTATATGTTTAACAACATTGAGGAGATAGAGAAAGCCCATGTCTTATTTGGAGATGCCTTCAAGGTGCATGTTGACGGCCAAGGTAACATTTCAATTCAATTGAAGGACGGGAATCAAAAGTTTATTTCAAATGTTTATTATGTCCCAGAAATAAAAACTAATATTTTGAGGTTGTTAAGCACAAGAACAAATGCAAATGAGATTCATAAGCACAAGATCATGGGAAAAAGACGTTGTTAAGCACACGAACAACACCAATTGAGGTTGTTAAGCACACAAATAAGGGCAAATGAGATTGTTAAGTACACTAACAACGCCAATTGAGGTTGTTAAGCACACAAACAAGGGCAAATCAGGTTCCTAAGCACAAGAACAAATGCAAATGAGGTTCATAAGCACAAGATCAAGGGCAAAAGAGGTTGTTAAGCACACGAACAACGCGAATTGAGGTTCTTAACACATATACAAGGGCAAATGAGGTTCCTAAGTACAAGAACAAATGCAAATGAGGTTCATAAGCACAAGATCATGGGCAAAAGAGGTTGTTAAGCACACGAACAACGCGAATTAAGGTTCTTAAGCACATATACAGGGGCAAATGAGTTTCCTAAGCACAAGAACAAATGCAAATGAGGTTCATAAGCACAAGATCAAAGGCAAAAGAGGTTGCTAAGCGCACAAACAACGCTAATTTAGGTTGTTAAGCACACAAACAATGGCACATGAGGTTCCTAAGCAAAAGAACAAATGCAAATGAGGTTCATAAGCACAAGATCAAGGGAAAAAGAGGTTGTTAAGCACACGAACAACGCCAATTGAGGTTGTTAAGCACACAAACAATGGCAAACGAGGTTGCTAAGCACAAGAACAAATGCAAATGAGGTTCATAAGCACAAGATCAGGGGCAAAAGAGGTTGTTAAGCACACGAACAACGCCAATTGAGATTGTTAAGCACACAAACAAGGGCAAATGAGGTTGTTAAGTACACTAACAGCAAAAGACAAACAATGGCAAATGAGATTCCTAAGCACAAGAACAAATGCAAATGAGGTTCATAAGCACAAGATCAACGGCAAGAGAGGTTGATAACCACAAGAACAACGCCAATTGAGGATGTTAAGCACACAAACAAGGGCAAACGAGGTTCCTAAGCACAAGAACAAATGGAAACGAGGTTCATAAGCACAAGATCAAGGGCAAAAGAGGTTGTTAAGCACACGAACAACGCCATTTGATGTTGTTAAGCACACAAACATGGGCAAATGAGGTTGTTAAGTACATGAACAGCGCCAATTGAGTTTATTAATCACACAGACAAGGGCAAATGAGGTTCCTAAGCACAAGAACAAATGCAAATGAGGTTCCTAAGCACAAAATTAAGGGCAAAAGAGGTTGTTAAGCACATGAACAACGCTAATTGAGCTTGTTAAGCACACAAACAAGGACACATGAGGTTCCTAAGAACAAGAATAAATGCGAATGAGGTTCGTAAGCACAAGATCAAGGGCAAAAGAAGTTGTGAAGCACATGAACAATGCTAATTGAGGTTGTTAAGCATACAAACAAGGGCAAACGAGGTTCCTATGAACAAGAACAAATACAAATGATGTTCATAAGCACATGATCAAGGGCAAAAGAAGTTGTTAAGCACACGAACAACGCTAATTAAGGTTGTTAAGCACATAAACAAGGGCAAATGAGGTTAAGTACAAGAACAACGCCAATTGAGGTTGTTAAGCACACAAACAAGGGAAAATGAAGTTCCCAAGTACAAGAAAAAATGCAAATGAGGTTCATAAGCACTAGATCAAGGGCAAAAGAGGTTGTTAAACACAAGAACAATGCTAATTGAGGTTGTTAAACACACAGACAAGGGGACATGAGGTTCCTAAGCACAAGAACAAATGCAAATGAGGTTCATAAGCACAAGATCAAAGCCAAAAACGGTTGTTAAGCACACAAACAACGCTAATTTAGGTTGTTAAGCACACAAACAATGGCACATAAGGTTCCTAAGCAAAAGAAGAAATGCAAATGAGGTTCATCAGCACAAGATCAAGGGCAAAATAGGTTGTTAAGCATACAAACAACGCCAATTCAGGTTGTTAAGCACACAAACAAGGGCAAATGAGGTTCCTAAGCACAAGAACAAATGCAAATGAGGTTCCTAAGCACAAAATTAAGGGCAAAAGAGGTTGTTAAGCACATGAACAACGCTAATTGAGCTTGTTAAGCACACAAACAAGGGCACATGAGGTTCCTAAGAACAAGAATAAATGCGAATGAGGTTCGTAAGCACAAGATCAAGGGCAAAAGAAGTTGTGAAGCACATAAACAATGCTAATTGAGGTTGTTAAGCACACAAACAAGGGCAAACGAGGTTCCTAAGAACAAGAACAAATACAAATGATGTTCAGAAGCACATGATCAAGGGCAAAAGAAGTTGTTAAGCACACGAACAACGCTAATTAAGGTTGTTAAGCACATAAACAAGGGCAAATGAGGTTAAGTACAATAACAACGCCAATTGAGGTTGTTAAGCACACAAACAAGGGAAAATTAAGTTCCCAAGTACAAGAAAAAATGCAAATGAGATTCATAAGCACAAGATCAAGGGCAAAAGAGGTTGTTAAACACAAGAACAATGCTAATTGAGGTTGTTAAACACACAGACAAGGGCACATGAGGTTCCGAAGCACAAGAATAAATGCAAATGAGGTTCATAAGCACAAGATCAAAGCCAAAAACAGTTGTTAAGCACACAAACAACGCTAATTTAGGTTGTTAAGCACACAAACAATGGCACATAAGGTTCCTAAGCAAAAGAAGAAATGCAAATGAGGTTCATCAGCACAAGATCAAGGGCAAAATAGGTTGTTAAGCATACAAACAACGCCAATTCAGGTTATTAAGCACACAAACAAGGGCGAACGAGGTTGCTAAGCACAAGAACAAATGCAAATGAGTTACATAAGTACAAGATCGAGGGCAAAAGAGGTTGTTAAGCACACGAACAACGCTAATTAAGGTTGTTAAGAACATAAAGATGGGCAAATGAGGTTGTTAAGTACAAGACCAATTGAGGTTGTTAAATACACAAACAAGGCAAAATGATGTTCCTAACCACAAGAACAACTGAAAATGAGGTTAATAAGCACAAGATCAAGAGCAAAAGAGGTTGTTAAGCACACGAACAACGCTAATTGGGGTTGTTAAACACACAAACAATGACAAACGAGGTTCATAAGTACAAGAACAAATGCAAATTAGGTTCATTAGCACAAGATCAAAGACAAAAGAGGTTGTTAAGCGCACTAACAATGCTAATTGAGGTTGTTAAATACACAGACAAGGGCACATGAGGTTCCTAAGAACAATAACAAATGCAAATGAGGTTCATAAGCACAAGATCAAAGGCAAAAGAGGTTGTTAAGCAGATAAACAACGCTAATTTATGTTGTTAAGCACACAAACAATGGCACATGAGGTTCCTAAGAACAAGAACAAATGCAAATAAGGTTCATAAGCACAAGATCAAGGGCAAAAGAGGTTGTGAAGCACATGAACAATGCTAATTAAGGTTGTTAAGTACACAAACAAGGGTAATCGAGGTTCCTAAGAACAAGAACAAATGCAAATGATGTTCATAAGCACAAGATCAAGGACAAAAGAGGTTATGAAGCACACGAACAACGCTAATTAAGGTTGTTAAGCACATAAACAAGGGCAAATAAGGTTGTTAAGTACAAGAACAACGCCAATTGAGGTTGTTAAGCACACAAACAAGGAAAAATGAGGTTGTTAAGTACACTAACAGCGCCAATGTAGGTTGTTAAGCACACAAACAAGGGCAAATGAGGTTTCTAAGCATAAAAACAACTGAAAAAGAGGTTAATAAGCACAAGATCAAGGGAAAAAGCAGTTGTTAAGCACACGAACAATGCTTATCGAGGTTGTTAAACACACAGACAAGGGCACATGAGGTTCCTAAGCAAAAGAACAAATACAAATGAGGTTCATAAGCGGAAGATCAAAGCCAAAAGAGGTTGTTAAGCACACAAACAACACTAATTTAGGTTGTTAAGCACATAAACAATGGCACATAAGGTTCCTAAGCAAAAGAGCATATGCAAATGAGGTTCATAAGCACAAGATCAAGGGCAAAAGAGGTTGTTAAGCATAGGAACAACACCAATTCAGGTTGTTAAGCACACAAACAAGGGCAAACGAGGTTCCTAAGCGCAAGAACAAATACAAAAGAGGTTCATAAGCACAAGATCAATGGCAAAAGAGATTCTAAATCACACGAACAATGCTAATTGAGGTTCTTAAGTACACAAACAAGGGCACATGAGGTACCTAAGCATAAGAACAAATGCAAATGAGGTTCATTAGCACAAAATTTAGGGCAACAGAGGTTGTTCAGCACACGAACAATGCTAATTGACGTTGTTAAGCACACAAACAAGGGCAAACGAGGTTCCTAAGAACTAGAACAAATGCAAATGAGGATCATAAGCACAAGATCAAGGGTAAATGAGGTTGTTAAGCACACGAACAATGCTAATTGAGGTTGTTAAGCACACAAACAAGGGTACATGAGGTTCCTAAGCACAAGAACAAATGCAAATGAGGTTCATAAGCACAAGATCATGAGCAAAAGAGATTGTTAAGCACACGAACAACGCCAATTGAGGTTGTTAAGCACACAAATAAAGGCAAATGAGGTTGTGAAGTGCACTAACAGCGCCAATTAAGGTTGTTAAGTACAAAAAAAAGGGCAAATGAGGTTCCTAAGCACAAGAACAAATGCAAATGAGGTTCATAAGCACAAGATCAAGGGCAAAAGAGGTTGTTAAGCACACGAACAAAGCGAATTGAGGTTGTTAAGTACATATACAAGGGCAAATGAGGTTTCTAAGCACAAGAACAAATGAAAATGAAGTTAATAAGCACAAGATCATGGGCAAAAGAGGTTGTTAAGCACATCAACAATGCCAATTGAGGTTTTTAAGCACACAAAAAAGGGCAAATGAGGTTGTTAAGTACACTAACAGCGCCAATTGAGGTTATTAAGCACACAAACAAGGGCAAATGAGGTTCCTAAATGCAAGAACAAATGCAAATGAGGTTCATAAGCACAAGATCAAGGGCAAAAGAGGTTGTTAAGCTCACGAACAACACCAATTGAGGTTCTTAAGCACACAAACAAGGGCAAATGAGGTTCCTAAGCACAAGAACAAATGAAAATGAGGTTCACAAGCACAATATCTAGGGCAAAAGAGGTTGTTAATCACACGAACAACGCCAATTGAGGTTGTTAAACACACAAACATGGGAAATGAGGTTGCTAAGCACAAGAACAAATGTATATGAAGTTCATAAGCACAAGATCAAGGGCAAGAGAGGTTGTTAAGCACACAAACAACGCTAATTGAGGTTGCTAACCACATATACAAGGGCAAATGAGGTTCCTAAGCACAGGAACAAATGCAAATGAGGTTCATGAGCACAAGATCAAAGACAAAAGAGGGTGTTAACCACACAAACAACGCCAATTGAGGTTGCTAAGCACACAAAGAAGGGCAAACGAGGTTCCTAAGCACAAGAACAAATGCAAATGAGGTTAATAAGCACAAGATCAAGGCCAAAAGAGGTTGTTAAGCACACGAACAATGCCAATTCCTGTTGTTAAGCACACGAACAACACCAATTGAGGTTGTTAAGAACACACACAAGGGCAAACGAGATGCCTAAGCACAAGAACAAATGGAACTGAGGTTCATAAGCACAAGATTATGGGCAAAAGAGATTGTTAAGCACACGAACAACGCCAATTGATGTTGCTAAGCACATAAACATGGGCAAATGAGGCTGTTAAGTACACGAACAGCGCCAATTGAGGTTGTTAATCACACAGACATGGGCAAATGATGTTCCTAAGCACAAGAACAAATGAAATGGGGTTCATAAGCACAAGATCAAAAGCAAAAGAGGTTGTTAAGCACACAAACAGGGGCAAACGAGGTTCCTAAAGCACAAGAACAAATGCAAATGAGGTGGATAAGCACAAGATTATGGTGAAAAGAGGTTGTTAAGCACACAAACAATGCCAATTGAAGTTCTTAACCACACAAAGAGGGCTAAACGAGGTTCCTAAGCACAAGAACAAATGCAAATGAGGTTCATAAGCATAAGATCATGGGCAAAAGAGGTTGTTAAGCACACGAACAACGCCAATCGAGGCTGTTAAGCACACAAAAAAGGGCAAATGAGGTTGTTAAGTACACTAACATCGCCAATTGAGGTTGTTAAACACACAAACAAGGGCAAATGAGGTTCCTAAGCACAAGAACAAATGCAGATGGGATTCATAAGCACAGGATCAAGGGCAAAAGAGGTTGTTAAGCACACGAACAACGCGAATTGAGGATGTTACGCACATACGCAAGGGCAAATGAGTTTCCTAAGCACAAGAACAAATGCGAATGAGGATCATAAGCATAAGATCAA
This sequence comes from Carex arenaria, assembly GCA_964058825.1. Classification (NCBI taxonomy): domain Eukaryota; kingdom Viridiplantae; phylum Streptophyta; class Magnoliopsida; order Poales; family Cyperaceae; genus Carex; species Carex arenaria. The sequence continues at coordinate 619,789 of CAXKVW010000483.1, read as the reverse complement.
GGGCAAAAGAGGATGTTAAGAACACGCACAATGCCAATTGAGGTTGTTAAGCACACAAACAAGGGCAAACGAGGTTCCAAAGCACGAGAACAAATGCAAATGAGGTTTATAAGCACAATATCAAGGGCAATAGAGGTTGTTAAGCATACGAACAACGCCAATTCATGCTGTTAAGCACACGAACAACGCTAATTGAGGTTCTTAAGCACACAAACGAGGGCAAACGAGGTTCTTAAGCACAAGAACAATTGCAAATGAGGTTCATAAGCACAAGATCAAGCGCAAGAGGTCGTTAAGCTCACGAACAACACCAATTGAGGTTGTTAAGCACACAAAGAAGGGCAAATGAGGTTCCTAAGCACAAGAGGTTGTTAAGCAAATGAAGAACGGCAATTGAGGTTAAGCACACGAAAAAGGGCAAATGAGGTTGTTAAGTACACTAACAACGCCAATTGAGGTTTAAGCTCACAAACAAGGGCAAATGAGGTTCCTAAGTACAAGAACTAATGGAAATGAGATCCATAAGTACAAGATGAAGGGCAAAAGAGCTTGTTAAGCTCACGAACACCATTTGAGGTTATTAAGCACACAAACAAGGACAAATGAGGTACCTACGCACAAGAACAATTGAAAATGAGGTTCATAAGCACAATATCTAGGGCAAAAGAGGTTGTTAATCACACGAACAACTCAAATTGAGGTTGTTAAGCACACAAACATGGGAAATGAGGTTGCTAAGCTCCAGAACAAATGCATATGAGGTTCATAAGCACAAGATCAGGGACAAAAGAGGTTGTTAAGCACACGAACAACGCTAATTGAGGTTGCTAACCACGTATACAAGGGAAAATGAGGTTCCTAAGCACAGGAACAAATGCAAATGAGGTTCATGAGCACAAGATCAAGGGCAAAAGAGGATGTTAACGATACGAACAACGCCAATTGAGGTTGCTAAGCACACAAAGAAAGTCAAACGAGGTTCCTAAGCACAAGAACAAATGCAAATGAGGTTTATAAGCACAAGATCAAGGGCAAAAGAGGCTGTTAAGCACACAAACAACTCCAATTCATGTTGTTAAGCACACAAACATAGGCAAATGGGGCTGTTAAGTACACGAACAGCGCCAATTGAGGTTCCTAAGCACAAGAACAAATACAAATGAGGTTCAAATGCACAAGATGAAAGGTAAAAGAGGTTGTTAAGCACACGAACAACGCTAATTGAGGTTGTTAATCACATAGATAAGGGCAAATGAGGTTCCTAAGCACAAGAACAATTGCAAATGAGGTTCATAAGCACAAGATGAAGAGCAAAAGAGATTGTTAAACACACAAACAAGGGCAAACGAGGTTCCTAAGCACAAGAACAAATACAAACGAGGTTCATAAGAACAAGATCAAGGGTAAAAGCGGTTGTTAAGCACACAAACAAGGGCAAACGAGATTCGTAAGCACAAGAACAAATGCAAATGAGGTTCGTAAGCACAAGATCAAGTGCAAAAGAGGTTGTTAAGCACACAAACAACGCTAATTGAGGTTGTTAAGCACACAAACAATAGCAAATGAGGTTCCTAAGCACAAGAACAAATGCAAACGAGGTTCATAAGAACAAGATCAAGGGCAAAAGAGGTTGTTAAGCACACGAACAACGCTAATTGAGGTTGTTAAGCACACAAACAAGGGCAAACGAAGTTCCTAAGCACAAGAACTAATGCAAACGAGGTTCATAACCACAATATCAACGGCAAAAGAGGTTGTTAAGCACACGAACAAAGCTAATTGAGGTTGTTAAGCACACAAACAAGGGCAAATGAAGTTCCTAAGCACAAGATCTAATGCAAACGAGGTTCATAAGCACAAGATCAAGTGCAAAAGATGTTGTTAAGCACACGAACAATGCTAATTGAGGTTGTTAAGCACACAAACAATAGCAAATGAGGTTCCTAAGCACAAGAACAAATGCAACCGAGGTTCATAAGCGCAAGATCAAGGGCAAAAGAGGTTGTTAAGCACATGAACAACGCTAATTGAGGTTGTTAAGCACACAAACAAGGGCAAATGAAGTTCTTAAGCACAAGAACTAATGCAAACGAGGTTCATAAGCACAAGATCAAGGGAAAAAGAGGTTGTTAAGCTCATGAACAACACCAATTGAGTTTCTTAAGCACACAAACAAGGGCAAATGAGGTTCCTAAGCACAAGAACAAATGAAAATGAGTTCATAAGCACAATATCTAGGGCAAAAGAGGTTGTTAATCACACGAACAACGCCAGTTGAGGTTGTTAAGCACACAAACATGGGAAATGAGGTTGCTAAGCACAAGAACAAATGCATATGAGGTTCATAAGCACAAGATCAAGGGCAAAAGAGGTTGTTTAGCACACGAACAACGCTAATTGAGGTTGCTAACCACATATACAAAGGCAAATGAGGTTCATGAGTACAAGATCAAAGACAAAAGAGGATGTTAACCACACAAACAACGCCAATTGAGGTTGCTAAGCACACAAAGAAGGGCAAACGAGGTTCCTAAGCACAAGAACAAATGCAAATGAGGTTTATAAGCACTAGATCAAGGCCAAAAGAGGCTGTTAAGCACACGAACAACGCCAATTCATGTTGTTAAGCACACGAACAACACCAATTGAGGTTGTTAAGCACACAAACAAGGGCAAACGAGATGCCTATGCACAAGAACAAATGGAACTGAGGTTAATAAGCACAAGATGAAGGGCAAAAGAGGTTGTTAAGCAGACGAACAACGCCAATTGATGTTGTTAAGCACATAAACATGGGCAAATGAGGCTGTTAAGTACCCGAAAAGCGCCAATTGAGGTTGTTAATCACACAGACAAGGGCAAATGAGGTTCCTCAGCACAAGAACAAATGCAAATGGGGTTCATAAGCACAAGATCAAGGGCAAAAGAGGTTGTTAAGCACACAAACAGGGGCAAACGAGGTTCCTAAGCACAACAAATGCAAATAAGGTGGATAAGCACAAGATTATGGTGAAAAGAGGTTGTTAAGCACACAAACAATGCCAATTGAGGTTGTTAAGCACACAAAGAGGGCTAAACGAGGTTCCTAAGCACAAGAACAAATGCAAATGAGGTTCATAAGCACAGGATCATGGGCAAAACAGGTTGTTAAGCACACGAACAACGCCAATTGATGTTGTTAAGCACACAAAAAAGGGCAAATGAGGTTGTTAAGTACACTAACATCGCCAATTGAGGTTGTTAAGCACACAAACAAGGGCAAATGAGGTTCCTAAGCACAAGAACAAATACAGATGGGGTTCATAAGCACGGGATCAAGTGCAAAAGAGGTTGTTAAGCACACGAACAACGCGAATTGAGGATGTTACGCACATATGCATGGGCAAATGAGTTTCCTAAGCACAAGAACAAATGCAAATGAGGATCAAAAGCATAAGATCAAGGGCAAGAGAGGTTGTTAAGCACACTCACAACGCAAATTGTGGTTGTTAAGCACACAAACAAGGGCAAACGAGGTTCCAAAGCACGAGAACAAATGCAAATGATGTTTATAAGCACATGATCAAGGGCAATAGAGGTTGTTAACCAGACGAACAACGCCAACTCATGCTGTTAAGCACACGAACAACGCTAATTGAGGTTCTTAAGCACACAAACAAGGGCAAATGAGGTTCTTAAGCACAAGAACAAATGCAAATGAGGTTCATAAGCACAAGATCAAGCGCAAGAGGTCGTTCAGCTCACGAACAACACCAATTGAGGTTGGTAAGCACACAAAGAAGGGCAAATGAGGTTCCTAAGCACAAGAGGTTGTTAAGCAAATGAGGAACGGCAATTGAGGTTAGGCACACAAAAAAGGGCAAATGAGGTTGTTAAGTACACTAACAACGCCAATTGAGGTTTAAGCTCACAAACAAGGGCAAATGAGATTCATAAGTACAAGAACAAATGCAAATGAGACTCATAAGTACAAGATCAAGGGCAAAAGTGCTTGTTAAGCTCACGAACAACACCAATTGAGGTTGCTAACCACGTATACAAGGGAAAATGAGGTTCCTAAGCACAGGAACAAATGCAAATGAGGTTCATGAGCACAAGATCAACGGCAAAAGAGGATGTTAACGACACGAACAACACCAATTGAGGTTGCTAACCACACAAAGAAAGACAAACGAGGTTCCTAAGCACAAGAACAAGTGCAAATGAGGTTTATAAGCACAAGATCAAGGGCAAAAGAGGCTGTTAAGCACACGAACAACGCCAATTCATGTTGTTAAGCACACAAACATAGGCAAATGGGGCAGTTAAGTACACAAACAGTGCCAATTGAGGTTCCTAAGCACAAGAACAAATGCAAATGAGGTTCAAATGCACAAGATCAAAGGTAAAAGAGGTTGTTAAGCACACAAACAACGCTAATTGAGGTTGTTAAGCACACAAACCATTGCAAATGAGGTTCCTAAGCACAAGAACAAATGCAAACGAGGTTCATAAGCACAAGATCAAGGGCAAAAGAGATTGTTAAGCACACGAACAACGCTAATTGAGGTTGTTAAGTACACAAACAAGGACAAACGAAGTTCCTAAGCACAAGAACTAATGCAAACGAGGTTCATAAGCACAATATAAACGGCAAAAGAGGTTGTTAAGCACACGAACAACGCTAATTGAGGTTGTTAAGCACACAAACAAGGGCAAACGAAGTTCCTAAGCAGAAGAACTAATGCAAACGAGGTTCATAAGTACAAGTTCACGTGCAAAAGAGGTTGTTAAGCACACGAACAATGCTAATTGAGGTTGTTAAGCGCACAAACAAGAGCAAACGAGGTTCCTCAGCACAAGAACTAATGCAAACGAGGTTCATAAGCACAAGATCAAGGGCAAAAGAGGTTGTTAAGCACACGAACACCGCTAATTGAGATTGTTAAGCACACAAACAAGGGCAAACAAAGTTCCAAAGCACAAGAACTAATGCAAACGAGGTTCCTAAGCACAAGAACAAATGCAAAGATGGGCAAATGAGGTTCCTAAGCACAAGAACAAAAGCTAATGAGGTTCATAAGCACAAGATCAAGGGCAAATGAGGTTGCTAAGCTCACGAACAACCCCAATTGAGGTTGTTAAGCACACAAACAAGGGAAAATGAGGTTCCTAAGCACAAGAATAAATGCAAATGTGGTTCATAAGCACAAGATCAAGGGCAAAAGAGGTTGTTAAGCACCCGAACAACGTCAATTGAGGTTGTTAAGCACACAAACAGGGGCAAACGAGGTTCCTGAGCACAAGAACAAATGCAAATGAGGTGCATAAGCACAATATCAAGGTCAAAAGAGGTTGTTAAGAACACAAACAATGCCAATTGAGGTTGTTAAGCACAGAAAGAGGGCTAAACGAGGTTCCTAAGCACAAGAGCAAATGCAAATGAGGTTCATAAGCACAAGTTCATGGGCAAAAGAGGTTGTTAAGCACACGAACAGCACCAATTGAGGTTGTTAAGCACACAACAAAGGGCAAATGAGGTTGTTAAGTACACTAAAATCGGAAATTGAGGTTGTTAAGCACACAAACATGGGCAAATGAGGTTCCTAAGCACAAGAACAAATGCAGATGGGATTCATAAGCACCAGATCAAGGGCAAAAGAGGTTGTTAAGCACACGAACAACGTGAATTGAGGATATTAAGCACATATGCAAGGCCAAATGAGTTTCCTAAGCACAAGAACAAATGCAAATGAGGTTCAAAAGCACAAGATCATGGGCGAAAGAGGTTGTTAAGCACACGAACAACGCCAATTGAGGTTGTTAAGCACACAAAAAAGGGCAAATGAGGTTGTTAAGTACACTAACATCGGCAATTGAGGTTGTTAAACACACAAACATGGGCAAATGATGTTCCTAAGAAGAAGAACAAATGCAGATGGGGTTCATAAGCACAAGATCAAGGGCAAAAAAGGATGTTAAGCACACGAACAACGCGAATTGAGGATATTAAGCACATATGCAAGGCCAAATGAGTTTCCTAAGCACAAGAACAAATGCAAATGAGGTTTATAAATATAAGATCAAGGGCAAAAGAGGTTGTTAAGCACACGAACAACGCCAATTGAGGTTGTTATGCACATCAACAAGGGCAAACAAGATTCCTAAGCACAAGAACAAATGCAAATGAGGTTCTTAAGCACAAGATTAAGGGAAAAAGAGGTTGTTAATCACACAAACAACGCAAATTGAGGTTGTTAAGCACACAAACAAGAGAAATGAGGTTGCTAAGCACAAGAACAAATGCATATGAGGTTCCTAAGTACAAGATCAAGGGCAAAAGAGGTTGTTAAGCACACGACCAATGCTAATTGAGGTTGCTAAGCACATATACAAGGGGAAATGAGGTTCCTAACCACAAGAACAAATGCAAATGAGGTTCGTGAGCACAAGATCAAGGGCAAAAGAGGTTGTTAACGACACAAACAACGCCAATTGAGGTTGTTAAGCACACAAAGAAGGGCAAACGAGGTTCCTAAGCACAAGAACAAATGCAAAGCACAAGATCAAGGTCAAAAATGAGGTGCATAAGCACACGAACAACGCCAATTCATGTTGTTAAGCACACAAAAATGGGCAAATGGGGCTGTTAAGAACACGAACAATGCCAATGGAGGTTCCTAAGCACAAGAAGAAATGCAAATAAGGTTTATAAGCACATGATCAAATGCAAAAGTGGTTGTTAAGCACACGAACAACGCTAATTGAGGAGCACACACAAGGGCAAATGGGGCTGTTAAGTACACGACCAGCGCCAATTGAGGTTCCTAAGCACAAGACCAAATGCAAATGAGGTTCATAAGCACAAGATCAAAGGCAAAAGAAGTTGTGAAGCACACGAAAAACGCTAATTGAGATTGTAGCGCATAAACAAGGGCAAATGAGGTTCCTAAGCACAAGAACAAATGCAAATGAGGTTCATAAGGACAAGATCAAGGGCAAATGAGGTTGCTAAGTTCACGAACAACACCAATTGAGGTTGTTAAGCACACAAAGAAGGGCAAATCAGGTTCCTAAGCACAAGAACAAATGCAAATGAGGTTCATAAGCACAAGATCAAGGGCAAAAGAGGTTGTTAAGCACACGTACAACGTCAATTAAGGTTGTTAAGAAGACAAACAGGGGCAAACGAGGTTCCTAAGCACAAGAATAAATGCAAATGAGGTGCATAAGCACAAGATCAAGGTCAAAAGAGGTTGTTAAGCACAAAAACAATGCCAATTGAGGTTGTTAAGCACACAAAGTGGGCTAAACGAGGTTCCTAAGCACAAGAACAAATGTAAATGAGGTTCATAAGCACAAGATCATGGGCAAAAGAGGTTGTTAAGCACACGAACAATGCCAATTCATGTTGTTAAGCACACAAAAATGGGCAAATGGGGCTGTTAAGAACACGAACAACGCCAATGGAGGTTCCTAAGCACAAGAAGAAATGCAAATGAGGTTCATAAGCACATGATCAAATGCATAAGTGGTTGTTAAGCACACGAACAACGCTAATTGAGGAGTACACAAACAAGGGCAAATGGGGCTGTTAAGTACACGACCAGCGCCAATTGAGGTTCCTAAGCACAAGACCAAATGCAAATGAGGTTCATAAGCACAAGATCAAAGGCAAAAGAAGTTGTGAAGCACACGAAAAACGCTAATTGAGATTGTAGCGCATAAACAAGGGCAAATGAGGTTCCTAAGCACAAGAACAAATGCAAATGAGGTTCTTAAGGACAAGATCAAGGGCAAATGAGGTTGCTAAGTTCACGAACAACACCAATTGAGGTTGTTAAGCACACAAAGAAGGGCAAATCAGGTTCCTAAGCACAAGAACAAATGCAAATGAGGTTCATAAGCACAAGATCAAGGGCAAAAGAGGTTGTTAAGCACACGTACAACGTCAATTAAGGTTGTTAAGCAGACAAACAGGGGCAAACGAGGTTCCTAAGCACAAGAATAAATGCAAATGAGGTGCATAAGCACAAGATCAAGGTCAAAAGAAGTTGTTAAGCACAAAAACAATGACAATTGAGGTTGTTAAGCACACTAAGTGGGCTAAACGAGGTTCCTAAGCACAAGAACAAATGTAAATGAGGTTCATAAGCACAAGATCATGGGCAAAAGAGGTTGTTAAGCACACGAACAACGCCAATTGAGGTTTTTAAGCACGCAAAAGAGGGCAAATGAAGTTGTTAAGTACACTAACATCGGCAATTGAGGTTGTTAAGCACACAAACATGGGCAAATGAGGTTCCTTAGCACAAGAACAAATGCAGATGGGGTTCATAAGCACAAGATCAACGGCAATAGAGGTTGTTAAGCAAACAAACAACGCGAATTAAGGAAATTAAGCACATATGCAAGGCCAAATGAGTTTCCTAAGCACAAGAACAAATGCTAATGAGGTTCATAAGCACAAGATCAAGGGCAAAAGAGGTTGTTAACCACATAAACAACGCCAATTGAGGTTGTTAAGCACACAAAGAATGGCAAACGAGGTGTCTAAGCACAAGAACAAATGCAAATGAGGTTCATAAGCACAAGATCAAGGGCAAAAGAGGTTGTTAATCACATAAACAACGCCAATTGACGTTGTTAAGCACACAAAGAAGGGCAAACGAGGTTTCTAATCACAAGAACAAATGCAAATGAGGTTCATAAGCACAAGATCAAGGGCAAAAGTCGTTGTTAAGTACACGAACAACGCCAATTCATGTTGTTATGGACACAAACTTGGGCAAATGGGGCTGTTAAGTACACGAGCAGCACCAATTTAGTTTCATAAGCACAAGAACAAATGCAAATGAGGTTGATAAGCACAAGATCAAAGGCAAAAGAAGTTGTTAAGCACACAAACAACGCTAATTGAGGTTGTAGCACACAAACAAGGGCAAATGAGGTCCATAAGCACAAGATCAAGGGCAAACGAGATCGTTAAGCCCACGAACAACACCAATTGAGGTTGTTAAGCACACAAAGATAGGCAAATGAGGTTCCTAAGTACAAGAACAAATGCAAATGAGGTTCATAAGCACAATATCAAGGGCAAATGAGGTTGCTAAGCTCACGAACAACCCCAATTGAGGTTGTTAAGCACACAAACAAGGGCAAATGAGGTTCCTAAGCACAGGAACAAACGAAAATAAGGTTCATAAGCACAATATCAAGGGCAAAAGAGGTTGTTAAGCACACGAAGAACGTCAATTGACGTTGTTAAGCACACAAACAGGGGCAAACGAGGTTCCTGAGCAAAAGAACAAATGCAAATGAGGTCCATAAGCACAAGATCAAGGTCAAAAGAGGTTGTTAAGCACACAAACAATCCCAATTGAGGTTGTTAAGCACACAAAGTGGGCTAAACGAGGTTCCTAAGCACAAGAACAAATACAAATGAGGTTCAAAAGCACAAGATCATGGGCAAAAGAGGTTGTTAAGCACACGAACAACGCCAATTGAGGTTGTTAAGCACATAACAAAGGGCAAATGAGGTTGTTAAGTACACTAACATCGGCAATTGAGGTTGTTAAGCACACAAACATGGGCAAATGAGGTTCCTAAGCACAAGAACAAATGCAAATGAGGTTCGTGAGCACAAGGTCAAGGGCAAAGGAGGTTGTTAACCACACAAACAACGCGAATTGAGGATATTAAGCACATATGCAAGGCCAAATGAGTTTCCTAAGTACAAGAACAAATGCAAATGAGGTTAATAAGCACAAGATCATGGGCAAAAGAGGTTGTTAAGCACACGAACAACGCCAATTGAGGTTGGTAAGGGGCAAATGAGGTTGTTAAGTACAGTACCATCGGCAATTGAGGTTGTTAAACACACAAAGATGGGCAAATGATGTTCCTAAGCAGAAGAACAAATGCAGATGGGGTTCATAAGCACAAGATCAAGGGCAAAAGGGGATGTTAAGCACACGAACAACGCGAATTGAGGATATGAAGCACATATGCAAGGGCAAATGAGTTTCCTAAGCACAAGAACAAATGCAAATGAGGTTTATAAATATAAGATCAAGGGAAAAGAGTTTGTTAAGCACACGAACAACGCCAATTGAGGTTGTGAAGCATATCAACAAGGGAAAACGAGGTTCTAAGCACAAGAACAAATGCAAATGAGGTTCTTAAGCACAAGATCAAGGGAAAAAGAAGTTGTTAATCACACAAACAACGCAAATTGAGGTTGTTAAGCACACAAACAAGAGAAATGAGGTTGCTAAGCACAAGAACAAATGCATAAGAGGTTCCTAAGTACAAGATAAAGGGCAAAAGAGGTTGTTAAGCGCACGACCAATGCTAATTGAGGTTGCTAAGCACATATACAAGGGCAAATGTGGTTCCTAAGCACAAGAACAAATGCAAATGAGGTTCGTGAGCACAAGATCAAGGGCACAGGAGGTTGTTAACCACACAAACAACGCCAATTGAGGTTGTTAAGCACACAAAGAAGGGCAAACGAGGTTCCTAAGCACAAGAACAAATGCAAATGAGGTTCATAAGCAGAAGATGAAGGGAAAAAGTGGTTGTTAAGCACACGAACAACGCCAATTCATGTTGTTAAGCACACAAAAATGGGCAAATGGGGCTGTCAAGAACACGAACAACGCCAATGGAGGTACCTAAGCACAAGAAGAAATGCAAATGAGGTTCATAAGCACATGATCAAATGCAAAAGTGGTTGTTAAGCACACGAACAACGCTAATTGAGGAGCACACAAATATTGGCAAATGGGGCTGTTAAGTACACGAGCAGCGCCAATTGAGGTTCCTAATCACAAGAACAAATGCAAATGAGGTTCATAAGCACAAGATCAAAGGCACAAGAATCTGTTAAGCACACGAGCAACGCTAATTGCGGTTGTAGCACACAAACAAGGGCAAATGAGGTTCCTAAGCACAAGAACAAATGCAAATGAGGTTCGTGAGCACAAGATCAAGGGAAAATGAGGTTGTTAACCACACAAACAACGCCAATTGAGGTTGTTAAGCACACAAAGAAGGGCAAACGAGGTTCCTAAGCACAAGAAAAAATGCAAATGAGGTTCATAAGCACAATATCAAGGGCAAACGAGGTTGCTAAGCTCACGAACAACACCAATTGAGGTTGTTAAGCACACAAAGAAGGGCAAATGAGGTTCTTACGCACAAGAACAAATAAAAATGAGGTTCATAAGCACAAGATCAAGGGCAAAAGAGCTTGTTAAGCACACGAACAACGTCAATTGAGGTTGGCACACAAGCAGGGGCAAACGAGGTTCCTGAGCACAAGAACAAATGCAAATGAGGTGCATAAGCACAAGATCAAGGTCAAAAGAGATTGTTAAGCACACAAATAATGCCAATTGAGGTTGTTAAGTACACAAGGAGGGCTAAACGAGGTTCCTCAGCACAAGAACAAATGCAAATGAGGTTCATAAGCACAAGATGATGGGCAAAAGTGGTTGTTAAGCACACGAACAACACCAATGGAGGTTTATTAAGCACACAAAAAAGGCTAATGAGGTTGTTAAGTTCACTAACATCGCCAATTGAGGTTGTTAATCACACAAACAAGGGCAAATGAGATTCCTAAGCACAAGCACAAATGCAGATGGGGTACATAAGCACAAGATCAAGGGCAAAAGATGTTGTTAAGCACACGAACAACGTGAATTGAGGATGTTAGGTACATATGGAAGGGCAAATGAGTTTCGTAAGCACAAGAACTAATGCAAATGAGGTTCATAAGCATAAGATCAAAAGCAAATGAGGCTGTTAAGTACACGAACAGCGCCAATTGAGGTTGTTAATCACACAGACAAGGGCAAATGAGGTTCCTAAGCACAGGAACAAATGCAAATGAGGCTGATAAACACAAGATCAAGTGCAAAAGAGGTTGTTAAGCACACGAACAATGCTAATTAAGGTTGTTTAGCCCACAAACAAGGGCAAATGAGGTTCCTAAGCACAGGAACAAACGAAAATAAGGTTCATAAGCACAACATCAAGGTAAAAAGAGGTTGTTAATCACACGAACAACGCAAATTGAGGTTGTTAAGCACACAAACAAGGGAAATGAGGTTGCTAAGCACAAGAAAAAAATGCATATGAGGTTCATAAGTACAAGATCAAGGGCAAAAGATGTTGTTAAGCACACGACCAACGCTAATTGAGGTTGCTAAGCACATATACAAGGGCAAATGCGGTTCCTAAGCACAAGAACAAATGCAAATGAGGTTCGTGAGCACAAGATCAAGGGCAAAAGAGGTTCTTAAGCACACAAACAACGCAAATTGAGGTTGTTAAGCACACAAAGAAGGGCAAACGAGGTTCCTAAGCACAAGAACAAATGCAAATGAGGTTCTTAAGCAGAAGATGAAGGGCAAAAGTGGTTGTTAAGCACACGAACAACGCCAATTCATGTTGTTGAGGACACAAACATGGGCAAATGGGGCTGTTAAGAACACGAACAACGCTAATTGAGGTTCCTAAGCACAAGAAGAAATGCAAATGAGGTTCATAAGCACATGATCAAATGCAAAAGTGGTTGTTAAGCACACGAACAACGCTAATTGAGGAGCACACAAAGAAGGGCAAATGAGGTTCTTACGCACAAGAACAAATAAAAATGAGGTTCATAAGCACAAGATCAAGGGCAAAAGAGGTTGTTAAGCACACGAACAACGTCAATTGAGGTTGTTAAGCACACAAACATGGGCAAACGAGGTTTCTGAGCATAAGAACAAATGCAAATGAGGTGCATAACCACAAGATCAAGGTCAAAAGAGATTGTTAAGCACACAAATAATGCCAATTGAGGTTGTTAAGTACACAAAGAGGGCTAAACGAGGTTCCTCAGCACAAGAACAAATGCAAATGAGGTTCATAAGCACAGGATGATGGGCAAAAGAGGTTGTTAAGCACACGAAGAACACCAATGGAGGTTTATTAAGCACACAAAAAAAGGCTAATGAGGTTGTTAAGTACACTAACATCGCCAATTGAGGTTGTTAAGCACACAAACGAGGGCAAATGAGATTCCTAAGCACAAGCACAAATGCAGATGGGGTACATAAGCACAAGATCAAGGGCAAAAGATGTTGTTAAGCACACGAACAACGTGAATTGAGGATGTTAGGCACATATGCAAGGGCAAATGAGGTTCGTAAGCACAAGAACTAATGCAAATGAGGTTCTTAAGCATAAGATCAAGGGCAAATGAGGCTGTTAAGTACATGAACAGCGCCAATTGAGGTTGTTAATCACACAGACAAGGGCAGATGAGGTTCCTAAGCACAAGAACAAATGCAAATGAGGTTCATAAGCACAAGATCAAGAGCAAAAGAGGTTGTTAAGTACACGAACGATGCCAATTGAGGTTGTTAAGCACACAATCAAGGGCAAATGAGGTTCGAAAGCACAGGAACAAATGCAAATGAGGCTGATAAGCACAAGATCAAGTGCAAAAGAGGTTGTTAAGCACACGAACAATGCTAATTGAGGTTGTTTGGCCCACAAACAAGGGCAAATGAGGTTTCTAAGCACAGGAACAAATGAAAATAATGTTCATAAGCACAATATCAAGGGCAAAAGCGGTTGTTAATCACACGAACAACGCAAATTGTGGTTGTTAAGCACACAAACAAGGGAAATGAGATTGCTAAGCAGAAGAACAAATGCAAATGAGGTTCATGAGCACAAGATCAAGGGCAAAAGAGGTTGTTAACCACATAAACAACGCCAATTGAGGTTGTTAAGCACACAAAGAAGGGCAAACGAGGTGTCTAAGCACAAGAACAAATGCAAATGAGGTTCATAAGCACAAGATCAAGGGCAAAAGAGGTTGTTAACCACATAAACAACGCCAATTGACGTTGTTAACCACACAAAGAAGGGCAAACGAGGTGTCTAAGCACAAGAACAAATGCAAATGAGGTTCATAAGCAGAAGATCAAGGGCAAAACTGGTTGTTAAGTACACGAACAACGCTAATTGATGTTGTTATGCACACAAAAATGGACAAATGGGGCTGTTAAGTACATGAGCAGCGCCAATTGAGGTTCCTAAGCACAAGAACAAATGCAAATGAGGTTCATAAGCACAAGATCAAAGGCAAAAGAAGTTGTTAAGCACACGAACAACGCTAATTGAGGTTCTAGCACACAAACAAGGGAAAATGAGGTTCCTAAGCACAAGAACAAATGCAAATGAGAGTCATAAGCACAAGATCAAGGGCAAACGAGGTCGTTAAGCCCACGAACAACACCAATTGAGGTTGTTAAGCACACAAAGAAGGGCAAATGAGGTTCCTAAGCACAAGAACAAATGCAAATGAGGTTCATAAGGACAAGATCAAGGGCAAATGAGGTAGCTAAGCTCACGAACAACACCAATTGAGGTTGTTAAGCACACAAACAAGGGCAAATGAGGTTCCTAAGCACAAGAACAAATGCAAATGAGGTTCATAAGCTCAAGATCAAGGTTAAAAGAGGTTGTTAAGCACACGAAGAACGTCAATTGAGGTTGTTAAGCACACAAACAGGGGCAAACGAGGTTGTTTGTTAAACATACAAACATTGGCAAATGAGGCTCCTAAGCACAAGAACAAATGCAGATGGGGTTCATAAGCACAAGATCAAGGGCAAAAGAGGTTGTTAAGCACACGAACAACGCGAATTGAGGATATTAAGCACATATGCAAGGGCAAATGAGTTTCCTAAGCACAAGAACAAATGCAAATGAGGTTTATAAATATAAGATCAAGGGCAAAAGAGGTTGTTAAGCACACGAACAATGCCAATTGAGGTTGTTAAGCACATCAACAAGGGCAAACGAGGTTCCTAAGCACAAGAACAAATGCAAATGAGGTTCATAAGCACAACATCAAGGTAAAAAGAGGTTGTTAATCACACGAACAACGCAAATTGAGGTTGTTAAGCACACAAACAAGAGAAATGAGGTTGCTAAGCACAAGAAAAAAATGCATATGAGGTTCATAAGTACAAGATCAAGGGCAAAAGAGGTTGTTAAGCACACGACCAACGCTAATTGAGGTTGCTAAGCACATATACAAGGGCAAATGAGGTTCCTAAGCACAAGAACAAATGCAAATGAGGTCCGTGAGCACAAGATCAAGGGCAAAAGAGGTTGTTAAGCACACAAACAACGCAAATTGAGGTTGTTAAGCACACAAAGAAGGGCAAACGAGGTTCCTAAGCACAAGAACAAATGCAAATGAGGTTCATAAGCAGAAGATTAAGGGCAAAAGTGGTTGTTAAGCACACGAACAACGCCAATTCATGTTGTTAAGGACACAAACATGGGCAAATGGGGCTGTTAAGAACACGAACAACGCCAATTGAGGTTCCTAAGCACAAGAAGAAATGCAAATGAGGTTCATAAGCACATGATCAAATGCAAAAGTGGTTGTTAAGCACACGAACAATGCTAATTGAGGAGCACACAAAGAAGGGCAAACGAGGTTCTTACGCACAAGAACAAATAAAAATGAGGTTCATAAGCACAAGAACAACGCCAATTGAGGTTGTTAATCCCACAAACATGCGAAAAAGAGGTTGTTAATCGGACGAACAACTCCAATGGACGTTGTTAAGCACACAAACATGGGAAATGAGGTTGCTAAGGACAAGAATAAATGCTTATGAGGTTCATAAGCACAAGATCAATGGCAAAAGAGGTTGTTAAGCACACGAACAACGCTAATTGAGGTTGTTAAGCACATATATAAGGGCAAATGAGGTTCCTTAGCACAAGACCAAATACAAATGAGGTTCATGAGCACAAGATCAAGGGCAAAAGAGGATGTTGACCACACAAACAATGCCAATTGAGGTTGTTAAGCACACAAAGAAGGCAAACGAGGTTTCTAAGCATAAGAACAAATGTAAATGAGGTTTATAAGCACAAAATCAAGGGAAAAAGTGGTTGTTAAGCACACGAACAACGCCAATTCATGTTGTTAAGCACACAAAATGGGCAAATGGGGCTGTCAAGTACACGAACAGCGCCAATTGAGGTTCCTAAGAACAAGAACAAATACAAATTAGGTTCATAAGCGCAAGATCAAAGGCAAAAGAGGTTGTTAAGCACACGAACAATGCTAATTGAGGTTCTTAAGCACACAAACAAGGGCAAATGAGGTTCTTAAGCACAAGAACAAATGCAAATGAGGTTCATAAGCACAAGATCAAGGGCAAACGAGGTCGTTAAGCTCACGAACAACACCAGTTGAGGTTGTTAAGCACACAAAGAAGGGCAAATGAGGTTCCTAAGGACAAGAACAAATGCAAATGAGGTTCATAAGCACAAGATCAAGGGCAAAAGAGGTTGTTAAGCACACAAACAACGTCAATTGAGGCTGTTAAACACACAAACAGGGGCAAACGAGGTTCCTAAGCACAAGAACAAATGCAAATGTGGTTCATAAGCACAAAATCAAGGTCAAAAGAGGTTGTTAAACACACAAACAATGCCAATTGAGGTTGTTAAACACACAAAGAGGGCTAAGTGAGGTTCCTAAGCACAAGAAGAAATATAAATGAGATTCATAAGCACAAGATCAAGGGCAAAAGAGGTTGTTAAGCACACGAACAACACTAATTGAGATTGTTAAGCACATAAACAACAACGTCATTGGCCAATGTTCATTTGGTTAATACATCATTGGTCATTGTTCTTGTGATTTGCATTCTCATTTGCATTGCTCTTGTACTTGGCAGCCTCATTTGCATTGTTCAAGTGCTGAACATCCTCATTTTTCATTGTTCATGTTCTTAGTAACTCATTTCTCATTGTTCTTATGATTAACAACTTTATTGACCATTTTTGTTGTGCTTACGAGGCTCATTTGCCTTGTTCTCATGCTTGGCAACCTCATTTGTTATTGTTCCTGTGCTTAGCAACTCATTTGCCGTTGTTCTTTTCATTGTTGTAAAATGCGGTTTATGCGGTCGCATATGCGTATGCAGCCCGCTACCGCATAAAAATTGCTTGTGCGGACCGCATATGCAGTCCAGACTAAAAACGGGTTCAAAACATCCAAAACCCATTACAGAACCAAAAATATCCAGATCCGAACCCATTTGTTGAGTCCCGACCAGGTAAATGATGCAATCCCTTCCAGCTTATTTTATAAGTGCTCAGCACCTTGATCTTTGTTTGGTTACCATTGTGGGACTATTCATGCTTACTGGTTTTACCGCTCCTGCTTTCGAATCTTGCTAAGAAATTTAAATTGGGTTGGGCTAATAGCCTAATATAGCAGTACAGTTGTAGCCTGTAGTAGATTCACTGTAATATGCAAAATTTATTCAAATAAAGAATGGAGAAAATAGGAAATTGCTATCTATCTTCAACTTCAAAATACAATAGCATCTTCCGTTTTATATTTCTTTTGTTTATGCTTATATAAAAAAAGAGTAACAAGTGGTATGTTTTTATGTTATTTGATAAATATTATATTTAATATTTGATCAGATTAAAACATATGGAATATGAAATATTTAATTGAGGGTGTCATATTTAATATTTAATGAAAGAGTCCGCATTAAAATCCGCATATGCGGCCGCATACCGCATACCGCATCATTTGCCATTGTTAACAACTTCATTTGTCATTGTTCTTAACAACTTCATTTGTGGTATGCAGTATGGGTCATTGTTCTGGTACTTAACAAAAGAACAATCCGCATATATAAGTCCGTCTTCCGCATGCATGCAAAATGCTGGTACTTAACAACTTCATTTGTCATTGTTCTTATTCTTAGCTAGTCATTTGCAATTGTTCTTTTGCCTAACAAAACCATTGGTCATTGTTCTTATTATTAACATTCTCGTTTGCTTTGTACTCGTGCTTACCACATCATTTGCATTATTCTCATGCTTAACAACCTCATTGGTCATTGTTATTTTATTTTACAACCTCATTGGCCATTGTTCTTTTGTTCGACAATCTCATTGGCCATTGTTTTTTTGCTGGGCAGCCTCATTTGCAATGTTCTCATGCTTGACAACCTCATTTGTTGTTGTTCTTGTGCTTAGCAACTCATTTGCATTATTCTGGTTCTTTACAACCTCTCTGGTCATTGTTCTTTTCCATAGCGGTCTCATTTGTTATTGTTCTTGTGCTTAACATCCTCATTTGTCATTGTTCTTGTGCTTAGTAAATCATTTGTCATTGTTCTTATACTTAACAACTTCATTAACCATTGTTGTTGTACTTGGCAGCCTCATGTGCATTGTGCTTATGCTTAGCAACCTCATTTGTCGTTGTTCTTTTGCTTTACAACGTCCTTGTCTATTGTTCTTTTGGTCATTGTTCTTGTGATTAACATTCTCATTTGCATTGTTCTCATTCTTAGCAGCCTCATTTGAATTGTTCTTGTTCTTAGCAACCTCATTGGCCATTGTTATTTTGCTTAACAACACCATTGTTCATTGTTCTGGTGATTAACATTCTTATTTGGATTGTTCTCGTGCTTACAAGCCTCATTTGCGTTGTTCTCATTTGTTATTGTTCTTTTGCTTAGCAACTCATTTGCCGTTGTTCTTTTGCTTAATAACCCCGTTTGCCAATGTTCTTTTGTTTTACCACATCATTGGCCATTGTTCTTTTGGTTAATACATCATTGGTCATTGTTCTTGTGATTAACATTCTCAGTTGCATTGTTCTCACACTTAGCAACCTCATTTGAATTGTTCTTGCGCTTAATAACCACATTTGTCATTTTTCTTTTGCATAGCAACTCATTTCCCATTGCTCTTTTGCTTTTCAACCTCATTGGTCATTGTTCTTTTGCCTAACAACACCATTGGTCCTTGTTCTTATAATTAACATTCTCACTTGCATTGTTATCGTGCTTACGAACCTCATTTGCATTGTTCTGGTGCTTTACAATCTCTCTGGTTATTGTTCTTTTGCATAACGGCCTCATTTGAATTTTTCTTGCGCTTAAGATCCTAATTTGCATTGTGGTGGTACTTAACAACTTCATTTGTCATTGTTATTATTCTTAGCTATTCGTTTATAATTGTTCTTTTGCTTAACAAATTTATTTTCCATTGTTCTTGCACTTAGCGGCTTTCTTTCAATTCTTCTTGTGCTTAGCAATCTCGTTTGCAATGTTCTCATGCTGAACAAATCATTTGTCATTGTTCTAGTACTTGGCAACTCATTTGTCATTGTTCTTTTGTTTTACAACGTCATTGGCCAATGTTCATTTGGTTAATATATCATTGGTGATTGTTCTTGTGATTTGCATTCTCATTTGCATTGTTCTTGTACTTGGCAGCCTCATTTGCATTGTTCAAGTGCTGAACATCCTCGTTTTTCATTGTTCCTGTTCTTAGTAACTCATTTGTCATTGTTCTTATGCTTAACAACTTCATTGACCATTGTTGTGGTGCTTGAAATCCTTATTTGTCATTGTTGTTGTGCTTAGTAAACTCATTTGCCGTTGTTCTTTTGAATAACAACCCCATTGGCCATTGTTCTTTTGCTTTACAATATCATTGTCCATTTTTCTTTGGTTAATACTTCAATGGTCATTGTTCTTGTGATTAACATTCTCATTTGCATTGTTCTCATTCTTAGCAACCTCATTTAAATTGTTCTGGTGCTTAACAACCTCATTGGTCATTATTATTAACATTCTCATTTGCTTTGTACTCGTGCTTACCAATTCATTTGCATTATTCTCGTATTTAACAACCTCATTGGTCATTGTTCTTTTGTTTTACAACCTCATTGGCCATTGTTCTTTTGTTCGACAACCTCATTGGCCATTTTTTTTTGCTTGGCAGCCTCATTTGTATTGTTCTCATGCTTAGCAACCTCATTTGAATTGTTCTTTACAACGTCATTGGCAGCCTCATTTGCATTGTTCTTTACAACGTCATTGGCTATTGTTCTCATACTTAGCAACCTCATTTGAATTGTTCTTGTGCTTAACAATGTCATTTGACATTTTTCTTTTGCATAGCAACCATGTCCCATTGCTCTTTTGCTGTTCAACCTCATTGGCCATTATTTTTTTCCCTAA
Organism: Carex arenaria; assembly: GCA_964058825.1. Lineage (NCBI taxonomy): Eukaryota > Viridiplantae > Streptophyta > Magnoliopsida > Poales > Cyperaceae > Carex > Carex arenaria. Next base: position 599,714 of record CAXKVW010000483.1, on the reverse strand, counting down.
CAGTACCATTGGTCATTGTTCTTGTGATTAACATTCTCATTTGCATCGTTCTCGTTCTTAGGAACCTTATTTGCATTGTTCTGGTGCTTTACAACCTCTATGGTCATTGTTCTTTTGCATAACGGCCTCATTCGCATTTTGCTTGTGCTTAAGATCCTAATTTGCATTGTGCTGGTATTTAACAACTTCATTTGTCATTGTTCTTATTCTTAGCTAGTCATTTGCAATTGTTCTTTTGCTTAACAAATTTATTGGCCATTGTTCTTGCACTTGGAGGCTTTCTTTCAATTCTTCTTGTGCTTAGCAATCTCATTTGGAATGTTCTCATGCTTAACAAATCATTTATCATTGTTCTAGTGCTTGGCAACTCATTTGTCATTGTTCTTTTGCTTTACAACGTCATTGGCCAATGTTCATTTGGTTAATACATCATCAGTCATTGTTCTTGTGATTTGCATTCTCATTTGTATTGTTCTTGTACTTGACAGCCTCATTTGCATTGTTCAAGTACTTAACATCATTCTTTGTCATTGTTATTGTGCTTAGTAACTTATTTGTAATTGTTCTTATGCTTAACAACTTCATTTACTATTGTTGTTATGCTTGACAACCTCATTTGCATTGTTCTCATACTTAGCAACCTCATTTGTCGTTGTTCTTGTGCTTAGCAACTCATTTGCCATTGTTCTTTTGATTAACAACCCCATTGGCTATTGTTCTTTTGCTTTACAATGTCATTGTTCTTGTGATAACATTCTCATTTGCATTGTTCTCGCTCTTAGCAATCTCATTTGAATTGTTCTTGTGCTTAACAACGTCATTTGTCATTGTTCTTGAGCTTACACTGTTCATTGTTTTTTTTCTTAACAACATCATTGATCATTATTCTTGTGTTTAACATTCTCATTTGCTTTGTTCTCGTGCTTAACAGCCTCATTTGTATTGTTCTCATGCTTAGCAACCTCATTTGTTATTGTTCTTGTGCTTAGCAACTCATTTGTCATTGTTTTTTTGCTTAACAACTCAGTTGCCATTGTTATATTGCTTTACAATGTTTTTGGCGATTGTTCTTTTTGTTCATACATCATTGGTCTTTCTCTCTCCTCCCCCTTTTTGATTTTTTCAAATGTTTCCGATAAATACTTAGCTACAAACCTTTTCTTTACTACAATCCTGTTTTTGACAATTCTGTTTTTTCCACCTATCACAGCTGGTTACTCCTTTTTTTTGCATGGAAAAGATGGATTATGATATCTAAGCTATCACAGCTGATTACGCCTGTTCTTGTGATTAACATTCTCAGTTGCATTGTTCTCACACATAGCAACTTCATTTGAATTGTTCTTGTGCTTAACAATCTTATTTGTCTTTTTTTTTTTGCTTAGCAACTCATTTCCCATTATACTTTGATTTTTCGTTTTATTTGGTACTTGGGAAAAATGATAAATTGAAATATTTGTGAATTGTGGGTTGAAGAAATTGAATGGATATGTCGAAAGTACGACATTGAGAAGTATGATTAAAAAATAAGGTTTGCACTATGGCAAGTGCAAATGACTATTATTTTAGTCACCCCAATGTGATAAGGATGTTATTTTTTGTTAAGAAAAATTGATTGATACGTTAACAAATAAGAAGTGGAGAGATATAGATAATAAGATACTCTCAATTATTCAATTGTATTTTGAGCAATTTGACATAGCAAGAAATCATATCAGAAAAAATCGCTGAGAATTTGTGGTGAAATTGGAGAACTTCTACATAAAGAAGTCGCTCACCAATCGATTGGGTTGAAGTTGTGTCTATAAACCCTTCGCATGGTTGAATCTACATAAGTTTCTAATTTCAGAGTTTGCATCTATTTTGAATTTAACTTAGATAATATTGATGCTTAATTAGGTAAAGGATGAGGAATAAGTCCTTTTAATATGCTCATTGTTGAGGTTTCAGGTAGATTAATTATAAGTGCAATAATTCAATTAAATTTAACAATTGTTTACAATCGAAAACAAAATTCATGTGTAAAATTCAATTCAAGATAAACTTTACCACTAGATGCACAATATAATTTTTTTTTAATTGTAGATTTTAGTTGCATTTTTTGTCCTAGAAAAATTCAATCATATTGCACTTTGGCCTAGGAAAAATAAAAAAAATACAACTGTTCACACCTTCACACCTTCACACCTTCACACCTTTAAATTCAATCAATTGTTGATAATTTATCAAGCACTTTGATAATTGTTAGTGTCAATAGCTATTTTAATCTTCTGAACTCATTACTTGACGTCTAAAATACACACATTTGATCACTATTTTCAAATGTATGCACTTGATTATTGCATAATGGATACTTGTTATTTTAAATTTTAATTGCAATCTAAACCATGCACCCTAAAATTGTGCCCTTATTTTTTTTAATGCATTTTGTACAAAACACTTATCATTCATTTTATTTAATATAGTTTGCTCAAAACAGCAGCTGTTTTGGAGATGGAGCCTTGGAAGATAAATATAATATTCCTGGCTAGCTAGAATTCAATCCAATAGCAAACTTATCTATGTCATAGGGCTTAACAAACAACCATATAAAATTTCGTCAAAATTAACAATCATCATGAAAAATATTATTTAAGTGACAAAAATAACAATAACAAATAGTACCAATGGTACGTTGACTTTGAAATATTCTCATGCGGCGCAAATCACCGGTCCAGCCCATCATGGCCGGGGAGTGGGACTAATTATAATGGGAAATAAATCTGACAGGACCCTGCATTTTCCAATCCATCCATTCATCTATTTTGTGATTCGTGTATATAAACTATCTATGTTTGAGATTCGTGCATGAAAAGAAATGAATGGGTGGATTGAGAATTGCAGGGTTTCTGTGATTCGGAGAGGTGATTGATGGTACACATCCAGCGAAATAAAATATATATAGGTGTCCCACCACATTTTATTATGCCATTTATAAACGTGCCCACCTCAATTTTTGTTGTAGTCGTACTTATATTTTTAAGTTTAATAAATCCAATTGATATAGATATATATTCTTTAAATTTAATTTGTTAACCCGTTGGATATATACACACACACACACATCATAAAGTCCATTTAGTCCTTAATTTTCCTGGCCTGTTAACTCTTCAAGATGAGAAGAAAAATGGAAGTCACATCAGAAGGAATGAATTTATGGTTCTTAGTTCTTCTCGTAACTTCTGTATCTACTATACGGGTCGATAGCCAGCCTGACGCTAACGGTAAGCCTGAATTAATTTAAGACAAATATGCAATGGCATTTCTATTTATATGTTTTTTTTGAGGAAAATACTACAGGGTATACATTGTTATATGCAACGATTTCTATTGTTGCAATAACTGCTCTGTGCGGTATGAACTTTTGCTCATTGGATTGCTTGAAATACATTTTGTTTGTTTTTTGTCCCTTGTACATCATCAGTTGATATAGTTTACTAATTATATTTAATTGCGTAAACATGTCAGGACATGTTTACTGTAACCAATTAATTGTGTAATTAATTCCTCTTGGTAAAATAAACATAGTTGGGTTCGAAACCCAGATGGGGGAAATCCTTTCTTATAATAACAAATGTATTAAATAGTTGGGTGGCTTGACCTCCAACCTTTACTAAAAAAAAATAAAAATAAATAAACATAGTTGCTAGGGAATGCTCAAACCTCAAATGTCTATACCATTTCAAAGCATTGAACAATCAGTAGATACTTCTTCAATAATAGGATTGGACAAGTAAAATAATGCTACTATTTTAATCAGAATGTATAGATGATTTGTTGGAATTAATAGCACCAATTCTGGACTTGCTGAATAATAGTGCGAAGCATGTTTCTGTTGAGTATTATTTTTTTTTGAGAAAAAATAAGGGTTAGGCCATACTGATCTGTTGAGTGATTAATTGCGTTACATTTCTTTTAATAATTTTTGTTATAAAAATTTTGTGTTTCCTTTCTGATTACAGGTTTTATAAGCATTGACTGTGGACGTGCTGCAAATTCTAGCTTTGTTGATAGCAGTACTACGTTGACTTTCGTGTCGGATGATCAATTCATCGACACGGGAGTGAATAATAATATTGCTCCCATGTATGCTACAAACATATTTGAGCATTATCAGACTCTTAGAAGCTTCCCCAATGGGACCCGAAATTGCTACACTTTGAGATCCTTAACAATAGGATCAAAGTATCTTGTTAGGGGATCATTCAAGTACGGAAGCTATGATAACTTAAATAAGCCTCCGACTTTTGATGTTCATTTGGGAGTAAATTATTGGGACACAGTGGTAACCACTGCAAATATTACATCATTCACTGAGATCATCGTCACAGCCACTAATAACTACCTACAAGTTTGCCTTATTAATACAAATCTCGGCACTCCATTTATCTCTGCACTAGAATTGAGGCCATTGAAGATGAGCATTTATGATTATGTAAATTCCACTCAATCATTGGTTTACTACGCTAGGATGAATTTAGGAGCAAGCAATCAACTCAGGTACACATTCTTAAAAAAAAGGATAAACATGTTATTAATCAATTATTTGTGGTTAAAATACTGTTTGTTGCTGGATTACATCTTAAATTTTAAGTTAATGCCACAAGTGAGAGAACTATGATATAATCTTAATGTGTTTTGGCCAATAGCAGAAGGACAACGGTATTTTTTTTTTTTTGAGTAAAGTTGGAGGTCAAACCATCCAACTATTTAATACCTTTGTTATTATAACAAAGGATTTCCCCCATCTGGGTTTCGAACTTATGACCTCTCATATATATAGAGACCATGTGCCTTAGTTACTAGACCAAATGCTAGTTCTCGAAGGACAACGATATTAAACATCGATGATTTAACTAGCTTGATTTTGTTCTCTACGAGGTCCTAACATGGAGGAAAGCACCATATAAAATTTGAATCATGTTTAATAGATTTAGAACAGAAAAGTCCGGGTTTAAGATATCCTTCAGTACTCAACCTGTAGTATATATAGTCACTCTCTTCTTCCACTCCTTTGTTACAAAAATAGGTACCCTGATGATCCGTATGACCGGTTATGGGTGCCCTACATGAAGAAGACATGGAGAAATGTCTCAACCAACTCCAAAGTGGAGCCTGACACAGACTTTGCGACCCCTTCTCTCGTCATGCAAACTGCTGCAACCACTTTAAACACCACACAATCCCTTGATCTCTACTACACCAGCGACAATACATTCACAGTGTTTTTAATAATTCTTCACATTGGCGAGATTGAGGACATACCATCAACTGCTTATAGGGAGTTTGATATATTTGGCACTGGACAGCTAGCATTTAATTCTACTGTACCGGATAAACTATATTCAGGATGGGCGTCATATACCCAAACAACTAAAGATTCCTATAATGTGTCACTTAAGGCTACTTCAAACTCCACTCTCCCGCCTCTGTTGAATGCAATTGAGTTGTATGTCATTAGACCCGCCACTGGGGTTCCCACTAATAGTGAAGATGGTATGTTTTATCATAGTTGTCTCATTCATTATTCGTTCTATGATTTATTCTCTTAGTGTTTTTTTTTTGAGGAAACTCTCTTAGTGTTTTTAATGCGAGAACCCTGGTTTAGTTTTAAACAACAGGGAATATGATGGAAACATAATAAGTTTTGCACTACGAAGATCCTTTTTTAAACTGAATAAATCATAGATTTTTCTCAATGAACCAAACAGAAAATTTCCATCCCCCTTTTTTTTTTTTTTTTCCAAAGTTGAGCTCTCCAGGCATTATTCTCAGGAATATTTTAATATTAACTTTTGTTTCCAACATTTTCTGAAGGACATAATTAATTCTACATAGTCACTTTGTTTTTTTTAACATGCCCTAAATCCCTAATGAATTTTACTGCAATTGAAGTTACTGCCATGAATTCAATTAAAGCAAACTATAAAGTAAACAAAAACTGGAGTGGTGATCCTTGTGCTCCAAAAGGATTCTCATGGAGTGGTGTCACATGCACTTCTGATTCCGCCAAAACTCCAAGGATAACAACTTTGTGAGCATTTCAATATGACATATATTTTACTTCTCCGAAAAGAGAGAAGCTACAAAACTCTGACTAGAAATATGTGTCTTTTTCAGAAACCTACAATTAAGTGGACTGAAAGGGGTGATAATATCTTCTTTTGGAAATCTAAGCGCTCTCCAGTCATTGTATGTTCCTTTAAAATGAGATCAATCCAGTTGTTTTTGTTGAGAATGATGTTTTTACCTTCAATAATTAAAATCATTTTTTTTACTAATCTTAGTGGAGCTAAGGTTAATAGTACGCAATATTTCATTTTATATTATTCCATTGGGGCATAGGTAGATTTCAGTTTTGTGTTCTCATTGCTGTTGCTTGCTACCTTTTTTTTTCTTTTCCAGGGATTTATCTTCTAATGACTTGTCAGGAGATCTTCCTACTTTCCTAGATAAATTATCCGCTCTTACATACCTGTAGGTTTGCAAAATAATCTTTATTTTCATCAAGAACATATATACCACAAATCAGTTATAATATTACGAACTTTCAGAGATATAACAGGAAATGACAAGATTGCAACCACCCTTCCGCCTGGTCTTCAGCGTAAAGAACAGGATGGACAGCTAATCTTTAAGTATGTTTTATTATTTTAAGTGGTATTTACTAAACATTTTTGTTTACCTATACACCAAAATAACTAGACATACAATTTTAACCTTACATGTTGTGTATCTCTGAAAACTGCACAGAGTATTTGTACATATCTTTGCACATCTCTCTCCCTTTTTCACAAATAAAAGACAAATTGGTTGGGACATTTTTAATCCATGAAGAAAAAGCTGAAAACAAATCATGGTAGAGATATGGTATCAACCAATGAAAAGTCAATCCATTAGCAGTATACTTGGAAATGGCTGGAGTAAAATCCTTGCTTCTTGCCTTCTTTTTAAATAACTTTGTTGTGATTGAGCTCTTCAAAATTATAATTTGTTTGACTTCTAAATTTATTTTTTCTACTTAGGTTTGGAAGTGCAACTCCATCTAAGGATACAAAAAAGAAAAGTCCAGTAGTTATTATACTGGTCGTTGGTGTGGTTGTGCTGCTTCTCATTGCAGCTGCCACTGTACTAAATATGTGTTTGAGAAGACGCAGATGTAAGTCTGCCTTTTCTTTATATTTGTTTCTTTCTTGATAAATAAATTTACAGTTCTGTATTATATTGTAGTTTTAGATGAAGGGGCTAATACTGTAGTGTGTAGGGCTCTTATTCGCTACATTTATCTAACTGTAAGATAAGGATTGTATAAAATAAGACTGATATTTTGGATCTCAATCTGAAAATCACAGGCGGTGCAAACCAGTACCACTCGGTCTCTGTTTGAAACTGGTCATCTTAGCCTAATTAATGGAGTTATTTATTTATTTTTTAAGAGATACCTGCTGTGGTGTATTTTCAGTTAAAAAAGGAAGGCACTTTTCTCAATCATCTGAATCCTCTTTGTTACTTTCTGTTTTTTTTTTTTTTGTAGGAATCTCTTCAATTTATTATTTTATTAAAATAATAAGCTGCATACTCTAACTTTCTTTTTATCAATCCAAGGTTCGAAATACATAACTCTGGTACTTAATTATCTTACAGATGTCCATTCCAAAATTCCAAAACAAACTGAAAGCTACGCAACAACCCCTCAAGCAAATAGTCCAAAAGCAAATACTACTCATGGCAATATTTCTGGCCAAAACTATGCAAACGTATCTAAAACAAGTGATCCAGGAGAAGGAATATTGGATTTGGAGAATCATCGATTCAGTTACAATGATCTGATAAGAATTACTAATAAGTTCCAGAATAATGTTGGCACTGGAGGATTTGGAAGTGTATATGTGGGGGCCCTGGAAAATGGAACTCAAGTTGCAGTGAAAATGCGTTCTCATACATCTTCACAAGGAATGAAAGAGTTCTTGGCTGAGGTAGTCATTTATATCTCTAAGAAATTCTTACTTTAGCTGTTACAAATCCAGATATTAGTAAACACCAGTTACACATACTCACATAGTTTGTCTTTTGAAAAATGATTTAGATGTTAATTAATGAGGCTACAAAACCTTCTTGGGAAGGTAACTTTAAGCAAAGATAATTTGCTCTGTTTCCAGGCTCAAAATTTGGCAAGGGTTCATCACAGATATTTGGTGTCACTAATTGGCTATTGCATGGATGGAGATCACATGGCACTTGTATACGAGTACATGCAAGAAGGAACTTTGCAAGATAAGCTCATGGGTGATTATAACATTTTAATCTATTCTTTTCTCAAGAGCAGGTTAAACTATTTTCTATTCAAGGATTTAAATTTAAGGTCACAAATCCTTTCAATTTCAGATAATGCAAGGCCTCTGAGTTGGAAACAACGGGTCCGAATTGCATATGAATCCGCACAAGGTACAGAAGCTTTTTAATTAATATCTAGTATTCTCAAGCATTTATTGCTCATACTTCCAATAATGAACTCAAGACAACATATCAGGAAAATAACTGTTTTGAATAAAAATATAGAGTACACTCTATAAAAATTGTAACAGTTGATTGTTATATTGCTTTGATATTTTTTTACCTCTTATGTTTATTTAGAAAACCAGATCTACAATAAGGCATAAATCATGTCTGAAAATATTGAAATTATGAATCAACACAATATCATCTTTTAATTAACTACTTGTATAAATACAACGAAGGATTGGAGTATTTACATAAGGCGTGCAATCCTCCGCTAGTCCATAGAGACGTGAAGACCAACAACATTCTTTTAAATGGAAATCTTGAGGCAAGGATTGCTGATTTTGGGCTCTCTAGAGCTTTTGACAATGATGTAAGCAGCCATGTGTCGACAGCAGTAGTAGGCACCCCAGGCTATCTTGACCCCGAGTAAGACCACTTTAATTATTTCTCTTTTTTTTTTTTTAGATTTTCTTCATACAATATAATATTTGTTCATTGAGTTTCATGTCCTTTGGTCATAGAAGACTTGTTTAAATATAAATTAACAATCCTTGGTAGTCACTACCAAGTCTTCAAATAAACAAAACTTACAAATTAACAATAGTATTTTCTAAACACTTATTATTATCCAATCATAATATTAACTGATTATATAGGTTAAAGTTTTGTTGAACTACATGAACAAAAATGTTTTCAGTTGGTTGATTAAATATAAAGGTCTTATTTTTTAAAGTTTTAATTAAAATATTAGTGCTCTTACAAAGCGAACAACTGATCAATGATCCTTCAGGTATTATTCCTCATACCAGCTAAGTGAAAAAAGCGATGTGTTCAGCTTTGGTATAGTTCTCCTAGAGATCATCACAGGACAACATCCTATCATTGCGGGTCCAGAGGGAGGCCACCTGAAGAAATGGGTGAATCATAAGTTAGCTAGAGGAGACATTGAAAGTATTGTAGACCCAAAAATGGATGGGCAGTATGACATAAACTCTATTTGGAAGGTTACTGATCTCGCATGCAGGTGTACTGCAAATAGCTCTGCTCAGAGGCCTACCATGAGTGTAGTAGTGGCAGAACTCTTGGAAAGTATTGATTTGGAGATCTCTACAGAGGGCACCCGCAGTGTGAGTACAACTTATATAAACCCCCATAATTATTCAAGAAATGACAATTTTGTTAGTGATGTTAGTCAGAACAGTGGTGTCGAGATGGCTCACATGGGTGACATGTCTGCACCAGGTCCCGTAGCGAGATAATTTGCCCATTTGTTTTTATTCCTTTCTCCCATTTTTGGTAGTCACTTTTGGAAACAAATTGGTAGTTTTACTTTGGCGCCAACAGTTCAACCATTCAGCTATTGTTCTCAGATATTGGCTCAATTTGGGCATTCCTTCTTTCATATTCTTTTATTCTTTTTCCTTTGTTTATGTGATCTCAATCGTCTCAAATATATGGTCTGGTGTATGTGATATTAGCTTGCATGTTTTATTCATAAATAACCTTTACTTCAAATATATATGTGGGTGTATTGGCGCGCGCGCATGTGTGCATGTGCGCGTAATTACTGCAAACAGAGAAATGAAAATTTATTTATCTTTTGCCAACTTCGCATTAAATGTGATGAGGTGGGTATTAAATTATTAATGCTATATCCAATATTGCCAAAGCTCCATTCTGGAGACATCCATTTCGTATGTTTCTTGCAGTGCTAGTGCACGTGACCCTACGCACTAGGTTTCCTGTTATCTGTTAAGACTTGAGGGCCTGAGTCAACATGGTTGGTAGGGCTGTAAATGAGCTGGTTCGGGCCGAGCTGGGCCTTAGCTCAGCTCGTTAATTCTGGACCGAGCTGTTAGCGAGCCAGCTCGTTAACAGCTCACGAGCTAAAATCTCAGCTTAAACTCGTGACGAGCCGGCTCACGAGTCAGCTCACGAGCCACGAGCTGGCTCACTGGATTTTGTTGGACCTTGTTTTAAGAAGAAAATAAATTTTACAAACCTTTTTGGACCGAGATGGACCGAGCTGAACCGAGCTGAACCAAGCTTGACAGTATAAAATACACACAAATTCATACAAATTCACAAATTGATGCCTAGCCGAGCTAGCTCGTGAGCTAAGGCCTTAGCTCAGCTCGTTAATTTTGGCCCGAGCTATTAGCGAGCCAGCTCGTTAACAGCTCGGTCCACTATCGAACGAGCTGTTACCGATCGAGCCAGATGTGAGTCACGAGCGAGCCACGAGCTACGAGCTACGAGCTTTTTGGACAGCCCTAAATTGGTTGGGGCCTAATGAGAGTAAAATGCTGAGCGGCTATGAGACCATAATCCTTTTGCGTATATAAGGTTCAAATACTATCTTACTATGAACAGACTTTCAACAGAGACACCACGATGCAAAACAAACAAAACAAAACAGGGGATTGACCCGGCCTATAGGTTCCCCTTAATAAATAAAGACAGTGCCCATGAGCAGTTACCAGAAAAGAAAAGAAAAACAGGGGATTGTCCACAGATTCTCAAGTCAAATATCAACGTGCTCTCCTTAAATTGTTTAGTTTGAATCATACTTACATTTTCATTTTAATATAATTCTTTAGATTTTATTAAACAGTTGGATATATACCATAAAAAGGGGTCCATTTCCCATTAACTCTTCAAGAGTAGAAGAAAATTGGAAGTCCCCACTTAAGCAATGGATTTATGGTTCTTAGTTCTTCTTGTAGTCTCTGTGTCTACTATACGGGTTCATTGCCAGCTTGACTCTAATGGTAAGCCTCAATGCATTATTAAAAATACACAATTATTTGCTTTATTTTTTGAGGAAAAAAATGGTGGTCATGTCCCTTTCTTGTATCAGTCATATATTTTTTTTTTATTTTACTATAAGGAATATATTGTTATATGCAATTAATTATTTCTCTTGTTTGCAAGAACTGCTCTGTTCATATGAGCATCCGAAATTTTATTTATACCATATTTAAAAAAATAATAAACCAAATAACCACTGATTTGTGGGAATTGTAATTCTACTCCGTTAGCAAAATGAAATGACAGATACAAAAGGACGTGTCCGCCATTTCATTTGACGGACATATACAAGTGTTCGCCAAATGAAATCAAGGACACAGTTCCATATTCTTCAAACCAACATTTTTCTTTCACTCAGTTTTATGAGCCTAGAACTTTTGTAATGTTTTAATATAACATTTATATTAAACTAATCTTTTCAACTTTCAAAGGCTCGAAACTTTTGTAATATTTCAATATAAAAATAAAAACGTCAAATTAATGGTAACTTTTAGTCAAAAGGATCAGCTACTAAAAAAAAAACAATCAATGCACTTGAGCCACGTCCTCTTGAGTTAACAGTACATTTCTGTTTGAATTGATTTTTTAATATAAATGTTATATTAAAATATTTTAAAAGTTCATCAAAACCAAGGTTCATAAAACAAAGGAAAATGACACAAAGATTATGAAAGAATTGTCCGCAATTTTATTTGGCGGACATTTATATATGTCTGCCAAATAAAATGGTAGATACATTCTTTTGTGTCCGCTATTTTATTTGGAGGAGGTGATAGAATTATAATTTTCAGAAATTGGTAGTTATTTGGTTTATTATTTTTTAAATATGGAATTTATAAAAATTTCGGTATGAGCATTCAGTCTCTTTTACATATATTTTCTTAAACGTGTCAGAAGAAGCTTAATGTAATAATTTTATTAATATAATCAAATTTGTAATTAATTCTGTAATCTAGGACTGCCATTTGGAATTTGATACTTGGCCAAACTAAAAATGATATTAAACTTAATTCGCCTTTTCAATATTGATATATATATTTGGTTAATTTAAGGAGTAAAACTAGGGTGTTCTTAAGTTCACCCAACATCTTTATAAACTCAACTCTAAAATCTATCAGATTGACTTCAAACGATGAATCCAAACCATTGAAATCCATCTACATTACGGGTGATGCATCTACATGCAAAAATTTCAAACTTTCGAATTAATTTAGTATAAAGTCAAGTGGCCAAAATTAGAAGATTTATAAATTAATTTTAATCCATTCATTTTTTGAACCTTTTTTTACTGCTTGACTCTATACAAAATTAATTTTTTAAATATTTTTTTGCATGTAGATGCATCAATTATAAGGTAGGAGGATTTCAACGGTTTAGATTCGTCATTTGAAACCAATCCGATAGGTTTTTGAGTTAAGTGCACAAAGGGGCTTAGTGAACTTAGGGGCACCCTAGTTTACTCTAATTTAAGATGTAATTAGAAAAAGAATAATTAAAGGAAAAGAAAAATTAGATTATCAGATGGTTTCAAATGCACAATATATAGTTTGTATTAGTTACGTACTATAATAGAAAATGTCTTTTGCTTCTGCACAGGAAAATAAAATTTTTATCGCTAAATAAAGAATTCTCAAGCCCACTGTCAAATATTTAAAAAAAAAAAAAATTCTCAAGCCTCAAATGTGTATACCATTTCAGAGCATTGAACAATAAGTCAATGTTAGGCTTAAAGATGAAGCACTAAGATTTTGATAGGCAATTTTCTCTTAGTAAAAGCTTTATCTGAGCTGTTGCAACTTGGAATACTAAAATTCTATTTCATATTGGTTCAATATGCAAATGGACAGATACTTTTTTCAATGATAGGCTCAGAAAATTATGTAAAATGATCTACTATTTTCTTCAGAATGTATAAATGATGTGTGACTGGTTGAATAATAGTGCGAAGCATGTTTCAGTTGAGTAATTGAGTTGCCTATTTTTTAAATTTTGTTAACAAGAATTTGTGGTTCCTTTCTCTTTACAGGTTTTATAAACATTGACTGTGGGCTTGCTGCAAATTCTACCTCTCTGGATACCAACAATAATTTGGTTTACGTGTCTGACGTACAATTCATTGACACGGGAGTGAACCACACAATTAATCCACAGTATGCCAACAACTTGTTAGGGCAATAATTTGACTGTCAGAAGCTTTCCCAATGGGACCCGAAATTGCTACACATTAAGATCCTTAACAATAGGATCAAAGTATCTTGTTAGAGGGTTATTCATGTATGGAAACTATGATAACCTAAATAAGCCTCCAATATTTGATGTTCATTTGGGAGTAATTTATTGGGCAACAGTTAATATCACCACTGCAGATGTGGCAAAATTTGTTGAGATTATTGCCACAGCAAGTTCTGACCACCTACAAGTTTGCCTTATTAATAAAAATCTCGGCACTCCTTTTATCTCTGTGCTAGAATTGAGGCAATTGAATACGAGCATTTATGAATATGCAAATTCGACACAGTCATTGGTTTACTTCAATAGGTGGAATTTTGGAGCAAGCGATCAATTCAGGTAATCATGCTAAATTAACTCAAAAGAAAATGGGTAAACATGCCATTAACCATTTTTTCGTGGTTAGATACTGTTTCTTGTCGGAATGCATCTTAATTAAGTTAATGTCACAAGTTAGACAACCATGATATGATCTTATTACGTTTGGCAAATTGGAGATGGATAGTGGTACCAAACTTCTATTATTTAATTGTCTTGATTTCCTTATCTACTAGGTCCAAACTCAAAAAGAAAGTGCAAATTAATCTACCATATAAAATTTGAATCCCATTAAATAGATTAGAAAAGAGAAGACCAGGCTCCTAAGATACTCTGCAGTACTCAATCACTAGTATATATGGTATATCAATCTCTTCTTTCACAGCTTTGTTAAAAAAAAACTAAAATAGGTACCCTGATGATCCATATGACCGGATTTGGCGTAGCTCCACTTTGAACACATGGAAAAATATCTCAACCAGCTTCACCGTGGACCCAGACACAGACTTTGCGACTCCCTCTCTTGTTATGCAAACTGCTGTCACAACTTTAAACACCACACATCCCCTTAATCTATACTGGTCAAGTGACAACAAGTCCACAGTATTTTATGTAATTCTTCACATCAGCGAGATTGAGGACATACCATCAACTGCTCTTAGGGATTTTGATATATATGCCAATGGAGATCTAGCATTCAGCTCTATTGTACCGAAAAAACTACATTCATGGTGGGCATCATACACCACCAAATATCTGAATGCATATAATGTGTCACTTAAAGCTACTTCAAACTCAACTCTCCCGCCTCTGTTGAATGCGATTGAGCTGTTTGTCATCACACCTGCCACTGGGATTACCACCAATATTGCTGATGGTATGTTTTATCATATATAGTTGTCTCATTTTATGTACTTTGTTGAATTATTCGTACTATGATTTACTCTCTCAGCTAGACTTTTTAATGCGAGAACCCTGGTTTAGTTTTAAATTACAGGGAATATGATGGAAACATGTGAACTTTTGCACTAGGAGGCCTTTTTATTTAATAGAATATTTCATATGTTTTCCTCAAGAAACCATACAAAAGTTTTCCATCACTCTTTTCTTTTCCAGTTCAGCTCTCCTTCCATTGCCCTCAACAAAATTTTAGTATTAACTTTTATTTCAAGCATTTATCCATAGGGCATAATTAATTATACCTAGAAGGCTAGAAACTTTTCTTAATTAATATGCCCTGGTGTATTCTATTGCAATTCAAGTTGCTGCCATGAATACAATTAAAGCAAACTACAAAGTAAACAAAGACTGGAGTGGTGATCCTTGTGCTCCTAAAGAACTCTTGTGGAGTGGTGTCACTTGTGCCTCTGATTCTACGAACACTCCAAGAATCAAAACTTTGTGAGCATTTCTATATGTCATACATTTTATACTTAAAATACAGAGAAGCTACAAAATCTCTGACTACTAAGATGTGTCTTTTATTTCAGAAATCTATCATCAAGTGGACTTACAGGTTCCATAGTACCTTCTTTTGGAAATCTAAGCGCTCTCCAATCATTGTATGTTCCTATAAGCTAAGATCAACCTTGTTTTTTTTTTTACATTGATGGTTTTACCTTCAATCGAATCGTAATTTTTGCATTAATCTCTGTGGAGCTCAGCTAATTATACTTAATATTTTTATACTTAATATTTTCATTTTGTGTTATGCAAATAGAGTGTCTTATATTGTAATTCCTCTATGGCTTTGGTAGAATTCAGTTTTGTGTTCTATGCTAACATAAGCTGTTGCTTGCTACCCATTTTTTCAGGGATTTATCTTATAATAACTTGTCAGGGGATCTTCCTACTTTCCTAGATCGATTAACTGCTCTTACATACCTGTAGGTTTGCAAATTAACCTTTGTTTTCATTATAAACAAAGATCGATATCACAAATTCAGTTATAATTTTATGGGAACTTTCAGGGACTTAACAGGAAATGCCAATATTTCACACACCCTTCCGCCTGGTCTTCAGAGTAAAAAACAGGACGGAAATCTAATTGTTAGGTGGTATGTTTATTGTTCTTAAGTGGTATTTTTGTTAGATAATTTTGCTCTTATACACTAAAAATAACTTAACAATTTTGTTATCGCGGGGCATCTTTATTTAACGTGTTCTTAAAGAAATGAAGTAAGCAGAAGCTAAAAAATGCAATGCAATATAATTTCTATACCTCATAGAGTAATTGTACATATGCGTACATCTGTGTACCTTTTTCACAAAGAAAAGTATCTGGCCCAACCTATATTAATGCAAGAACTTAGGAAAAAGCTGAATACACATCATGTTGCAGAAAAATATTATATCAGGACATGAAAACTTATTTTTTGGCAGTAAGAATACTTGAAAATGGCTGGAGTAAAGTCCTTTGCTTGATTTGTTCTTTATAAATAACTTAGATGGAATTGAGCTCTCCAAACTTCTAATCAGTTTGACTTCTCAATTAACTTTTTCCACTTAGGTTTGATCCAGTGCCACCACCTCCATCTCCAATTAAATCTCGAGTAGTTATTATAGCAGTCGCTGGTGTGGTTGTGCTGTTTCTCATTGTAGCTGCAATTTTAACAGTTGTGTGTATGAGAAGGAGCAAATGCAAGTCTTCCTTTTTGTTGTTTTTTTCCTATCTAGATAAATAAAATCACAGTTCTCTTTTCTAATTGTCTAGTGTTCAGGCCTCTTATTTGCTTCATTTATCTAATTGTAAGATGAGGACTGTTTTGAAAAGGAAGAATGATATTTTGGAGGTTAACCTTAAAATTCTAGGTGGTACAAACCAGTACCAGTTCTGCTCTCTGTTTGAAACTAGTCATCATAGGCTAAATGGAGTTCTTTTCTTATTTTTTAAAGAAATACCTGCTGTTGTAAATCTTCAGTAAAAACAGAAAGCTCTTTTCTTTATCATAAAAAACCTCTTTGTTTTTTTTCTGTTTTCGATAGGAACCTCTTTAGTTTTTAATTTTATTTTAATAATAAGCTGCATACAGAATTTTCCCTTTATCAATCAAAGATTGGAAAACATAACTACGGTTATTTTAACTTACAGATAACCAATTAAACATTCAAAAACCAATTGAAAGCTATGGAACAAGCCCTCAAGCATATAATCATCAGCCAAATAATGCAAATAGTCCAGAAACAAACACTCCTCAGGGCAATATTGATGGCCGAATTTATGCAAACATATCTAAACCAAATGAAGCAGGAGAAGGAATATTCGATTTTGAGAACCGTCGATTCAGTTACAATGATCTGATAAGAATTACTAATAAGTTCCAGAATAAAATTGGTACTGGAGGATTTGGAAGTGTATATGCGGGTGCCCTGGAAAATGGAACTCAAGTTGCTGTGAAAATGCGCTCGCACTCATCTTCACAAGGAGTAAAAGAGTTCTTGGCTGAGGTAATCATCCATCTGAGATATTCATACCATAGGTCATACCAAAAAACAAAAAATAAAAAATTTGGCTTTTGAAAGAAACATTTAGATGTTAATGAGGCTAACAAAACCATCTTGTGAAATTGAGTCAAATAAATATATGAAGATTTGTTCTGTTTTCAGGCACAAAATTTGGCAAGGGTTCATCACAAATACTTGGTTTCACTAATTGGCTATTGCATGGATGGAGATTGTATGGCACTTTTATATGAATACATGAAAGAAGGAACTCTGCAAGATAAGCTCATAGGTGATTATTACCTTTTACTCAAATCTATTCTTACGATCAAGTTTATTGAAACTTTTTTCTAATAGAGGATATAATTTTAAGGACCCAAATCTGACAATTTCAGATACTGCAAGGCTTCTGGGTTGGAAACAACGGGTTCGAATTGCATATGAATCCGCACTTGGTACATTTTTTTTAATATTCAGAATTCGCAAGTATTGATTCCTCAGTGTCCATAATTATCTTTCACTGGAGACGGATGAGGCACTCCATAAAATTTATAACTTTACAAATTATTGCAATGATTTGAGTTAATATTTTTCCCTGCTTATATCATATTGAAAACTATTGACATCATAAATCAATTGATATATCATCATTTAAGTAAATATCAATAAAAACAATGAAGGGTTGGAGTATTTGCACAAGGCATGCAACCCGCCACTAATACATAGAGATGTGAAGACCAATAACATTCTATTAAATGAAAATCTCGAAGCAAGGATTGCCGATTTTGGGCTCTCCAGGGCATTTAACAATGCTGCATGCAGTCATGTTTCAACTGTAGTTGTGGGAACGCCTGGCTACCTGGACCCAGAGTAAGACCTCTGTTTTTATTTTTATTTTTCATATTTTTAATTGAAATCCACATATTTTCTTCTCCTTCGGTGAGAAACACATGTTTTCCTATGAATTAATCATAGTAATTGCATGCCAACAATAACAACAAATGATTTGATCAAGTGATTGTAACAATAACGACAAATGATATAATCAAGTGATTGAAAGGTTTCCAGTTGCAAACTTTAAATCAAAAGGTCCACATTCATAAAAGATTAAACTAAGTAAATCAATGCACTTTCAGTTATTATTACTCATACCAGCTAAGTCAAAAGAGCGACATGTTCAGCTTTGGAGTTATTCTGCTAGAGATCATCACAGGAAAATCCCCTATCATAGCGGGTCCAGAGGGAGGCCACCTGAAGGAATGGGTGAATCGAAAGCTATCTAGAGGGGACATAGAAAGCATTGTCGACCCAAGAATACAGGGACAGTATGACATAAACTCTGTTTGGAAGGTTACTGATCTCGCGCGCAGATGTACTGATAATAGCTCTGCTCAGAGACCTGCAATGAGTGTAGTAGTTACAGAACTCAAGGAAAGCCTGGATCTGGAGATCTCCACAGAGGGAATCCGTAGTGGGAGTACAACTTATGCAAACCCGCATGATTATATGAGGAATGACAATTTTGTAAGTGATGTTAGTCAAAGCAGTGCTTTGGAGATGGCTTACATGGGGGCTACGCCAGCACCAGCTCCGACAGCAAGATAATTTGCCCTTCTCTTTCCTTGGTTTATTGATTTATTCTACTTTTGGTGTCCTTGTGGGAAATAACTGATAGTATTTTGTCAAAATCAGTGCACCAATTTTTCTCAGCAAATTGGCTAGAAGAATTTTGGGTATTTTCTTTACTTTTTCCTTTCTACTACTTTTGATGTTTTATCTGGTTAGTTGAACTCTTATTTTTATTTTTTTAATACTTGCTGAACTCTTAATATCAATAATTAATATTAGAATTTTGTCAATTAGATAAAATGAGAAATGATTACCGATACATGAGATAGAGAGCGTTGACTGAAGCGATGATTATTTGTAAAGTAGAAGGCAGGGATAAAGTAGAAGGCAGGGCAGATTGACAAGAGAAAAGGAATTTCATAGGGGCGGCGGGGTTAATCAAGGGGTTACAGATGGGGCTTTATTATTTATGGGGGGCGGTTAATTTATCCAAGGGATGCGGGGATATATTAGTGGATGCGTACGAGGACCGGGTTGAACATTTGAAAAGGATCAACAATAATATGAAGAGTCGGAAATATTAATATAAGTGGATCGACAATACAGTTTACAATTGAAAGAGTGGCATGTGAGTGATAAAAACGGGAAGAGACGAATATACATATACATACATACATACATACATACATACATATATACATACATATATATAAAGATGGACTAACTTGCTTTGAGAAATAAATATATTTTTTATTTTCCGCTCATATTTTCATTTTTAAAGATCAAATAGTCGATTCGAACTTTTCAACACGATCATCATATTGATATGTATTCGGAGACCAAATTTTATATTTTTTTGGAAATTATTTACTATTTTTTCAGAATTTATCAAAATCATTGCTTTGCTGAATTTTTTATTAATTTTTTATTTAATAAAAAGTTGTGATTTTCAAAAATTCTAAAAAAATATAAAAAAAAAAATAAATAAATGTAAAATTTGGTCTCCAAAGACATATCAATATGAAGATCATATTAAGAAGTTCAGATCAACTATTTGAGCTTTGAAAATAAAAATGTAATTTAAAAGTAAAACATCATCTTTATTTCCTAAAGCAAGTTAGTTCATCTCCATATACACACCCACACACATACATATATATATACACACACACACACACATATATATGGAGTAGAACTAGGGTGCTCCTAAGTTCACCCAACCTCTTGTGAACTTGACTCTAAAGTATATCGAATCGACTTTAAACGATGAATCCAAATCGTTGAAATCCTTCTACCTAATGAGTGATGCGTCTACATGTGAAAATTTTAAAGTTTTGAATTAATTTAATATAGAGTCAAGTGGTCAAAGGAGTCCAAAAAATGAATGCATTAAAATTAATTTATAAACCTTAAACTTTTGACCACTAGACTCTATATTAAATTAATTCGAAACATTAAAATTTTCACATATAGACGCATCACTCATTAGGTAGAAGGGTTTCAACGGTTTGGATTCATCGTTTAAAGTCGATTCGATATATTTTAGAGTCAAGTTCACAAGAGATTGGGTGAACTTAGGAGCACCCTAGTTCTACTCTATATATATATATGTATATAAAGAACTGAATAGTACCTTGTAAAAATTATTATTAAAAAAAATCAAATTTAATGATATGCCAACTATAATGAAAAATAATATGAAATAATTAAGCTATATATTAAGAAAGTACAGATGATAATATTTTATTTATTTATATATAGCGCTAAGTTTGTCTGTTTAATGAAATAAATTATATAAAAATTAATACACAAAGTTAAATAGTTATGTAATGTAATCATAATAAAAAAATTGTAAATATAAATAATAATGACTAAATTTTTCGAGATGTTACAACTTTTTTTTTTGAAAAAGTGGATTTACCACCTGTTTCATTGAAACATATAATAGTCTTACAAAAACAGTGACTGATCACTGATGAGTCATACCCTACAAAGATAATATCCCGAAATACATGGGAGTAATGCAAAAGGTACTAGAGATTAAAGCCACAGAAACAAGCTAGAAACTAAAGTTCAATACTAATACTGGAAGTAAAGATTAACAAACACATGAGACAGATAATACTAAAACATATGATAACCTATTGATTAATTCCCTGGAGAGTTAATGGAAGAGCTAGTAGTGGTAGTATTCTGAGCTGCATAATAAGCAGCATCAGCAGCATCTAATTCTGCCCTGTCTCTAAGGTAATCATCCAGGTCTGTACCCTCTAACCCAAGAAAATGTTCTTTCTCGGAATCTCAGGTACTGCTTTCCCCCTGTGAAGTATCAGTCTCCGAGAGAATTATAAGAGGACCTGCTTAGGACAGAAGTGAAACATCCAATGGTAAAATCAAACTGAGTTTAAGAGGCATTAATTAAGCATTAAATAATTTGAACAATTTATGATTCTTAAACAAACGCTCACCAGAAAAATCTATAACAAATATGTGAAATGAATATTTTTTTTTAATGCAAATGGATCTTCGACAGGATTTGACCAAACACAAAAGAAAACACGTTTGTCGTAAATAAATCGGAAAAATAACTACTTTACATTTGTTTTTCGTCATTTTTCGAATAAAAATATATATAGTGATTTATGCTATATTGCTATATGATTTGGCATGATGAACATGTTATAAACTTATTCATATTCGAATTCGGTTCTTATTTTAATATTCAAAAAATATTTATATACGTATTCAGAAAACTATACAATCCAAATTATATATAGGCGGACGATTCAGACTAAATAATCTTTATCTGTTTACACCCTAATAGACTTATTTATATCCGGATACATATTTTTCTAAATATTTCAAAAATATTTGAATCTGTATCTGAAATTTACCTGATGTTTATCCTAATTCAAATTATAGGCGGATTAATTTAGAATGAATTCGGACTGAATAATATAGATCTGTTTGCACCCCTAATTCGGATAGTCTGAATAATATTTATAATTGAACCAAAATTTCAATAAATATTTATTTAAAAAGGGAGCTAAAGCCGTAACCTGAACTAGTTTTGACTAAAACAAAATAGTAAGTTGACGGCTTTTTAGTATTAGATAAATATGTTTTAAAATGAAAAGATTTTATGTGCATTGTACTATAGACTATAGTCACTTTATTAGATTTTTAAACTGTTGAAAAAGTATGTATGGTCACATGTTGCAAATTCTTCCTCCGTCGATCTCTGTGAGCCGGAAATAAATCTGCTGCGATTCTTAAGGAATCGCAGGATCCTGTTTGTCCATATCCAACTATTAATATTTTTGAGATTCGTGCAGAAAAATTAATTTATTTAGAGATTCGTGCTTTCCAAAAAATTAATAGTTAGATATGGACAAGCAGGGTCCTGCGATCTCCTTGAGAATCGCAGCAGATTTATTTCCCTGTGAGCCCTTCTCTAGCCAATTGAGACCTGAGAGGTTTTACCATATGGATCTGTACTACATGGCCATCTGATTCATACCTGTGTTATAGAGAATAACTGTGGATGCATGCGTGCAGGGGCAGATCTAAGTGTATGTCGTGGGTGCTAAGCCACCCTATAATTTTAAAATTCTTAATTATGTATATTCAAATTTAATTAATTTTTTTTTATATTTTTGACTTTTATATAGTCTAGCTCCCCTCATAAAATAACAAATGTATGTTTGTAGTCTAGTAGTTAGAGCTTTATTTTATATTTGTAAAATCATGGGTTCAATTCCCATTACCACACTAATTTTGCCTTTTTCACATATTACATTTTATAGATTAGCCCTTGCATGCATGCTCTCTTCATTATATAATGGCTCAAAGCACAATTCTGGCATCGCATTCTGGTTCATCTCTGTGCCAGTGGACTCCAAGAGAACGGAGAACATAAGATTACCGCAATCTATCTTGACCCTTGTATATTTATTTTCTAAAAAATTGTGATTATTTATATTTTTCTATATAGTTTAGAATTTTTGTGCTTATGATTTTCTATATAGTTTAGAGTAGTATAGGTACCCAAATTTTATATAATTGACCTTCAAATTGATGACATCCATTTATTTCAAAATTTAAGTAATTATTAAAAAAAATTATATAATTTAGAGTAAAATGTTATGGGTATTGTAAAATTACTCTCACAGTAAAAATTTTATATTGATATTCCAATATTTATTTGACTCTCATAGTTTTAAACTCTCATAGTCCTCAACAAACAAAACTTTGGTCCATTTAATTTTTTTTTCGGATCTTTGAACAACTTTATGTATGGACACTGTCGTAACGATATAGTTTGTCCCCCAAAATGTTTTTCTATATTCATTAATTATCGTTAATAGTGGGTGATCCATCTACATAAATAATAGGGACACTGGAAGGAATATAAAAATGAACACGATATATATATTATTTATTTTATGTATTGATCATTGTGATTACTATTAATTAATTACAGTCATTTTTGCTATAAAAACTTCGAATTAATTAGACCAATCTGATCCAGTACATCTTTGATGTTGCTAGAAGTTTTCCGACATGGTCCATTCTTAATTTTTTTTAAAGGGTCTTTTAATAGAGTAAATTTTGATGAAACATATTTTTTTTGGTAATATATTTTTTATTGGGGGAATTTCATATATCCCCCTCAAAAACTTCAATATTACGTATTTCCCCCTCTAAATTTTAAAATTACATATTTCCCCTTCTAAATTTCCCAAAATCACATATTTACCCATTTAATCAATAAAATATATTTAATTTATTTAAAAGTACTTAAATAATATTATTTCAGATTATAATTTTTTTTATGACCATTATACCCCCTTCCTTCTTCCAATCTCGTTCTTTCTCTTCTCATTCCAATCTCGTTCTTTCTCTTCAATTCTTTTTCTCTATCCGAGTGTCTGCAAAAATTTATTTTGAAATAAGGTTTCTTGATCTATCCCTGCGAGTTTACTAGAAGTGCCTAATTTAACTAGAAATGGATTGAATGGTACCATACCATCTCATACCATGGGTTCAATTTCTCTGAATGGCATCATAACAATTGATTTTTTTTATTTTCTTTCTTAATTCAAGCATTCAAGCATTCAAGCATTTCAGCAATTTAAGTTGAAGAGAAAACTATCATTTCTAATTCCTATCTCCAACTCCGCATCCCCATAAAAAAAAAGTATCATTCAGTTCCTCTTTCCTCCTCCAAATTCAACATTTCTAATTGCAGTCTCTCCAACTCTTCATCAACTCCCGAATCAATCAATCTCATACAATACAATGAAGATGCAAACGCTGCAGGGGTCAATTGAAGCAGCTGTGTGACATCTTTCGCCGATTCGACATGGTCGGTGACGGAACCTGGAGCTCGCCGGATTGCTTCGATCCATCGGTCTCAAGCCAATTGGCGACGAGCTTCATGCAATGCTCTCTGCCATGAATTCCAACAACAATGGTGCGATCAAGTTCAAGGAGTTCGCGGCGGCCATTGCCCCCAATGATGAGTCAACAGTCGCTTGTAGATCAAGTGCAACTGTTGGAGGTTTTCAATGATTTCGACAGGGATGAGAACAGATATATCTTGACTGCTGAGTTGCCAAGATCAGTTGCTAAAATGGACTAGCAATTGACATTTGTCGGGCTTATGCACAAGATGAAGGAGGCTAACACAGATGGAGACGGTGTGAGACGCACGTGATAAAGAATTGAAGAGGAAGAACGAGATTGCAAGGAGGAAGGGATATAATGGTCTGAAAAAAAATTAGAAACTGAAATATTATTATTTAAGTCCTTTTAAATATATTAAATATATTTTATTGATTAAATGGGTAAATTTGTGAGTTTAGAAAGTTTAGAAGGGGAAATATGTAATTTTAAAATTTAGAGGGGGAAATACGTAATATTGAAGTTTTTGAGGGGGATACATGAAATTCCCCCTTTTTTATTTAATCTACAAGTACTTAACCTTTCTAAACCGGGAGAGGGGGGTGTCCAATGCCCATCGGATCAGAGTCTGTTCGATGAGTGTTTTCTACCGTCCGATTCACTTCAAGATCTGTGCGCATCACTTTAATATCCGTGCACACGGATCTTAAAGTAGATCGGACGGTAGAAACCACTCATCGAACACTGTTCTGGTCCGATGGGCATCGGACACCCCCCTCTCCATTCTAAACCGTACTGAACATAAATTGAACCAGTCAATGGTAGAGCAACACAATGCATGTGTTAAAGGGAAGACACTTGCCATCCCTAACCCAAATAAATATAAAAAATACGCTTAACTTAATTTACTTTAAAAAAAAATTGTAAAATGTATTTGGAGCATTAATTATCATCGTCAAATTATATCTCATTCAAAATATTTGCCTAAACTTAAATAATTTTGTAACTTCGTTCTGCAGCAAGTCGTCATGGATGGAGAAGCGTAAGAGAACCAACGAGTGAATTGTTTATTGAGTCAAGTCAAGGACTCACATGCAAGAACGTGATGTCCTTAATTGCGACCTCGTGAGATGCTCAGAAAATTATATTCTTTATTTGAAAGTGGAGATTACTTGCGACTAATTACTGGTTGTGCTATAAAAAACAGTCATTCTTGCTCACTTGTTCGAGATGACAAGAACAGGAATTTGTCCTTGCCAGAAATGGTTAGGGGTTACTTAGTTCTTCTGGTACTAGCTGTACTTATAACTCGAATCCATTGCCAGCTTGATTCTCTAGGTACGACTGCTCTGTCTAGTATGCATTACATTTACTTAGTTTCTCTCTGTATTGTCTATGTTTTTTTTCAAGTGATTTTGTTATTAGTATAAAATGACTATATAAGAACATAAAAATTCAATTGAACGAACCCCAAAATTCAGGAAGTGAAAGAAAACTAGTGAACGTTGTAGTGAGAACATTATTGGAGAAAAAAATTTACGTATTTAGGTCCTTCCACAAAATGGTTCTTGGTTTGGTTGTAGAATTAATTTTATTGACTTAACGATATTATTATGTCTGTAATTTCATCTGGGTCAACTCAGTTGCTTGATTTTAATTAATATCAATTACTTCACAAACTGCGTCATCCAAAAAATTAATTTTTTTTGCTCATAAACTGTGAGTAATTATTTTTTTAATTTTGTCAAAGAGTTTGAGGTTCCTTTCTCTGTGCAGGTTTTATAAACATTGACAGTGGACGTGCTGCAAATTCTAGCTTTTATGACAGCAATACTGAGTTAACATTCGTGTCTGATGATGAATTCATCGACACGGGAGTGAGCCAAAGAATTGCTCCCCAGTATGCCACAGACATATTAGAGCAATATCTAACTCTCAGAAGCTTTCCCAATGGGACCAGAAATTGCTACACATTGCGGTCCTTAACAATAGGATCAAACTACCTTGTTAGAGGATTATTCAAGTATGGAAACTATGATAACTTAAATAATCCTCCAAGTTTTGATATTCATTTGGGAGTCAATTATTGGGACACAGTGATAACCACTGACAATACTACATCGTTCACTGAGATCATTGCCACAGCACCTTCTGACTACCTACAAGTTTGCCTTATTAACAAGAATCAAGGCACTCCATTTATCTCTGCGCTGTTATTGAGGACATTGAAGACGAGCATTTATGCATATGCAAATTCCACACAATCATTGGTTTACTTCAATAGACGAAATTTTGGCGGAAGCGCTACAATTAGGTAAACAGGCTATATATTAACTAATTATTTGTGGTTAGATACTGTTTGTTGCCAGAATACATCTAAATATTCAAGTTTATGTCACACATTAGAGACTATGATATAATCTGAATACGTTTTGGCTAACAGGATATGGATAATATAATGGTGTCAAATTTCTATGATTTAATTAGCTTGATTTTGTTCTCTACTAGTTCGAAACTCAGAATGAAAGTATGCAAATCTACCATATAAAATTAGAATCCCATTTAATAGATTACAAAAGATAAGGCCAGGCAATTAAGATATTCTTATGGTGATATCACTTATACCACAGCTTTGTGTAAAAAAATTAAAATAGGTACCCTGACGACACATATGACCGGATTTGGAAACCCTACATGGGGAAGACATGGAAAAATATTTCAACCAGCTCCACCGTGGACCCAGACACAGACTTTGCGACCCCCTCTCTTGTTATGCAAACTGCTGTCACCACTTTAAACACCGCACAACCCCTTAATCTATACTGGACAAGCGACAATAAGTCCACAGTATTTTACGTAATTCTTCACATCAGTGAGATTGAGGACATACCATCAACGGATCTAAGGGATTTTGATATATATGCCAATGGAGATCTAGCATTCAGCTCTATTATACCGAAAAAACTACATTCATGGTGGGCATCATATACCACCAAAAACCAGAATGAATATAATATATCTCTTTATGCTACTTCAAACTCAACTCTCCCACCTCTGTTGAATGCGATTGAGTTGTATGTCAGAACACCCGCCACTGGGATTCCCACCAATAGTGAAGATGGTATGTTTTCTCATAGTTGATTTGACTCATTCTATGTGCTTCGTGCAATTATCTGTGCTATGATTTACTCTATTAGTCATTTTTATGGGAGAATCCTGGTTTAGTTTTCAATAACAGAGATGTGATGGAAGGGGTGGGGGAGTTTGATGAATTTGCATCCTCTGAGATATCTCAAACTTTGAGGGATTTTTTGGAAAATCTCAATCGTTCAAATACGTTCTGCATGAATCTCAAAGTAAAAATAATTCTGGCCGCCTGCACTATCCTTGAATAGGCATCGTGCACTTTTGTCACGCAAAAGTTGAGATATCTCAGAGGATACGAACTTGAGTCCTATGGCCATAAGACCAAATTCTGTCCAATGCCTGGTCAAAGCCGTTTGATTCATGCGCACTTGATCTACACATACAAGTTAAAGTTGTCCATGCTAAACTTGATAAAGATCGAATAGCTCCAACCGGTCATCAGACTGAATTTTGTCCAATATCCATTGAACCGACCCCGATTCCGCAATTGAACATGAGAATTTTTGAATTAGGAAGACTTCCTTTTTAACTGAATTAATCATAGGTTTCATCAAGAAACCATGAGGAAAATTTCCATCCCACTTTTCTTTTACAGAGTTGACCTCCTTCCATTACTCTCCATAAAATTT
This sequence comes from Carex arenaria, assembly GCA_964058825.1. Classification (NCBI taxonomy): domain Eukaryota; kingdom Viridiplantae; phylum Streptophyta; class Magnoliopsida; order Poales; family Cyperaceae; genus Carex; species Carex arenaria. The sequence goes on along the minus strand of CAXKVW010000483.1, from coordinate 571,623 downwards.
TAATTTTAACTTTTATTCAACCGGTTATCCTATGGACATAATTAATTGTGGCTAGCAACATTGCTTATTAATTAATATGCACTAATGCAATTTACTGCAATTGAAGTTACTGCCATGAATACAATCAGAGCGAACTACAAAGTAAACAAAGACTGGAGTGGTGATCCTTGTGCTCCGAAAGAATTCTCGTGGAGTGGTGTCACTTGCTCTGTTTCTACTGGAAGTCTAAGTATAACAACTTTGTGAGTATTTCAAAATGTCATACATTGCACCTTTCAAAAAACAGAAAAGCTACAAAAAAACTCTGACTACTAAGATGTATCTTTTTTCAGAAACCTATCATCAAGTGGACTGACAGGTGCCATGATACCTTCGTTTGGAAATCTACGCTCTCTCCTGTCATTGTATGTTCCTATAACTTAAGATCAACTATTTTTTTTTTTTTTTTGAGATTGATGTTTTTACCATCAATCAAACATAATTTGTGCACTAATCTCTGTGGAAGTACTGCTGATAGTAGCTAATAGTTTCATTTTGTGTTATTCATATTAATTGGAATGTCTACTATTGCAATTCCTCCCCGTAATAGGTTCAAATTAATTTTGTGTTCTTATGCTAACTTAAGCTGTTGGTTGCTACCTTTTTATTTTCAGGGATTTATCATACAATGACTTGTCAGGGGATCTTCCTACTTTCCTAGATAAATTATCTGCTCTTACATACCTGTAGGTTTGCAAATTAACCTTCATTTTCATAAAGAACAAAGATATCACATATTCATTTATAACTGTATGGAACTTTCAGGGACATAACAGGAAATGACAATATTTCAATCACCCTTCCGGCTGGTCTTCAGAGTAAAAAACAGGATGGGAATTTAATCTTTAGGTACTTTATAATTTTTAAGTGGTACTTTCTGTTAGATAATTTTTGTTCTCCTATATATACACTAAAATAGCTGGAAATTTTCTGTTGTGTTGGCATTTCAATATTTATTACGGCTCGTTGAAAAAAGTAAACTAAACATAAGTAGAAATGGAAAAACTAGTTAATTTTTCTCAAAGTTAGTGGCTTTAAATGCCTACTAACAATTTCATTGAGTGAAACTAGGTCAGCTGATTTTAATGCATGAAGTTGGGAAAAATCTGAAAAAAATCTTGTTAATTACATAAATTGATATAAGCAAAAGAAAAGTTAATCCCTTTCTTTGCCATTTCAATTTATTTTTCCTAGGTTTGGAAGGGCAACTACTCCAACTTCATCTGAAGGTAAGCACAAGGAAAAGAAAAGTCCAGCAGTTATTATAGCAGTCACTGGTGTGGTTGTGCTGCTGCTTATTGCTGCTGCCATTATAATATTTTTGTCTCTGAGACGGTGCAAATGTATGTATGCCTTTTTTCTTTCTTTCTTCCTTTCTAAAACAATAAATTCACAGTTCTCTTTTAGATTGTTATTTTAGATAAGTGGGTTCATTGTGTAGTGTTCAGGCCCCTTATTTGCTACATTTATATAATTGTATGGTAGGATAGACAGATATTTTGGATCTTAACATGGAATTCCTAGGTGGTACAAACCAGTACCAGTTGGGCTCTCTGCACAAGAAATGTTTCATTTTGGCTAAGTGGAGTCCTCTTCTTGTTTTTTAGGAAATACTTGCTGCGGTAAATCTTCAGTAAAAAAATAAAATAAAAATAACTTTTCTCTATCATGTGAAACCTCTATGTTTTTTTTAAACCTCCGTGAGGGGAATCAAATTCTCAACCCTTGGGCATCCAACAATCTTAGGACATTTTTCCTAGCCAACTTTGTTTCCTCCCCTTTCTCATGAAATCTCTATGTTATTTTCTATTATTTTGTAGGAACTTCATCAATTTTTAATTTTATTCTAATAATAACCTCCATATTGTATCTTTCTTTTCATCAATCAAAGATTGGACAGAAATAACTCTGGATTTCATTTTACAGATGTCCATTCAAAAATTCCAAGACAACTTGAAAGCTCCGGAACAACCCCTCTATCATATCATCACCAGTCAAACTATGTAAATAATACAGAAGCAAACACTTCTCAGGGCAATATTTCCAACCAAAATTATGCAAACATATCTAAACCAAAAGAAGCAAGAGAAGGAATATGGGATTTTGAGAATCTTGGATTCACTTACAATGATCTGATAAAAATTACTAGTAAGTTCCAGAATAGTATTGGCTCTGGAGGATTTGGAATTGTTTATGTGGGGGCCCTGGAAAATGGAACTCAAGTTGCAGTGAAAATGGGCTCTCATACATCTTCACAAGGAATGAAAGAGTTCTTGGCCGAGGTAACCATTTATCTTACACATTCTTACCTTAGCTCTTACAAAACCAACAATTGTTAAATACTATTTATGCATACTCTCGCACAGTTTGGATTTTGAAGATAGATTTAGATGTTAAGGAGGCTAATTAAACCATCTTGTGAATTTAAGTCAAATAAATATGTGATGATTAACTCTGTTTTCCAGGCTCCAATTTTGACAAGGGTTCATCACAGATACTTGGTGTCACTAATTGGCTTTTGCATGGATGGAGATTGCATGGCACTTGTATACGAGTATATGCAAGGAGGAACTATGCAAGAGAAGCTTATGATGAGTGGTTATTACCTTTTACTCGAAATCTTTTTCTCAAGTGCAGGTTTATTGAAACTATTTACTAGTGAACGATTTAATTTGAAGGTCTCAAATCTGTCAAATTTCAGATATGGCAAGGCCTCTGGATTGGAAACAACGGGTTCAAATTGCATATGAATCCGCACTCGGTACAAAATCTTTTTAGCATATATGTAGAATTCTCAACTATTTATTCCTGATACTGACCATAATCAACTCAAGACTACATATCAGGAATATAACTATAGTAAATTCAGTATAATGATTGTTATAATAAGTTGACTTGATTCTTTTTTCGCTTCTTATGCTCTTTGGAAACCTGACAAAAATATAGAGACACCAGATCTATGCTAAGGCATAAATCATGTCTGAAAAATATTGACACTATGATCCAATGGCAATATCAACTTTCAATTCACTATACACAAATACAATGAAGGATTGGAGTATTTGCATAAGGCATGCAATCCGCCATTAATCCATGGAAATGTGAAGACTAGTAACATTCTTTTAAATGCAAATCTCGAGGCAAAGATTGCTGATGTTGCGATCTCTAGAGTTTTCAACAATGATGTAAGCAGCCACTTGTCAACAGCAATAGTAGGCACCTGTGGCTATCTGGACCCCGAGTAAAATCTCTATTATTTTTTCTCTTTTGTTAGATTTTATTTTCACAATACAATATTTGTTCCTCGGGGTTTCTTTTCTTTGGGTCATAGAACACCTGTTTATATATATATATATATATGAGTTAACATTTGTAGTTTCCCGACAATTATTAATATCAAATTATATGAACTGAGTATACAGGTTTAAGTATTGTTGTACTACCTGAATGAAAATGTTTTCAGTTGGTTGCTTTAAAATATAAAGGTCTTCTTTCTTAAAAGATAAAACAAGAGTGAGGCTATAGTAATGTGCATATTACACAATGGTCTGCGCTATGGGCTCATATTTTCCTTTTCAAGTTTAAACAGTAAATCTGAACTGTTCAACATGATCTTTATATGAAATTGTACTTGCAGACTAAAATTTATATTTTTGTTCACTTTGAAAAATCACTTGATTTGAAAATTATGGACCATTCAAAATAGTGATTTTCTACCTATCTAATAAAATAGTAAATATATTCTAAACAATATAAAATTTGGTGTACAAGTATATTTTGATATGCAAATTATGTTTAATTGTTCAGATAGACTGTTTGAACTTTAAAAATAGACATATGAATTCATAGTACGAGTTGATCCGTAATATGAATATTACCATAGCCTCACTCATAAAACAATATTAGTGCTCTTAACAAAGCCAGCAACTTAATGATCTTTTAGGTACTATTCGTCATCCCGGCTAAGTAAAAAAAGCGATGTGTTCAGCTTTGGTGTTGTCCTCCTAGAGATCATCACAGGACAACCTCCTATCATTGCGGGTCCAGAGGGAGGCCACCTGAAGCAATGGGTGGATAAAAAACTATCAAAAGGAGACAGAGAAAGCATAGTGGATCAAAGAATGCATGGCAATTATGATATAAACTCTGTTTGGAAGGTTACTGACTTGGCATGCAAATGCATGGGGCATAGCTCTGCTCAGAGGCCTACCATGAGTGTAGTAGTTGCAGAACTCAAGGAAAGCCTTGATTTGGAGATCTCCACAGAGGGCACCCGTAACAGGAGCACAACATATACAGACCCAAAATAATTATGCAAGGAATGACAATTTTGTAAATGATGTTAGTCAAAACAGTGCTTTCGAGATAGCCTATATGGAAGGCAATCTTGCACCAGGTCCCACAGCGAGATAATTTGGCCATTTGCTTCTTTGGTAGATTTCTTTGTTCTGTTTTGGTAGTCACTTGTGGGAATAAATTGGTTGTTAATTTCTCTTTGGCTTAACATTTCAACTAATATTCTCAGATATTGGCTCATTTTGGGCATTCCTTCTTTTGTCTTTTTTTGTTTCTTTTTCCTTTGTTTCTGTCAATTATGTTTTTAATTTTCTGATCTCGTGTAAATTAAATGGTTTGGTGTATCATGTATGTCATACCTCAATCATGTTTTATATATGTACTAACTAACTTATGCTTAAAAAAATTATCCCTTATATATGAAAATAAAAACAGGGGTGTCCATCTAACTAGCGGACAAAGATATAGAATACTAATTGTTTATGGACAAATTGTTACATACTTGGTACAAATACTAATTGTTTATGTAAACGATAGCACTAGCGGTAGCTGACAAAGATACAATTGGTCCATCTAACTACAGAGTTTTATACCCAAACACGGGTTGCAAAGACTTTGTTAATTAATGCATCAACTTTTCAAAATTCTTACTTTCAAAATCAGCAAGACAGGATACTATGATAAACAACTTGGTGAACAGAATAAAATATCAATAAGATGAGATACTAAGATAAACAAACAAGTATGCTATATTCTTCCTGTTGGTCCTTGCCCTTGGATACATGCATACAGCAGAATTACAGGTTTGAGAGTTTTCATGTATGTATGATGGCATCTATATTCTATAGTTTATCACAGTTTGTTTTAGAGGAACTTTCCTACAAATAGGTAATAATTATATCTGACACTTAGACTATGGGAGATTTCACTGAGACATTTCGTCATACACGTCTTGTGTGCAGAATATTAAATACATTGGGATCTATTAAGTTTAAAGTATAGCACGAACATTTTTTGTTTTAAAGGATATACCATAATCAGGGGCAAGTTCCCAAAAGCCATCAAATTAACCTCTCATGTGTTGAAGTTTGTCCCTGTCTACCCAATTGAGACTTGAGAGGTTTTGGTGTTTTACCATATGAATCTGTACTAAACCACCATCTGATTTATTTGTGTGTTCTTCAGAGAACACCTGTGGATTCTGTCTCTTCAATGTTCATCATATAATGGCTCACAGCACAGTTACTGACATCACTGTACCAGTGGACTACAAGGGTTAATCAAGTAAGAAACAGAAGATTACCGCAAACTTTCTATATTTCAATATATGGATCTTATTTCTCTCTCAGTTCCTCAATTGTTATCGTGGCCAAGCTGAAAATAGACGTCCTCCCAGTTCCACGCCAGAAACGTAACACAAGGTCTCAAATTGCAAACCCCAGGCTGTGCCAGCAGTCTTGATCCAATATAGAAGTTTGAACTGTGATGGGCCCTTGTTGGGCCGAGTAAGTTAAAAGGCCCAGAAAGCACTAGGCTTCAGCTAATAACATCAGACAACGAACTATCTATCAGTCGTCAACCTAAACTCGCACGGATAACCACAACTGTTTCGTGTGTCGATACTGCAAGACACGCCTATTAATACAAAAGTATTTTTGTTTAAAAGAAAAGTAAGGTTAAAATGTATTATTAATTTTATGTTCTAATTATGCTCCTCATGATTATCTTTATTTTCAAATTTTAAAATTTGAACTGCTCAACATAATTTTCATATTAAAATGTGTTTTTATATCAAATTTTATATTTTTTTGAAAGTTTTGTACTACTTATTTATATGTACAAAATCACTGTTTTTAGATGATTTTGTACCATAAAAAACAATGACTTTTGCCTAATTGAAAAAAATATAAAATTTGGTCTGTAAACACATTTTAATATGAAGACCATGTTTAGCAATTCGGATTGACTGTTTGGACTTTGAAAACCGAGGTAAGAATGTGGAGGATGATTACAGCACAAAACCAATGATGTATTTTAATTATACTCCAAAAAATATAAAAGTTGATTTGCAAACACATTTTAATACGAAGATCATGTTGGGCATGTATAAATGATTGTTTGGACTGTATAAATGAAGATAAGAATGTGGAGCATTATTGATGCACTAAAGCAACGGGCATTTGAGCCATATTCTTTTAAAATTCAGTTGGATAAAATTTTCTTAAATCATAAAATATAATGATATATTGCATTTGAAATTGCACACATATTGCCCCGAATTTTTTATTCTAGGAATTATAAAATATAAAAAATTATAAATAAGAAATGTTGGATTGAAAATTTAAAAATAGAAAAGTAGTTGGGAGTTATGTCATCCCTGTGGGACACTACAGGATATATCAAAACCGGAAAAAAAAAAAAAAAAAAGTGGGACACCATAAGACTCTCAAACCGGGAAAAAAACAAAAAAAATTTACAAAATTGGGACGCTATAAACAAAAAGTTGAGATAAGAGAGACAGATCTAGATGTCTCTGGGTTTTTATGAGCTGTGATATTGGTCATAGTGTGCCATGGTGTCCCACTTTTTTTTTTTACGTTTTCTTAGTCGAGATGGCTTATGACGTCCCAGTTATAATGTATATTTATTTTCATTTTTTTTCTTCTGATTTTGATAGTTCTAGTGGCATTCCGCAAGGAGACCATAATTTATGCCTATCTTTTCATTTTTAAATTTCCACCGAAATATTTTCTATTTTTAATATTATTTTTTTTTCCATTTTCTTATGAATAATTTTTTTTGGCATATTACCTTTTCGAATTTTTTAATAATAAGTGTTACTATATGTGTATCTTTTATAGTCTTTAGAAATAACATTTTTATGTAAAATTTATTCTAGCTACTTGAGAATAAATTATTTTAATTAATTTGTATTAGTACTGTAAGCAAAGTACAAAAAAATAAAAATAAAGAAGCATCTAGCGTAGAGGTTTTAATTTGTTTTAAATTAAACACGGACCTAATTAACGCGTGTCCAGTCCGTGGCGACAGTTTGATTGTGTCCGTTGTTCCTAATTTTTGGTGTGTTTAAGCAACAGTTGTCAAAAAAACAAAACTTTGGTCCGTTAACTATTTTTTTTGCCTCTTATTTATTGTAATTTAGTTTTTAAACCTTTCAATAACTTTATGTATGAATACTACTGTCGTTAAAATCATGGGCGGATCCATGTCAATTAACCTCTATTTTTAAAATATGTGTGTGTGTGTTTATGTAAGATTTATATAGTTTTAGAGTAAAAAATCTGTTAATACTATGAAATTGAATCCATTTGGCATTTGTAGCATAAAAAGTTTATAGGTTCGACTCTCATTCATATTTGACATCCATAGTTCAAAATTCTGGTAATAATATAGTGTTGTTCATACTTTTTTTTTGTTTCATATTTTGATGACCCATAATTTTTTTTGATAATGCATTATCCATTAGATTTATACTATTATAACCTTCCTAATCAAAACCGTTGTTGACATAAATTGAACCCGTCAGTGGCAGGAGAATGGAGTGGGTCTGATGCTCATCGGACCTACTTTTATGTTCAATGAGCTCCATGACCGTTTGATGCATCTTAAGATCTGTCTGTGCGCACAAAAATCAAAGCAGATGTGCATGAAATTGAAAGCATTGCTCACTAATCTTAAAGCATATTGAACGGTGATTGAACCATTGTGGTAACAGAAGACACTTAATTTACTTTTACCTTTTTGAATTTCATTTTATAAAATGTAGTTGAGACATTATATTTATAATCGTAAAATTATATCTCACTCAAATTTTTTGCCTCAACTTATAAAATGTTGTTACTTCATCCTGCAACAAGTCCTCATGGATAGATAAAGAGGCGTAGAAACAACAAGTGGATTAGTGTGCATTTAATTTTATGGTCAAACTGGTAACTATAGACTCGTTGACTATTTTTTTTATTGAGTCAAGTCAAGGACTAACATGCATGAACATGCATGATGTCCTTGCGATCTGGTGAGATGCTAAGAAAGTGACGTTCTTTATTTGCAAGTGGAGATTACTTGCGACTAATTAGCAGTTGGGTTATAAAAAACAGTCATTCTTGCTCAGCGTTAGCAGACGACAAGAACAGGAATTGTCCTTGTCAGAAATGGTGCGGAGTTGCTCAGTTCTTCTGGTACTAGCTGTGCTTACAATTGGAGTTCATAGTCAGCTTGATTCTCTAGGTAATACTGCTATTTCTAGTATGCATTACATTTGCCTAGTTTCTGTCAGTATTTTCTCTGTTTTGTTTTTCTTCTATTTTTTTATTGGTATAAAATAAAACGACTATATATACACACAAAAACCAATCCAACCAACTAAAAAATTCAGCAAGTGAAAGAAAACAACTGAATGTTGGAGTGAGAACTTCATTATTGGAGAAAAGAAATATAGGGTCAACAGTTTACTAAATTTGTTTTACTAAAATATAGTTCACTGGGTTTAGTAAAAGCCAGTCAATAATCCCGGTTTTTACTGGTTTAAATGCATATCCAATTTTGTTATTGTACCAACTCGGAATGATCTTCAGGTCTGGTATTTTTTGATGTGGCCCAGTCTGGTCCGGCTTTAATAAAAGTGTCGAGAACTAGTTTTAAGATTTTTTTTTTTTCGTAAACCGAGAGTAACTTTAGGATTTGGTTAGTTTTTTTTGGGGGAATTATTATTTACAGAAGCAAGGGCTATAAATCATAGGATATATCAAAGATATTTGTGATCATGAGCGATTTAATTTAGCTCTATAGGTTTAATCTCTTAATTAATTGCTCTCCCCCAATCTGTGGCTAAATTCAATGGTGAGCAGGAAATCACATATCTGTAGAGGATTTGGTTCCTTTACAAAATCCTCAAAAATCTTGCCCACCATTGACTTGAGCCAATCTTTGCTTGATACATGGCATCCATCTTTTATTTTATTAATGAAAATATTTTTATTCAATTAATTTATTATGAATGGATTTAAAAAATAACTTTCCAAACTGAGTTTTTCCTTTCCTGTTCAATTCCGTCACTTCACCTTCTATTTCAGAACAATTATTTTATTTGATAAAAAATAAAAATCTAATGAATATGGTTCGGTAAGTCTTAATTGAAAAATAACAATGCACATGCATTAACATTCTTAGTTAATAAATAATGAAACAAAATATCCCCACTGTAAGAATCTTTTTCTAGTCTGTCTTCTCTCCTGATTTATTTATTCAAAATGACATCTTTATTCAACATGTTGAGAAAGAAATATGAAATGGAAAATGGGAAAAAAAAAACAGCATGTGTGATATATATTAATTATTAAGCCAAGATTAAATATTAGGACCGTCAGTTTCCAAAATAGCAAATATGTTATATCTTATGAAGCGAAGAGCAGAGCATCTTGGTTAAATTTGGCTTTTTAGATTTGTTCAAATGAATTCCTGTTATTTTTTTTCCAGGATTTATAAGCATTGACTGTGGACTTCCTGCACATTCATCCATTATTTGGTATCTGTATTTGACATCCATTTACTATACGGATATGATTAAGATGGATTTAATTTTAAATTTTGACTTCCATTTACTATCTATATTTGTATTTGTATTCTTCATTTCAAATACAAATTTAATATTAGCATTATTCGTATTTGTATCGTTCATTTCAAATACAAATTTAATATTAGCATTATTCGCTATGAATCTGTTTAATTAGTATCCGCATTAGGATTAAACGGAGCAGATAATTCGTAAATCCGAATCCAGATAATTACTATGGATAAACTATCCGGGTTCGTATTATACAAATAAAAAATCTGCCAAAGCACCGAATTATTCTTTTCCTCTCACCTCTATCCGCTTCCGAATACATGCAATAAAGAGTCTGCCCTCCCATTATATACTGCAATCCCAGTATTACTGCTTCATCGTGGGACTAAAACCATCGTTTAACCGGATGGCCCGACACATTTTCTCCCCAACTCCCCATGCTTTCTCCTCTTTGACTTCCTTTTTGATCCAGGGTGGTCCCCACAAATGTGTCCTCTTGTGAGAAATTGTTTTTTCTATTTTTTTTTTTTTTGCTAACAGCCCTCAGGCTTTTTTATTTTTTCAACCTCAGTTGAGTCACCTGAACTAGAAATAATCATTTTTTTTTGTGGACTAAGTTTTTTTCTTTTTACATATTAAATATTTAATTATTCATTTGTTTGAATTTTTTAAATTAATATTTGTAACATAAAATTCATATGACTTGATTATCCATCAATTATTTACTACTTGTTCGTATTCAAATCCATATCTGTATCTGTTTAAGGTGGATTTGATTTTACATTTTGACATCCATTTACTATCCGTATCTCTATTCATATCCGCTCACTGAAATGTAAATATGGATTTGGTATTAACATTATATTGTCGCGTGTTTTTCTTTTCACAAAGAAATTTAGTGAACTCAACTCTAAAATTTTAAATAACGAATGCAAACTATTGAAATTCTTTTATCTTATGAATGATACATTTACATGTGAAAATTTTAAATTTTCAAAATAATTTTGTATAGAGTAAAGTAGTCAAAAAGTTAAAAAAAAATGCGTTAAAATTAATTGATATACCTTATAATTTTGACCGTTTAGTTTTATACTAAATTAATTTGAAAGTTTAAAATTTTCATATGTGAATGCATCACTTGTAAAGTATATGAGTTTTAACAGTTCAGATTCGTCATTTGAAATCAATCCGATAGATGTTAAAATTAATGAGTTCACAAAAAAACTTGATGAACTTAAGAATACGTACCCTAGTTCTACTCTTTCGGATAGGGTCAGAATATCCGATCCGTTTAGATTTAATTAAATATATTCAAATCGGATCGAATTCGGATCTATTCCAATCTAGAGACGATCGAGAGAGTGCATTTATAATATATCGTCCAGTCAGAAATGGCTCGTTGACTTTTTTGCTTATTAAGTCAAGTCAAGGAAGTTCCTTAGAATAATTAGTAGTTACGGTGTCAAAAAAATCATTGTCAGCTTTTCAAGAGACAATAACACAAATTGTCCTTGTCAAAAATGGTTCGGGGTTGCTTAGTTATTCTGGTATTAGCTGTGGTTATAACTGGATGCATAGCCAGCTTCCAAGAACGTGATGTCCTTGCGACCTGGTAAGATGCTAAGAAAGTGACGTTCTTTATTTGCAAGTGGAGATTACTTGCGACTAATTAGCAGTTGGGTAATAAAAAACAGTCATTCTTGCTCAGCTTTTCCAGACGACAAGAACAGGAATTGTCCTTGTCAGAAATGGTGCGGAGTTGCTCAGTTCTTCTGGTACTAGCTGTGCTTATAACTGGAGTCCATAGCCAGCTTGATTCTCTAGGTAAAACTGTTCCCTCTCACAAGCATGTATTACACTTACCTAGTTTCTCTCTGTATTTTCTCTGTTTTTGTTTCAAGTGATTTTATTAGTATAAATCGGCTATATGGGCATGAAACACTCAATTTATGTAGGTCCTTCCGAAATTAGTTAGTTGTTGGTTTACTTCTAGAACTGGTTTCATTAGTAGCATAGAGAATAATGAGGCACCAGAATAACAGGATTAGTAACAGAAATCAAACACTAAACTGCTAAGCCACATGAGGGATGGATAAACAAAAAACAGAACTAGCATGTGTTCCGTAATCATAGTCATCAGAAATCCATTCCACCATCTGTATCTCTTCTGGATTGGCCACTTGCAGTGGGAGTTAATCTATGTCACTTGGCATCCATGCATTGGCTTGTTCTTTGATTTCCATGGAGACAGATGGCGGGGTCGATTTCGTCAGACGGAGGTGAGGATTTCGTCAGGCGACGATTAATTTTGTGTCTAAACCTAAAGAATCAGAAACGCGTGCCACTGGAGAAGAAGAAAGGGTTTCGCAGGGTTTTTTCAGGAGAATCCCTTCAGCGACTGGTACCAAATGGTAGCTGATGGTGTTGACGCTGGTTGCTAAAGCGTTTTGTCGCAAAAGTTTTTTTTTTTTTGTTTAAAATGATCTTGAGCGACCGGCGACCTTTTTTATCGCTGATAAATTGTTTGCCTGAATTTTTTGTGATTTTATTATTTTTGGGAGGAAAAATGTATCAGTGACCGGTCGCTGATGCTCTGTTTCTCTGTAGTGATACCTTTTCAGATTACTGAACAATAAAAAAATATTTGGCTGACCATTCAAGCAAAAAGTTTCTGATATGCAATCACCAGTAAAACCTTAAGCTGAGCTGTGTTTCTTTCTCTTTTCTTTTTTAAAGTTAGTGGCTTAACTGCCTACTCACAATTGTATTAATAACAGAAAACTATTTACAAACACTTAACTGTGATTCACAATATTAAAATTAGGCTTGAAAGAGTATGATTTACATAGTTTACTGGCTTGAAAAAGTAGGAATACAATTAGTACCTTTCTCTTCAGAATTACAGATGATCTATGACTTGTGTTTTGGAAATATTTTAAAAATACTGTCTTCACTTTATCTTTACAGGTTTTATAAGCATTGATTGTGGACTGGCAGCAAATTCTAGCTTTGTTGATAGTGATTCTACGTTGACTTATGTGTCTGATGATGAATTCATCGACACAGGAGTCAACTACGGTATCTCTTCGCAGTATGCCACAGACGGCATATACAAGAAATATCTAACTCTGAGAAGTTTTCCTAAAGGGATCCGTAATTGCTACACCTTAAGATCCTTAGAAATAGGATCCAAATACCTTATAAGAGGATTATTCATGTATGGAAACTATGATAAATTAAATAAGCTTCCCACCTTTGATATTCATTTGGGAGTCAACTATTGGGATACCATTAAAATTACCACAAACGATGGTGTATTATTCAAAGAGATTATCACCATTGCGACCACTGACTATCTACAAGTTTGCCTTATTAATAAAAATCTTGGCACTCCTTTCATCTCTGTGCTTGACTTAAGGCCATTGACAAAGAATATTTATCAAAGGGCAAATTCCACACATTCATTGGTTAAATATGCAAGGCTGAATTTAGGAGCAAGCTTACAAATAAGGTAATCATGCAATTAATTAATCATATATTGGTGGTTAAATATTGTTGTTTGCAGGAATATATCTTAATTATTGTTGGTTAATTGTAGAAGGATCGATAACAGTACCAAACTTTTATGATTTAATTAGCTTGATTTTGTCTATAACAGGCCCAAAACCCTAAAGTAAGTCCAAATCTAACATACCAAAATTTCAATCCTATTCATCATTCTCTTCTTCCAATGCTTTTTTAAAAATAAAAAATAAAATAGGTATCCAGATGATCCGTATGACCGGATTTGGCCGCCTTACTCACAGGAGACATGGAAAAATATCTCGACCAGCTCCACCATGTACCCAGACACAGACTTCGAGACTCCCCCTCTTGTCATACAAACTGCTGTCACGCCTTTAAGCACCACACAATCCCTGGTGCTCGACTGGACCAGCGACAACATGTCCACAGTATTTTATGTGATTCTTCACTGCATCGAGATCCAGAACATACCATCTAATGCTATTAGGAAGTTTTATCTATTTGCCAATGGATTCTCATTAGATAGTCCGATATATAAAACATCTTCAGGGTGGTCATACACACTCTCAACTTACAAAGAATATAATGTGACATTTACGGCTACTACAGACTCAACTCTACCACCTCTGCTGAATGCATTTGAGGTGTATGTCATTACACCTACCAGTGGGATTCTCACCAATAGTGATGATGGTATGTTTGATCAGTCTCATCTAATTTAATTTGTCATTTTTTTTGTAAGGTAGGGTATAACTCACTGGTTTCGTTGACACAAAGTGTGGTTTTATATACCAAATCTCTGGTATCTAATACAGTTATTATAGCTAATACATAACCAAAACAGCTACCAGAAAAGAAAATCTAATTTCTTTTGCTTAACCATTTGTGTCATCGTTAAACTGGCCTTCTTATTCCGTCCAATGCAAGAATCTTGATCTAATGGATCAGAAAACAGAGGTGTCAGGGGACCATGAGAGAAACTCCATGGTGATTCTTGAAATGAACATGTCATAGACTCATAGTGTTCTTTAAGGAATAACACAACTTACATTTCGTCTTCTCTTTCTAGATTTTTAAATTTTATTTAAAGTATCGTTAGAAAGAATTATTTGTTTCTTATGTGGTCTTTCACAATTCTCATCTTTTTCCTTTGATAATTTGGATCTCTTTTGTAAGTATGAAGCTTGAAAGTTGAGAACAATTTACTAATAATGTCAAATGTTATGATTACTTGTTGTGTTCTCAAAACTTTGCATTAATTGAATTTAAATATCATTGCAGTTACTGCCATTAATACAATTAAGACGAACTACAAAGTAAACAAAGGTTGGAGTGGCGATCCTTGTGCTCCTACGGAACTCTCATGGACTGGTGTCACTTGCACTGCTGATTCCACCGACATTCCAAGGATCACAGCCTTGTGAGTATTTATTTTAAAACATAAATTCTTTTTCAAATAAGAAGAAGCTACTGGCTTGTAATAATTTATTTCTTTTTCTTTCAGAAACCTATCATCCTACGGATTGACAGGGGCAATAATATCCTCTTTTGGAAATCTAAGCTCTCTCAAGTCATTGTAAGTACTTGTTAAATTAAAATTATGTTCTTAATTGAGATTAGTTGTTCTGCACTGAATTTGAGAAAACCCTGTTAAACCAATAGCTTATGTAGAATCTTCATTTGTGTTTTGAAAATTAAACAGTTAATGTTGGAATTCCTTTCCTACATTGGTAGAATTGACTTCTTTCGCAAATTAACCATTTTGCATATTAATTTTTCTAGTGCCTGATTTGTCCTTTTGTTTCATTTTCAGGGACTTATCTAGTAATGACTTGTCAGGGGGTCTCCCTGCTTTCCTTGAACAACTAACAGCTCTTACATACCTGTAGGTTTACGTATGAACCCATATATCATTCAAACAAAAATGCCATCATCCATTAGGTAATTATATTATGAAATTTTCAGGGACATAACAGGAAACAGCAATATTTCTACCACCCTTCCTCCTGGTCTTCAGAAAAAACAAGAAAAGGGGACTCTAACATACAGGTATGTTTTGTTGTTTTCTAGTGATTTAACTATTTTTCATTTATTTTTAATTCTATAAGACCATAGATTATAGAAGTAATATGGCTGATGTTGTTTTATTCTTTAGGATTACTTCATTTATTACAGATCGTCACATATTTAGCCCAGCAGAAAAATATCAGTTGAATCAAACAAATGCACACAACATTATCAGCACAAACACATAAATGAAAAACTAGTTGAAGAAAACTAAATGAAAAATTACCTGTCCCGTCCCAAATTCTCAACACCGAATAAAACCACCACTTAGACATTTCATCGAACAATTTTTGTGAACATGATAAAATGTCCACCGCAAAAATAATATAAGAAAATGTGCAATTTACATACCAGTCTTTCCCTTGAAAGCAGGAATCAATATCCAGCTTCCGCAACTTCCTTTTACTCTTCTATTTTCTTCCCCACGTTTGGCTGTCCCACCCTAAGTGTAGATGTTTCCCACCACTAGTTTGATAACAGAGAACATGTCAAGTCCCGAACAGAGAAAGCTCGCTGTCCTTTTACCAGAAATAATAAAATAGCATCAGCAGCCACTACAAAGTATTTCAAACAGAAAATAGCATAAGTAGAGTTGACTGCATTCTGGTCCTATCACAGGCTATAAAAAATGACTTGCCAGATGGCTTCTAATTATGTTGGCCTCATTTGTAATAAAAACTCAGCAGGTTTGGAGCTATTCAAGCTTCTAATTTACTAATTATATATGCTGGTCTTTTCAATTTCTTTTTGCTGTATAGGTTTGGAGATTCAATAGAGCCAAGTAAGAAAAAGAAAATCTCTGTAGTTATAATAGCAGTCGTGGTGGTAGTGATTGTGGTGCTTCTCATTGCAGTTGCAATTGTACTAATCCTGTGCTTGAAAAGGCCCAGACGTAAGTCATGCCATTTCTATTTATTTTTTTCCCATTTAAGATAAAAGAAATAACTGTTCTCCAATTGCCTGTTTTATATTATACAGTTTATTCATTGTGTTATTAAAGCCTATCATTGAATCCAATCATCAGAACAACAACCAAAAACAAACATATTGGACTGGGTTAAACACATAACCAGGAAAATTCAGGTGGTTCCGAACTTGTACCAGTTTGGCCGTCTTTTTTATGCTGGTTTTTTGTAGTACATGGAATTCATTCCTCCATTTCTATTTGTTGATTCAGATGTTAAAACCGAAACATTAACTAAAAATTATGAACTAAATGCTGGGTACATCATCATTAAATAAAAACAGAACACTCACATCTGCACAGCTAAAATCTACCTTCATATTTGCTTTATATATTCAAGACTGACAAGATATACCTTCAATCTTTTTTATCTCGCAGAGAACCAAATAAACATACCAAAACCATATGAAAGCTATGGATCCACCCCTCTGGCAAATCATTATGCAGGAAACTATGCAAATAGTCCTCAACCAAGCATTCCGCAAGCCAACAGTGTCGGCTCCAATAACTTACAGAATAATATTGGAGCAGCAGAAGGAATGTTAAATCTTGAAAACCGTCAATTCACTTACAGCGATCTGATGAGAATTACAAATAACTTACAGAATAATATTGGCACTGGAGGATTTGGAAGTGTGTATGTGGGAATCCTGGAAAATGGAACTAAAGTTGCAGTCAAGATGCGCTCTCACTCATCTTCACAAGGAGTCAAAGAGTTCTTAGCTGAGGTAACCATTTGAGTTTACATTTCCATAACATATTCAATACACAAGGTCTGTTCTTAATGATTGCACTGTTCGTTTTTTTTTAATCCTAACTAGAAAGCTGAGGTAACTGTTTTGGGTTAAAGATATATGTTTTTTTTTTTTCCTTTGCTTCCAGGCTCAAAATTTGACAAGGGTTCATCACAAGTACTTGGTGTCACTAGTTGGCTACTGCATGGATGGAGATTGCATGGCGCTTGTGTACGAGTACATGCAAGAAGGAACTCTACAAGATAAACTCAGAGGTCATTATTACTCCTTACCCAATCATTGTCTTTTACCATGATCGAGGTTGTTCAAATAGTTATGTTATACGATAATATAGTTAAACATTTTATTCTGTCGGACTGCAGGTAATGGAGGGCCATTGACTTGGAAACAACGGCTTCGAATTGCATATGAATCTGCGCTAGGTATAACAACATTTTAAAACTGAATTCTGAGGCATATATCATTTTGCTCAATAATGTGGATAATTACTTATTTTGAGTTTTTGCCTCATATTAAAAGAAAAGTAAAACAAATTACAATTTCCTTGTCATTTGAGGTTGACAATTTTTTGTTATTGAGGATTTAAAAAGTAGAGCATCATGGAAGTACTGGGTGTGACATTACTTCATTGGAATATGATCATTTAACTAAGTGTTTATCAATACAAAAATGATGAAGGTTTGGAGTATTTGCACAAGGCATGTAATCCACCACTAATCCATAGAGATGTGAAGACAAACAACATTCTCTTAAATGCAAATCTTGAGGCAAAGATTGCCGATTTTGGTCTGGTAAGAGCTTTCAACGATGCAAGTACTCATGTTTCAACTGGAGTAGTTGGCACCCCAGGCTACCTAGACCCTGAGTAAGACCTCTTATCTTTATTGATTTTAATTTAGAATTCTCTTTTTAATTTTTGTACTTTGATCTTCTTAGTAACCAGCTTTTTCATGCTCAACTGTTATCTTTTCCTTCGTTTATTAAAGAGTAATTAACCTCAGAATTTAACTTAGTAGTTGCCTACCAAGTAATAACAATGTAACAATTAATCACCTAATTCAACCCAGACTTAAATTCAATTTTGCTACAATTGATTCAGCCCTGAGATAAAATGTGATTAAATCTGTGTAATTCAGGTACTATTCATCATACCAGCTAAGTGAAAAGAGTGATGTATTTAGCTTTGGAATTGTTCTTCTAGAGATCATTACAGGCAAGCCTCCAGTCATAGCAGGACCAGATGGAGGCCATGTGGCAAAATGGGTAAGTCAAAAACTATCAAAAGGAGACATAGAAAGCATAGTGGATCAAAGAATGTTTGGGCAGTATGATATAAACTCTGTTTGGAAGGTTACTGATCTGGCACGCAAGTGCACAGAGCATACCTCTGTTCAGAGGCCTACCATGAGTGTAGTAGTTACAGAAATCAAGGAAAGCCTTGATTTAGAGACCTCTACAGAGGGTACCCGTAGCGGGAGTACAACTTATACAGACCCGAATAATTATGCAAGGAATGACAATTTTGTAAGTGATGTTAGTCAAAACAGTGCTTTTGAGATGGCCTACATGGAAGGAATGCCTGCACCAGGTCCGACAGCGAGATAGTATATCCATATCTTTACTTAGTAA
Source organism: Carex arenaria (assembly GCA_964058825.1). Classification (NCBI taxonomy): domain Eukaryota; kingdom Viridiplantae; phylum Streptophyta; class Magnoliopsida; order Poales; family Cyperaceae; genus Carex; species Carex arenaria. The sequence goes on along the minus strand of CAXKVW010000483.1, from coordinate 552,764 downwards.
ATTGTCTACAAGCATATTGGGCATTTTCTATTTTAGTTAATTAATTTATTTTTATTTGGACTTTGATGTACTTGCTTTAATTTCTAGTTTGTGACATTATCTAGCATATGTTGTGTAATAAGAACAATAATTTCTTGTATCCAAATGATCTTCTTTTAGAAAAATGAAACCATCTGAGGCCAACTAATTTTGCTGTACTCACAGTTCGAAAGATCCAACACTGTGGAGCAAAACCCTCCCCCATGTTAAATTAATTCCCCATTATGAAAGGTCATGTGATCTCTCCATCTTCACCTTTCATTTTTTATCGCTGCCGCCCCTCCACCCATGCAGCCCGCTAACTAATCCAGCATCGTAGAGAGAGAGAAAAAGGAAGAAGAACAAGGTGATTCAGAGGGATCAGAGATGATCAGAAATGAAATGATGAACAAAAGTGAACTAAAATAAACGGGCTGACGGTGAATCACTGACAGCACACGTGTAATTGTTTCTTAATTTCAACCCGGTAAGCCTTCACCTTACAAAAGTTGAGACCAGCCATTGTACAGGTAGGAACGGCCAAGGATTAAAAACAGCAAATTACCCGTTTGTACAAAAGGTGTTGTAAAATGTATAAACCCAATCCGGCATTAGCACTGCCTGACTGGTGGATCTGTATCCTCCAAGGCACCATAGAAGATTTCCATCACTTTACGGTTTGAGATTAACTCTCAGCTGCTTTTGAATTTGGGCTAGCACAGGGACAGGTATTTGAGATTCGTGCAAAGTTAAAAATAACGGTCCGGAACCACTAATTGTAAAATATTTCCTCGTCTGGTACCTGGGAGGATGTGAATTCCCGATGAGTCGCATTTGGTGTTTTTCGTTTTCTTTTTTATTTATAGCTGCGGAGTGCGTTAAAAGGTCCGTACTCCGTACTGTTTCTTGATGGAACTGAGCAAACTTGGATTCGACTTCTATTTACTTGTCTAGAAAATTGAAATAAATATGTTGTTATTACTTGAGAATAACAGGACCTGTTATTACTTGGAGTAACAGGAACTGTTATTCAGCTCAAAACCATTCAAATTTTTTTGTGTGCAAATTTCAAAGAAATATTTTTATGCACGAATTCCAACAAAAATTAACAGTTAAGATCAGAATAACATATTTATGTTATTTTCAAGGAAGAACAGTAGATTTATTTCCCAAGAAAATGATCCGATACGATTCCTTTCACAATAAATTCATTTTCCAATTGGGATGATTTACGCCTTTTTACAGAGTTTAGATGGGATTTTTCAAAAAAAATGTGTATTAATATATGAAGAAGTAATGTGGGGGTGGAAGTTTTAGTTGAAAAGTGTGCATCATGTGTAATACCGTAGCCTCACTTTTTCCTTAATTACTTGAATTTATTTATGTTGTATACATATGTATCGGATACTATACTAATACAGCGATATTGTTATTTAAAAAAATCTAGAATACAATACGCTTATTATATTTTTTTTATTATTTTAATTATAGTATTAAGATTAATCATAATCACAACTTAAATCAAATTTGCACAAAAAATCAAAGGCTTAAGTATAAATTAAATACAATAGTTACTAGTATATATCACATATGATAGCCTAGTATAGTGGCAAAGAATTTTGGCGATTCGGGAGCGTATCAGTGCAAACATTGTATGTCAGAGACGTATTGAGTCGTATCGGAGTATGCCATCTAACTCGATATGCCAGCTGATGTATTGGATACCAATATTGGTGTTGTATCGATATGTATCGATATTCAATACGCGTTTGAACTCTATGTTTGAGTATCGGAGTAATATAGCAATTAACGATTATATTAATAACATTCCTTTTTGCTTGAACAACTTTAATTTGAACTAATCCAATTTCATCCCCATCAAAGATGGTGCTAGAAGCGTTCCAACATCACCTGCTCTTCAAATTTTAGAAAAGGTTTTTTTTATATGCGTGAATATATATTAAAGAAACATAATTTTTGGAGTGAGGCTATGGTACTATATATGCATAGTGCATAGTTCTTTGAATTACGGATTAATATTTTCGTTTGTAAAATTAAAATAGTCATTCTAATTTATTCAACGTGATCTTCACATGAAAATATATTTCCTAATTAAATTTTATATTTTTTTATATTTTTACTACTGTTTATATAAGTAGAAAATCAATACTTTTCAATGGTCTAATTTTTTTAAATCAAGTGATTTTCTATCTATCTAAAAAAATAAAAATGATTCTATTAAATGAAAAGATTATTTACAAATATATTTTATATAGATATATATCACATTAAACAACTCAGCTTAATTATTTAAACTTTAAAAATAAAAATATTGATCATAGTCCCAATCATTATGCTTGTGCGCGCTAGCTATGTATATATTACCGTAGCTTCACTACAATTTTGATAAAGTGTTATCATTAGATATACACTAAGCTTAGGATCTTTCTAAAACCGTAGTGGATATAAATTGAACCAGCCAATGGAACAACCTCAATGTGATAATTGAAGTCACTTTCTATTTTTATTTTTTTAAGTAAGAATCGGAGTACGTCGTGCTCTTATTTTATTGAGTAAAGATTTTGTCCCCCTCTATTTAGTCTCCTAAATGTCCCCCTAACTAACTTATACATAAAAAAGTACAATGGGAACCACTAACTAACTAGTTGAAACATTAATTACTTGAGAGACCATTTAAATTTGAAAAAAATTACAACTGGTGTGCACATGTATAAACACTTATGCGCGCAAGTATTCCTATATAATATATCAAGTATTCATACCTAAGATATTAAGTATTTAAATAAAAAACTAGACATAAACTTTCTTTTTCCCATAGTCACACATCCATCTTTTACATGTTTTTAGAAGGTTTTTTTTTCTCCGTTTAATCTAATCAATATTTCTAACGATCCGCGAGGAATTTTGCAAATTTTAAACCACGAATATTTTATGCGTAATTTTCTCTTTCAAATGAGATCTATGATGAAGTACTTTCGGGTTCTTCGTCGTTCAAGTACTCGTACCTCGACATGTAAGTATTCATACCTTGTCGAGCAAGTATTCATACCTTGTAGTGTGAATACTTTCAATTTTATAGTGTGAATGCTTACATTATATTTGCACAGATATTAAAGATCTCATGCATTATATTTGCACAAATATTAAAGATCTCATGCATAGTGTAAGTATGAATACTTTTCTCAGTATATATCAATACGTTCAAGAATCAAACAAATTAACTAATTAAAAGTTACTTTACAACATAAAAAATCACACTTCAATACATAAGTATGAATACTTAAACAATATACATTTCTATAATAATATGATGATAAAAAAAATTATCTACAACTTAAATATTTGCACATTAATGCACATGTGTTAATATTTTTCAATTTACATATTAATACAATCAAGCGTCAACCAAAGTCATTAGTAAAAAAATATATTAAATTAACATACTTTACAACGTAATAATTCATACTTTAGTTATAAGTATGAATACTTTTCTCAGTACCTATCAATACGTTTAAGGATTTCTATAACTTTAGAGAGAAAATAAAGTTGATGTCCAGTTTTTTTTTAAATACTCAAGATCTTAGGTATGAATACTTAATATGTTATATAGTAATACTTGTGCGTATAAGTATCCATACATGCATGTGCAAGTTTAATTTTTTTTTCTTTCTTACATATCAATATAAGTTTATATAGGAATGAATATTTTCTGTGATATCTATGCACACTTCAATGCATAGGTATGAATACTTGCATTATGAGATCTAAATACTTGCTCGACGAGGTGTAAATCATTTAGAAATTTTTCAAGAATATTTTACAACATAAAAATTCACACTTCAATGTGTAAATATGAATATTTTAATGTTCTAGTATGAATATTTTATAAGTTTTAGTACGAATACTTTGTAGTTTGAATATTTTCTAGTAACTTTGTAGTTTGAATATTTTCTAGTAACTTTGTAGTTTGAATATGTTATATGTTGAATATTTGCTTATATATATATGTATACATGTAGTGTTTTAGTATGAATACTTTGTAGTTTGTATATTTACTAATAATGATACTTTCAAAGTTATAGAATGAGTACTTTATATATTTTAGTATGAATACTTGAACGTCGAGTTATGAGTACTTGAACAATAAAGAACCCGAAAGTACTTCATCATGGATCTCATTTGAAAGAGAAAATTACGTAGAAAATGTTCGTGGTTTTAAATTTGCAAAATTTCCCATAGATTGTTAGAAATATTGACGAGATTAAACGGAGAAAAAAAACCCACTTCTAAAAATGTGTAAAAGATAGGTGTGTGACTAGAGAGAAAAAAAAATTGATGTCCAGTTTTTTATTTAAATACTTGATGTCTTAGGTATGAATACTTGATATATTATATAAGAATACTTGCGCTCATAGGTGTTCATACATGTTCACATTAGTTGTAAATTTTTTTCAAATTTAAGTGGTCCCCAAGTTAGTTAGTAATCCACATTGTACTTTATAGATAAGTTAGTTAGATTTATGGATAAGTTAGTTAGGGGGACATTTAGGGGATAGAATGGGAGGACTATTAGTCACTCCCTATTTTATTAACCGCAATTAGTTATATTGTTTGTTGGCACTTGCTATTCTTAACCTAAAAATTTACGAAAGTATGGTTTACTTTATTATATGTACTCTCAAAAGAAAAAACATTACTATAAATATATTTATAATAAGCAAATTATAAAAATATATTTAAGACATCATAGTCGAATAATTATATCATTCTAAATTTCGTTGACAATATTTGATGACTTCGTCATGCAACAAATCCTCATGAATAGAAGAGTAGAGGATATTTTTTTTAGAATTAAAAATTCAAATTTAAAAAAAATAATTCACTCTTTTTTTATTAAAATAAAGTAGGTGTTTCATCAAGGATAGACTAATTAATGGAACGGTTGCAACATTTTTTTTTATCAAATCTATGGTCAAAATTAATGTAATTTAATGTCTGAAAAATACTGAAACAATATTATTGGTGCGACTCTAAAAATAGAGTAGAACTAGGGTGTTCCTAAGTTCACCAAGCTTTTTTGTAAACTCAACTCTAAAATCTATCGAATTGACTTCAAATGACGAATCCAAACCATTAAAATCTTTCTACTTTACGAATGATGTGTCTACATGTGAAAATTTTGAACTTTCAAATTATTTAGTATAAAGTCAAGTGGTCAAAAGATGTCCAAAAAATGAATGCATTAAAATTAATTAATAAAACTTTTAATTTTGACCACTTGACTTCATACTAAATTATTTTGAAAGTTTAAAATTTTCACATGTAAACTCATCACTCGTAAGGTAGAAAGATTTCAACGGTTTGGATTTATCGTTTGAAGCCAATCCGATAAATTTTAAACTTGAGTTCACAAAGAGACTTGGTAAACTTAGGAACACCCTAGTTCTATTCCCAAAAATATATAGACATGATGAAGCTGTATTATTAGTACGGTTCTATTAGAAAAATAACAATTTTGAAGATTTAATTTTTTAATTTCTAATAGAAATCACTAAGACAAGGACCACGTAGAACTGATAATTTTTTTGTTTATAGAGTAAAAGAATCGGTAGAAATTTTACTGATTCACAAGCCTAACCAGTTTTTTTCTTTTTTAAAATTTCTATTAAAAAATAAATGAACTATATTAAAATTTAGATATACTAGAAGAACTACATCTATTTTCTTAAAAAAAATTAATAAAGAAAATAGAAAAAACAGCTGGTTTATTTCTACCAATCCAATAAACTAATCTAAATTTTAAATAGGTAGAATTCTTACCTATCCTTCCTTCTGCTCATGAAAATCTGTTAGTACTCTTTTAATATTTTCGTATATAAAAAATTCTCCGTAGAGCAAACGAGTGGGTTGTTACGAGAGTGTATTTATATGGTCAAACTAGTAGCGATAGTCGAGATGATATAATGACAGAAATGTCTCTCGTTTACTTTTTTTATATATTAAACTCTCAAGTCAAGGACTCACATGCAAGCTAGAACGTGATTTCCTTGCATGCGACGACCTTGGGAGATGCGCTAATTAAGAAACTGATATTATATTTGTTTATTTGCAACTAAAAGTTCCTTATCACTGTTTAGTAGTTGCGCTATCAAAAACAGTGTTCTCGCTTAGCTTTACCTCTGTCAGAAATGGCTCCGGGTTGCTTAGGTCTTCTGGCATTAGCTGCGCTTATAATTGGAGTCCATAGTCAGTTATCTGATTCTCTAGGTAAGACTGCTATCTCACATCTATTACATTTGCTTAGTTTCTCTCTGTATTTTCTCTGTTTTTTTTTAATTGATGTTATTAGCAATGTTATCAGAACCGAACCTGATATTGACCTTGTAAAGTTTCAGATCAATGGTTCACTGGTTGGACCGACATATCAACCAGTTTAACTGTCAGTTTTTCAAATAGTTGTATTTTTTTATGAGATATTAGAACTATATATAAAAATAATCATATCTATGAAATTTCGAGCATGTTGATTAAATCGATACAAGTGAGTCATATGCCATTTTGACTTTACACACTTGTTAAGTTTCAAAAAAAAAAAAAAAAAGACTTTACACACTCGTTTTAAATTCATTTCAAAACTTAGGGCCATTGTCATTGTTCTCAGTTACCGCCTTACCGGACACAACTCCTAAATATACACTCACAGACAGGGGCGGACCTACAGTGTTCCAGGGGGGGGGCAACTGCCCCCCCCTGGATTTTAGAATTTACTGGTAAAACACAGCTCCAGTTGGTTTCTGCCCCTCCCTGGAAGTAAAACTGCCCCTCCCTGGACCTAATAAATCAAACCATGAAGCAATAAAAGGAACAGGCTTGAAAAATTAAAACACGTGATGGGCTTATTAAGTAGCTGGGCCATGAAAATAAAACACCAAAATACTAGGCACCCTTTGATTGGGAACAAAACTTTCTCTGCCTGACTTTTAGCATGGATTCTAAAGAGTGTATTTTTCTGTGTCTGACTTTAGCCTCTGATAATAATTGATTTAGCCTAAGTTTCTAGTACTTATTGTTATTTCATTCGGTATATTAGTTCTCTTACCACCTAATTTTTTGTTGTTATATTGTTATGAATTGTATTAGAAATAATATTACACCACAATATCTCTTAATAAATTGTTTTTTATTATGTTATTTTTTATATAATATTAATATCTGATTACTTAACGGGTTTGGATCCGATAAGCTATTTGAACCCGATTTTTGCCCCCCCCCCTGACAGAAATCCTGCGTCCGCCCCTGCTCACGAATAAAATAAATTCTTGCAGTGATATTTATTGGCTTGCAAAAGTATGTATAATTGTTTTACTGCATTTTTCTTTAGAATTTATAGATGATGTAGGACTTGTTCAATAATACTGCAAAAAAATAAAAAATAAGTTTCGTTTGAATTTCTGACTTTCATTTTGAACATTTTTAGAAATAATTTGTCATCACTTTTTCATTACAGGTTTTATAAGCATTGATTGTGGACTTCCTGCAAATTCTAGCTCTGTTGATAGCAATACTAAGTTGACTTATTTGTCTGATGATCAATTCATTGATACGGGAGTGAACTACGGTATCTCTTCGCAGTATACCACAAACATATTGAAGGAATATTATTTGACTGTCAGAAGCTTTCCCAATGGGATGCGAAATTGCTACACCATAAGATCCTTAAATATAGGATCAAAATATCTTATAAGAGGATTATATATGTATGGAAACTATGATAAATTAAACAACCTTCCAACCTTTGATGTTCATTTGGGAGTGAATTACTGGGCTACAGTTGAAATAACAGCAGCAGATGGTGCCATCTTCACTGAGATTATCGCCACAACCACTTCTGACTACCTACAAGTTTGCCTTATTAATAAAAATCTTGGTACTCCTTTTATCTCTGCTCTAGAATTGAGGCCACTCCAGAACAGCTCATATAAATTGGTAAATTCCACACAATCATTGGTTACCTTCCAAAGGTGGAATTTAGGAGAAAGCAATGTCCTCAGGTAAACATGCTAAATTAACTCATAAAAAGGTCAAACATTTTATTAATTAATTAATCAGTTACTCGTGGTTAGATACTGTCTTTTACCAAAATACATCTTAATTATTTATATCAGTGTTGCCAGAATATATCTTAATACATTTTGGCTAATTGAAGATGGATAACGGTATTAAACTTCTAGATTTTAAATGGCTTGGTTTCATTCTCTACTAGGTACAAACTCAAAACGAAGTGCAAATATACCATATAAAATTTTAATTTTTTTTATAAAAGATTAGTAAAAAGAAGGCCAGGTAATTAAGATACATATTCTTCAGTACTCAACCAGTAGTATATATGGCCATCGATCACTATCTTTCTTTCACTGCTTTTTTTAAAAAACTATTTAAACAAATAGGTACCCTGATGATCCATATGACCGGGTTTGGCCGCCCTACATGCAGAAGACATGGAGAAATGTTTCCACCAGTTCCAAAGTGGCGCCTGACACAAACTTTGTAATCCCCTCTGGTGTCATGCAAACTGCTGCCACCACTTTAAGCACCAATCAATCCCTTGATCTCTCCTGGGACAGTGACAAAAAATACTCAGTATTTTTGGTCATCCTTCACTTCAGCGAGATCGAGGACATATTATCCACTGATTTAAGGGAGTTAGATATATATGCCAATGGACACACAGTGTTCAACGAGTCAACTGTACCCATGAAACTATATTCAGGATGGGCATCATACACCCACACAAATGCCATTGAATATAATGTTTCGCTTAAGGCTACTACAAACTCAACTCTGCCACCTCTGTTGAATGCGTTTGAGCGGTATGTCATTACACCCGCCACTGGTATTCTCACCAATAGTGATGATGGTATGTTTGATCATATATATTAGTCTCATCTAATTTATTTTGCCTTTTTTTTTACAAGGTACAACCCACCAGTTTCATTGAATCAAAGTGCTGTTATTAGATACCAAACATCTGGTATCTAATAAAGTGTTTACGCTATTACAAAAGTAACAAAACCAAAACAGTTACTAGAAAAGTAATCTCATTTATTTTTCTTAACCATTCATGTGGGTGTGATCATTAACTGGTTTTGTTGAATTAATCTGTTCAATGCAACAATCTAGATATAATGGATCGATAAACAGGGGTGTCACATGACCATGAGAGAACCACAATTATTTATTTGAACATTTGGATCTCTTTTGTAAGGACGAAGTTTGAAGTTGAGCTCTGCTTTTGAAGTTTTAAAGAATTAAATAATAGTGACACATGTTTTGATTGCGTGTTGAGTTCTCAAAACTTCGAAATAATTTGAATATCATTGATTTGTTTTTCCAATTGATGTCATATTTTGTATACATTTAATGCAGTTACTGCGATTAATACAATTAAGACGAACTACAAAGTAAAGAAAGGTTGGAGTGGTGATCCTTGTGTTCCTACAGAACTCTCCTGGACTGGTGTCACTTGCACCTCTGATTCCACCAACATTCCAAGGATCACAGCCTTGTGAGTATTTATTATACAACAAAATTCTTTTTCAAATAAGCAGCTACTAGCTTGTAAGAAACTTTTTTTCTTTTAGAAACCTATCATCCTGTGGATTGACAGGGGCAATAATATCATCTTTTGGAAATCTAAGATCTCTCAAGTCATTGTAAGTACCTTTTAATTAAAAATTATGTTCTTAGTTTTGATTAGTTTCTTTGGAATACTAACTTCTGCACTGAATTCTGGGAATACACAGTTGAAATCAATAGTATGGATAATCTTCATTTTGTGTTGTTCAAATTAAATATTTAATATGGGAATTCCTTTCCTACATTGATAGATTTCAACCTTTTTCGCATATTAACTTTGCTAGTGCCTGATTTGCCCTTTTGTTTCCTTTTACAGGGACTTGACTAGTAACGACTTGTCAGGGGATCTTCCTACTTTTCTTCAACAACTAACAGCTCTTACATACCTGTATGTTTTAGAATTAACTCATATATAATTCAAACAAATATGCCATCATCCATTAGGTAATTATTTTATGAAATTTTCAGGGACATAACAGGAAACAGCAACATTTCTACCAACCTTCCTCCTGTTCTTCAGAAAAAACAAGAAAATGGGATTCTAACATACAGGTATGTTTTGATTTTTTGAAATGGTTTACTTATTTCTCTTCTTTTGGAATGTATTGAGTAATGCGGCTGAAAATTGTCTGTAGGATAACTTCATTTACTACAGCTCGTCACATATTTAGCCCACCAGAAAAATACCAGTTGAATCAAACAAGTGCACACAGCTATCATCACTCCCATAAAACTTAAAAATTAGTTGAACAAATTTAATCCAAAAATTACCTGTGTGGTCCCAAATTCTCCACGCCACATGGAACCACCACTTAGACTTTTCATCGAACAATTTTTTTGCATATGATAAAATGTCCACCGAAAAAAAATAATGTAAGAAAACGGTGCAATTTACATAGAAGGCTAAGACATCTGTACCCTTTCTACCTAATTGGGGAAAGATCAACCAGGATGTATTCCTGATTCTTTGGGGATAAACAGTCTACACCTAGCTGAGAGGATTAAAAGTACATCCAGTACATTCCACAGAATAATACAGGGTAATTGTGCACATCACCTTTGTGCCTCTTAACAGCAGGAATCAATATCCAGCTTCTGCAACTTCCATTTACTCTATTTATTCACCCCATTTGTCTGTTCCACACAAGTCTGGATGTTGCCCATCACGAATCCTATAGAAAGGGAAGATGTCAAGTCCTGAGCAGAGAGAAAATAGTATCAGCAGAGGCATAAAGCCAAAGTGCCCTGGGCCTAGTTTGATCCCAGTAAGTAGGGAGAGGCTTAAACCGAATCACGAAAAGTGAAATAAACATCAGCAAATCTGACTGCATTCTGGTCCATCAAAGGCTATAAAAATTAACTTGCAAGATGGCCTCTAATTATGTTGGCCACATTTTCAAAAAAACACAGCAGGTTTGGAGTTATTAAAAGTTTAAAACTACTAATTATGTTGGCATTTTCAATTTATTTGTGCTGTATAGGTTTGAAGATTCTGTAAAACCAAGTAATAGCAAAAAGAAAATCCCAGTAGTTTTAATAGCATCCGTGGGGGTGATCGTGGTGCTTCTCATTGCAGTTGCAATTATACTAATCTGGTGCTTGAAAAGGCCCAAATGTAAGTCATTCCATTTCTTTGTTTATTTTTTTGCACTTTAAGATATAAGAAAAACTGTTCCCCAATTGACTGTTTCATATCACTCAGTTTATTCGATTGTCAGATTTCAATTATGCAAAACCATATGGAGCAGGAGAAGGAAAGTTGAATTTTGAAACCCGTCAATTCACATACAGTGAGCTGAAGAACATTACAAATAGCTTCCAGAATAGTATTGGGACTGGAGGATTCGGAAGTGTGTATGTGGGCACCCTGGAAAATGGAACTAAAGTTGCAGTGAAGAAGCGGTCTGACTCATCTTCACAAGGAGTCAAAGAGTTCTTAGCTGAGGTAACACTTTTTTATTTTTTATTTTGAAAAAAAGGTAAAAATGCCCGTTTCATTGATTGAAACATTTACTTACAACAGATTATAAAGAAAATAAAAAATAAAAATACCCCTCTGTACTAGACAGCTCCTTGTCACCCAACTCCTATGCGTTGACAAAAAATTTATATGTGCTGCTCATTTGAATTGGATATTTCTTTTCTCTCTACTAACTACCACTCTGTTCATATCTTTGGAGTCAGATTTGGCTTTCTTGATTTTAATTCTGGCAATCTGACTGCTCCAAGAAACTTCTATTTCAGATTTCCAAAACTTACTCGATTCTAATGTCACATGAACAGTGTTCGTATTGAAAATGTTCAGAGTTATTTCAAATCCAAACTATGAGGCAAACAGAACCAGTTTGGGTTAAAGATATTTTTTTTTCTTTTATTTCAGGCTGAAAATCTAACGATAGTTCATCACAAGAACCTGGTGTCACTAATGGGCTATTGTATGGATGGAGATTGCATGGCACTTGTGTACGAATACATGCAAGAAGGAACTCTGGAAGATAAGCTTAGAGGTCAACTACTTTCTTACACAATCATGGTCTTTTCTCACAATCAAGATGTTACTGAAGTAGTTAATGGTGAAATAATAAAATGTAAGGATTTTTTTTTGAACAGCAGATAATGGAACGCCATTGACTTGGAAACAACGGCTTCAAATTGCATATGAATCTGCACAAGGTATAACAACTTAAAAATGTAAAATACCATAATCTTCAAATAGAGAAACTGGCACAAGTTACAATTTTATTGTTATTGAGGATTAGAATTTTTGTTATTGAGGATTTTAAAAATAGGGCATGAGAAGGGTGAAAAATGCAAGTACTTGAACCTGTGTATTCAAATATATATCATAGGGTAAAATAGTGGGTGTAACATGACTTGATTGAAATATCATCATATAACTAAGTGTTTATCGATACAAACACAATGAAGGGTTGGAGTATTTGCACAAGGCATGTAATCCACCACTAATCCATAGAGATGTGAAGACCAGCAACATTCTTTTAAATGCAAATCTTCAGGCAAAGATTGCAGATTTCGGGCTCTCTAGAACCTTTAACTATACAAGTAATCATGTTTTAACTACAGTAGCTGGCACCAAAGGCTACCTAGACCCTGAGTAAGACCTCTTTACTTTTTTGCTTTTGATTTAGCTCTCTTTTTAGTATATATCTTTCCTTTGATGTTCTTAACACAGTAACCAGTTTTTTCAATCTCAAAAATTTTATTCTCCTTTGTTGATTAAAAAGTAATCTATCTCACAATTTACCTTAGTTGTTTCCAACAAAGTAGTGACAAATGTAACAAATTAATCACCTGATGCAACCCTGGCATAAATTCAATTTTGTTACATCATTTGAATTGAATTATTTTATTTCTGTAGCATTAGATAAAAAAAAAGCATTCCAATAGACAGTAGATTAAATTAAGAAGTTCATTTCCATCACACATGATTAAATCTGCGCACATTCAGGTACTTTTACTTAAACCGGCTAAGTGAAAAGAGTGATGTGTTTAGCTTTGGAGTAGTTCTGCTAGAGATCATTACAGGCAAGCCTCCCGTCACTGCTGGCCCAGATGGAGGCCATGTGATAAATTGGGTAAGTCAAAAACTATCAAGAGGAGACATAGAGAACATAGTGGATCAAAGAATGCAAGGGCAGTATGACATAAACTCTGTTTGGAAGGTTACTGATCTGGCATGCAGGTGTACTAATAATAGCTCTGCTGAGAGGCCCGCGATGAATATAGTAGTTGCAGAACTCAAGGAATGCCTTGATTTGGAGATTTCTACAGAGGCTATCCATAGAGGGAGTATAAACCCACATAATTATTCAAGAGATGACAATTTTGTGAGTTATTTTGAGAAGGCATGCATGGAAGGCATGCCTGCATCGGGTCCCGCAACAAGATAATTAATCGGTCTATTTCCTTAAGAGGACCAAATTGTGTTATTGTTAGTAAATTGTCTATGAACATTTTAGGCACTCATTTCTATTTTAATATTCTTCCTGTATTTTTAGTTTTTTTATAGAACTTTACTGAACTTGAATTAATTTCTAGTTTGTAAATGTAATATTATCTAGCATATGCTGTGTAATAATAATAACATCATTCTTGAATTCTCCAAATGTTATCTACCATCTGAAGCCATGAAAGGTTCATGTAGCCATACTACGATAAGTTGACTTAGCCATACGCCCACATATACCAGCCTCAATTTGTTGAGAATAAAAATAGTTAAAGGGTAGAATTGTAAATAGAAAAAGTTTAGGTGTATTTAATGATGTTACCGTTATATCAATACCAACGGTATAGTAAGCTCAGAGAGTATAAATACCTCACATAAGAGAGATTGTAATATCATAATATAAAAAAGGAATACCAATACCAAATACAAAATCCATAACTCTCTGTGTCTTATGCTTCTGCTAAAATTTACACAATTAGACCTGAAACGAAATTTTTTCATTTTTAAATTTTAGCAATATTACCATTAACCAATACGTACTCAAGTGAAAAATTAAATAACTAAGTAGAGTCGTTATCTACCATGCGAAAGCCATTTTTCCGTCTCTACTTTAGCGAACCCCATTACGGCTTCTCTACTATGGGACAAACAACCAAGTTAAATTTTGAAGTCATTTTAGAAAGATCTTTTAAAATAACCTTCATCCTAGTTCTCTTGCCGGACGCACTAAATACATCATTCATTACCTTTCTGGATTGGTCAGCTTAGTTCACGCTGTGCAAAAAATTATATTGAAAATACTTGCAAAATAGGCTCCAAGGCCGCGTTGGAGAGATGCTGCATCACTCACAGATGGACTTCCTCAAGGGAAGACAAATAACAAAATGCTTGGTGTATGCGCAAGAACTTATACACTTAGCAAAAGAAAAAGAAAAAGAAAAAACTTTGGCAATTTCCAAGGCGGATATCCACAAGATGCTTTTGACATGAATGATGGTTTGTCGAGATAGAAGATAAATCTTAAAAGAGGGGTGCGACAACGGGATCCACTTTCCCCTTTATTGTTCATAATCGCAATGGACTTTGTCCCTTGCTGGTTGCACAAATTAGTCTCCATCAATGCATACAAACTCCCGGTACAAGGATTGCCCCCCAGTCTACTATAACGGACAACACACTGTTTCTTGTCAAGCCTGATTTACAGCAAATAGATATGCTCACAATTGCGCTTAAAACATTTGGCAACATCTCGGGTTTAATGGTTAACTTGGATAAATCAGAAATAGTGGCGACTTCGACACCACAAAAAAACCTTAAAGACCTGTCATTGATTTTTGGATGCAAGAAAAGCTCGTTACCCTTCAAGTACCTTGGTCTGCCGCTATCGGATAGTAAACTGAAAAGACTGCATACATAGATCTCATACAAAGCATAAACAAAAGACTCTCAAGCTGGGCACCAAAGTTCTTGCTGATAGTGAGCAGAGTGGTCCTCATCAATGCAGTGCTTTCCTCTATTTTTTTTTTTTTTTTAAATGAGTGGCTATGCCACCGATTTCCATTAGAATGAAAACTCGGCAAGCAACATCCAAACTTCAACTACTGATCCAGGAAAAACAACAGCTCAGGAGTCCGGACCCAGCTTTCAAATAACTCTCCAATTAAGTCAGCAAGACGATGATGATGCTTTATGGACCCCTGACAGCAAAGGCCTCTTCTCAGTGAAATCAGCCTATTATACCATCTGCAATGGGCCCAGAATCAAAACCTTAATCACCCTTATCTTATTTCTATTAACGATTACTATTAATTAATTACAGACTCTTTTTGCTTGAAAAACTTTGAACTAGTCCATTTGGTCGCAATCAAAGATGCTGCTAGAAGCGCTCCAACATCTGTTCTTAAAATTTTAGAAACATCTTTTATAAATGGCGTGAATTTTGAAGAAACATAATTCTTGGACTGATGTTATATAGAACTATGTATTAGCGCATCTTGATATGTACCACAGATTATTATTTTCGTTTTTAAAATTCAAATAGTTTATTTGAACTATTCAACATAATATCTATACAAAAAATTACTTGCAAATTATTTTTTACATTTTTTATTTTTTTTACTATTTTTTAGATAGGTAGAAAATCAGTATTTTTTTAATGGTCTAAAATTTTTAGATCAATAGATTTTCTATCTATCTAAAAAAATAATAAAGAATATTCTAAATAATATAAAATTTTATCTACGAATGTATTTTTATATGGAGATCACGTTGAGCGATTCAGATCGATATTATTTGAATTGGAGTGGGTCTATGGTACTATGCATAGCACATATTGGTCCATAATACATATCAATATTTTTGTTTTCAAAATCTTAACGATTAATCCATATTATCTAGATTTTTTTACTATTTTTTAATGTAGGTAGAAAATCACTGTTTTTGGATGGTCTAGAATTTTCAGATCATGTTGAACGGTTCGGATTGACCATTAAAAATTTGAAAATAAAAATATTAAATCTTTATTACAAACTAATCCGTATTATGCATAGTACAATAGACTCACACTCTTTGAATTTTGGACACCCTTGCCGTAAAATTATATCATTTTAAATTTCGTCTCATTTTATAATATTTTAATATTATGACTTCGTTGTGCTACAAGTCCTCATGGATAGGAGTGGATATTTTTTGAGAATTAAAATTTCAAATCCTTGACAAAGAAATTATTTTTTTTTCTTTCAAAAGTAATTAAGTGTGTGGTTTCATTAAGAATAGGCTGATGAAACGGTTCCAGCAATTTTCGAACAAATTAATCTGCATTGAAAATGTAAATTAATGTATGAAAATGAAAAATACTGAAACAACAATATTGGTACAACTTTAGAAATGTAGATCTAGTGAAACCGTATTATTGGTGTTGTTCTATCTATTATTTTAAGAAAAACAAATTCGAAGATTAAAATTTTTAATTTCTAAAAGAAATCATAGCAACGAGTAGTTGTTATGAGAGTAATGACAGCCAATTAAGATGATATAATTATTAATTACGCCACAAATTAATAATGAAACGTTGACTTTGTGATTATAAAGTCAAAGTCGTCAAGAACTCATCACATGGAAGAACGTGATGTTCTTGCGACCACCTTGGGAGATGCTCTAAGAAATTGACATTGTATTCTTTAATTTATTTGCAACTAAAAATTCCTTACCACCACTGATTAATTAGTAGTTGCGCTGTCAATTAAAAACAGTGTTCTCGCTCAGCTGCAGCTTTATAAGACGACCAGATCAGAACAGGAATTAATTGTCCTTGTCACTTGTCAGAAATGGCTCCAGGTTGCTTAGTTCTTCTTCTGGCATTAGCTGCGGTTATAGTTGGAGTCCATAGCCAGTCTGATTCTCCAGGTACGTAATTAAGACTGCTATATATCTCTCTCTCTCACATGTATAATTAATGTATTACATTTACCATGTTTCTCTCTGTTTCTTTTCAAGTGATGTTCATTATTAGTATAAATCAACTATATATATGACCATGAAAACAATCAATACAATGTCGAACACCAAAATTCAGCAAGTGAATTAGGAGTTGCCCTCAGAAAATTCATTAATTAATTATTAGAGAAAAAAAAAAATTGAAGGCTATGTAGGTATTTCCGAAATTAGTTAGTTGTTGGTTTACTTCTATAACTGGTTTTATATTCAAATTAACGACATTATGTCCGTTTTCATCTGTCTCTCTCAGTTGCTTGGTTTTCATTAATGTCAATTAATATACAAATTGTGTCATCCAAAAGTTTTCATTTTTTACTCGTAAACCGCTGGTAACTCTAGAATTTGGTTAGAATCTTAATAAAATGAAATTTAATTAATTCTGATCAAATTGTTTCTGGGATTATTAGGTACAGATTTATAGTCCTGGACCAACTTAACCCCTCTCTAGAATTTTTTTTGCCTCCCTTTGAAATTCTAATCTATAATTTGAGTTATATTTAGGATTAAAATTAGAATAAATTCTTTGAATTTGGATTAGTAATTAGAATTACATGTAAGAACATTATAAATTAGAATATTGATTTTTATCTAGTAACCAATTAGCTACTTAAACCCGATCCAATATCTCCCTCTCCCTAAAAAATTCTGGATCTGCCCCAAACTCTTAGATTGACACCAAAAAGCAACAAATGAGATAATCTTTGTGCCTAAAGCTTGAAAGGGTAAAGGATTAGTCCTCTTAAAAAAAACATTATTTCTTTCCAGCCATTCGGTGAGTCATAATTAAAAAATATTATAGCAAACCACATGCATTAACATTCTTTTTACTTTTGAGAGGTATTAACGTTCTTAGTTAAAAAAAAAATAATGAAACAAAAAAAAAACCCCACCCTAAGAATCTCTTTCAAGTATATTTTCTCTTCTTTTTTTTATTCAGAATCATTTTTATCAATATGTTTAGAGTGAAATACGAAATGACCAAAATAAAAATAAAAATAGGACGTGAGAAATTAATGAAGTACTCTACATTAAATATCAGGACAAGAGAATGAACATTGGAAAATTGTTATTTAATGGATCCTGCAAAAATCATCCTTTAATTAGAGAAGGCTCAAGTCCTTAAATGTCTATACTTTTCAAATAAAATGTTCACCTGACAATTCATTTCAAGTAAAATGTTTCTTATATGCAACCACTAGTAAAAACTTAAGCTCAGCTTTGTGCAACTTGGAATATTAAAATCATTCTTAATTGTTACTTTGATGCAAACCAACAGATACTTCCTCCAAATACATAGTGCCGAGGGTAATTAAGCCAATTTTTGTAGTGATAAAACAGATTCATAAATATACCCTACATTTTCTTCGGAATTTATGGATGATGTATGACTAGCTTGTTCAACAATACTGCAAAAATCATGTTTCGTTTGAATTTCTGCCTTTCTTTTTGAAGTTTTTTAGAAATAATTTGTCATGACTTTTTGTTTACAGATTTTATAAGCATTGATTGTGGACTTGCTGCAAATTCTAGCTTTGCTCATAGCTATACTAAGTTGACTTACGTGTCAGATGATGAATTCATAGACACGGGAGTGAAAAACAGTATCTCTTCGCAGTATGCCACAAACGGCTTATACAAGGAATATTTGACTGTCAGAAGCTTTCCCAATGGGATGCGAAATTGCTACACCATAAGATCCTTAAAGTTAGGATCAAAATACCTTATAAGAGGATTATTTATGTATGGAAACTATGATAACTTAAACAAATTTCCAACCTTTGATCTTCATTTGGGAGTCAATTACTGGGATACTGTTGAAATAACAGAGGTAGATGGTGCCATGTTCAGTGAGATTATCGCCACCACCACTTCTGACTACCTTCAAGTTTGCCTTATTAATACAAATCTTGGCACTCCTTTTATCTCGGCTCTGGAATTGAGGCCACTCCAGAGCAGCTTATATAAATTGGCAAATACCACACAATCATTGGTTACTTTTGACAGGTTGAATTTAGGAGCAAGATATGAACTAAGGTAAACATGTTAAATTAACTGAAAAAAAAGGAGTAGCGTTTTATTAACCAATTATAGTGGTTAGATACAGTCTATTGCCAGAATACATCTTAATTTCTATGGTACCAAACTTCTAGATTTAATTCTCTACTGGGTACAACTCAAAAGAAAGTGCACATCTACCATATAAAATATAAATCCGTTTTAATATATTAGAAAAAAGAAGGCCAGGTAATATATATATATATGGTCATCAGTCATCACTCTCTTTTTTCACTGCTTTGTTGAAAAACTAATTAAAAATATAGGTACCCTGATGATCCATATGACAGGCTTTGGACGGCCTACCTGAAGAAGACATGGACAAATATCTCCACCAGTTCCAATGTGGCCCCGGACACAGACTTTGGAACCCCCTCTGGTGTTATGCAAACTGCTGCCACCACTTTAAGCACCAAACAATCCCTTGATCTCTCCTGGAACAGTAGCAAAACATACTCAGTATTTTTTGTAATCCTTCACTATGGTGAGATCGAGGATATATCATCCACTGATTTAAGGGAGTTTGATATATATGCCAACGGAGAGCCACTGTTCAACACGTCAACTATACCTGATAAACTATATTCAGGATGGGCCAAATACACCCACACAAAACACCTTGAGTATAATGTTTCGCTTCAGGCTACTTCAAACTCGACTCTACCGCCTCTGTTGAATGCGTTTGAGCGGTATCTCATTACACCCGCTACTGGGATTCCCACCAATAGTGATGATGGTATGTTTGATCTCCTGTAATTTATTTTACCTTCTTTTTTTTTTACAACTCACCGGCTTCATTGAAACAAAAGTGTTGTTATTAGATACCAAACCTCTGGGTATCTAATGAAGTGTTTAGACTATTACATAACCAAAACAGCTACTAGAAAAGTAATCTATTTTACTTTTCAAAAAGAGAAAAGTAATCTGTTTTTTTTTATAACCATTCATGTGATCATTAACTGATTTTGTTAATCCCCGAAATGCAAAGAATCTTGATATAATGGTTCAAAAAACAGGGGTGTCATGTGACCATGAGAGAACCACAATTGCTTCTTTGAAATGAACAAGTTAAAGACTCAATCGGTGTTCCTTAAAAGGAATAACACAACTTATTATTCGTCCTCACCTTTAGATCTTTCATTATTATTTCAAGTTTCATTAAAATTACACTTATTTATTTGTTTTCTGGGTTGTTTTTCACAATTCTCACCCTTTTATAATTGATCATTTGGATCGCTTTTATAAGGACAAAGGCTGAAGTTGAGTTCTGATTTTGAAGTTGGAAAATAATTAACTAATAATACCACATACCACATGTTTTGATTGCTTGTTGAGTTCTCAAAACTTCGCAACAATTTGAATCTCATTGATTTGTTTTTTCAAGTGATGTCTTATTGTATGTACTTTTTAATTGCAGTTACTGCCATTAATACAATTAAAACGAACTACAAAGTAAACAAAGGTTGGAGTGGTGATCCATGTGCTCCTACAGAATTCTCGTGGACAGGTGTCACATGCACCGCTGATTCCACCGGCATTCCAAGGATCACAGCCTTGTAAGTATTTATTTTACAACAAAATTCTTTTTCAAATAAGAAGCTACTAGCTTGTAAGAAACTCTTTTTTTTTTTTCAGAAACCTATCATCCTGTGGATTGACAGGGGCAATAATATCCTCTTTTGGAAAGCTAAGCTCTCTCAAGTCATTGTAAGATCCTTTTATGTTCTTAGTTGAGATTTATTTCTTTGGAATCCTAACTTCTGCACTGAATTTGGGTAAAACACAGTTGAAATCAATAGTATGGAGAATCTTCATTTTGTGTTGTCCAAATTAAATATTATTTAATATGGGAATTGCATTCCTACATTGGTAGATTCCAACCTTTTTTGGCATATTAACTTTTCTATGGCCTGATTTGTCCTTTTGTTTTCTTTTTTAGGGACTTATCAAGTAACGACTTGTCAGGAGATCTCCCTGCTTTCCTTGAACAATTAATAGCTCTTACATACCTGTAGGTTTTCGCATTAACCCATATATCGTTCAAACAAAAACGCCATCATTCATTAAGTATACTTATTTTATAAAAATTTCAGGGACATAACAGGAAACAGCAATATTTCTACCACCCTTCCTCCTGGTCTTCAGAAAAAACAAGAAAATGGGATTTTAACATACAGGTATGTTTTGTTGTTTCGAATGATTTAATAATTTCTTGTCTTTTGGTATGTATTTGAGTAATACGATTGAAATTTTTTTCTTTAGGATAACTTCATTTATTACAGCTAGTCACATATTTAGCCCAGCAGAAAAAATACCAGTTGAATCAAACAAATGCACACACAGAAAATTAAAAACTAGTTAAAGAAAAGTAAAACGAAAAATTTACCTGTGTGGTCCCAAATTCTCAATACCGCATGGACCATCACTTGGACATTTCATCGAACAATTTCTGTGCACACCATAAAATGTCCACTGAAAAATTATGTAAGAAAACGGTGCAATTTACATAGTGGGCTAATCCATCTGTACCCTTCTACCTAATTGAGGAAAGATCAACCAGGATATTTTCCTAATGCTTTGGGGCTAAACAGTCTATACCTAGCTGAAAGAATTACAGAGCTGTTTTACAGGGTAATTGTGTCACCTGTGTGTCCCTTAAAAGCAGGAATCAATATCCAGCTTCCACAACTTCCTTTTTACTCTTTTATTTTCATCAACGTTTGGCTTACTGTCCTTTTACCAGAAATAAAGTGAAACTGCCCGAGGCCAATTTTGGACCAGTAAGTAGGGAGAGGCTTAAAGAGAATCATGAAAATTGAAAATAACATCAGCAGAGCTGACTGCATTATGGTCCCATCACAGGCTATAAAAATTAACTTGCAAGATGGCTTCTAATTATGTTGGCCTCATTTGTAAAAAAATCAGCAGATTTGGAGCTATTCAAGCTTCTAAGTTCTAAATATGTTGGCATTTTAAATTCTTTTTGCTGTACAGGTTTAAAGATTCTATAAAGCCAAGTAATAACAAAAAGAAAATCCCAGTAGTCCTAATAGCAGTGGTGGTGGTGGTGATTGTGGTGCTTCTCATTGCAGTAGCAATTATACTAATCATGTGCTTAAAAAGGCCCAAACGTAAGTCATGCCAGTAAGATAAAAGAAATAACTGTTCTCCAATTGTCTGTTTCAAATGATACAGTTTAACACATAACCAGGAAATAATGGACACGAACACATAATCAGGAAAATTCAGGTGGTCCAAACTTGTACCAGTTTGGATGTCCTAATGGTGTTGGTTTTCTGTGGTTACATGGAGTTCTTTCCTCCATTTCTGTTTGTTGATTCAGATGTCAAAAACCTAACATTAAGTAATAATTATGAACTAAATGCTGTGGTACATCATTGTTTATTATATAAACACGGAACGCTCACATCTGCATCAGCTTAAATCTAGATATATATTTGCTTTATATTTGCTTTTTAAATTCAAGGCTGACAAGATATACCTTCAATCTTTTTATCTCGCAGCGAACCAAATAAACATACAAAAACCATATGAAAGCTGTGGGTCCACCCCTCTGGCAAATCATTATGCAGGAAACTATGCAAATAGTCCTCAACCAAGCATTCCTCAAGCCAACAGTGTTGGCCCCAATTATTCAAGCCTATCTAAACCAAATGGAGCAGCAGAAGGAATGTCGAATCTTGAAAGCCGTCAATTCACTTACAGTGATCTGATGAGAATTACAAATAACTTGCTGAATAATATTGGCACTGGAGGATTCGGAAGTGTGTATGTGGGTACCCTGGAAAATGGAACTAAAGTTGCAGTGAAGATGCGCTCTCACTCATCTTCACAAGGAGTCAAAGAGTTCTTAGCTGAGGTAACCATTTTATATTACATTTCCGGATCTTGAGAACCAACCTTTGGTTTAGTGGCAAATACAATGCTCCCCATGGGAAGTCGCGGGTTTGAAACCTAGAAGGGGCAATCCTTTGTGGGTATTAAATAGTTGGGTGGCTTGACCTCCAACCTTAAATCAAAAAACCATTTCCTTATCTTAGTCCTTGCTAACAGTCTGTTCTTATATGTAATGTTCGGATTTTTTTTTTGTTCTAATTAGGAGGCTAGCGTAACAATTTCTGGTTTATGATATATGCCATTTTTCTTTGTTTCCAGGCTAAAAATTTGGCAAGGGTTCATCACAGGTACTTGGTATCACTAGTTGGCTATTGCAGGGATGGAGATTGTATGGCACTTGTATATGAGTACATGCAAGAAGGAACACTACAAGATAAACTCAGTGGTCATTACTACTCTTTACCTAATCATTGTCTTTTCTAATAATCAAGTTATTCAAATAGTTATTTTGTCGGACTGCAGATAATGGAAGGCCATTGACATGGAAACAACGGCTTCGAATTGCATACGAATCTTCGCTAGGTATAACAACTTTTTAAAAACTGAATTCTGAGGCATATATCCTTTTGCTCAATGATGTGGATAATTACTGGACATGATTCTTTTTCGAATTTTCTCCTCCTATTAAAGGAAAGTCAAAATATCATAATTTTGAAGTACAGGGAGAGACAGTAACATACATTACAATTCCATTGCCATTTGAGGCGTAGAATTTTTTGTCATCCAGGATTTAAAAAGTAGAGCATGATGGAAAGATGTAAATTGGAAGTCCCTGAACCGTCATATTCAAAAAAATATATCATAGGTTAAAATACTGGGGGCAAAATTACTTAATTGAAATATTATCATTTAACTAAGTGATTATCTATACAAAAACAATGAAGGGTTGGAGTATTTGCACAAGGCATGTAATCCACCACTAATCCATAGAGATGTAAAGACCAACAACATTCTTTTAAATGCAAATCTCGGGGCAAAGATTGCCGATTTTGGCCTCTCCAGAGCTTTCAACGATGCAAGTAGTCATGTTTCAACGGCAGTAGTTGGCACCCCCGGCTACCTAGACCCTGAGTAAGAATTGTTTTCTTTATTTCTTTTTAAGTTTTTATTTAGCAATCTCTTTTTAATGTCTTTTCTTTGATATTCGTAATATCATAACCAGCTTTATTCATTCTCAAAAGTTTTCTTCTCTGTTGGTTAAAGAGTAATTTACCTCAGAATTTACTTAGCAGTTGCCTACCAAGTAATGAAAAATGTAACAATTAATCATTTGATTCAGCCCTGAAATAAATTCAAATTTGTTACAGCATGTGAATTGAATTATTTCATGTCTGCTGCATTAGATAAAATAGCCTTCAAACATTACACAATAGATTCAATTAAGAAGTTGTTTTACATCATATATTATTCAATCTATGCACATTCAGGTACTATTCCTCGTACCAGATAAGTGAAAAGAGTGATGTGTTTAGCTTTGGAGTAGTTCTGCTAGAAATCATTACAGGCAAGCCTCCTGTCATTGCTGGACCAGATGGGGGCCATGTGTCAAAATGGGTAAGTGAAAAACTATCAAGAGGAGACATAGAGAACATAGTGGATCAAAGAATGCATGGGCAGTATGATATAAATTCTATTTGGAAGGTTACAGACCTGGCCCTCAAGTGCACTGTGCACAGCTCTGCACAGAGGCCTACCATGAGTGTAGTAGTTGCAGAACTCAAGGAAAGCCTTGATTTGGATACAACATATAATGACCCGAATAATTATGCAAGGAATGACAATTTTGTAAGTGATGTTAGTCAAAACAGTGCTTTCGAGATGGCCAACATGGAAGGCATGCCTACACCAGGTCCAGCAGCAAGATAATTTGTCCATCTCTTCCCTTATTAGATTGCCTTGATTTGGTAATCTCTTGTGAATTGTGATAAATAAATTAGCAAATTGTCAAAAACATTTTGGGCATTCCTTTTTATTTTAATTTTTCTTTTGGGTTAGTACTTTGCTGCACTTGCATTAATTTCTAGTTTGCGATTGTGATATTATCTAGCATATGTTGTGTAATAATAACAATAATTTATAGTCTCCAAATGTGTTGTGTTTCTTTTAAACAAAAGAAACCATATGGTGCCACTAATCTTTACTTTGACTTATTATTTCATATGTTTGTTACTGTATTTTCAAAAGAGAAAACAAAAGGTTCATATAGACCGGACACAAAAAAAATTCATTTTAAATTTAGCAATAATTACATACTCTTTTTTTTTCTTTTTTTTTTTTTGATACCTTCGCAGAGGCTGCGAAGTCGTGAGGGGGAATCGAACTCTCGACCTTTGGGTACAACAATCCTAGGACTTTTTCCTAGCCAACTGTGCTACCTCCCCTTTCTCAATAATTACATACTCAAGTGATAAATAATCAAGTAGAGTTGTTCTCTACCATGCAAAATCCAGTTTGCCATCTTAATTTTGTGAACCCCAGTTTGGCTTCTTTATTATGTAACAAATAACCAAGTTAAAATTTGGAGTAGTTTAAAAAAGAAAAGATCATTTAATTTATCTCTCTTTTATAAACTAGTAACTAATTATATAAACCATAGAAAAAAAAATGCAAAAAAATGCTATCTTGTAGGTCCGACTATTTAGTTTTACACCCAACACCACAAACAACACTAGTTGAATTACGCAACAACAAACAATTCTAAGTTTGAAAATAAAATCTCAACATCCATTTAAACAATCAGATTGAGTGTCAAGGACTGGGAATTTGAAGTTGGGCAAGTCCATTTTGTTAGGCATTTGGAATTGTAGGTCAACTTAATTAAAATATTAACAAAGAATCAATCAGAAGCATTTAATTAAAGTAAAATTAATTAATTGTTGAGCCCCAATGGCCAATAATGGAGAGAAAGAGGGAAATAAAAAAGAGGAGAGGAGGGGGAGGCTTTCTAATTCTAACCGTGTGTGTGATGGTGAAGCCAATTAAGTGCCTCTTCCTCTTCTTCTCAAAAATGTTGGATTCCCCATTTATGAATTATGAAAGGCGGTGCGAGCTCCAATGCTTGTTTACCCTGCGTGCGTGTGAATGTGTGATGGGCGGTGCGGTCGCTACTCGCTAATCTAATCTGGCTTTTGCGGCGGCATTGGAACAACGGGGAGAAAGAGGGGCTGGAATTCGCATCCTCTCAGATATCTCATATTTTGCCTTACTTTTTTTTGTAAAATCTCAACCCTTCAAATTCGTTCTGCACAAATCCCAAAGCAAAAATAATACGGACTCTCTCTTCTCATTTTCTCTTTTTCTCTTTTTCTCTTTTTCTCTTTTCTCTCTCTTTTTTAGAAGAGAGATAGACACAAAATGAGAAGAGGATCATCTCCAATTTTTATAAAATAGAAGCAGATTTTAATCCTGCAAAATATGAGATATCATATCACACAGGATATGGACCGATTTTTTATTAATCAAAAATAAAAATAAAAATATATCGCAAAGGGGTGTTGTTTTTGTGGAAAGGGTGAGTCTATGGTAACTATGCATATCACGGATTAATCTGTAATATGGGTTAGTATTTATGTTTTCAAAATCGTAATGGTTGATCCGAACTGTTCAACATGATCTCCATATGAATATATACTTGCAGGCTGAATTTTATATTTTTTAGAAATTTTTTACTATTTTTTTAAGATAGAAAATCACTTGATTTGAAAATTATATACCATCCAAAACCAATGATTTTCTACCTATCCTAAAAAATATTAAATAAATTCTAAAACATACAAAATTCGGGCTGCAACTACATATTCATATGAAAATTATTTTAAACGGTTCGGATCAACTATTAGGATTTTAACAACGGAAATACTGTCTAGATTTTTTTTTTTTTGTTAATTAGTAGTCAGAGATTTGGATAATCAGGATGTGATTGTTTGTACCATTAACTAGACAGGATAATTCATTCTGTTTTTCTTATATTTTGATTTTTTACATAAACACTTTCCTTCAGCAATATATATATTTTAAATTTTCTATTAATAAAACTAGCGTGTGCCCTAATTGTTTTCTTTCCAACGAAAATTAATTCTAACTAATTCAAAATAAGAAGATATTAATTAAGGGAGTAATTTACGGAGTATACATGAGATTTCAATTCTCGTTTGACAATTTTTTTTTCTCTCCATGATTAATAGAGAATTTTTTATTTATAAAAATTATTATTTAATAATATAAAAAGAAAAAACATAGAAATAGTAGGTCGGAATTTTGAAACAGAGAAGAGAAAGAAGATTCCAGCCCCAATCGAAAAAGACACGTTTTCGGAAAAAAAAAAAAATTGGCTCCAAGTATTGGGTCATTTTTTGTTCTGATAGTTACAACAGCACAGAAAACTATATTAGAAAAATAGAATTTTTTTTTTTACAATGCTATAATAAAACCCTAGATAAAAGATTCAACATAAAGAAGAAAAAACTTGCAGCTACTTTACTGAAAACTAAAACCAATCCCTACTTTAAAGATACAGCATAAAATGTGCTAAACCTCTAAAAAATCTAAAATAACCCCTCCCTACATTTTCGTGAAATTTGAAGAGACAGAGGGGTCTACTTGTACTCTCCACTTTTCTTTCTAATAGGGCGCTTCATTTTCATTTACCAGTAAAATGGGAAAACCATCTGATGTACCCTTTCTTTATTCACATTGACTCGGAAATCGAAGTATGCAAGGTTGCAAGCAATGTCCGTGATTTTAATTTTTGAAATTTTCTTCTTAGCCCCTTCAAGTTTACTTATATATTATATATATAGGGGGCTATAGTACATATAAAATGAAAAAATCATTTAAAATTCAATACCCAGTAATATTATTTTTCAAATGTTGGGGTGGCTTAGCACCTCCTAGCATGACTTATGTGTTCGTCCCTACTTCTCGACCTCAACCCCTCAACCCCTTCTTGATACAACAATCCCCCCTCTCGTCTCTACCTTCTCGAGAGAAGAGGAGGGGTGAAGGAGAGGGGAGAGAGCGGAGCCGATATGACTTGACTCTAGTCGTCGTAACGCGGCGGCTATCAAACATATCTGTTAGAGCTCCACAAGGTTCGCGGAGAGAGATGCAGCATAAGAGAATATGACAATTATAAAAATAGTGAGAATAATAAAGAGTGTAGATATATAGAAATAGAAGAATTGGTTTAGAGAAATTGAATAGAATAAAAAAAAAATAGATCTAGATTATGAAGGAGGGTCATTTCACGTTGTAGATATTTTTTTATCATCAATGACCAACAAGTGGATTGTTACGTGAGAGTGCATTTTTATGGTCCACTGGTAACGGTTGGCCAGATATATATGATATAAGAGAGTGCATTTAATTATATGGTCAAACTGATAATTAATGATTGGCCAGATATGATATTTTGTTAGAAAACGGCTCCTTGACATTTTTTTTTTATCAAGTCAAATCAAGACTCACATGACAACGTGATATTTTTGTACCTGAGATGTACTTGCTATTCCGACGACTAATTAGTAGTTTCGCTATAAAAAACAGTCCTTGCTCAGCTTTTCCAGACGACAGCATTGTCAGAAATGGTGCGGAGTTGCTCAGTTCTTCTGGCACTAGCTGTGCTTATAACTGGAGTTCATAGCCAGCTTGATTCTCTAGGTAATAAGACTGTTATGTGTTCTTTAGATTACATTTACCTAATTCTCTCTGTAATTTCTCTTTTTCTTTTCAAGTGAAGTTAATTATCATAGGATCGACGAACCCCAACCCAAGGTTTAGAAAGTGAAAGAAAACAAATGGATATTGCACTGGGAACTTCACTATTAAAGGAGGTCAAAAGAAGTTTAAGGAGGCTTAATACTTGCCTAACAGCGCGCCCAGCTTAATCTATAAATTGCACTTTTGCCCCATTACTCATTTCGATCAAAAATTAAGAAAGAAATGAAACAACAAAGTTATGGTTTCTTCTTTCTCTACCAACTAGTCCACATATCAGTTATATCCCTCATCTTTTAATGCTGTTTCTTGTTTATATTTGGTTCGGTGAGTCATAATTAAAAAAACAGCATGTATTAACATTAATTAATTATTTTCTTTTGGAGGGCAGTGTAATGAAACAAATAACCCACACTAAGAATCTCATTCTAGTCTATCCTTTATTCAGAATGGCTTATTGTCTTCTACATGTTGAGAGAAATATGAATTGTAAAAAAAATATATATATATATCAGGATGTGAGAAATTAATTAAACCTAGATTAAATATCAGGACATGAGAATGAGCATCTTAGTTGTTTAAGTTTCGCCTTTTAGAATTGTTTGAAAAAAGATTCGAGGTTTATTTTTATTTTTATTTTTCAGGTTTTATTAGCATTGACTGTGGACTTCCAACACAATCATCCATTGTTGACAACCAAACAAAGTTGACTTATGTATCTGATGAGCAATTTGTTAATACCGGAGAGAACTACCAAATTCATCCTGAGTATGCCTTAGACAAACTACGCAAGCAATTCCTGACAATCAGAAGCTTTCCTAATGACACCCGAAATTGCTACACCTTAAGATTCTTAACAATAGGATCAAACTACCTTGTTAGAGCAATATTTATGTATGGGAATTATGATAACATAAATAAACCACCTGAATTTGATATCTATTTGGGGGTTAATTATTGGGACACATTTAACAGAACTGTTGCATATGATTATCACTTCACTGAGATTATCGTCAAGGCCAATGCTGATTACCTACAAGTTTGTCTCATAAATAAAAATCAGGGTACCCCATTTATCTCTTGGCTGGAGTTGAGGCCATTGAAGAACACTTATGATGACCATGTAGATTCCACAAATTCTTTGGTTTGGTTTCGAAGACTGAATTTAGGAGGAAGCAATTCCCCAAAATTAAGGTAAATATCTTAATAATTAATTCTAATTCTTTGGTATGTACCTTTTGCTTTAAATTAACCATTTTTTTTTTTTGAGAAAGTTGATAGTGGCTGTGAAAATGTGTACAAAGTTAAAAAGAAAATTACACTAAAAAAATGATGATGGATGAGGGTACCAAACTTCTATAATATTATTGGAATGAGTTATTTTCTATACTAGGTTCAAACTCAAAATAATATGAAAACATAAATTTACCATATGAAATTCGCTTTGTTGAAAATATCAGAATATTCAAGATAGATAATTAAGATATCCTATGGGAAATTCCATTCAATCAAAAGAGTGTATGTGTGTGTGTGTTACATGGCCTGCACTAGTATTCTTCTTACCTTGGTTTTTCTTACAAACTGAAACAGGTACCCTAACGATCTGTACGACCGGATTTGGGTGAACATCACGCTGGAGACATGGACGGAGATCTCAACAAATTTCCCTGTGGAATCAGACACAGACTTCGCAACCCCCTCCCTTGTCATGCAAACTGCTGTCACCACTTTGAGCACCAACCAATCCCTTGATTACTATTGGACCAGTGACAACAGTTCCATAGAATTTTTAGTAATTCTTCACATCGGCGAGATCGAGGATATACCATCCACTGCTCATAGGGAGTTTGGTATATTTTCCAATGGAAAACTACTTGAACCATTCAACTCTACTGTACCAGCTAAACTATATTCAGGATGGGCATCATACGTCATCAAAGGTCACAATGAATATAATGTGTCGCTTAAGGCTACTACAAACTCAACTCTCCCGCCTCTATTGAATGCACTTGAGATCTATGTCAATAGGCCTGTCACTGGGGTTCCTACTAGTAGTGGAGATGGTAAGTTTGATCATGATCATCTAACTCATTTTGCAATTCAATTGATAATTTGGATCTCTTTCGAAAGAACAAAGCTTGATGTTGAGCACTGCTTCCTTATATCTCACAAGAGAGTTATCATAACTTATGAAAATAATTAATTAATGATGCCAAAATTGCTTGTTGAGTTCTCAAAACTCTGCATTAATATGAATATGATCGATTTGTTTTTCCAAGTGATGTTACAATGTACAAATCTTTAATTACAGTTACTACCATTAATACAATTAAGGCAAACTACAAAGTAAACAAAGGATGGAATGGCGATCCATGTGTACCTACAGAACTCTCGTGGACTGGTGTCACCTGCACCGCTGATTCCACCCATATTCCAAGAATCACAGCCCTGTAAGCATTTATTTTGCTACATATGTTTCATTTTGAAATAAGAAGCTACTGACTTCTAATATATTTTTTTTCTTTTCAGAAACTTGTCATCCAGTGATTTGACGGGTGCAATAATATCTTCTTTTGGAAATCTAAGCTCTCTTGATTCATTGTCAGTTCTTTTTAAATAAGCTAATATTAAGTTCTTAGTTGAGATTATTGTCTTTAGAATCTCAACTAAACTCTGGGAAAATACTATTGAAACCAATAGTATGGGGCTTCTTCATTTTCTCATATTAACTTTTCTATTGCCTGATTTGTCCTTTCTTTTGCTTTTTCAGGGACTTGTCTAGTAACGACTTGTCAGGGGATCTCCCTACTTTCCTTGAACAACTAACATCTCTTACATACCTGTAAGTTTTTGCATTAACCTATATTTTGTTCAAACAAAAAATGTCACCATCCATTAGGTAATTAATTAATTTATGAAATTTTTAGGGACATAACAGGAAACAACAAGTTATCTACCACCCTTCCTTCTGGTCTTCAGAAAAAACAACAAGATGGGACTCTAACATACAAGTATGTTTTGTTGTTTTCGAGTGGTTTAGTAATTTTCTCGTCTTTTTGGAATGCTATGGAATAAAATGGCTGAAAACTTTTCTTTAGGATTACAAAATTTATTAGAACAGGTCACATATGTAGCCCAAAAAAAAGATCAGTTGAATCAAACAAGTGCATACAACATTATCATCAGACACATACAAAAGTATAAATTAGTTGAAGAAAAGTAAAAGAAAAATTACCTGTGTGGTCCAAATTCTCAATACAGCACGAAACCACCACTTGGACATTTCATCTCTGAGTACCATAGAGGGTAATTGTGCACATTACCTGTGTAACTCTCAAGCAGTAGTCAATATCCAGCTTGTGCAACTTCCTTTTACACTTATTTTCTTCCTCTAGTTTGGTTGTCCCATGCGAGTCTGGATGTTGCCCCCATGAGTCTGATAGCATAGAAGATGTCAAGTCCCAAACTGTCCAGTTATCACAAATATAATAAAACTGCACAGGGCCTACTTCGTTCCCAATAAGTAGAGAGAAGCATAAAACAAATCATGCAAGTGAAAATATCATCGGCAGAACTGATAGCGTTCTAGTTCCACCACAGGCTATATAGAAAATTAACTTGCAATATGGCTAGAGTAAATTTCTTGTTTGGTGCCTCAACTCAAAAAAAAAAAAAAAAAAAGACACTCAGCAGGCCTGGAGCTATTAAAGCTCATAATATGTTCGCCTTTTTTATTTCTTTTTGCTACATAGGTTTGAGGATTCTATAAAGCCGAGTAGGAAAAAGAAGAAAATACCAGTAGTTCTATTAGCAGTCGTGGGGGTGATTGTGGTTCTTCTCATTGCAGTTGCAATTATACTAATCCTGTGCTTGAAAAGGAACAAACGTAAGTCATGCCATTTCATTGTTGTTTCCTATTTTAGATTAAAGAATAAAAACAGGAAACTTTGGACTGGGTTCAACACATAACCAGCTGTTAAACAGCCACTTTTTCAAACACACACAACCAGAAAAATTCAGCTGGTCCTAACTTGTACCAGATTGGTTGTCTTTCTGGTGCTGGTTTATGTGATTATATGGAGTTCTTTCCTCCATTTCTATTTGTTGATTCTGATGTTAAAAACCTAACATCAATTAATAATTGTGAACTAAATGCGGCAGTGCATATCATTAATTAAAACAGAACGTTCACATCTGCATCAGTGTAGATCAAGCTTTATATTTGTTTTTTTTTTAATTTAAGGCTGACAAGATATTCCTTCAACCTTTTTATCTCACAGACAATGAAATAAACATACCAAAACCATATGAAAGCTACGGATCAACCCCACTAGCAAATCATTATGCAGGAAACAATGCAAAAAACCCTGATGCAAACTTTCCACATGCCAACAATGCTGGCTTCAATTATGCAAAACCAAATGGAGCAGGAGAAGCAATGTTGAATTTTGAAAACCGTCAATTCACTTACAGTGAGCTGAAGAGAATTACAAATAGCTTCCAGAATAATATTGGCACTGGAGGATTCGGAAGTGTGTATGTGGGCATCCTGGAAAATGGAACTAAAGTTGCAGTGAAGATGCGCTCTCAATCATCTTCACAAGGAGTCAAAGAGTTCTTAGCTGAGGTAACACTTTTATTTCAGATTTCCATAGCTTGATCCTCTAAAGTCACATGAATAGTCTGTTCTTATTGAAACTGTCTGGACTTTTAATAAAATCCAAACTATGAGGCTAACAGAACCAGTTTGGCTTAAAGACATATGTTTTTTTTCTTTGTTTTCAGGCTCAAAATTTAACGAGAGTTCATCACAAGAACCTGGTGTCACTAATGGGCTACTGTATGGATGGGGATTGCATGGCGCTTGTGTACGAGTACATGCAAGAAGGAACATTACAAGATAAGCTCGGAGGTCAACTATTTCTTACACAATAATGGTCTTTTCTCATGATCAAGAGGATACTGAAATAGTTGTGGTGAAAAAAATATAATTTAAGGTTTTATTTTGTCGAATTGCAGATAGTGGAAAACCATTGACTTTGAAACAACGGCTTCAAATTGCATACGAATCTGCACAAGGTATAACAACTTTTTCAAAATTCAAACCTGATGCATCTATATATATATATATATATATATATATATATATAGGGATGGGCTATGGTGAGTTGCGAAGTAAAACAACATTTTACTTCCCACTCGTTTTCCAATTTGAAAATCCAAACAACCGATCCGAACCGCTCAACATTTTCTCCATATTGAAATGTTCTTGGAGACTAAATTTTACATTTTTTGGAATTTTTTTACTATTTATTAAGCCACTTTGAAAATCGCAGATCCGGATGAACAGTAAAAACAGTAAAATTTTCTAGACCATTGGATCAGCGATTTTCAAAGTGGCTTAATAAATAGTAAAAAAATTCCAAAAAATGTAAAATTTGGTCTCCAAGCACATTTCAACATGGAGAACATGGTGAGCTGTTCGGATCAGTTGTTTGGATTTTCAAAATAAAAATATGAGCATGAAGTAAAAATATATATCCTTTTTCTGGACGTAAATTTTGTCCAAGTACTTGTCTACCATTAAAACAAAGTCAAATACCGTAATTTTCAAGTACGTAGAGAAACTGACATAAGTTACAATTTTATTTTCATTGAGGATTTAAAAAGTAGAGCATGACTGAAAGATGAAAATTGGAAGTACTTGAACCCCTGTACTCAAATATATATCATAGGGTGAAATACTGGGTGTAACATGATTTCATTGAAATAGCATCATGTAACTAAGTGTTTATCAATACAAAAACAATGAAGGTTTGGAGTATTTGCACAAGGCATGTAATCCACCACTAATCCATAGAGATGTGAAGACCAACAACATTCTTTTAAATGAAAATCTTGAAGCAAAGATTGCCGATTTTGGGCTATCTAGAGCTTTTAACAATGCAAGTAGTCATGTTTCAACTGCAGTAGTTGGCACCCCAGGCTACCTAGACCCTGAGTAAGATCCTTTTCTTATTTGTTTTTTATTTAGCTAAATACTAATAATTTTTTTTTAATCTTCTTAACACAGTAACCAGCTTTTTTCAATTATAATTTTTTTTATTCTTCTTTGTTGATTTAAAAGTAATTTACCTTGGTACTAGTTGCCTACAAAGTAATGAAAAATGTAACAATTAATCACCTGATGCAGCCATGACATAAATTCAATTCAAATTTCTGCAGCATTAGATAAAAAAAAATCCTTCATACATTACACAGTAGATTAAATTAAGAAGTTCGTTTCGATCAGATATGATTAAAACTGTGCATATTCAGGTACTATTCCTCATACCAGCTAAGTGAAAAGAGTGATGTGTTTAGCTTTGGAGTAGTTCTACTAGAGATCATTACAGGAAAGCCTCCCATCATTGCAGGCCCAGATGGAGGCCACGTGACATATTGGGTAAGTCAAAAACTATCAAAAGGAGACATCGAGAACATAGTGGATCAAAGAATGCATGGGCAGTATGATATAAACTCTGTTTGGAAGGTTACTGATCTGGCATGCAGGTGTACTGATAAAAGCTCTGCTCAGAGGCCTACCATGAGTGTAGTAGTTGCAGAACTCAAGGAAAGCCTTGATTTGGAGATCTCTACAGAGGGCACCCGTAGCGGGAGTACAAACCCGCATAATTATTCAAGAAATGACAATTTTGTGAGTGATTTTGAGAAGGCCTACATGGAAGGCATGCCTGCATCGGGTCCCACAACGAGATAATCTATCTGTCTATTTCCTGGGTGGGTGGGCTTTGTTTTGGTAATCTCTTGCAATAAATAAATTGGCAGTCTTTCATGGACAAAATTGTGCTATTTTTAGTAAATTGTCTAGAAGCATTTGTTAGTTTTAAGCTAGTTGTGTCAAGTTAATTTTATTGTTTTATTTCTGAGTTATATTTTTTTGTAGCACCAATTATGGTGCAAAATTAGTTTTAGTAAGCAATTTTCTGTTTTGGTAGTTATGGATATGGCGTGGAAGAAAATGGAAAACCACAACATATTTGTAAACTATTTTTAGGTAAGTTTTAATTTGCTGTAATAGTGAGATGCTAATAAAAGGAAAGAAAACCCAGAAAATGGTGTAGCAGTTTTTCGCACCACAAAAACTTCTCTGTTATTTGTTCTGTGTTTACTGGTATTTTTTTCTGAAACCAGCGTGGTGTGTTCTGATCTGGGTCTGATATTTCCAACATTTGGTATCAGAGCCTAGGCTGTTGAAGATAATGGAAGATAAAACCGATGAGAAGAAGACCCAACCGCCGAAAGCAATGGCGAGAGGAGGTGTTGTGCCAATTCAGTATCCTATGCTAAGTGACACAAATTATGGCCTGTGGGCTGTAAAAATGAAGATCATCCTGCGAGCACTGGGTGTGTGGCAGGCAATAGAGGGTGAAGTACCGATCGAAGAAGATAAAGATCATGGCGCCCTGGCTGCAATCTCCCAGGCCGTGCCAGACAATGTAATGATGGCAATTGCTGAGAAGGGTTCAGCAAAGGAAGCATGGGAGGCCATCAAGGAGATGAGTGTAGGCGAGGACCGTGTCAGAAAAGCAAGGGCACAAGTTCTGAAACGGCAATTTGATCGTATTATCATGGAAGACTCTACAAATATTGTTGAGTTCTCTCAGAAACTCACCAGCACGGTGGGTGAAATCCGCTCCCTTGGAGTAGAATTGAAGGACAGTACGGTTGTTGAGAAATTGTTCAGTGCCGTACCGGATAGATTTCTCCCTATCATTGGTACGATAGAACAATGGAGAGATATGTCGGCTATGTCCATTACAGAGGCGATAGGACGGTTAAGGGTGTTTGAGGAGAATCTGAAGGGGCGGCGAGATCGCAAGGAAAAAGAAGAGCAGGTGATGCTCACACGTGCACAATGGGAAGCACTGTCCATAAAAGAAAACAAGGGCAGTGAAGGTTCTGGCAGCGGGCATGGGTATAGCCAAGGAAGTGGGCGCGGAAATGATAAAAGAAAAAGGCCATATCGAAAGTTTGACAAATCCAAAATTAAGTGTTTTAACTGTTCAGAATATGGGCATTTTGCATCAGAATGCCGCCAGCCCAGGAAGGAGAAGGCATTTGTGGCAGAGAAAGGAGATGATGAGCCTGCTCTACTAATGCTTGAAACCTGTGAACTGATGGAAACCAAGAAAGAAACAATTGGTGAAATAACACTCATGGAGGAGAACGTTCAACTCCATCTGCAAGTGGATGAGAAGGATGTTTGGTACCTTGACACAGGTGCTAGCAATCATATGACTGGTTGTAGGAAGTACTTCACCGAACTTGACACATCTATCGGAGGCACGGTCAAATTTGGTGATGGTTTGACGGTGTCTATCGGTGGTCGAGGCACTGTGCTAATTGAGGGTCGCACAGGTGAGCACAAGGCACTAACCGATGTGTATTACATACCGAAGCTGACCAGCAACATCATAAGTTTGGGTCAACTCGAGGAGCGTGGATGCAAAGTCGTGTTGGAAGACGGCTACCTGCGTGTGTTTGATAGAAAGGGAAAATTGCTGGTTCGAGTCGAGAGAGCAAGGAACAGATTGTACATCCTTAATCTCAATCTTGCACAGCCAGTGTGTTTGATGGCACGCCTCGACAACGATGCTTGGAGATGGCACGCACGCTATGGGCACCTAAACTTCCAAGCGCTGCGCAAACTAGGCCAGGAGGGCTTGGTTGAAGGCCTTCCGCTGGTTAACCATGTAGAACAGTTGTGCGATGGTTGTCTAGCTGGAAAACAACGCCGCAAACCATTCCCACAAGAGGCAAATTTCAGAGCAAGCGGGGTGTTGGAACTAGTACATGGTGATCTGTGCGGGCCCATCACACCTTCAACTGTGGGTGACAACAAGTACTTTCTACTGATGGTTGATGACTATAGTAGATACATGTGGATTGCACTGTTGAAATCCAAAGATATGGCATTTCAAGCATTCAAGGAGATCAAGGTGGCGGCTGAAGTAGAAACAAATACAAAGTTGAAAGCGTTCCGCACTGACCGGGGAGGTGAATTCAAGTCAAATGAATTCATTGTCTATTGCAAGCAGATGGGCATCAAAAGATACTTGACTGCCCCTTATACTCCTCAGCAAAATGGGGTGGTCGAGCGAAGGAACCAGACAGTTGTTGCCATGGCACGCAGCATGATGAAGAGTATGAAAATGCCTGCAAAATTTTGGAGAGAAGCTGTAATGACCGCGGTGTATATACTAAACCGTGCGCCAACTAAAAGTGTGATTGGGATGACGCCGTACGAAGCATGGCACAAGCGAAAGCCGACAGTACATCATATGCGCACGTTTGGATGTGTGGTGCATGTGAAAGAAGTAAATGGCCACATCAGAAAATTCAAAGCCCGCAGCTGTCCGATGGTGTTCATTGGATATGAGAGCGGTTCGAAGGCATACCGTGTGTATGATCCCTCCACCAGAAAGGTAACTATAACACGTGATATTATATTTGAGGAGGAGAAGGCGTGGGACTGGGGTATGATGCAAGATGCAGAGGAAATTCCAACAGATGATGTGTTTCATGTAAACTATGAACAAGCTATATCTGTAGGCAGCAATGAGAGCATCGGTGAACATGAACTACAGCAGACACCGCCCACTCCAACACACAGTGTAGTACAAGAGGAGGAAGGTGAATCAGAGGGAGAAACAACACCGGAGTCATCCTCAGCACATGGCATAAGTGAGGAACCAACTTCATCATGGGAAGCCCCGGTAAGAATGCGAAATTTGCATGAAATTTACGATGTGACCGAACCAATGCAACTTGAATATTCTGGCCTTTGCTTGCTAGGCACAGAAGAGCCAACAAGCTTCCTGGATGCTGACAAGGAGGAAAGTTGGAGGTGCGCCATGCAGGAAGAGATCGACTCTATCCGCAACAATCAAACATGGAGTTTAGAAGATCCTCCTGTTGGCCAGCGAGTCATAGGACTCAAATGGATATATAAAGTGAAGAAGGATCCTGATGGAAAGGTGTTGAAACACAAAGCACGCTTAGTAGCAAAGGGGTATGTGCAAAAACAAGGTATTGATTTTGAAGAAGTGTTCGCACCGGTCGCAAGAATTGAAACAGTGAGATTACTCATTGCACTAGCAGCTCAAGAAGGATGGCGGCTACATCACATGGATGTTAAGTCGGCGTTTTTGAATGGAGAATTAGAAGAAGAAGTATATGTAAAACAGCCGCCTGGTTTTGAGGAGAAGGGAAGTGAACATAAGGTATTGAAGTTGCACAAAGCCTTGTATGGTTTAAAACAGGCTCCAAGAGCTTGGAACTCAAAATTAGACAGCACAATGTTGTCATTGGGTTTTGAGAGAAGCCCATTTGAGCATGCTGTATACAAAAAGGGCAAAGGGGAGAATTGTCTCCTTGTTGGTGTGTACGTGGATGATTTGGTTATTACAGGAGGTAACGAAGAGGAAGTTGGAAAATTCAAGCAGCAGATGAAGGAGATTTTTAAGATGAGTGATCTAGGCTTATTGAGTTACTATCTTGGCATAGAAGTTCATCAATTGCCAAATGGTATCTCATTTTGCCAAGAGGCATTTGCAAAAAGGATTCTTCAAGAATGTGGTATGGCAGATTGCAATCCAACTCAAGCCCCGATGGAAGCAAGGCTCAAATTGAGTAAGAAAAGCTCCTCACCACCAGTGAATCAAACCACGTACAGAAGCATTGTGGGTAGCTTGCGATATCTCACAAACACTAGGCCAGATCTAGCCTATTCAGTTGGCATTGTGAGCAGATACATGGAGTCACCAAAAACCGAACATATGGCTGCTGTAAAACAGATACTGAGGTATGTTAAAGGAACGCTTGGTATGGGCTGTCACTATGAGAGAAGAAAAGCAGGAGTGAAACTGTGTTTGGTGGGTTACAGTGATAGTGACATGGCCGGCGATGTAGATGATCGTAAAAGTACAACTGGAGTTGTTTTTTTCTTGGGCTCTAATCTGATCAGCTGGTCGTCAAGGAAGCAAATGGTGGTTGCACTATCCTCATGTGAAGCAGAGTATATAGCAGCAGCATCTGCGGCGTGTCAGGGAGTTTGGTTAGGATCTCTTCTTGCGGATCTCTTGAACCAAAACCCTGACAAGGTGATGATCAACATCGACAACAAGTCCACTATTTCTCTGTGTAAGAATCCAGTACACCATGACAGAAGTAAACATATCGATACACGTTTTCATTACATAAGGGAATGTGTAGAAGAAGGGAAGATTATGGTCGAGCACGTTGGGACGAATGATCAGCTTGCAGACATTCTAACTAAGCCTTTGGGAAGATTAAAGTTTATTGAAATGAGGGAAAGGATTGGACTGCGTATTGTGAAGAAGACACAACAAGCTTAGGGAAGTGAATGTTAGTTTTAAGCTAGTTGTGTCAAGTTAATTTTATTGTTTTATTTCTGAGTTATATTTTTTTGTAGCACCAATTATGGTGCAAAATTAGTTTTAGTAAGCAATTTTCTGTTTTGGTAGTTAAGGATATGGCGTGGAAGAAAATGGAAAACCACAACATATTTGTAAACTATTTTTAGGTAAGTTTTAATTTGCTGTAATAGTGAGATGCTAATAAAAGGAAAGAAAACCCAGAAAATGGTGTAGCAGTTTTTCGCACCACAAAAACTTCTCTGTTATTTGTTCTGTGTTTACTGGTATTTTTTTCTGAAACCAGCGTGGTGTGTTCTGATCTGGGTCTGATATTTCCAACAGCATTTTGGGCATTCCTTTCTATTTATATTTCTTTTCTTCTTTTTTGGTTTTTGTTAGAACTTTCCTGCACTTGCTTGAATTAATTTTGAGTTTGTGAATGAAATATTATCTAGCATATGCTGTGTGATAATAATAACATCATTCTTGACTTGTCTAAAAGTGCTTCTAGTAAAACAAATTAACCATCTGGAGCCAAGAAACCTCTACTTTGACTTATTACTCCATATGTTTGTTATTGTATTTTCAAAAGAGACAACAAAGGGTTCATATAGCCATACGAGCCCCAATTAGAGCTGACTTCATTGTTGAAATCAGGATAGCAAGGCACTTTTTTGAAGGTTAATGAGCCCCAATTATGGAGTGGAAGAGGGAAATAAAAAAGGAGGAGCATAATTAGGAAAGAAATAAATGAGAAAATTATAAAGAGTTGCTGTGATGGTCAAGTACCTCTTCTTCTCAACTCCAACACTGCGGAGCAAAACCCTCCCTCACCCATGTTACGACCTCTCAGTCTTCACTTTCGATGCTTCGTCGCTTCCGTCCGTCCACCCGTGCGGCCACTAATCTAATCTAATCTAATCTTCTTTTCCTTTTCCGACATTTGGGCATTTGGGAGGTTTTAATCGGATTTGATTTTGACTTGGTGAATCCCAGACGGGGAAGGTGAGTTTAGGTTTAGGAGATCTCTGCGACTACGACTGCGAGGCAGGCCCCATCTCAAATTACTGACCCAAGTTTCTCTCTCTGTTTACTGGGACCCAACCAATCGAAAAGGAGAACTGCAGTATACAATGGACTGGAGATATTTGAAGCGGTCAATTCATTTCCGCTGCGGCAGCCGCACCGGGTGCGTATCCATCGACAGATATCTCAATTTTTGCGTGACCGACGTGTCCGGTGCCTATTCGGGGAAACGTAGGGGGCCAGTATTATTTTTGCTTTGAGATTCGTGCAGAACGTATTTGAACGATTGAGATATTCCTAAAGGTCACGCAAAGTTTGAGATATCTCAGAGGATGCGAATTCAGCCGCACCCGCAGGTGTTCATGCGAGCCCCCTGCGGCCCTGCCACAGAGAATTTTCATCCTCTGCATTAACGAACGTGGTTTTATAGATGTGGTCATGTGGACCATCCATCCAATCGAGATCCGCACTATTATATATAGAATGTCGTAGTTCAGTTCGAACTAGTATGCACCATGCACCAAGCCACCAATCCTGCATCTGCATGCGACTATGTAAGACCGATTGGCAGGAATTAATACTGAGCCAATTCGGATTAACTGACAATAAATTCATTATTTACTAATAATATTTATAATATTTATTTTTTAAATTAAGCTAGAATAATGTTTAAACTAAAAAAAAAATATTATGAACATATTCGTTGACCCCAAATATTATTTGTATATTAAAATTAATAGTTATTTAATTAATGTTAAAATTTGAATTAAATTATAATATATTTTATGGGCATGAAAGAAGTACAATTAATAATGTAGATCAGTAGATCACATTCTAAATATCAGATTTTAAAACCAAAAAATGTTTTTTCTTATTGTCAAAAATATTCAATTAATATATTGCTAATTATTCATATCCTATATAAGTTTTCATTGCAAATCAATAAAAGATGTAACATAATGCCAATATACCATCTTGTGAAAAAGATAATTATTTAATTAATATTCACTTGCACAAAAGCTGCGACATATATAAGAACGCGCTATATATGACTATCCTACTTATTTATTCAAAGCGACTAAATAGAATTTCAAGTTTAATTGCTCGATCGGTAGCTATATATATATATATATAGAAGCTCTTGTCGTAAACACCAATTAAAGGAGAAATGATATGTAACGATATTCGCCAATTAAAAGTTACATTGGGACAGACGTACAGTCGTTCGCATGATTATTTACTGGCCAAATTTTGATCAAAGTCTTTTGGTGCGCTTAAATATTAATTCCACCCATAAAAAAAATTCTAATCAAGTTGAGCATTAATACTTAATTAACCTAATAATTAACAAAGTGCAATATTTCTAGAGAAATTAAGGGTCGGTTGACCTTTCTAATACCTAGAGCTCGTAGGTCAAAACGTGGTACCCTTGTTATTGGCATATGGAGATTCTTTATACGATTAATTTGCTGGTAAAAGTACAGCTCCTAATTAATTTATTAACATGATTAAACATATAGTCGCACGTTAGAAAAGCCATCTTTTCCAGGCAAAATAATCTTCTTGGCGAGAGAAGCAAGAAATTCGATCTCGTCGAGGAAAAATGGTTATATGGCACCTTAATCTTCTGCTTCTGCTCCTGGCAATTAACAGAGTTGATGGCGTGCCGAGTTCTGTCAGTAAGTTTCCTATGACTAGCTAGTTATCATCCGTAGGAGCCGTCCGATTTTTACTCATTAAGTACATACAGATCTTGATTCTGATCAGACGGTTCTGACATGACGATTATTGGACAGCCCGGACTGTACTTATATATTTGTTTCCTTTCACATTTTTTCCTCTCCTAATTTTTTATTTTTTTTTCTTCTAATTAATTATGCCATGCATGGTGTATAAATATCTAAACACGGGTATTATGCCGAAATTAATACTTATGATCAATTTAAAAAAAAAATAAACAATGACAATGACCTAAAAAATTTAATTATAAATTTTTTTTTTTTAGTATATATAGAATTAAGGAGGACATCTTTGCAGATTAAGTTTGCTCAGGAATATTTTTGTACTTGTATATTCTTTTTCTTCTCTTCGACTTGTAAATTCTATATTTATTTAATAAAAATTAAAATAGATATGGTCGTATTTATTAAAGAAAATATTTCCATGAATATTCTATTTCTTCTTATGGTTTCCTTTTAGTATGGGCAGATAAATCCATTGAAATTCTTTAATTGTAATTCTTTATAAAATTAAGAAAAAAAATATGATATATTCCAATACAAAATTTCTTCAGTATTAATTGGTATATCCTACCTTAATGTGTCAAAATTTTAAACTTGATAATTTTAATTATTGTTCTGTTTTATACGGGTAAATTAAGGAATATTTTCATCAGTTCAATTATTAAA
Organism: Carex arenaria; assembly: GCA_964058825.1. Taxonomy (NCBI): domain Eukaryota; kingdom Viridiplantae; phylum Streptophyta; class Magnoliopsida; order Poales; family Cyperaceae; genus Carex; species Carex arenaria. Next base: position 509,064 of record CAXKVW010000483.1, on the reverse strand, counting down.
AAATGAATATAAATTCTGTGCATTTTTTTTTTTCAAATGTAGATTTTTCATACCGTATATTTTCCATGAAACTTAGTAACCAAAATTACAGCTGTTATGTATTTTAAAAAATAACTTGACGGTTTCAAACTTAAAAAAAAAAATTCTAGTTCAATTTTTTAAAACTTATAATTATTTTGAGAACCTATCTTTAATTAATATTATTTTTTTATATGAAAATGGAGTCAACCTAACTTTAAGTATCCGTAAGGAATCTTTCAGTTTGATTTGAAACGTGCGACCTTGCACATATATAGAGTCAATAAACAAGTTTTGATGTATTGATTAAGACATCGTTCTTCATATAGGAGATCACAAATTTGAAATTCAACTAAAATGTTTATTATAAATATTTAACATTGGAAAGCTTGACATTTATCTTTATATGAAAAATATATATTTTACCAATTGACCAAAATAAGATTTTGAAAACTTGCATCGTGACTCTGATCATTGACATAATGTCCAACTGTATCGATTGATTAATCGCACTGCTTGCCTGAATTGTGTTGTTTTGAGTGATTAGTCTTTGTTTGTGCTTGTAATCTTATTGATTTGTTGTTGTGTAATTAATGGGGAATGCTTGCTGTTTTGTCAGAGCTTCCATGGGTCCACAAAAAGGTACCAACATTAGTGCTTGCTGGGGCAGGGGTGCTAATTATTCTTCTATTCCTCCTTTTGCTGTGTTGCTGCTTTAGAAGGTGCAGATGTAAGTTTTATTCACCTCTTTCCCTGTTTATTTTCATATTCTAAAGTAATAACCACTCTCTCTCTCTCTCTCTCTATATATATATACACACACCTCAAAAAAGGAATATGATCACATCAGTTTGAATCCGGTCCATTCATTATATACTAGCACGAATCTTAAAGGGACTTCGTGCATTACATGCTTTGGCCGAACTAATTATTAACTCGGATTCTAATAAGATAGTCTGGATTGAAACTAAAAAATTCTGTTACCTCATCAGCTGTGGACTCTCGAAAAAAGGAGGAATATTATTTGCTCATAACAAGTAACCATCACGATAAAATATATGAAACTACAATTTTAGCTTAATATGTGTGTGTAACGCAACAATCTATAATTAATTGAGTTAGCATTTGAGATATATATGTTGCGTGGTAACCACTTGTTCACACAACCTATCAAAAAAACCAAAAACTCAAAACTCAAAAGTCAAGTAATTAATGAATATATAATAATGCTATAATATATAGAGTGGGGATAAAATGCACCATTGATTTTATGTAGGGGTGTCAACGGATACGGTAAGGGTCGGATGGAAGCATTTTCATACTCGTACCCGTTACAAATTGTTCTTATCCGTACCCTACCCGTATCCGCTACAAATTATCTTACCCGTATCCTATCCTTACCCGTTATGGTTGTCAGATAACGAAACGGTAGCGGGTAAATAACGGGTAATACTAATATAATAATTATTTTTATTATTTATTAAATAAAACATTAAAATATATACATTCATTTGACACATGTATAGTACTTTATTAAAAAAAATTTTTATCATGCTAAGCGCAAGTAAACCAATTAAAGTACTCTTTTCAATGTCTATTAATATATATAATATATATAATTTTTCTTTTATAATTACCCGATCGGATAACGGGTACGAAATAGGCTTTACCCGTACCCTTACCCGTTTAGATAACGAAAAAAAATATTTACCCATACCCTTACCCGATAAGTTTACGAAAAAAAAATCTTCCCCGTATCCGTCTTATCGGATACGGTACGGGTCGGATAAACGGGTAAAAGGGTGCCATTGACACCCCTAGTTTTATGCCCCAACCATACCCCATGTCTTTATCTTTGTTCTCGAAGTTCAAATAGTTGATCCGAACCGCTCAACATGATCTCCATACTAAAATGTGCTTAGAGTCCAAATTTTATATTTTTTGAAATTTTTTTACTATTTATTTAGATAGTTACAAAATCACTGCATCTGGACCATCCAAAATCAGTGATTTTGTAACTATCTAAAAAAATAGTAAAAAAATTCGAAAAAATATGAAATTTGGTTTATAAACACATTTTAATATGAATATCATGTTGAGCGGTTCGGATCGACTATTTGAACTTCGAGAACAAAGATAAAGATATGGGGTATGGTTGGGGCACAAAACCAATGGTGCATTTTAACCCCACTCTAATATATATATTAATTAACTGCAGGTAATCCATTTCCGAAACCAAAAATTGATTATAGGAATGATGCTACAATTACAAGCCAAGCTCATCACTCAAACACATCTCAATCAAATAAAGTTGTTGCACATGAGCTTTTCGATTTTGAGAATCGTCAGTTCAGTTACAATGATTTGAGAAAAATCACAAATAACTTCCGAAGTAACATCGGCACTGGAGGCTTTGGAAGTGTATATGTGGGTGTTTTAGAAAATGGAACTCAAGTTGCAGTAAAAATGCGTTCTCACACGTCTGCTCAGGGAGTTAAAGAATTCTTGGCTGAGGTAAAACTTCAACCAAATTTTTTAGACAAAACTCCATTTCTTGTAAAAGAGATTAATTAATTCATGAGGCTTTTGGTTGACCTATTTTTCAGGCTAAAAACTTGACAAGAGTTCATCATGTAAACTTGGTTTCTCTGATTGGATATTGTCTGGATGAAAATTCCATGGCGCTTGTCTATGAATACATGCCGGAAGGAACTCTACAAGACAAGCTCAGAGGTACTTTCCAATTTCTCTCCATCAATTCTCAAGATTTTGGTATTGCAATTAATTAATACCTGTATTCTTTGAAAATGCAGATAATACACGGATTCTTACTTGGAAACAAAGGCTTCGAATTGCATATGAATCTTCACTAGGTACACAAGTTTCACAAAACCTTGAGATTTTCACTTGCGACATGATTTTTTTTTTATAACATTTACACTTACAAAATATGCTACATTATAAACACTGAATATTATCGGGAAAATGCATGCAAGAAAGACAAAAAAAAAGGGGTAATAATGCTTGTGGTGCGTTCCGATATCCTTTCTAATTTTCTGCAACGAGTACTGACAAGCACAAACTGAGCCTGATTATACAGGATAAATAAAAACATGACAAACTTTTGCATCATAGGAAGCATACTTCTCTCAAACAAATTGAACGAGGTTACAAGTTCCAATTTTAATAGCAAATACCAAAACAATTTCTACAATTTCAATAAGCAATATTATCACTAAAAATGTTGTGAAAATCCTGCCAACGTGGTCATCTATCAATTAATCCATTCATGAACCATTTTGGCAGGATTTTCCCAATCATCGATCTATGAGCAGGAGATTCGGTAAACGCGCCATTTTTACAAAGCATGAAATTCACCATCGTTCATTTAACTATATGACTTAAACCATATTTAGCACATCATAGAAAGCATCATTATTGAAATCTTATACGTACTCTAGTTAAAAAAATTTTGTACAATATATGAATGAAGGACTGGAGTACTTGCATAAAGGATGCAATCCACCACTAGTTCATAGAGATGTGAAGACCAACAACATTCTTCTAAATGCAAATCTTGAGGCAAAAATTGCAGATTTTGGACTCTCAAGAGATTTTAATATGGATGGAAGCAGTCTTATTTCAACGACTGTAGTAGGGACACCCGGCTACTTGGACCCAGAGTAAATTTTTTTTTTTTTTTTTTTTTTTCTCTTTAACACAACAACCTCCTTTCTTGTTCTTTGCATCCATTAATTAGTATTAAAGTTTCATGTGCTCTACAGGCATACTATTTGACTAAAATTTTCAATTGGAGTTTGTTCTATGCAAAGGCTAACATTTTTGAGGTAAATTCAGTATTAATTTGCTGAACAGGGAGGACAAAGAGACAATTGTAATAGCTTGGAAAAGAGACAATTGTAATAGATAAAAAGTCTTAATTAACTAATTGTTACATCTTCAGGTACTATACCTCATTCAAACTGAGCCAAAAGAGCGACGTGTTCAGCTTTGGAGTTGTTTTGCTTGAGATCATCACCGGCCAGTCACCAATTATTTCTGGTTCAGAAGGTGGCCATCTGGCGGAATGGGTGCGCCAAAGGCTCTCCAGAGGAAACATTGATACTATAGTAGACCCCAGAATTCATGGCCAATATGATGTAAACTCCGTTTGGAAGGTCACTGATCTTGCTTGTAAGTGCACTGAACAAATGTCTGCTCAAAGGCCGACGATGAATGTAGTAGTTACAGAGCTCAGGGAAAGTCTTGATCTCGAGATTGCCACAGAGGAGACTGGTAGTGAGAGTACAACACATACATATTCCAGCAGCCAGAATAATTATTCCAGGAATAACAACTATATCAGTGATGTTAGTGACAATAGTATTCCAGAGATGGCTTACTTGGGCCAAATGGCGCCGCCGGCACCAAGACCAGCTGCTAGATAAATTAACATCATCAGCGCGCAAGATCAATTTGTGCCTCCATTTTTCTTCCTCTATATTAATAAAGTATATATATAATTGATTTGATATTGACATTTGTAAGGTCATTTACTGATTGTGACTTGTGAGACTTTTTTTTTTTTTTTTTTTTTACCTTATTTCAAAATTTTTGGTTTGGTTGAAGTTCAGTTCGTATCATCATTTTTTGTGTAATTAATTTAACTAGTTAAATTATTGGGAAGTCATTAACATATTAAGTGTTGTTGTCAATAGTAAATACTCAACAAAATCAGCTAAAAATTGTCATTTGAGTGTAAAAAGGTTCCCATTCCCAACCCATCCATTAAATTAAGGACCCAGATAATTGTCCCCGCACCACCATCCCCACAATATCTTCCGACTAAAAGACAAAAAATTAGTTACCAACAATTTGATAGTTTAAATTTTCTACAATATTTAATTTGAATCTTTAGTGTATGTACCATGCATCGACTCAGTTAAATACTAAATCGATGCACGATAAATACACTAAAAATTAAAGTTAAATAATATAGAAAATTTAAACTATCAAATTGTTGGTAACTAATTTGTTGTCTTTTAGTCGGGAGATATTGTGGGGATGATAGTGTAGGGATAATTATCTTAGTTCAAACAAAAAACATTTGTTAAAATGAACATAAATATTAATATTATAGTTAACTATCATTGATTTAGAGATTAGAAAACTAATAATCAGAGGGCACATATCGAGAGTTTGAGCTCCGCTCACTACTTTACAGCTCTGAGAAGATTTTCAATTTTTTTCAAGTTAATGCATGAGTCGGTTATCATAATTGACAAATAATATTAATTAAGGCCGCATATTTACTCCCAAATGTAATATTATACTACAATGTCACCATCAACCATGCATTATCGAAATCCCAAAAAGATCATGTCTTTCTTAAATTGGATTGCAATAATGGTTATTGTCTTGACTATTTTTTTAAAGGTCTATATTGTCTTGATTATTATTATATTAACGCAATTGTTAAAAATTGATGAGGCCGTAGCATATATTAATCCATTGCAGCAAAAAAATAGCAAACACTATGAATTTTATGGGATGAGGTTTGGTCCAAATGGCTTTGGACCGGACACAGTCCAAAGTCTCTAAAAATCGTACGATTAAAGTCCGAATAATCGATACGAACAGCTAAATATGATTTTCATATTAAAATATGCTCAGAGACCAAATTTTATATCTTTTGATTTTTTTTTTCTATTTTTAGAACTTCATATGTACAAAATCACTGTTTTTTTACCGTTCAGAAACAATGATGTTGTACGTATCTAAAAAATAGTAAAAAAATTCCAAAAAATATAAAATTTGATCTCTAAGCACATTTTAATACGATAATCATGTTGAGCAGTTCGGATCGACAATTCGAACTTTAATTGTATGATTTTTAGAGGCTTTGGACGGTGTCCGGTCCAAAGCCATTTGGACCAAATATAATCTTATTCCGAATTTTATTTAAATATTTGTCATATATAAATGTCACCGATGAGATATTTTGATACGACTAAAAATATGATATTCAAACATAAAACATAACGTCCGATATTCAAAATTTCAGAATATAACACTATTGTCAGCCGTAGAATTTTATTAGTACCGCTGACTTTATCAGCGTAGTTCTAAAAATAAACACATTGTCAGCGTAGGATTTTATTATTTCGCGTGAGATTAAGAGGCACAGAAATTCTGAAAGTTATTATTATTTTTAAAAATAGAAGGATTATTTTTGAATTTAAATGTACTAGAAAAATATTAGAAATAATCTAGATTTAAAGTTTGAATTGGGATCAATGGCTTGGATTAAAAAAATTCCAGGTCAGTTCGTTTGTAGTCAATATTTTCATCACATTATTACTTGGTATATTGCTGGAATTTTTTTTTTCTGGATGTGAGCCATTTATTCCGGTCTAATCTTTTAATCTATGTCATTTATCGTGGTTATTCTAGTACATTCAAATTATAAGATACTCCATTTACTTTTCTAAAAATATTTTTATATTTGTAATATTTTCTTAAAAGATCTTCCAGAAAAATAGATATAATACCTTAAAATTGGATGTACTAGAAGTCTAGAATGATTGCGATAAATGACCCAAATTCAAAGATTGGACTGAGATCAATTGCTCGGATCCAAACATTTTTCATACCATAATTTTTGTAAACAATATTTTGAACATTTTGTTGCTTAGAGTGCTGATGGAATAGATAAAAATATTTGGATCTGGACAATAAATCCCGTTCCAAACTTTTGATCCTGTCCTTCTAGTACATTCAAATATAATTTTAAGATACCCATATATATTCCTAAAAAATCTTATCATATTAGTACTATTTTAGTATTATCCTAAAAGATCTTTTATAAAAATAGATATAATACCTTAGAATTTGAATGTATGGAAACACTAAGATAAATGATCCATATCTAAAATTTGAATCGGGATCAAAGGCTCAGATCCAAACATTTTTCTGGTCAGATCTTTTGTAGTCAATTTCATCATATTATTGCTTGGTGTGTTGTGGAAGGAAAAAATTTGAATATGGCCATTGATCCTAGTACAAATAATAGGGTACTCTAGCCATCTATTTTTTAAAAGCTTGTTACCTTTTTTTTTAATTTTAATATTTTCTTTAGAGAGCTAAAAAATAGATAGATTACTTTAAAATTTAAATGTACTAAAAGAACTACATAAATAATCTGGGACCAAAGTTTGGACCAGAATCAATGTCTCGGATCCAAACCTTTTTATTTTTTTCTAGCAACAAACCGAGCAACAATATAATGAGACTTGACCAGAAAAATGATTAGATCTGAGCCATTGATCTCGGTCCAAACTTTAGATCCAGATCATTTATCACAATCTTTTTAGTACTTCTAAATTCTAAATATTTCATCTATTTTAAAAAATCATAAAACAGTTTAGATTTACGTGACTCTCTCTCTCTCTTAAACAAAATAATCAGAACTTAGCACTCGCATTGTCAACGGTATTAATAAAATCCTACTGCTGACAATACCAGAAAGTATTGTGATAATCTGAGATTTTAGATATATTATAATGTTTGAATTTTGTATATTTTTTTTGTTATGGATAAAATAATCGGAGCTCTGCATCTCTGTGTCTACTTGCATCCTTTATTGTACTTTTTTTTCCTTCTTTCTAGAAGTTTTGGTACCTTGTTATCTTTGTGGACCCTGGTATTATTTTTCCATGTACACCTTGTTTTAAATCAGAGGCCTTTTGGTTCTTTCAGCAAAATCAATGTGCTATCCATTGCACTTCGATGAAATCCAACGCGCTTGCTATATATATTTTAATACATCAAGTAGAGGGTGTCTGTTTTTTTTTTTTGTTTCAAGCAGTTGTTTTAATTATATAAAAAGCATCATTGTGTTCACATGAACTCATCATGTAATAGGGAGAAAGCTTCTACAAACATGATTCTATGGTGTTTAGTTAGTCTGGTACTATCTGCATCAACTACTGTTGATAGCCAGCTTGATGCTAATGGTGAGCTTGTTTGATGCCGATGTATCAGAAGCTTGTCCGATGGCCTACCCAGCCAACCGATTAATTAATGCTTTTAACAGCTGATTTATGGCATCTATGCTGATCAATCAAATCTTTTAATCAACTTTAAGTCCATCGATTGGATGGCTGGGGTGCCCATCTAACAAGGTTTTTGGTCCAATGGTTTTTTTGTGCTTTTTTAATTTCTTTTCACTTCTTTGTGCTCTGTTGTCGGTTGCAAATATGTTTACCTATCATAATTTATATATGTATATTGCTGATTTGCGTTACAAATACAGACATATTTCAAATTAATTAATTAATTTAGAAAAAAACCAATCTGCTTAACCAATTGTTAACCAAAGGAATACGGAATACCTTTTTAATTTGGTGAACTTTTGCCAATTTTGGAAAAATTAATTAAAGGGAAAGACTGACTGTTTCAGTCTTATAATCCATGGCTTAGACAGAGACAAAAGACTGACTGTTTCAGTCTTATAATCCATGTACGGTTGCATGAGTTCATTTTCAGGGGTGCTAAATTCTCAATGATATAATAATTTACTGGCACAGACAGTAAACATATATTTAGTGGTTTTTTGTTACATTCTTTATTCATCACTCACTATGAATGAGGTATGATCATGGTCACCCTTCTTTAGAATTGTAAGTTTTTAGTTTTAAAGTTGACTGGAAATAATTTTTGGTTTCCTTGTACAGGTTTCATTAATATTGACTGTGGACTTCCTGCAAATTCAAGCTTCTCTGAAAACACGTATAACTTGACTTATGTTTCTGATGAGAAATTTACTGACACGGGAATTAACCGCAATATATCTTCACTGTCAAGTAGCCTATATAAAACCTTAAGAAGCTTTCCCAATGATACCCGAAACTGCTATACTCTTGCTTTATTAACAATGATGTCAAATTATCTTGTAAGAGCAAGTTTCCTTTATGGAAACTATGATAACTCAAATAACCCCCCAATTTTTGATATCTATCTTGGGGTCAACTATTGGCACACAGTAAACATGAGCACTGCAAAAAGTGGTGATATTCTTAGCTATGAGATTATCGCCACAGCAACTACTGATAACCTACAAGTTTGTCTCGTGAACAAAGGTCTTGGAACTCCTTTTATCTCTGTACTGGAATTGAGGGAACTGAAGAGGCGCATGTATTCTCACGCAAATTCCTCGCAATCTTTGCTTAAAGTTTATAGGTGGAACTTGGGAAGATTCTTTGATATTGTTATTCCTTTAATCAGGTAATTATTTGCAACCATCTATTTACATCTCATCATCTTGTCCACATTATCACAAGTATTTAAAGCCTCAAGTTGACCTAACAAGGCCCTTGCTCTGTAGATTAAGGCATTGATTTTGATTTCAAACGTTTACTCACAAATAAACCTTGAGTGGATGTTATATCACAATTCCACAAGCTAAATTATATATTTACAGTTTAATCTAGAAAGTGTTGGCAATTCCAAAACATGAATATTATATTCTTAGGAAAATTATGAGAAATCATAAAATATAAAACCAACTAACCAGAAATTTCCTCCACCAAAACTAAAATGTCAAAATGGAACACACAGGCGAGGTTGGATCTTATATTCTTCTTCCACTGTTTTCCAAAAATAAATAAATAAAATGTACATAATATAGGTATCCTAACGACCCCTATGACCGGATCTGGACGAACTATACAGACTCTTCGTGGAAGGATATCTACACCGATAATATTTTGGTTCCTGACAGCGACTATGAGACTCCATCTCCTGTGATGGCAACTGCCGCCACCAGCTCTAGTACCTTTAGTTCTCTCGACATCTCCTGGACCAGCAATGATAAATCCACCAGCTTTATGGCCATTCTTCACATAAATGATATCCAGGGCTACAATAAATCAAAGTCTGATTTGAGGGAGTTCGATATAATTGTTAATGGAATCCTAATGGACAATAATATTGTACCTCAAAGAGATTTTTCGTGGCATGTCGCATATAGCCTCAGATTTGAAACTTCTTATACAATATCTCTTAGGCCTACTTATGTTATGATGCAACTCTTCCGCCCGTACTGAATACATTTGAGCTGTATGTCGTTGCACCTGTCACAGGGGTCCCCACTTATAGTGGAGATGGTAAGTTCTTTGAATATAGTCTTATTTACCTGAGTTGAATTCATAACAGTTGGTTTATTATTTATCCCTCACAAAAGAAACCTTGGATTAGTGATTTATTAGGAAACCACCTTTCTGAAATGATAAATAGGCAGACCTATTCCTTTTTTAATTCCTTTGGTTGTTTTCTGTTTTGGTTTTACATCTCTGTTGATCTTTACCTCCAGTTTCACCTCTTAATTAAATTAATTTACTTTTAATTTGTCTCTTTAAAAGAAATGGACTATGAAAGTTGAAATTTCAGATATAAGATCTCATCAAAGTTTTTTTTAAAAAAAAAATGAAGACTAGAGCAGTCATTCCTTTTGCTGAAGTCAGAATATAGTATTGGCTTTGAAATTTGAATATTTACAAGAAATATATTGATGCTTACAGTCACTTTTTCTACTTGTACTATAAGCAATTGCATTGGATTTTACCATCAATATTTCTCAAATGATTACATTTATATAATTTCAACTACAGTTACTGCCATAAATACTATAAAGAGAAACTACGATGTAAACAAAGGCTGGAACGGCGATCCTTGTGTTCCTACAAATCTTTCATGGACTGGTGTCAACTGCATCCCTGATTCCATCAATAACAGTCCAAGGATCACAAGCTTGTGAGTAGTTTACTGATACTCAAGCTTAATTACCAATGATAATCATTTTACACCTTACTTTTCAAGTGAGATAGTAATTAAGGCTATAGAAATTCTCACTAGAATAATGTTTCATCTTTCAGGAACTTATCATCCAGTGGCTTGACAGGTGTGGTAATACCTTCTTTTGGGAATCTAAGTGCACTCAAGTCGTTGTAAGTAATTGCAGTAATTGTTTTGAACCTTCAAACATTACTTTGTAGTAATTATTTACTCGTTTTAACTCTGCCAATGGCTGATATTTTTTCAGGGACTTGTCTAGTAATAATCTGTCGGGAACTCTTCCACCTTATCTAGATCAATTAACAGCCCTTACATATCTGTCAGTTTTCACATTGATCTTAAATGTCTATGAAAAAGAATAAAGAAGAGACCTTGAATCATTTTATAATAATATTTTGTTGAATTTCAGGGACATAAGAGGAAACAGTGAGATTGTGACAACCCTCCCTCCTGGACTTCAGAAGCAACGAAATGATAAAAAACTAACATACCTGTAAGTTTTATCTCTCTCAAATTTTTTATTTATGAAAAGAGTCCCACACTCACCACATTGGAATCTTGGGTATGTGCAGTATGCACTGGGCCTATTTTCTGCTGATCTTACAAGTCACTATGGCACAAACATTTACAAGAGAATAAAATCAGCAGATAAATATTTGCCTGTATATAGCAGAAAAAATGAATGAAGATTGATCAATTCTTGTTCTGCTTCTAGATCAGCAGGGATTTCGGTATTTCACTATATATCAAATTTGAAATTAATATTTTTCCTATTAGGTTTGGAGATATAAATTTCAGGCCTCCTCCTAGTTCCTCTAAGAAAAGCCTGTTAGTTACAATAGTGATCGCTGGGACGGCTGGACTCCTCCTCATTGCAGCTTCCATCCTAACTGTACTATTCTTTAAAAGGCGAAAATGTGAGCTCTGTTTTTTCTCTGTTCCTTTGTTTTCCTTCAGGAGAAATAAAAACCTCTTCTCAATTCGTTATGATTTTGGATGACATGGTTCATTTATGTCTTAAAATTATTATTGTCCATTAAACATTTTGATTGTAAGATCAGGGATATTTAAAAGGAAAGCAAGAATTCTTGGATTTCGTTCTTCTCGAACAAGAAAATGGTAGTTGCTCATAACCTGTACCAGTATTGTTCTTCCTTTAAGTTTTTGACAAAGCTGTGCCAGATTTTTTAGCTACACTGGTTTGTATTATGTGAACTTTTATTTGAATCTCATCTAGTTTTCAAACAGTACAAAAATTATAAGCTTCTCTACTGAACTAACTACATCTCTAAAATTTGTTGATCTGGTTTTATTAGTTTTCTTTAGGTTTGTATGAATTTCTTTTACTCTTATTTGTGTGTTAAGCACCTAAAAAGAAAGCAAAAAGCAAATAACTAGTACCTGGTTCCATAAATCTTTACTAAAAACAGAAAAATCACTTCCAAACAAACTTAGACCTTTTCATAATTCTGATTGTTTGCAGATAAAAATTCAAGCAAATCAACACCAAGTGTACCCACTGCAGAAGGAAGACATATACATATTGAGAACAGACAGTTCAGTTATAGTGAGCTCAAGACGATTACAAATAACTTCCAAAATAAGATTGGCACTGGAGGCTTCGGGACGGTGTATGTGGGTCTTCTGGAAAATCGAATTCAAGTCGCAGTAAAGATGCGTTCTCTCACATCTTCACAAGGAGTTAAAGAGTTTTTGGCTGAGGTAACCCTTATATCAATATATCAACTTCCTAACCTAAACTCCTTCAAAATATGGTCACATATGAATATTGCAGTCAGGAACATTTATTTTTGTTAATTTTTCTTCATGGCTGAGGCAGGAGCCTGGGGGAAGGCTGGCTGGTGGGAGTAAATGGTGGTTGTAAATTTGTAATGTTTTATTTTCCTTTAATTGCTTACTGATTTTCTAATCAACAGATTTGTGATTGGTTTGTGATTGGATTGCTGATGCAAAATAATACCAGAATTGCTCCCTTTTATACTTTTAATGAAATAGAAACATTTTTTTGTGATTCAAGTACTAATACTAAGTGGATGGGTTATATACATAATGCAATTTTGTTGTGCTAATATTTTAATACAATAATACCTTATTAATTAAATTCTTGACGACTCCTCTAATTGGAGTATGGTTTTCTGAAAAAACTCATAAGTAGGTATAACAAAATGGGAAGGGATATACTGACAACTGTGTCTACCGATAAAACAGTTACCAAAATTAAAATTATAAAATGAGGGGTGTTTTCCCTATAGGATAGATATGATGTTATTTGGTCATTAATTATTATAGATAAAACTGAATTGTTACTTTTCAAACTGCTTGATGGATAACTAATTGGTCCAGATTTGATACACAACCTATCTAATTTTACAAAATAGAGAATATATGTGCCATTTTATTTTGTAATGATAACTGTTTGGTTGATGTCACGTTTGTCAAAAAAATGTAGCGTCAATATAATTGATTGCATCTAATATTTGTATTTAACTTTATTTTTAGGCTCAAAATTTGACAAGGGTACATCATAAAAACTTGATGTCACTATTGGGCTATTGCAAGGACAGAAATTGCATGGCTCTTGTATATGAGTACATGCCAGAAGGAACTCTAGAAAATAAGCTTAAAGGTGATAATTACATCACTAAACCTTGGTCTTTTCATAAGGTTGAGTCTATAGGAAATATACAGGGATCAAATTAAATTATGAAGTCTAATAACTCAATTGCAGATAATGAAAGGCCTCTCACTTGGATACAACGGCTATGTATTGCTTATGAATCTGCACTAGGTAAAAACCTATTTAATGGTCAAAATGCAAAATTTTTTTTTTTTTTGTTCACCTCTGAATAATGTAGTGCAGCATATGAAGAAAAGCTAGCACAATATACCTCCATTAAATACAATACAGGGTTGGAGTATTTGCACAAGGCTTGTAATCCACCACTAATCCATAGGGATGTGAAGACTGCCAACATTCTTTTAAATGCAAACCTCGAAGCCAAAATTGCTGATTTTGGACTCTCCAGGGCTTTCAACAGAAATGGAAACAGTCATGTTTCCACTGCAGTAGTAGGCACCCCTGGCTATTTGGATCCTGAGTAATACTACTTTTCTTTTCATGTTTTATTTCTTGTGTGCTTCTTTGTTTTCATTTCTTTTGATTTTATTCACAGCATAATCTACTTTTTCTGTTATAGTTTGATCTTCTTTATTGTTATTGATAAAAGACTAGTTATTCTAGGAATTCAACAGAGTATCTGTTATAAACAAACAATTGCAATGACCAATCCTATGGTCAATCCCCCTGTTTGTTTGTTTTGTAACTTTTAATTGTTTTACCACCTGTTTTAAAATATATACTTTAAATAGAGTTCTCTGAATCGTTGCACCTTTAGGTACTCTTCCTCATACCAGCTAAGTGAAAAGAGCGATGTGTTCAGCTTTGGAGTTGTTCTGCTAGAGATCATCACAGGCCAGTCTCCTATTATTGCGGGTTCAGAAGGAGGCCATGTGATACGATGGGTAAGTCAAAAACTGTCTAAAGGAGACATCAGAAGCATAGTGGACCCAATAATGAATGAGCACTATGATATAAACTCTATTTGGAAAGTGACGGACCTAGCACGCAAGTGCACTGAGCTTGCCTCTTCTGAGAGGCCAAACATGAATACAGTAGTTATTGAGCTCAAGGAAAGCCTTGATCTGGAGAACTCCACAGAGGGGATGCGCAATGAAAGCACTACAAGCACATATACAAATCAGCATTCTTATTTGAGGAATGATAACTTCATCAGTGACATTAGCCAAACCACTTTTGAGATGGCTTACATTGGAGGCATGTCAACACTTGGTCCCACTGTAAAATAGTTGTACTTTCTTCATTTTGTTGTTTCATTTTATTTTGTCGTTTGCCTGTTCGAGCTCAACTATTGGTTTTTCATGTGCATCAATTCTGTTATTTCTCTTAGTAAATTGGCTTCAAGCGTTTTGGGCATTCCAATTTTCTTCTTTTTTATTTATGTTGTTGGTTTGTGCTTAGAACTTTGTCACATTTTGGCGAGTTAGTAGCTTGGCATAGGTAATATAAACATCATGAATTATACTATTAGT
Organism: Carex arenaria; assembly: GCA_964058825.1. Classification (NCBI taxonomy): domain Eukaryota; kingdom Viridiplantae; phylum Streptophyta; class Magnoliopsida; order Poales; family Cyperaceae; genus Carex; species Carex arenaria. The sequence goes on along the minus strand of CAXKVW010000483.1, from coordinate 494,061 downwards.
TTGTTTAACATTGTTTCCTCTCTGGAAAAGAAAAAGCAGACAAATATTTTGCTGCAGCCATAATCTCAATATCTTGATCAAGCTACCCAAGCCGAACTCACATGACATCAGCCTAAGCACTGAACTTTACCGGGATTTTTATTAATCGAAATAAAATTAAATAAATATTGAAATAGAGGAGAGGATCTGGTTTATTTCGAAAAGTAACAAGGACGTGATAGTTTGCAACGTCCCTACAGACGGATTAAAGAAAAACGTCCCTGCTAATGATAATCCCGCACTGATTTAACCACTAACTAACCCAAACTCCGGAAAAAAAAAAATTAGGGACGTTGTAATTTAACACGTCCGTGAACAGTAAAAAAAAAACTTAAGTTTTGGTTAAATAAAAAAAACTTAGAAAAATTATGTTTCAACTATAAAAACAATGATTTATTTTTCAACTAAAAAACAATAATTTAGTTTAGTAATATTTTTAAAAATAAAATTTAACATTATAGACATGATTTATATTTTAGATATTATGTCTATCAATATGATGATATTTGATTTATGTTTTAGCTAAATCAAATGACTTAAAATTCTATATCGCTGATCTTAATACATGATTAATCAATAGTTAATTGAATTAAATTTGAATTTAATTGGTAGACTATCTATGTGTCCGATAACATAGACATATTTTTTTAATTTAATTTATTGAGAACTCCATTACATCAAATGACTAAATTATGTTTTTTAGAAAAACCTAAATTTTTTTTATTTTTTTGAGAACTCCATTAACTATTGATTAATAAATTAATTGATTAATAATGGAGTTCTTAATAAATTAATAATGGAGTTCTCAAGTCATTTGATTTAGCTAAACCATAAATCAAATCTCATCATATTGATAGACATAATATCTAAAATATAAATCGTGTCTATAATGTTAAATTTTAAATATAAATTTTATTTTTAAAAATATTACTAAACTAAATTATTGTTTTTTAGTTGAAAAATAAATCATTGTTTTTATAGTTGAAACATAATTTTTCTAAGTTTTTTTTATTTAACCAAAATCAAACCAAAGTTTTTTTTTTTTATACTGTTCACGGACGTGGTTAATTAAAACGTCCCTGAGAATTTTTTTTTACTGTTCACGGACGTGTTAAATTATAACGTCCTTGAATTTTTTTTTTTCCGGAGTTTGGGTTAGTTAGTGGTTAAATCAGTGCGGGATTATCATTAGCAGGGACGTTTTTCTTTAACCCGTCCGTAGGGACGTTGCAAACTATCACGTGCTTATTACTTTTCGAAATAAACCAGATCCTCTCCTCTATTTCGATATTTATTTAATTTTATTTCGATTAATAAAAAAATCGGCTGAACTTTATCTATGCCACAAATTATAATCACTAAATTTCTGATTGGTTGTTTCACTCTGCATCTGCCCAAAAAGTTAAACAGTGTGCTGTTTTTCCCAATTCATCACTCGTGTCATAAAAATAATAATAATGTTTGATCGAATTTCGGCAAGCTAACTGTTGGTATTCTCATTCTCTTCCTTCCTTCTACTAGGCATTGTTAATATTGAAGAAAAATAGTTTGCTTTTCTCCGCCACTGCACTAGTATTGCTCTACAAATATATATATTTTTCAAAGAAGGTTGAATAGGATAGTCCCTTTTATTGCGGAAACTAAATGAAGTTGTACAAATAATTAAATGACCAAGTAAGATTTGTTTAATTTTTATTTTATTTTACTTAATCTGACGCAAAGCGTTCTTGATAAGATCCTGCTTGTTAAGCTGATGATATACCGGTTAATTAGTAAAGAGGAGAAAAAAGATAAAATCTCAAGTAAACGCACAATAAAATTAAGCTTTTCTTGGAAATGCAAAACAAATACAAATAAGACTATTAATTCTAATTTTAGTAAATCAAGAACGAAAATTTGACCATTGTATTCTTCCATGCAGTCTCCCAACGAAAGTTTGACTAATTCTGATTTTTAATATAGCCCTTGAAGTCTTCCATGCAGTCAAGTTTAAAATGGATTGATTGTTCATAATTCTCCTTGAAAGTACAGCCCATGCAGTCAAAATCATTAAAACCTTGGAAATACTTCCCATTCAAACTCTATAGATTATCATCCGAAAGCCTTAACTTTTAGTAAAAGTCCCATGCAATTGAATTATGGGATCAAATTTCAAGTTGTCTATACAACTTCTTGATCAGCTTGGATCTGGTGTGGCCATCATTAACGTCCGAATTTGAATCAAACATTTTTTCAATACGCACTGCGTCATAATCCATCCAAACATACTTCCTCAACAAGTTTAGCTTATAATTGAGAAACAAAGGTGAGAAGAAACCTTAACTGGTGGTGATTCGGATAATGCTGTCCAAAGAGATCAACTAATCCAGCCCAGGCCTATAATGCACAGGGTTATAGTAATGCGGATTTAAATCGGATGATCCAGATCTAAACTAAAATAGTACGTTAATGCAGAGGATACAAATTCTCTGATTTTTTTATTAATAAGAAAATAAATAAATAAATATCGACAATGAGGTACGATTTGGTGAAATTTCAAAATTTAGGAAGGATGTTATGAACCATAACCTCCCGCTAATTAACTCGAGATTGCTAATTAACAAAACAATATGGATGTTATGAACCATAACATCCGTACTGTAGCATTTTTTTTGGTTTCTACTGTTCTTCTGTCAGCGAAGTTCACCTTGATCTCCGATCGATGAATAATCATCACTCAGTGACTTCTGACATGCTAATATGCTATGTAGGTTTTAACAGAATAATCATCAGTCCATCCCCTACCATTTATTGTTTGCACTGAATAGTTAACAAATGCAAAATAACCTTTACATTAGAGCTGACAATGCTGATTTGGGGATTCCAGGTTGTTCAAATATAATTAATTTGGTATATGAAGAATGAAGATCCAAAGCAGCACTGGTTATGCAGATAAAGAACTATTTTTTTCAATTGAGCAATAAAATAAAATTAAATGACAATTTTATTGTACTTAAAACTAACCATCTTGTGTGAAGTACATTGCACATATATATTTATTTTAAAACACTAATTGGCTGAAGTTCATCTTGATCTATGAAGAACAAAAGAAACCTAAACTAAAAAGGTGCTACAGTACAGACGTTATGATTCATAACATCCATCTTTTTGTTTTATTAATTAGCTATTTTAGATTAAGTAGCGGAATGTTATTAACCATAACAATCATTCCTATATTCCGAAATTTCATCAAATTGTATCCATTATCAATATTTATTTATTTCCTATTAATAAAAAAAATGGGTACGAATTCTTCTTACCGACCGCGTCTAATGAGTTCCAGTTGCATCGGGTAAAAAAAAAAAGGGTTTGTTTAGTTCCACACGAGCACTTTTAGGAACCGTGCTGAGATGTAAGGATCCGAATTCACCGTTGGGTCCCTCTGGGAAGGGCCTTTTAGCCTGTGTGGGCTTGGTCCATATTATTTACATGTGCTTTGTTTCTCTGCATGGAGTGGGGTTTGTTTAGGTGTGTCAACAGTAAGGGTTGAGTGGAAATATTTTTATATTCATACCAGTTACAAATTGTTGGATAACGAAACGGTAGCGGGTAAATAACAAATAACACTAATATAATAATTATTTTTGTTATTAAGTAAAACATATACATTCATTTCACACATGTATAATACTTTATTGAAAAATAAAATTGATCATGCTAAGCACAAGTAAACTAATTGAAGTACTATTTTCAATTTTAATTAATATATATAATTCTTTAATAATTATCCGATTGGGTAACGGGTACAAAATAGGCTTTACCCGTATCCTTATCCGTTTAGATTACGAAAAAAATCTTTCCCCGTACCCATACCTGATAAGTTTACGCAAAATATCTTACCAATATCCGTCTTATCAGATATGGTACAGATCAGATCAACAGATTAAAAGATGCCATCGACACCCCTACGTTTGTTTTTATAGTAAAATAAATTGACTATGGATCTTTCCATATTTTGTTGGGTAGACTATGAGGAACTAAATAATTAAAGGAAATAAAAAAGGACCCTGATAATTATCCCCGTAGCACCATTCCGCATCATCCCCCCACTAAAATCCAAAAATTATGAGATGCCAACCATTTGAATATTTAAATGTAGGATAATATTTAACATGATTCATTACTGTATTTATCATTCTTCAAATAAGTATTAATCTTTGCCTCTAACACCAACAAAAAATTGTGTTCCTATACAAATTGACACATTATATCTGTATCGTCCCCGCACTAGGTCCAAAACTTTCTATGAGCGACCACTAAAATATTAACAGAACAATAGCATTTAACATATAGCATTAATGTATTTATCTTGAATAAAATAAGTATTAATCTCTATGAAGAAAGTTGTATTTGCATACGTAAAAAATATTTAAATTGTATTCCCGCACTAATTTCTTAATTTCTCTGTTTCGTCCCTGCACTATGGGGGACCACTCATCGGGGCCAAACTTCTTGGGCCAACCTAATCTATGTAGTATTTATTCCTAATCTATATAGTATTTATCCAGGATTTATATAGTATTAATCTTTAAAAATTGTAGTATTTATCCTTAGATAATTAAGTATTTATATTAGGCATAGTAAGAATTTATCCTTACAAACTGGAGTATTTATCTTTTAATGTTAGAGTATTTATTCTTTGATATTGAAATATTTATCCTTATACATTACATTATTTATCCATTGGATTGGAGTATTTACCTTAGTCAAATAAGTATTTAGCTTAGACATAATAAGTATTAATCCTTAAAATTTGAATTATTTATCCTTAAACATTCAAGTATTTATACTTTAATATTGAGGTAATTCTCCATTGGACATTGCAGCAATTTGAATTTATTCTTAAAAGTTTGAAGTACTATCTTTTGATATTGGAGTATTTATTCTTTATACTGAAGTATTTATTTTTGGACAATTAAGTATTTATCTTAAACATTCTCAAAGATCACGGGAAAAAAGGAATATTCAATTTTGAAAGGTAAAAACGATGCAGGTATATCGCTGGGACCAGATTAATTAAATCAAATTTAATTAAGGTAGTTAATTAATGTGGGGAGGGTGTGGGGATGGTGAATTAAGATAATTAATTAATGCGGGGATGGATCTGGGGATGGTGAATTAAGATAGTTAATTAATGTGGGAGGGTGCGGGAATGGTGCGGGGATGGATCCTAGGGGGTTAATATAATTATTCAAATAAAAATTGACAAATTTTCCTTGAAATTTGATTTAATTGTGAAAATAACAGATTTTAATTTATTAATAACTCATAAGATCTCTTCGTGGTTTTTTTGTAATAAGTGCCGCTTCCAGGTATGATGATTTTTTATAGTTATGTGATATTCGTGTGACAAAACGGATCTAAATCTCGCATGTTGAAATTTCAGTTGGTATTTTCATAATTATATTCAATTACATATTGCAGATTCCTTTTTTTTTTTACTGATTTAAATCCTAAATAACAAATTGGGAGATTTTAATCCAGCGATGGCTATATACTTCCAACGCAGATAAGCTGGGTTGTGCAGCGACCTCTGCCATTGGATGTAGCATGGAAAAAATGACACAGCAGAACCAGTTTCGTTCTACGACACGACATGTATGTTAGTTTTGTGATTAATTGTTGGAAAAAAAAGATACGATATGGCAATGCACGGAACACAGCACATGCACTTTTTTAATATTAATTCTATATTTTACTATTTTAAATAATTGTTTCACTTTTTTAATATTAATTCGATAAAAAAAATTTAATTATAAAAAATAAATAGTCAAATATGATCAAACATGATCAATTACGGTACATTTGATCATGACAATACTTGATGATAGCATAACTCATGTGGCATGACAATTTTATATATCATGATCATCTCTCAATATTTTAATCATAACATATGAAAACAAAAATTTGATCACGACATGACATAGAATTAAAATCACAACATATTAGTCACATAGTGACATGGTACGCGTATTAAACGCGTTTTATTCGGATATAAAACATTTTTCTAGGTTTGCCGCACCGAACCGCATATAAAACGTTGACCGAATACTTGACCGAATAATTCGCGAATAAAACGCGAATCACGAATTATTCCAGATAAAAATGCGTATTATTCGAATACTCGTTGATATGTAAAAAAAACTTCTGCTCTGTGATCCGCACGTGAATGGAAATTTAACTCCGTGATTCGTGCATGCGTGGAAATTTTGCTCTGTAATTCGTGCTGAGGGGAATTTGTGCAAGGCTGTCATGTGGGTTTAGCAGAGAAGTTGAGACTAAGTTTGAATTTTTAGGAGAATATGGGGGGCCCACCACGTGGGAAAGAAGTTGAGACTAACTCAACTTTTGTTTGTTGTTTTTCTTTTGCTTTTTTTTTTTTGCTTTTTTTTTTGCGCTTTCTTATTGTACCGAATTATTCCCGAATTATATCAGAATTATACCAGAATTACAAATTTTTGACCTCGCCGAACCTTTTCCGAAATATTGAATTGTCACTATGATTAGTCAGTATACACAGACACGCGGCACGATTTTTTGATGGCCACATATGACCGTGGAGATCTTCATGACATTTTGGAATTCGCATCCTTTGAGATATCTCAAACTTTGTGTGACTTTTTGGAACATTGCAATCGTTTAAATAATCTTAAAGCCCCAATAATACTGGCCCCCTACGTTTCCCCGAATAGGCACCGGACACGTTGGTCCCGCAAAAATTGAGATATCTCAGAGGATACGCACCCGAGTCGGGTGCGTATCCTCTGAGATATCTCAATTTTAAACTAACAGGTTTGTAAAATGGTACATGTAGGTGGGACTGAAGGGAGAGTACTCAAGGTATACACACTCTATAGAATCATTCATGTTGGAGACTTGGAGCTATGGAAAATGAAAGTCTTGTGTTATTTTTTAATATGAGATTAGAGAGAATATTCAAATTATCTTGTGTCAAATTGACATGTTGATTGTATTTGTTTTTCTAATGCTTGATATTAATTTGAATATTTCTAAGTGATATGTTGAGGAAGTAATTGTTTGAATTTTAGTGAATTTTGAATTTTTATTGGATTTTACAAAGCACAGGATGTTAGTTTTATAATTTTAGTTATAATGTGAACTTTATAATTATACTGTATTTTAATCAATGTGATATGAATTTTACTTTATAATTAATATTGCAACGTGTCAGTATATTATGAATTTTAATGCGCAGGTCTATAAAATAATACTGATAATCATTAATAGGGCGACGTGTTCACTCAGAGTGATATGAAATTTTAAAACAGCGACTCATTTATTAAAGCGACGAGTTCGGATATCACTTTTATAACACCGACTCATTTATTAAAGTGACGAGCTCGGGCCGAGCTTAGGACCGATCTGAGTTTTGAGCTGAGCCGAAGGCTCGAACTCAGTTTAATGAGTCGGGCTTTTGTCTTCACATTTGAGCTGAGTTTGAGTCGGACCTATTGTGTTATATAACCGAGTTGGACCGAGTTTTGAGCCGACCAAAAACATATGTAGTCAGGACATGGTCAATGCTATTTAATTAATTATTTCAGACGGACCCCGACCAAAAACATATGTAGTCAGGACATGGTCAATGCTATTTAATTAATTATTTCAGACGGACCCCGACAAAAAACATATGTAGTCAGGACATGGTCAATGCTATTTAATTATTACCAATAACTTGCTGTTTGCATTTGAAGTTTTATTTATTTATTTTGCAAGATTAAGATGAAAAAAAGTAAAATGTACTTGATCTATTAATTATCGCCATTTCCAATAACTCGTGTGTAATAAATAAACCAAAGCATCCGTATTCATTTTACCCATTTAGAAAAAATGCGAATTTGAACTGGGAAAAATGGAGAAGTTCCCAAATAAGTAAGAATATATAGAGAGCATTATTTGATGCATCATTCCTAAACCATTTTTTTCCTCGGCAAGATAATAAGAGCCCCAAAATAAAGGTCAAGGTGCCCTTTTGGTTCTTATTTCTTCTCCACATCTCAGTTGGTGTTCTTAGCCAGCCTGACTCTCTTGGTATGGTTTGCATTTTCAACTTAATTATCTCTTATCAGTATATGGAAATGTAAATTTTTTTAACTGAGTTGTTAGCAACCAATGGAGAAATGATCATAGGCTACTTAGTAGAAGTTTCTTGAATTTGGTGACTAAGATTTTTTTTTTTTCTTTTAGTAAACATGCAATTATCTATTAAAATGACCAATTATCTTTTGAACAGTTGTAGCTATTTTCTCCAAACACTGTGAAGTACCAGCAAGTTCTAACCAATTCTTTGATAAAATCTTCTCCAGGTTTCATAAGCATTGATTGTGGGCTTCCACCAAATTCTACTTATGTCGACAAAATCACCAGTTTAACATATGTCTCAGATGCACAATTCATAGACACAGGAGTGAACAACAATGTTTCGGCAGTCTATATCACATCTGCCATGTCAAAGCATTATTATGATGTCAGGAGTTTCCAAACCGGACCTCGAAACTGCTACACTTTGAGGTCGTTGACTGCCGGGTCAAAGTATCTGATCAGAGCAACTTTCATGTATGGAGATTATGATGGTTTGAGGAAGCCCCCGACATTCGATCTCTATATCGGGGTGAACTTCTGGAGAATAATGAACATCAGCGATGCATCTTTTGCGTATATTGCAGAGGTAATTACCGTTGTGACAAACAACTATTTACAAGTTTGCCTTCTTGATAAGGGGCAAGGAACACCGTTCATATCTAGCCTTGATTTGAGGCCACTAAAGCCTGGTCTGTATCCTGCAGTGGCAAATGCTTCAGTTTCAATGTCGCTCCACAGGCGGCGGAATGCCGGAGTAGATAATTCTGTGTTGGTAAGGTAATGTACTAGCCATTTTCAATCTAGTTCCTTTTTTACAAGATTTCTTAGCACATCGGTAGAGATTATACCAATTTTGGTTTGATATATCTTAGGCAGAACCAGATGAGTTAGGCTAAGTTACTATGCATAGCGCACTTTACTCCATACTACGGATCCATATGTTCTTTTTCATAGTCTACATGGTCGATCCGAACCATTCATCATGATCTTCATATGAAAATTAACTTGAAGATCAAATTTCACTCTTTTTAGAAATTTTTTACTATTTTTTCAGATAGGTAGAAATTACTACTTTTGAATGTTCTAGAATCTTTAGATGAAGTGATTTAGTACATATTTAAAAAATAGTAAAAAATGTCTTACAAATGTAAAATTTGTCATCTAGACATATTTACATATGGAGATCATGTTGAGGAGAACGAATTGACTGCTAGCACTTAGAAAAGTAGAGATATGCACCCATAGTACAGATCAAAGTGCGCTATTCATATTTCATAGTACATAGCCTCGCTCAAACCAGATTTGTTACTGCCACATACTCCATGCCAGTAGGCAAAAAATAATAACACCAGTCCAGATCATTTCTCCATTGGTTGCTACTAAACAAGAAACTTCTACTAAGTAGACCCTTGTAATGTGAGTGTGTATGCTTGAAGGTACCCAGCTGACCCACTTGACCGAATTTGGGAGCCGTTGAACAATCCTGGCAGCTGGACCCAAGTGAATACAACGTCCCTTGTGAAAACTCCCCCAAATGACATGTTTGAGGCACCTTCTATGGTGATGCAATCTGGTTGCTCCAACGATCCTCGCCACGATATCCACTGGGAGATAGAATTGGAATACAAATACCCGACATACTTCGTTGTAATGTACTTTGCAGAGTTAGTGCCGCCTCCTTCACCTAACCCAGGGCCAGACCCAAAGAAGCCACCCAAGAAGGGCAGTGGCAACAGCACCAACCAATTTAGGGAGTTTAGCATTTCCATGAGCGGATATACGAATGATTTGCTGGTTGTGCCCCAGTATCTAATGACTAGCGAAGTTTATGGGTATACTCAGCCAACTACCTATACAGAGTATGATGTATTGCAGCTATTGCTTCAACCAACCGGCAATGCCACACTGGCACCGATACTAAATGCGGTTGAGATATTTGTAGTTCTACCAACAGCTGATTTGCCTACAGACAGCGGCGACTGTAGGTTTTTGTTTTTTCTTCCTCAATTCCAAATTTCTCTTATATTATCTCTCTGTTTTTTTTATCCTGCAGTTTCTTAAAAAAATTGATCATTGTCATTAAAATAGAATCTTACAACATTAATAAGGCCAGATTAAAAAAATTGACAATTCATCTACGAATGCTATAATTAGACTATTTCGAGGTTTTTTTATTGTAATTCTGATGATATATTTTGTTTCGCCATACAGAAGCAACTTTAGTTTGCTAGGATCATAATATCAAATGCATCAATTAGATTCCAGCAGGTAATGCAAAAAGCTAATTTATAGTTTTCTTGTCATTTTATCCAAAAAAAACATCAGTTCTTGCCATCATGGCAATCAGAGAGCGGTATCTACTAAACAAGAACTGGACAGGAGACCCTTGTAATCCAAAAGTACTTTTGTGGACTGGAGTTACATGCAATTATGGGATTGCTACAACTCCTCGTATCATCTCTTTGTAAGTTTTCTTCTTTTAATTCATTCAAAGAGGAATGCATCTTAAAAATTATGATGTAGTTCCTAATTAAGAAGAAACGTTTTGGATTTTTCTCCTGTTAATTCACAATTACTTTCCCCACTTGATTCTCATTTGAGCTGCAGAAACTTGTCATCCACTGGATTGAGTGGTGGGATTGCGACTTATTTCTCCAACTTTACGGAGCTTCAGTCTCTGTATTGTTTTATTTGCTTCATTAAACCAAAACTTTCCGAAAACAGCAAAAAGAAAAACATTACACGATTGTCAGAGATCAAAGATGGTATGACAGGTGTGGTAATACCTTCTTTTGGGAATCTAAGTGCGCTCAAGTCGTTGTAAGTAATTGTCAGAGATCGAAAGTTGGTATGACAGGTGCGGTACTACTTTCTAGTAATTGTTTATTCGTATTAACTCTGCCACTGGCTGATATTTTTTCAGGGACTTGTCTAGTAATAATCTGTCGGGAATTCTTCCACCTTATCTAGATCAATTAACAGCCCTTACATATCTGTAAGTTTTCACATTGATCTTAAATTTCTATGAAAAAAAACTTGAGCCATTAGTTAATTAAAGCAAATGGAAAGAATAAAGAAGATGCTTTGAATGATTTTATAATAATATTTTGTTGAATTTCAGGGACATAAGAGGAAACAGTGAGATTGTAACAACCCTCCCTCCTGGACTTCAGAAACAACGAAATGATAAAAAACTAACATACTTGTACGTTTTATCTTTCTCAAGTTTTTTTATTTATGAAGAGAGTCACACTCTCACCAGTCACTATGGCACAAACATTTACAAGAGAATAAAATCAGCAGATAAAAGTTTGCCTGTATATAGCAGACAAATGAATGCAGATTGATCCATTCTTTTTCTGCTTCTAGATCAGCAGGGATTTTGGTATTTCACTATAATCAAATTTGAAATTAATATTTTTCCTATTAGGTTTGAAGATAAAAATTTCAGCCCCCTTTCTAGTTCCTCTAAGAAAAGCCTGTTAGTTCCAATAGTGATCTCTGGGACGGCTGGACTCCTCCTCATTGCAGCTTCCATCCTAACTGTACTTTTCTTTAAAAGGCGAAAATGTGAGCTCTGTTTTTTCTCTGTTCCTTTGTTTTCCTTCAGGAGAAATAAAAACCTCTTCTCAATTCGTTATGATTTTGGATGACATGGTTCATTTATGTCTTAAAATTATTATTGTCCATTAAACATTTTGATTGTAAGATCAGGGATATTTAAAAGATATGGAAGAAATCTTGCATTTTGTTCATCTTGAGCTAGAAAATGGCAGTTGCTCATAACCTGGACCAGTATTGCTCTTCCTTTAATTTTTTGACAAAGCTGTTCCAGGTTTTTTAGCTGCACTGGTTTTGTATTATGTGAACTTTTGTTTGAATCTCATCTAGTTTTCAAACAGTACAGAGATTTTAAGCTTCTCCTGATCTAACTACATGTCTAAAATTTGTTGATCTGGTTTTAGTATTTTTCTTTAGGTTTGTATGAATTTGATTTCCTCTTTATTTAGGTGTTAAGCACCTAAAAAGAAAGGAAAAAAAAAGCTAGTAGCTGGTTCCATAGATCTTTACTAAGAACAGAAAGTTCACTTCCAAACAAACTTAGACCTTTTCATAACTCTGATTGTTTGCAGAAAAAAATTCAAACAAATCAATACCAAGTTTAAGCTATGTACCCACTGCAGAAGGAAGACATATACATATTGAGAACAGACAGTTCAGTTATAATGATCTCAAGATGACTACAAATAACTTCCAAAATAAGATTGGCACTGGAGGCTTTGGGAGTGTGTATGTGGGTCTCCTGGAAAATCGAATTCAAGTCGCAGTAAAGATGCGATCTCTCACATCTTCACAAGGAGTTAAAGAGTTTTTGGCTGAGGTAATTCTTATATTAATACATCAGCCTCCTTACCTAAATTCCTTCAAAATATTGTATGCATAATGGTCACATATGAATATTAACAGGAACAACTTTTTTTATTAATTTTTCTGTGTGGCTGGGGCAGGAGCCTGGTGGAAGGGTGGTTGGTGGGAGTAAATGGTGGTTGTAAATTTGTAATGTTATATTTTCCTTTAATTGCTTACTGATTTTCTAATCAACAAATTTGTGATTGGAATGCTGATGCAAAATAATAGTAGAATTGCTCCCTTTTATACTTTTAGTGAAATAACAACATTTTTTTTTGTGTGATTGAAGTACTAATATAAAGTGGATTGGTTATATACATAATGCAATTTTGTTGTGCTAATAATAATACCTTATTTATTAAATTCTTGACGACTCCTCTAATTGGAGTATGGTTTTTTCAAAAACCTCACAAGTAGGTATATCAAAATGGGAAGGGATATATTGACAACTGCAACTACCGAAATTAAACAGTTATCAAAATTAAAATTATAAAATGAGAGTGTTTTCTCTATAGGATAGATATGTTGTGCATCATATTTGGTCATTAATTATCTCTTATTCTAGATAAAACTGAATTGTTACTTTTCAAACTGTTTCATGGATGACTAATTGGTTGAGATTTGATACACAACCTATCTAATTTTAGACAATAGAGAATATATTTGCCATTTTATTTTACAATGATAACTGTTTGGTTGATGTTACGTTTGTCAAAAAAATGTAGCGTCAATATAATCGATTGCATCTAATATTTGTATTTAACTTTATTTTTAGGCTCAAAATTTGACAAGGGTACATCATAAAAACCTGATGTCACTATTGGGCTATTGCAAGGACAGAGATTGCATGGCTCTTGTATATGAGTACATGCCAGAAGGAACTCTAGAAAATAAGCTTAAAGGTGATAATTACATCACTAAACCTTGGTCTTTTCATAAGGTTGAGTCTATAGGAAATATACAGGGATCAAATTAAATTATGAAGTCTAATAACTCAATTGCAGATAATGAAAGGCCTCTCACTTGGATACAACGGCTATGTATTGCTTATGAATCTGCACTAGGTAAAAACCTATTTAATGGTCAAAATGCAAAATTTTTTTTTTTTTTGTTCACCTCTGAATAATGTAGTGCAGCATATGAAGAAAAGCTAGCACAATATACCTCCATTAAATACAATACAGGGTTGGAGTATTTGCACAAGGCTTGTAATCCACCACTAATCCATAGGGATGTGAAGACTGCCAACATTCTTTTAAATGCAAACCTCGAAGCCAAAATTGCTGATTTTGGACTCTCCAGGGCTTTCAACAGCAATGGAAACAGTCATGTTTCCACTGCAGTAGTAGGCACCCCTGGCTATTTGGATCCTGAGTAATACTACTTTTCTTTTCATGTTTTATTTCTCTTTGCTTCTTGATTTCATTTCTTTTTCTTTTATTCACAACATAATCTACTTTTTCTGTTATATTTTGATACTTCTTTATTTTTATTGATAAAAGACTAGTTATTCTAGGAATTCAACAGAGTATCTGTTAGAAACAAACAATTGCAATGACCAATCCTATGGTCAACCCCCCTGTTTGTTTGCTTTTGTAACTTTTGCTTTACCACCTGTTTTAAAATCTATACTTTAAATAGAGTTCTTTGAATTGTTGTACCTTTAGGTACTCTTCCTCATATCAGCCAAGTGAAAAGAGCGATGTGTTCAGCTTTGGAGTTGTTCTGCTAGAGATCATCACAGGCCAGTCTCCTATTATTGCGGGTTCAGAAGGAGGCCATGTGATACGATGGGTAAGTCAAAAACTGTCTAAAGGAGACATCAGAAGCATAGTGGACCCAATAATGAATGAGCACTATGATATAAACTCTATTTGGAAAGTGACGGACCTAGCACGCAAGTGCACTGAGCTTGCCTCTTCTGAGAGGCCAAACATGAATACAGTAGTTATTGAGCTCAAGGAAAGCCTTGATCTGGAGAACTCCACAGAGGGGATGCGCAATGAAAGCACTACAAGCACATATACAAATCAGCATTCTTATTTGAGGAATGATAACTTCATCAGTGACATTAGCCAAACCACTTTTGAGATGGCTTACATTGGAGGCATGCCAACACTTGGTCCCACTGTAAAATAGTTGTACTTGTGTCATTCTTTATTTTATTGGTATTTCATTTTATTTTGTCGTTTGCCTGTTCGAGCTCAAATATCGGTTTATCATGTGCAGCAATCCAGTAATTTTTCTTAGTAAATTGGCTTCAAGCGTTTAAGGCATTCCAATATTCTTCTTTTTATTTATGTTGTTTGTTTTTGCGTAGAAATTTGTCACATTTTGGCGAGTTAGTAGCTTGTCATAGGTAATATAAACATCATGAATTATACTATCTTTTTGTCATAATAATACCTTTCACTCTTTACTCTGCTAAAAGATGCTGTTTCTATGTTCGGCTAAATAAAGGATATTCTGTTTGGAGCTAGAAAATGTATTAGTTTGTTTGACATTGTTTCCACTCTGCAAAAAAAAAAAAGCAGAGCAATGCCCAATAAGTTAAAAAGTGTGTTGTTTTTCGCTATTCGTCATTCGTGTCATAAAAATAATAATAATAATATTCGACTCGTATGGACAAAAAGATTACTAGTTATCAAATTTCGGCAAGCTAATTGTCGGTATTCTCATTCTCTTCCTTCCTTCTACTAGGCATTGTTAATATTGAAGAAAAATAGTTTACTTTTCTCTGCCACTGCACTAGTATTGTTCTACAAATAATTTTTTTTTTTTTAAAGAAGGCTGAATAGGATAGCCCCTTTCATTGCTGAAAATAAATGAAGTTCTACAAATAATTAAATGACCAAGTAAGATTTGTTCAATTTTTATTTTATTTTTCTTAATCCATCCAAAAATACTTCCCTAACAAGTTGGGCTTATAATTGAGAAACATAGGCGAGAAGCAACCCATTGTCCAGATCTAAACTACAGAAATTTCATGAAAATCAGACCCATTGTCGATATGTATTTATTTTTCTATTAAAAAAAAAAATTGGTATATATGAATTCTACATTTCTCCTTACCGACCGCGTTGAAGGTGCTAGTGGTGAGTTCCAGTTGCGTCGGGTAAAAAAATAGGTCTGTTTAGATTCACACCAGCGCTTTTAAGAATCGTGCTGAGATGTAAAGGATCCGAATTCACCGTTGGGCCCCCCTGGGAAGGGCCTTTTTGCCTGTCTGGGCGGTGACCTCTGCCATTGGACGTGTGTGGAAAAACTGACACAGCGGAGCCAATTTTGTTACAGAACTGACATGACATGCATGTTAGTTTATGTTTTGTAATTCACGTTAATGAGATAGGAGTAGGTCCGATGGGCATCGGATCTAATTTTAGGTTCAATTAGCTCTAACACCGTACGATTAGCATCAAGATAGTGCGCACGGAAATTGAAACAGACCTGCACGAATTTTAATATACCTGGCACGGATCTTGATGAAATCGAATGGTAACTTCACCCATCGAACCAAAGTAGGTCTGATGGGCATCGGACCTACTCTGATTTCCACGTTAATTGTTGAAAAAAAAGACACGATATGGGACAGTACGGAACACAACACACTTTTTTAACATTAATTCTATATTTTATTATTTTAAAGAATCGTTTTCCCTTTTTTCTTTGAAATCTTTTACGAAAGTTTTCGATAAAACAAATTTAAATTAAAAAAATAAATAGTCAAATATGATCAAACGTGATCAATTACGGTACTTTTGATTAGGACAATATTGGTGATATCCAGGGGCCAGCCTAGGCCTCGGTCCCCCCTTGGTCCAGAAAATATATAGAAATTTTTCAGAAAATATATATAATTTTTTTTGCTTATGGGCTCTTGGCACCCCTTAAATTATTTATCGAAATTTTTATTAATAGAAAATTAATAAATTAATTATCGTGATTGAGGAAGGTTTACGGTTAATTTTGAAAAGTAGGAAAACCGTTACAGAAAATCATGGCCAGAGGACGTTACAGAAAATGGTGGCCAGATTAGCGCAACTTCAATTAATAGTGAAATGTTTTAATACGGTCCGTGATCTTCAGCAACGGCCAAAAAAAAAATTAGGCCGTTATACTTGGTAATGGCCAGGGAAATAAAAAAATAGAAATGAATCTGTTGCGAATCTAAGGAATTGCAGGTCCCTGTTAATCTAAATCCAACCTTGCATTTTTTTTTATTGCACGAATCTCTATAGAAGTTATTTTTATGCACGAATCTCAAAACAAATCAAAGGTTGGATTTGAAATAATAGCAGATACTTAGGATCGTAGTAGATTTATTTCGCAGCAGATTTGGAATAATAGCAGATGCAACTATTGGTGCGCACGGAAATTAAAACATACTTGCACGTATTTTAATGTACTTAGCACGGATCTTGATGTAATTGAATGGTCCTAAATACTTCAAGTGATGCATTTTTAATTAAATGTTTGTCTGTCTCTGGCCGTTATTGAATACAGTGGCCACGTTTTTTTTTTTTTCACTTGGTCCTGGCCATTATCAAGTATAACAGTCTAATTTTATTTTATTTTCTTGGCTATTACTAAAGATCACGGGCCATGTTAAATAATTTCGCTGTTAATTGAAGTTGCGCTAATCTGGCCGTGATTTTCTGTAATGGTTTTCCTACTTTTCAAAATTAACTGCAAACTTTCCTCAATCACGATAATTAATTTATTAATTTCCTATTAATAAAAATTTCGGAATTATTTATGGGCTCTTGACACCCCCTAATTTTTTTTTTACTTATGAATCCGAAATTATTTATGGCCCCTCCTAATTTTCATTCCTGGTTCTGCCACTGGTGATATCATAACTCATGTGACGTGACAATTCATATTTTTTATCATATCTCAATATTTTGATAATGTCACATGAAAAAAAAAACTGATCAGGACATGACATAGAATTAAAATCACAACATATTACTTACTACACAGACATGGCACGATTTTCCACTCTAATTGGACGGCCACATATGACCGTGGAGATGTTCGTGACATCCGGGTGTTAATTAAGGCGTTTAATAATTTTATATCTCGGTAGACCACAAAAGACCTCAAATACAAAAAGTCAAACAATACTATATATAGTTAAAAAAGATGCAGTTTCTTCAAAAAAAAAATGTTGATGAAAAAAGTATTACCAATAAAAAATTGTACTTGAGATATAAAATAATATATGTATGGCAGAAACGGAATGGTGTTCCATATATTATATATTTGATTATGCTGCAAAACCATATTTATATATATTTATTTGGGACGGACCCCGACCATAAACACATTTGAGTTAATTAGTCAGGACATGGTCAATGCTAATTTTTTTTTCTAGAGAATGGAATTTTGGACTTGCATCAACGTGCCATCCTCGCTTGTATAATTGTGGATTATGCAACAAAATAATTTAGGGACGTGCAAACTGGAATATTGGTCCGAGAGATAATTTATAATTCTGAAAATTTGTATATGCAACCCTGAATTTCTGCATTTCACACATCTAGCCTGTGGGTGTGTAGCCAATAACTTGCTGTTTGCATTTGAAGATTTATTTATTTATTTTTGCAAGGTTAAGATGAAAAAAAAGTAAAATGTAGTTGATCCATTAATTATCGCCTTTTCCAGTAACTCGTGTGTATTTGTGTAATAAATAAGCCAAAGCATCCTTAGTCATTTTACCGGCCCATTTAACAAAAAATGCAAATTTGAACTGGGGAAAATGGAGAAGTTCCCAAATAAGTAAGAATATATAGAGAGCATTATTTGATGCATCATTCATAAACCATTTTTTTCCTCGGCAAGATAATAAGAGCCCAAAAATGAAGGTCAAGGTGCCCCTTTGGTTCTTATTTCTTCTCCACATCTCAGTTGGTGTTCTTAGCCAGCCTGACTCTCTTGGTATGGTTTGCATTTTCAACTTAATTATCTCTTATCAGTATATGGAAATGTAAATTTTTTTAACAGAGTTGTTAGCAACCAATGGACAAATGATCATAGGCTACTTAGTACTTGAAGTTTCTCGAATTTGGTGAATAAGATGTTTTTATTTTCTTTTAGTAAACATGCAATTTTCTCCAAACACTGTGAAGTACCAGCAAGTTCTAACCAATTTTTTGATAAAATGTTCTCCAGGTTTCATAAGCATTGATTGCGGGCTTCCACCAAATTCTACTTATGTCGACAAAATCACCGGTTTAACATATGTCTCAGATGCACAATTCATAGACACAGGAGTGAACCACAATGTTTCAGGGGTCTATGTCACATCTGCTGTGTCAAAGCATTATTACGATGTCAGGAGTTTCCCAACCGGACCTCGCAACTGCTACACTTTGAAGTCATTGACTGCCGGGTCAAAGTATCTGATCAGAGCAACTTTCATGTATGGAGATTATGATGGTTTGAGTAAGCCCCCGATATTTGATCTCTATATCGGGGTGAACTTCTGGAGAAGAATGAACATCAGTGATGCATCTTTCGCATATATTGCAGAAGTAATTACCATTGTGACAAACAACTATGTACAAGTCTGCCTTCTTGATAAGGGGCAAGGAACACCATTCATATCTAGCCTTGATTTGAGGCCACTAAAACCTGGTCTGTATCCTGCAGTGGCAAATGCTTCAGTTTCAATGTCACTCCATCGGCGGCTGAATGCCGGAGTAGATGATTCTGTGTTGGTAAGGTAATGCACTATCCATTTTCATTTTCATTTTGGTTTCTCTTTTGCAAGGTTTCTTAGCACATTTGAAAAGATTCTCAAATTTAGTTGGAAATCCTAGGTAGAAAACCAGATTTGCTACTGCCACATACTTGATGTCAGTAGGAAAAAGATAAATGAGTGAGGCTATGGTACTATGCATAGCGCATAAGGGTCCGTACTATGGATCAATATCTTCATTTTCAATGTAAAAAAAAATCTATCAGTACTGTTCAACTTGATTTCCATATAAAAATATATTTTTTGATCAAATTGTACATTTTTTACAATTTTTTTACAATTTTTTTTTGATAGGTAAAAATTACTTGATCTAAAAATTCCAGACCATTCAAAAGTAGTGATTTTTTACCAATCTAAACATAGTAAAAATATTCTATAAAATGTTAAAATTAAGTCTACAAGTACATTTTCATATGGAGATCACATTAAACAGTCTAGGTCGACTATTTAGACTTTAGAAACAAAAATATTGATCTGTAGTACAGACTATTATGCGCTATTCATGGTACCATAGCCTCACTCAAAGATAGTAACACCAGTCTAGACATGTTCTTTCTCAATTTTCAGTACTTCTCACAATTTGAATGTGAGAAGTACTGAAAATGATAAATGAGTGAGGCTATGGTACTATGCATAGCGCACAACAGTCCATACTATGGATTCAAATGATCAAATATAGTAACACCAGTCTAGACATGTTCTTTCTCAATTATTCTCAGTACTTATCACAATGTGTGTGTGTATGTTTGAAGGTACCCAGCTGACCTGCTTGACCGAATTTGGGAGCCGTTCAACAATCCTGGCAGCTGGACCCAAGTGAATACAACGTCCCTTGTGAAAACCCCCCCAAATGACATGTTTCAGGCACCTTCTATGGTGATGCAATCTGGTTCCTCCAACGATCCAGGCTACCAGATCCGCTTCTACTGGGTGATAGAATTGGAATACAAATCCCCGACATACTTCGTTGTAATGTACTTTGCAGAGTTAGTGCCGCCTCCTTTACCTAACCCAGGGCCAGACCCGAAGAAGCCACCCAAGAAGGGCAGTGGCAACAGCACCGACCAATTTCGGGAGTTTAGCATTTCCATGAATGGATATACGTGGTACAATTTGCCGGTTGTGCCTCAGTATCTAACGACTAGCGAAGTTTATGGGTATACTCAGCCAACTACCTATACACAGTATAATGTATTGCTTCAACCAACCGACAATGCCACACTGGCACCAATACTAAATGCGGTTGAGATATTTGTAGTTCTACCGACAGCTGATTTGCCTACAGACAGCGGCGACTGTAGGTTTTTGTTCTTTCTTACTCAATTGCAAAATTATCGTTTCTCTTTTTTTATTTTTTATTATTCTGCAGTTTCTTGAAAAAACTTGATCATTATTAGTGAAATAGAATTTCACAACATTAACAAGGCCGGATGAGAAAATTTAACAATTAATCTATGAACATTATAATTACACGCATTTGCAGCCATAATGGCTATTAGACGCATTTCCAGCCATAATGGCAATTAGATTCCTTGCAGGTAATGCAAAAAATAAATGAAAAAAAAAACTAATTTGTAGTTTCTTGTCATTTTATCCAAAAAAAAAAAACATCAGTTGTTGCCATAATGGCAATCAGAGAACAGTATCTACTGAAGAAGAACTGGACAGGAGACCCTTGTAATCCAAAAGTACTTTTGTGGACTGGAGTTACATGCAATTACGGGATTGCTACACCTCCTCGTATCATCTCTTTGTAAGTTT
This sequence comes from Carex arenaria, assembly GCA_964058825.1. NCBI lineage: Eukaryota > Viridiplantae > Streptophyta > Magnoliopsida > Poales > Cyperaceae > Carex > Carex arenaria. Next base: position 472,943 of record CAXKVW010000483.1, on the reverse strand, counting down.
TCTTCTTTTAATTCATTCAAAGAGGAAAACATCTTAAAAATTTATAATGTAGCTCCTAATTAAGAAGAAATGTTTTGGATTTTTCTGCTGTTAAGTCACAATTACTTTCCCTAATTGTTTCTCCTTTGAGCTGCAGAAACTTGTCGGCCACTGGATTGAGTGGTGGGATTTCGACTTATTTCTCCAACATTACAGAACTTGAGTCTCTGTAAGTTTTTTTTTTTTGCTTGATTAAACCAAAAGTTTCAACAAATAGCAAAAAGAATAACATTACACGATTGTCAGAGATCAAAGATGGATGGTATGTCGTCGGTGTCCTGTAATTCTGTCAAGGATGGGGTTTTGTCCAAAAATTTAATCGTCTCATCTTTGTCAAATTTATGTGGACAGTTTAGATTCACCGAGCCCTTTAAATTATCAGTGATGCTTCTATGGACATAAGGACCTATTTGTAAAATGAACATATTTTTATTTTCAAAGTTCAAACAGTCGATCCGAACCGTTCATCTTGTTCTCCATATTAATGTGTGCTTGGAGACCAAATTTTACATTTTTCTGAATTTTTTTACTATTTATTAAGATGGGTACAAAAAATATCAAATTCAGACCATTGAATTTTGTACCTATCTTAATAAATAGTAAAAAAATTCAGAAAAATGTAAAATTTGGTATCCAAGCACATATTAATATGGAGAACAAGATGAACGGTTCGGATCGACTGTTTGAACTTTGAAAATAAAAATATATTCATTTTACAAATAGATCCTTATGTCCATAGAAGCATTTGCCTTGAACTAATAAGTTCTATATTATTCGTACAAATCTCAATGTAGATCTGACAATTTGGGTCCGGCCTTTATCAAATTTGTTCAAAGTATTTTGAATGGGAGCAATCAATCAATAAATCCCGTTAAGTTTAAGTCAGCCCAAGTTGGCAACTGTTTTGGGTCGGGCCAATTCAGCTAAACATTTGGGCCTCATCAAATAGGACCCAAACATATCCGATTAGGTTACTTCCAAAAGTGACCGACGTCTACGGTCATTCGCATCCTCTGAGATATCTTTGAGTGTTTTTTTGGAAAATCTAATTCGTTCAAATACGATCTGCACGAATCTCAACGCACAAATAATACTGGCCCCTGCACTATTCCCGAATAGGCACCGTACACGTCGGTCACGCAAAAGTTGAGATATCTCAGAGTATACGCACTCCGTCTATGTCAAAGGTGCCTATTCGGGAGACCGCGGGGCCAACGTGTCCGGTGCCTATTCGGGGAACCGTAGAGGAGGGGGGGCAAGTATTATTTGAGCTTTGAGATTCGTGCAGAATGTATTTGAACGATTGAGATATTCCAAAAAATCACGCAAAGTTTGAGATATGATGCGAATTCGACCGCCGGGGGGTCGACTACCTTGTAAGATATGGGGCCTCTTGGTGTGTCTGTGTGCTTTGTTGATATCGCACCTCGATCGGAGGCAGTTTGCACGAGTGGCATAGTGGTGCTATTGTTGTACCATGGACCAATGTTAGTTCTGCACATGAAGTGTTCGATGATATGCTCCAGAGAAACCCTTTGTCTTAGCGGTACAGTTGTAACTTGTAACAGAGCACTATTACTTGACCTGGTTTAGTACATATTTTATACAAGGATAAGAACCTTGCCAAATGAGGATTCCACTTTAGGCATAAAAGTTTTGCATAATTATTAACTATGAACAATCTTCATTTTCAGGAATTTATCTCACAACAATTTAACAGGGCCTATACCTGATTTTCTGGCACTCTTGCCATTGCTCACTTTCCTGTAAGTATTTAAATCATCTTTCACTTAGCTTATTTTAAGAATTGTTCTATTAATTTAACAATTTTTATATGATCTTTTCTATACAGAGATTTGTCCTTTAACCAGCTTAGTGGATCTGTTCCTTCAGCTCTTCAAAAAAAATCACAAGATGGCACTCTAACATTAAGGTATTTCAACCATTGAAACTGACATATATGAGATACTGAATCAAAATACAAAAGGAGAATCAAAGGATTACCTCTAAAGTCTAAAATATCACCTGTAACCATGCAAATCAGAATTGATCACCAAAAGTCCTTATTCTCAATATATCATATTTTGTTCAAATTATGCCCAAAAGATATCACTCCTAATTAGTTTCCTAGATTAGAAGGACCAGGGATAGTTTTAAGATAAGAGAAGGCAGTGATGGAATGTACCATGTTATTGTGGAATTGGTATTTTGAAATTTGCTAAAAGATGTCACTCCTAATATTGTTTTCCCTGGCAATTCTAGAGCCAATGATAATGGAAGCAATGGCCCTGGACCTGTCAGTGGCTCTAGTCCATCTGGTAGTAGTAACTCATCAAGCCTGAGTGGTGCTGCGTCAGAAAACAAGATGAACAAATCAGGTGTTATCGCAGGTGTAACTGTTACAGTCGTAGTCATTTCCCTTGTGGTTCTATTTATTGTGCTAAGAAAAAGGAGAAGACCACATGGTAATTATCAACAACTTTTGAACTTGTATATTGCCTTCTTAACCCTTGCCAACATTTATCTATCATGAAAACTCACCTACTTCATAAATCCCTTTATCAAAGCATTTTATTTTGAGAACTTGTATGTTTTATTAATTTCAATTTATATACTATTACATTTCAGAAGGGGATAAGTTTTTAGTCTCTTTCCATCTATAAACGAACACCAAACATCTAATTAAATAAAAAATGAAACATAGATGCCTATGTGAGGCCACGAGCCAGTAGTGCTAAAGGGAATTATGACGAAGATAATTCATTGCAACTGGATAACCGGCGTTTCACTCATAAAGAGTTGAAGATGATAACAAATGACTTTGAGAAAGGCATAGGGAAAGGCGGGTTTGGGATGGTATATCTTGGGTATCTTGAAGATGGAACTCCAGTTGCAGTGAAAATGAGGTCAGAGTCTGCTGCACAGGGAATCAACGAGTTCCTTGGTGAGGTAATAAATTCTTTATCTTTTGTTGTTTGTTTGTTCATTGGAAGGATATGTAGTTATGTTTGATTGATTTATATTTATCATTACTGCACCATTTTTTATAGCATCCTGTGTTCCTTTTTTGTTTAATTTATATATCTTTTGCTCTTTTCTCGATAAATTTACCATAAGATAATTCAACAAAGGAAAAATAACAGCACTAATAATTGAATTTATACAGGCACAACACTTGATAAGAGTTCACCACAGGAATCTTGTGTCTTTGATCGGTTACTGTAAGGATGGAGAATACTCTGCACTGGTTTACGAATACATGCCTGAGGGGACCGTACAAGACAAGCTCAGAGGTAATTTACCATTGACAACTAAAAGAAAGATAAAACCTACCAAGGATAATTTAATTAAAGATTTGACTTTTAAATATCAAATGCAGGACCTGCTGCAGAAGCACAACCAATGGATTGGCAAAATCGACTGAGAATTGGACTTGAATCTGCACAAGGTCAGCTTTAAATTTTTGTTTGAGAAGTATGTAAAGAAAAGAAAATTGTTGATATCTCCTATGAAATGTAGGTTTGGAGTATTTACACAAGGCATGCAAACCTCCTCTAATTCACAGGGATGTCAAGACCAACAATATTCTCCTCAATTCAAAGTTAGAGGCAAAAATTGCCGACTTTGGCCTGTCAAAGGCTTTCAACAATGATGTTCACTCTCATATCTCCACTGCTGTTGTTGGAACTCCGGGATACCTAGATCCAGAGTATGACCATTCATCATCAGTATTTATGGTTCATTCTATTACATAAATGTATTGAAATTTAAATATTTTCAAAAGAGCCATCTAGTTGTAGGATAATAGGATACTAAGGAAAAGTGTGAAGTTATGACTCGACTGGTCATAAGAAAAAGAATATAAATTTGGTCAGAATTTTTTTATTAATATGCATGAATATTTAAACGTGTTTCTTAATTAACAGTTAACTAAGTATCTGCAACGTCAAGAAATTTACTGAATGTTTGTTTCCTTTTCTTACTTTCAAGGTACTACACATCATACCAGCTCAGTGAGAAAAGTGATGTATACAGCTTTGGAGTTGTTCTACTTGAGCTCGTAACGGGACAGCCCCCAATAATTGCGGGCCCACAAGGGGGTCATGTAGTACAATGGGTCCGCCAGAGGCTCTCCAAAGGAGACATTGAAGATGTTGTAGATGCCAAAATGCAAGGAGAATATGATGTGAACTCTGTATGGAAGGTTGCTGATTTGGCATTGCGGTGTGTTTCTCATACCTCAATTCAAAGACCCACTATGGCTGATGTTGTTGCTGAGCTGAAAGAATGCTTGGAGCTTGAGACTGTCAATGAGAAAGGTCATAGTTCAAACCCTAGTAGTACTACAAGTTCTATGTATATGAGGAATGATAATGCTTTCACATATCCTAGTGGTGTGGGAGAGGTTAGTCAGACATATGAGATGGGAAATATAGTGTCAGGTCCAGCTGCGAGATAGGATTTGACCTTTTTTTTTTTGTATATTATTTCCATAATGAGTTCGGCTAGTATGACATCGGTGTTATATGACATCAATTTCAAAATTGATTGGATAGACTTTAAACGATTAATCCAAACCGTTCAAACCGATAAAGTTACTTTATTAATGATGCATTTACATACAATTTTTTTTATATTTTTTAGTTATTTTAATATCAAATCAAGCGGTACAAAATGTTGAAAAATGAATGTATTAAAATTAACTTAAAAACTTACATATTTGACCGCTTGACTTCATACTAAATAAATTCAAAAAATTACAATTTTGTATGTAAACGCACAACTAATGAAGTAGATCAGTTTGAATGGTTTTGGAGTTGGTGTTATATAGGCTGGAATGATACTGAAGACTTCCATAATTTTTCCAACTCATGAAGAATTATTACAGGCTTAGTCTTATTGTTTAACTTGCTTTCTTGTTTAACTTGTCAACTGAGGCTTTGGACTCAGGTTGACAGACCTATATGTGGGGATCCAGATTATATTTACACCATTCTGTAATGGGGAGTCTTATCTTTTCTGTAACATTTCAAAGAATAGAAAAAGAGAAAATGTTTTTTGTAGACTGTTTGCATATGTGTGTAATGGGGTTAAGGTGCTTTAATGTTTACAGTAATTATTGACAGATCATTTCTATTGTCACTAAATAGTTTAATTTTGTGAACCCCATGATCAATTCTGGTTTCTAGCTATCTATGCAAATCAATTTTAAATTACAAGGAATACATGGAAATTGTTTTATTATACAAGGATAACAGAGTTTAGGTATTCTTAATAGCACACGGTGCCATAGGTTCCATTTTCCTTACTTTCAAACCTCACAAAATAAAAAAAACATCAACAAATGATCTGCTGAATTAAGAAAGCAACCAGGTAATTTTATATCAAAAGTATAATTCTATATCAAACCAACCTACTCACAGGATAGGAGACACAGGAAATGCAGCACCATGCTGTCTAAAACTGATATTTATCTTACCAAAGGACCATAATCTGGTAGCTCTGAGCCCCCAATATGTGGTATGTGAAAATTGCCACCATACTCACTTGTGTTCCCAGAAGCCACGCTACCAGTTTCACTGCTGGACATTTCTAGATTCAGGCTTTCTTTGAGCTCTGTAACAACTTCTGTCATGTCAGGCCTCTTAGCAGGTTGGTCGGTGACAGTGCACCTGAGTGCCAGCTCAGCAACCTTCCAAATAGAGTTTAGGTTGCATTGGCCTCCCATATTTGGCCCCAATATGTTCTCTATGTTTCCTCTGGAGAGCATTTGCTGCACAAATTGAGTCAAATGCTGACTCCCTTGTGGGCCTTGGCCGATTGGCGTCTTTTCTGTGATGATTTCTAGCAAGACAACCCCAAAACTGTAGACGTCACTTTTTTCTATGAGCTCGGAGGTGGATGCATAACTGCAGAAATATGAAACAAATTAACAAACAGAAAAGTACATGAAATAATGAAAACTAGTAATAATAGATCTTTTGCACTCTCAATGAATTTTCTATAAATTTTGATTTATATACAATTTTTTCATATAAATTTGGTAGACGCTTTCCTTTCTAATGTTACAAAATGGAAACAAAAAAAGCAAACGCTGATGACACTGTAGAACATGAGTACGTCTATTGTAGGATATAATATAGAGTACTGTAATTCCCTTTGACTGAGGCTACACTGTTATGCATAGCATGGATTTGTCCGTAACTACATATCAATATTTTTATTTTTCGAAGTACAAATAGTTGATTTGGACCTCCCAATATGATTCATGTATGAAAATATACTCATGGATTACATTTTATATTATTTAGAATTTTTTTTATTATTTTTCTAGATAAGTGGAAAATCACTACTTTTGAATAGTTTAGATCAAGTGATTTTCTATTACCTATCTCAAAAAATGGTAAAAAAATTTCTTAAAATTATAAAATTTCACCTGCAAGTACATTCTCATATAATAATCATGTTAAACAGTTCAGGTCCATTGTTTGGACTTTGAAAATTGAGATATCAATCCATAGCACGGATCAATATGCACTATGCACAGTACATAGCCTCATTCATGTCCTTTATTTTTGGCTAGTTATTGCTTTGATTTTAGGTTTGAAGCTAATTTGGCAGACAAGCATTACAGGGGCAACAAATCCTGTCACATAGGAATCTGGTCTAGTGCCAGTATGTCCTTAAATGCTATGCTTCACCGGCACTCTGAATGGAAAATAAACCAAGTGCCCATAAAACATGACTAGAACAGACAAGTTAGAAAGAACGAACTAGAGAGGCAGGTAGAACATACTGTGGATCCAAATAACCAGGTGTCCCAGCGATTTTGGTGGAGACATGAGTGCCTGAGAAAGCCCTGACCAAACCAAAATCAGAAACCTTTGCCTCGAGATTTCTGGTAAGAAGAATATTGCTGGCTTTTACATCTCTGTGAATTAGCGGTGGATTGCACATCTTGTGAAGGTACTCTAATCCTGTACAAAATACAAAAGATGAGGTCACTAATTATATAAGATTCAAGTTGTTGCTTTTTGCCAACAGTAACAAAATTTACAGACCTTGGGCTGATTCATATGCAATTCTGAGCCGTTGTTTCCATGAAAGAGGCTGAGTGATATCTACATGTAAAATATGTTAATCATTAAATTAATCAGCCAAAGTTTTGATCATTTGGCACCTTTTTTAGTAAGATGTTTTTTATTAAATAGTTTTTTTATTAAGATTAAATCCCCACCATGGAGACTCCCAATTTTGATCTAATTGAATTTGACATTTTGCATCCTTGATTCATATCCATGTTTTTATTATAGAATGTTGGTGCAGTGCATAATCTGCAGAAATATTGATGCTAATATAATTTAGACCAAGGGAAAAATCTTTTAGTTCAGCAACTACACTACCTCTTAGCCTATCTTTCAGATCTCCTTCTTGCATGTACTCGTAGATGAGAGCAATGTAATTTCCATCCATGCAGTAGCCAACTAGTGAGACTAAGTTCTTGTGATGAACCCTCGACAGCTTTTCTACCTAGATAGCAATTTGAGATACATTCTACATTAGATATATGTTATTCCTATAAAATCAAACTCTGATCTAAAGATTTTTATATACAGCTATAACTATATTCAGAGTATTACTTACATTACAGTATATATTCTGGTAAATTAAGTGTCAGTGAGAACAAATGCAGAGCAGAGATGTTTTATACCTAATTACTAATGCAAATTATAGTGAATCATGCATGCTGCACGCTATAACAGTGTACACAGCTTTATATAAACAATGAATGACAGATATTCCTGTTACCTCATTCAAAAACTGTTGAGTTCCTTGCGAAGATGACTCAGAGCAAACTTTTACGGCAACTTTATTTCCATTTTCAAATCTTCCCTTAAAGACTTTACCAAACCCCCCAGTTCCAATTTGTTCTCTAAAGTGATCTGTGACATGCTCCAGCTCAGCACAACTAAATTGCTGTCTGTCGAAATTTAACCCCATTCCTCCTGCCCCAGATTCACCAGGGTCATTTGGGTTATCAAGTACGTCAGAGTTATTTTCCGTTCCAAGCCATCTAGGGTCCTCTTGAGATGTAATTGGGTTGATGTGAGTATCTAGAATAATACATTATTATAAAATATTTCTAAGAAATGCAACAATCAGCTAATATGTAAAAATTAGGCAAACAGTGTATGTAATTCAGTTAAGTCCAATGAGGAGAGATCGTCATATCAATTTTTCATTGATCTGATCTGCAGATAAGAGTTTTTTTATTTATGGTTTTTTTGGTATTGTAGGTGGTATTCACTAACCCAATCTCTTTCAAAAAACACATACATGCAGGTACCAACAAAAAGGTTATTGATCTCATGCATGCCATCCTAGAAAGAAAAGTTTGTAATGGAAAATTAATCAATATTGAGAACTAATATTTGTTCTAATGATGATAAAGGCAATTCCTTATGTGTCGATGGCTGTTGGTTCTTAATTATGCTGGAAGATCTCAATTGAACATTGAAAATTGGGAGTCTTCATCTACCTACTTTATCTCAAAAAAAAAAAACTAAATTGAACAATTACTTTTCTTCTTCTGGTGGTACAAAAAGAATAGTGCCACTGCTCCAACAATCAGCAACACGATAACTATAGCCACAATTATAAAGATAACTGCTTTTGAAGATTTCTTGTGTCCTGATTCACTATCTGTGCCATTGTCAGTGCCATCAAAACTGTCATTTGATATTTTGATCAAATTATGGGTATGCATGCTCGTTCATTCTTTAATTTTTTTTTTTTTTTTTTTTGCAAATTATTTGTTTGCTCCCCTAGGCCAGCATATGGGAAGCTACCTCAACAAAGGGCACAATAGAATGACTAACTATAAACAGAGCCCATCAACATTAGATCTAACCTATTTGTTATCTGATAGTTTTGCACAGTTTTCCAACATGCAATGCCCACTCCACTACTTGAGTATTATGGTATAAACTAAAGTAAAAAATTTGTAAACTTAAAAAATGGCTGTTCAAAGAAGTGGTGGGAATGAATGTTCATTCATTTTATCAACATGGGGAAAATAGACATACAGCACTATCAAATGACGATCATTTAGTTTTTTCTGGAGACCAGGAGGAAGTATTTCTGAAAGGCCACTGTTTCCTGAGAAGTCCCTGCAATAAGAGAGAACAGCTCATGAGACATTGGGAATTGATGTTTTGGATAAAAAAGAAAACGTTCGCTTGTCTTACAAGAATGTAAGTGATGTTAAATTATCCAGAGAATCAGGAATGTTGCCAGACAGATTGTTGTAAGATAAGTCCCTGAAAGGATCATCAAAGTGAAACTTCATGTAAGAAACTGTTTCATTGCAATGTCACAAGAATGCAAGTGATGTTATTATGACTGTCCTAAAATATATTTTTGTTCCTGAATTTTAAACGAACTTACAATGTCAGAAGGTCAGTTAGGTATCCAAATGCAGATATGATTTCCCCGGTTAATTGACAGGATGATAGATTTCTGCCAAAAAATAAATACAATTTAATTGCTCTGCAGAAGGATTGATACAAAGAGAAAAAAATTCAATTAAGCATTGCATTGGATGTAAAACTTACAAAACTGTAATCCTGGGAATATCAGAAGAAGAAATTATACATCTAATCCCAGTCCAGCTGTAGTTTGTAGGAAGGCAAGGATCACCATTCCAATCTTTTCTGATACCATAACTCATCTTGATCAATTTAATGGCGCTAACTGTATGGAAGATCAAAATATTTATTTCAAATAAATAAACTATTTCTTATACTGTTTGCTCAGATCAGTTGAAGATTATTGCACTAAGGACAATGAACAATTTTATATTGAGAAAAAATATAAAATTATAGAGATATACCATCTCTGGAATATGTCGGCAACATCGTCACTGGTAAGATTTCGTACAGCTCTAATGCATTGAGTATGGGTGGGAGAGTTGCTCTTGGGGAACTCTTGAGTGACATATTATAATTTGTGCGGCCTAAAGCAACATACGAATAATAAGAAGGGTTAAGGTACTTTATGGGAATTGGTTTTGTAGAATATTGCTCTCCATTTGTATAAAGGAAGAACTCCCTGAGACTAGTGTTTTGCACAATCTCGATCTCAGAAAAATGGAGCAGAACAAGGAACATAGTCGATGTATTAGATGTCGACCACGATATGTCAATGGAGCTGTTTGTTGTTGAGGGAACAGCTGCTGTCTGTAGCACCGAGGTTGGCACCTCATAAGTACTCAAGCCATCAATGTTAGAGCCAGTGGATATTTTTGTCCATGAAAACTGTGTGTAATTAAACCATAGCCGGTCATGGATATCATCAGGATACCTGTTCTGAACAAATAAAGAGATGCCTAATTGGTGACTTTTGTACTGCACAATATTGATTTTCTAAATAGGAAAGTAAATTTTACTGAAAAAATAGGAAATTAATTGAAAAAATATCTTTTTTTTTTAAATGCTTGGTAGAGACTACCAAGTGTGCAATAGATAAATGTGTTTACATCACAATCCTACACCAATATAAAGCTCTAAACTACTCTCTTATTATTCCTAAACCCATTGCCCGACTTGGATTTGAAGCTCCAATCGGTCTACAGAAACGAACCCACAACCCCATCTCTTCAATAATCTTAGATGCCAGTATTGCCGGATGCATTACCAAACTTCTAAATATCGCCTCATTTCTCTGTTTCCACACATGCCATAACACTACCATAAATCTTGTTGCCCACAGTCGCCGACCCCTTGCTCCACCCGTTGCAGTACTTGATGACACATGCCATGTCTGACCAACCGTGTCACCCCTTATCAATAAAGTCAGACCCGTTCTCAATTGCACATAGTCCCACACTCGGGTTGCATACACACAATAAAACATCAAATGCACAGCTGTCTCCACCACACAGTCTTCGCATAAAGGACATTTCAGCTCACACATCATACCCCTTGTTAACATAAGATCATGAGTTAAAATTCTTTCCTTTAGAAAAAGGCATGAAAAAATTTTAACCTTAGCTGGTGCATAGCTGTTCCAAACTTCCATGAAGCCCCATCTAGTTTTTCCACCTGCCAAGAACATTTTATAAAACGAACCAGCAGAGTATATTCCGGTTGAAGACCACCTCCAAACCAGTGAGTCCTCTTGGTCAGGGAAAAAATCTTCAATGTCAACATCTTGAAGTAAGCTATTGTTGGTCAATTAGAACAATATAATATCTAGGAAATATGGAAGATTATAATATCTGATAAATACATTTTCATAATGGTCAAAATCAGGATGTGTAGGTGATATTATCACCACAAAATATGCCCTGAAACACAAATGAAGTTTTTTTGCATACCTCACCACTGAATTATCTGATCCCATATTTAATCTAGTAATGAGATTGAGAGATTGCTTAGCGTATGCTTCAAAATAGAGAAAGCTATCCAACGGTCTCAACTCCAGCGCAGAGATGAAAGGAGTTCCGAGTCCCGTGTTCACCAGACAAACTTGTATATAATTAGCAGGGGCAACAGCAATTATCTCCCGAAAGTGCCAGTAATCAGGTCGAGAGATGTTAATGGTATCCCAGAAATTGACACCAAAATATAAATCGAAACTTGGAGTATGTTCTAATCCATCATAGTTCCCATAATAGAATGTTCCTCTCACAAGATATGTTGATCCATTTGTTACTGGCGTTAGGGTGTAACAGTTTCTAGTACCATCAGGAAAGCTTCTGAGGGTCTCGAGATATCTATACTTAGTGTTGTTCACTGGATAGAGACTAGAGATAGTGCCATTCAACCCTGTGTCAATATATTGATCATCAGATACGTATGTTAAACCTGTGAAGCTGTGAACATAACTAATGTTGCTTGCAAGACCGCAGTCTATGTTTATGAAACCTGCAAAGAGGAAAAAATGCAATTATTTTTGGGTCCAATTCTAAAGCACTTCACTCACCAATTCAATGTGGGACCAATTAGCAAGGTACCCTAGTGAGGCAGCCGTGAACCAATTCACTACCAACTAAACAGAGTATGAGTACGGAGTAGACCATTGATTAGACCTGGAACTGGTCATCCAGTTCCAGTACCATTACGATCAGGTACCGCAACAGTCAATTTGGGATTTGCAGAATCCAGTTTATTGTCTTTTTTAGTAAAGTTTATTTTAAACTTATAAAATTAAAAAGTAAATGTATAAAAAAAAAAAGCAATGAGAACAAATACGCATTTTCAAAATAATTGTAATTGTTGTCACCATTATTGCCATGACATTGTTTCCACGACAAAATTATTGTGAAATCCCAGCTAAACAACTTTCTCCAGAAACCGAACAAAGGGAGAAAACAAATTAACAAGTGGTCTGTTCGTTTAAAATTAAAGGTCATGGTTGGTTGTGGAGTAAGAGGTGGAGTAAACCCCTTATTACTTCACGCTTAAGTAGTCAAATAAGAAATAAAATAGAAGTAAGATGAAGTATGAGGTGACTTAATCTAGAATAACTTATTCCACCTATTTAGATATATTAACTTACTCCAGTTGTATGATTTACTATCATAAAAAAAGAAATATTTTCCAACAACTTACAGTACCAAGTTGATTAATTTAAGTCATGATATCAACTACCAAATAAGATGTAAAATATGAGAAGTAACATGGACTAAACAATTTAATTCTCATTAATTTTACTCCACAACTAAACATGGCCAGAAGGTGAATATTCAGCAGCATGTGTTGTTAATGTTATGGATATTGTGTCCGTGTTCAGCATCAGTACTGTGTCGGTTTAAAATTAAAAGTGTCATGCTAGCTGACCGCACACTACACGGATACCAACACAGCATAGATTGGCCAGGCATTTTTTGACATATTGTCAAAGCATGTTTTTTTGTTTTTTGGAAATTACTGTTAAATATTTTTCAAAGTAGTTAAAATTTATAAATATGGAAAAATGGTCCAAAAATTAGATCGTTTTCAATACAAAGGAAACCATCATTAAATATCTTGTGATTTTAGACTCATAATATAATGATCTTGATGGTTAGTGGAAGATTATTGTTACAAAAAAACTACAAAAAACCAGTCTTTTTTTATATGTCTATTGCATCTAGGAGCGAGAGAATAACAACTTTTGTAAGCACCCTTAAAAGAGACTAACAAGTTTTTTTCATTTTATAGATAATATGAAAAGATACTTCAAGATACCACCTGATACGGGTTGAAACACAGTGGTACGATTGGAATATAGTTGGAAGAGAGACAAGTTTATTTCTTATTTTTTAGATAATATGAAAAGATACTTTTAGATAAAATAGGAAATTTGTGTCCCTTCATATGATGGGTCTGCAATAGATTATTTCAGCTACGCGAGTCATGGCACGTAATCAGCAGATGTACTGTAACATGACATAGCTGGCTCTAGCTAGCGTGACTTTTTTACTTCCCTACTTGTGTACTTTACCGTTTACTATCTTTATTCTCTTTACTTGTTTGTGTAATTGTGAAATTGTTTGAGATATGTTAGTTGTGTCTTTCATGGTTTTGCCCTTGGTTATCAACCAAACAAGGTGGTTGCCAAACCCGAACAGATTTTGAATTGTTACCAAGGCTTCCATTGACTCGACCTTTAATTGCTGTTAATTAGCTGTGTTTGATATATATATATGCATGATTACTGACATTTAGGAAAAATATTAGTTTGAATGTTGTGTAACTGATCAAGTTGAGATTAGACAAAAAAAAAATACCATTAGAATTTGGCTTCTGGCCGGAACAGAAACGTGCGAAGACCAGCAGCATCAGTATCAGAAGATAAGAGCACCACAAATGCATTCTTCCCAAACAACACAACATCCGATATTAATTCCCTTCAAGTCACACAAAATTCTTTTTTTTTTTTTTTCCTGTGAGGAGGAACTACTGCTTTCTGCTTGTTATTGCAAATTCGGGCTACAGCATTTTATACTAGCCAAGAAATCCAGTTAACCGCGTAATTAGCGGCTGCCATTTAGAAAATTTAGTGATTGGCGCGCCGGCTATATATATATGTTCTGTATAACTCGTCATGTATGCCAAAAAAATATTTTGTATTAGACAGTTGACGCAAGACACGGCTATATTCCAGATCCAGTGCTGCTATATATACTACAAAGTGTAAAACGCCCATCCGAGTTTTCTTTGTATTGATCGAGAATTGGAATTTCCACAACTCCATAATTAGGACACCTGTACAAATCGTAAAGCTTTGTGCGCTGCCTCTTATAAATTGATCTTAATTATTCACCATGAAGTCAACGCACACATGGCATGGCATGATTCGGATCTCATACAATTGAATCATAAATTAACGTTATATATATATTATTGACAAATTGATTCCAAATTGATTACAAATTGATTCCAAATTTACCACTTTTTTCGTGATTGCATTTCTTTACAAACAGAACATGATTATTAAATGTTGAAAAGTCAGCACTGCCATAGAAGGCCCAAGGCCCAAATACATCTTCTTAATAAATCTAGAATCTTCAAACCGACTTGATTTGAATATACTAGAGATTACATTTACATTATAATATTTTATGAGGATGGTTCAAATGCATCATTTTTTGGTGCTCCAATATGCTCCAATATACTCCACATTGTTTATCTCTGTTTTCAAAGTTCGAATAGTCGATCCGAACCATTCAACAGGATCTTCATAATAATATATGCTTGGAGACCAAATTTTATATTTTCAGAAATTTTTTACTATTTTTTTCATAGATACAAAATCATTGTTTTAAGGAGATTCTGGACCATCAGATAATGTGATATTGCACCTATGAAATGTATATAGGGGTGATTTTATTGAAAACTGATAAAATATTTTCTAGAAATTAATCTCTACGTACAAGTATCATGAATTAATTTGCTTTTAATAGTAGAGAAGTATTATAGATAGTTACTAGCATTTTGGAGTTACAAGTTAATATCTCTCTTTTGCGTCAGTAACGTCTATAATATAGAGGTCAAGGTAACGTCTATATGGGTGGCCGTAGGTTCAAACCTGAATGGAGATACTTGTGAATATTTGATATAATTGGATGATTTGGTCTCTAACTTTTACTAAAAAGAAGAAGAAGGCCAATAAATTGTAATTGCTACTATTCATGATAATTTTCTTCATGAATGATGCATCACATATAATATATTATTTTTTTTTATTTGATTTTCGTAAGATCAAGATTACATATTTGTAAAACAAAAAAGTTAACTCTAATTGGTTAACGTGGTGTGTTCATTATTTTGTTCTTTGATGTTATAAAAAGTGAAGTAGAAAAAAATATAAAAATTTGCAAGCCATTTGTGAAAAAAAAATCATTTGTTGGGTTTTGGAATTTTAAGTTATCAACGTAAAAAAGAAATTCTTAAACTTGGATTTTATTTATTTTTATTAAAGGTGGTTGGGCCAACTACTAAACAGCACATTCCATTATAATAATTAATAAATTAAGAAGGTTTTTTTTAGCAAATGTAACACTATGTAAAATACATACATGAAATTAATAATCGAAGGTATTATTCGAAATCTATGAACGTGTTTTCCAATAAAAATAAGTAATAATTAAGGAACGAATAATAATTTATTGAATGGATTAACAAGACAATCAAGTGTATCTGAGATTATTATGATAAACAGATTATTTGAAAGTCTAATCAATAAAAAAAATATGTATGGTGTTAATCAAAATTTTAAAATACCATAAATATATATAACCGAACATTTGAGAATTTAATATATTGTAATGCTCATAATTAATTTTTTGGAATAGTATACTATTAATATCTAAAGAATGAATAATAATTAGGTGTGGGATTGATTTATAAAATCTGAAAACTTAAAGGTGAAATCTAAAAATAAAATAGGGAATTTAATAGAATGTAATATACGGGAATAAATAAATTGGAATACTTTGTATATATCAAATTAAGAATGAATCTTGTAAGTGGGACCCAATGTCATCCTAAGTTCCCATCTCTATCTAATTATATTGCTTTCTCTCTCCTTGCGTGGCAAAGCCTCCCTGTTCCAGCGTGGATACTGGATATCCAACAATTAGAAGTGTTGCTTGTTCTCCATTACTTTACTTATTCCGTTGTACAGTACAATGTGGTGTATTATATCATCTATACTATATTTCCCTCTCTCACTCTTTCTCCCTCTTATTGGTCATGCTCTTGAGATTTGAATCACTGGCCATAATACACTCCCTCAGGGAGCTATACGGTTATGGGGTAATTTCCTCTCTATCTTTTGATTGTGTTCTTTTTCTCTCATGATTAGGATTTTAATAACCTTTGAGAAATGGAGCACACAAGTGCTATATATATATTTTGCTGTAAATTAAGTTCAACATGTGATTGATTGGAAGTCTTATTCCTTTTTTTTTTTTATTTTGTCTTCTTTATTGGATTTAAACCTTAGCTTGGTACCGATGCCTTATGATGCTAATTTCTACAGCAACCAAAGAGTTGAAACTGTTCAGTTGATGATTTCGCATCTCTCGACACTGGTATCATTTAGTACAGTGTTTATTTTCAGTTCTGGTATAGTTCACTGTTTAGTGGGCTAAATGGTAAAATTTCCTAAGTTAAGTAAATTAATCATGTTAGAGGGACTAAAGTGAATAGAATAGAATGAATGGAATTAAGGAGCATTCGGTTCTTATATTTAAGAAATAGAAATGTGATTTTGCCTTGAGTTTGGTCTGCAAGAAAATAAAATATACTTGGACAAGATGTGGATTTGAACTTTAATATTCAAACTACTGAACTTAGACTAGAATTACTTAAACAATATTAGATTATTGAACTGAAATGAATATAAGTTAAAGGGATTAAGGAAATAATAGAATAAATAATAAATGAATTTACATGGGTATTGTTATAAATTAAACAAGATGAGTGAATGGTTATAAATGTGCTTTGTTATACATAGGTAAATTTAGTTGATATCAAAGACAAAAATTAATAGAATATATATATACAAACATACTAAACTAAATGATTGAATAAACACATTTGGATTTAAATATTGAAACAAGTAAATTGATCCGTTATAAAAATGTGTGACAAGTAGTATTGATTAGAATATATGTATTTTGTTTAACATAGGCGTAATTATAAAAGAGACTGGTGAGATAGAATGTTCAGGACGAATAGACTGATGGTGACCTCGTTTAAATTGCCCTATGATATCAGGTGCGAGGTTATTGGATTAGTCTGAGGTTCATGACTAGGAATTAAATTGTAACTCGCTGTGCATTTTGAATAATTGATTGACTGCATTAATTGAACTGTTGCATCATATGCATAGCCCAATGCAATTGAAACTGAATTACAGGTAAGTCTGTTGACTGTTATGTTGATATTGTTTATCGATTGATTGATTCTTATTGCAAATGATTGATTGAGACCATAGTGACTGAATTGATTGAATATTAAATATTGTAATACTTGAACTTCTATAAAGTGGAGAAAAATGATTAATATATTGTAAAGTCTAGCTAGCTACTAGACTTTACTTCAGGACTCTTATGCGCATATGGTGAATGGCCCCAACTAAACCTAGTATCGGTTGGGTAGGGGATATTGAATAAATATGAATTATGACTGTAAGACTAATGAACTGTGATAACTGTCTTATCAATAATTTTCTTTCCGATAATGACAGTACTGTGATATTGATTTCGTATTGTTTCTGATAACCAATTTTCAAGATGGTTTGGATTGTCTTATTATCGATTTTATTCTGATACTGACGGCATTGAGATATTAATTCTATATTGTTTCCATTAACAAATTGTCATGATGGATAGAACAGTATAAGTCCTAACACGATGGATACTTGTTATGGTATCTGTCAGTGTTACCAGACTAGAAATTGTAAAGGTAAGAAACCAAATGTTACCAGACCTTATTGTTTAAAAGATTTAGACCCAAACCAGTTATTCTGATAATATTCATTGAGTTCTGATTTATCTATGCAATTGTTGTGGTTCAATTGGATACTGTTATTGAGCATTTGCATTCGTCATTTTAAAATGAACTGTTAATTTCTCGTGCGGTGATTTCATTCTGAATATTGATTTTCTTCGAATCCAATAATCTGAGTAGCAATCAGCACTAAGAAATAATTTATTATTTCTCACTCGTTTTTCCTTGTGGGTTACAGGTTTATTAGACGAAGATTGAGAAACGTTTTTGGGATTGTAATTGACAACAGGACCACCTAAAGGTATGGGATTTGGGATTATTTTATCTGACATGGTGCAGAAAATTTATCTAGCATCATCCACTATAAAATGTCAGATAAATATTGTAAATAGATTAAAATGTGGAAAAATAATGGATGCTATTGGCAATGCATAAAAAGATCAATGCCTTATGTTATGTGAATTGAAATGGAAAATAGTTGCGATAGGTCCGTCGCACCTCTGAGATCGGGGGTGTGACAAAGTTGGTATCAGAGCATGGTTATGCAGTGCCAATAATTCATTAGCTGTCGAGTGAACGTCAGTGAGATCGTATTAAGTTATTAGTATTGTTACGAACTCCCTTTCTGGTCTATTAATGCTATCTCTTATATGAAAAAAAAAAATGAAGTGCTACGATATGTTAAATGATATAAAAAGTTAACTGATACGGAAAGTGAATTGAGGACTATAAGGATTTACTTAGAGTAAACATTGTAATGATAGTTACATATGGTAAATGTAAACTATTATAAATATGATATTATCGTTAATGAACTAGTGAAATGAATATGAAAGTTTAGTTCTAACGATCGATTATAATTACTGGTAACATAGTTACTTTTTCATTGAAAATATATTATAGGCTAAATCATATTGTGGTTCACCTTATTAAATGAAAACCGTAACAAAACGATAGATATGTATATGCATATGAAATAATTGATTGTCAAAGTATACTGAATATATAAGTACCTTAGAATTGTTAAACTGAACATTGTATATATTGCGATTGATTTTTCAAGGGTAAACTGAATTATCAAAGTAATCACTTTGACACAGACTACTGATCTCTGAATCTATCTCAGATTTTCGTTTCATTCCTTCTGAAATTGTATTCTTAGTTCTTGACAGTGGTATTGGTTCTAGACACTGATATCAGTATTGGTATTGTTCTTGTTTTTCTGAAATGGATTGTAATATGTTGAGAATCAAAGTGTGAAAATTAAAATCTAGTGAGGTATATAGGGTTCTCTTATTTGATCTTATCGGGACAACCGAACAAAAAAATTTTAATTGAAAAAAAAAAGATTAAGATAGGAAATTCTAACTAAAGTCAAGTGAACTTGACTCCATGCAAGAAAAGAATAGTTATAATTTGTGAGAATAAATATTGATCATCTCTATTGACCTCGATAGAGTGGAAAAAGAGATGAGTATCGGTTATACTGAGAGTGAATATGGATCCTTGTTAAATAATAATATTATAATATATGTATAACATCAATTATTCTAAGTTGATGGAATGATTTTCTGAATTCTATAAACTCATATAGTTGTTTTGATGTATATATTATACAAGAAGTAATAATATTTTAATTGGAATGAATATTGTTCATTCCCTTGACCTTCATGTAGTGAGGGAAGGGATGTATATTGATAGTGCTAGAGAAAATATTTTGATCATTCTAAATAATAATATATAGCATTAGTATGATAGAAGGGATTTACTTGATCATATAAAATCATGGAACTCATGTAAATGTTCTGATAATTAACGTATTTGGAAATGAGCAAATTTTGGTATTATGAAACAGTTTGTTTTTAATTGAAAAAAAAATGGTAATGGGTAATCTTTAAATTCTATTATATGTATACTATGGTTCTTTTAATTGAATATGAATTTTTTTAGGGGTTTATTGGTTAAAAAGGGGCTATATGCAATCTTGAATGATATCGGTTCTGTTAAAAATAAATAAACTTACGTATCTAAAAATGATATTTTGAAACAGTTAGTTTCTAATTGGAAAAAAAAATGTAGTAAGTAATCTATAAAATTGTATGGTGTATGTGTAAATTGTTCTTTTGATTGAGTCTGATTTTTGATGGGTTTATGAGTTAAAGGGGCTTTGGGATTCGTTATTGGTATCATTTGAGTACCAAATAATATTTATATTTATATACGAATACAAGCAAGTTAGGCTAATATGTGGATTGGAAATGTACTTATATATAAAAGTATTGCAAAGGTTATGTGAATAATTGAACTCAAAAAGGATTATCAAAATTATTTGTATTGATGTATAAGCCAATAATATTTATAATAATTGAACATTGATTGTATAATTTTTATTTTATTTTATTGAGTTTGCGTGTCTAAGATTTTGGGGTTTTAACCGAAACCTTAATTTTAACATGGATTAGTTAATAAAATGTAAAATGCATTGCAAAAAATTTTGGAAGAATTTCTAACAATTGTTAAGCATTGCATATGAAAGTAGGGCCGGCATTTTTATTCATAACCAAAAAAAAAAATATATATATATATATATATATATATTATTAATAACCGCTCCTCCAAAACAATTTTACCTATGCCCAAACCGCCCCCCCAGGGGGCGGTTTACCCCCCCACCAACCCGCCCCCAGGGGGGGGGGGCGGTTTATTATTATTATTTTTTTTTTGCGATGATCGATTATTTATAATTATGTTTATAATTTATGTATTTTGTAATATTATGTATTTGTTTATATTTTTAATATGATGGATTTTATGATTTATGAATAGTTTAACAATAACACATGATATGGATAGATAACAATAATTGTTTTGTAATATTATGTTTGTTTGAGCAAATTGAATTTATTTCTTGAATTTTAAAAATAAAGATTTGAATACATAACACATGATATGGATAGATAACAATAATTGTTTTTTTTTTATCTAAGCAATGCACTGATGCTCATTTTAATCTCTTTGTCTGTTAAAGCTTATTTTAAATTTGTAAAATATCCATTATACCCTTTATTAAAAAAAATAAAAATATATCCTTCATACCCATTACTCAATTTATATCCATTATACCATTTATTAAAAAAAAAATATCCATTATGATTTTATGATTTATTCCTTTGTCTTTATTTAAGAGACACCTACGCTTCTTATAATTAACGGAACTAGTAAACTATATTATAATTACAGAATTGCTATAGCATATACCTTTCAGTCCTTGAAATCAAACCAGAAGACAAAATGCTTGTATGAGACTTCTCCTGTGGCAATTGCACTTGCTACTGGTTCATTTCTCGGTGCTGAAAAGTATTTTTTGACATAAAAAATTTCAAATAAGATACTAAAAATCTTAAACTTAATTTTTGAGGCACTAAACGACGTTTTTTGGCGATTCTGATTTTTTCGGATACCCGGCATAAATTCCCGGGTGACGGGCACCACCGTCTCCTCCTCTCCTTTCAGAATTGGGGTCATACGCGTAAATCCGACTTTTCTAGCAAAAGATATGGCCGTTTAAAGTTAAAAAAAAAACGATGTTTCCGACCCTTGATCCATTTTATTTTTTTTTAAGTTATGGCCGTTTTATTTTTTCTAATAACACAAAATGAAATATTTTACTTTTTCTTACAGCTACGAAAAACCTGATCTGAAAAATATTGATCCGGATTATATATTTTTCTATCTAATTTCAAAGAAACATATAAAAAATTTCTAAATTATAACTTTTTTCAAAAAAAATTTGAGCCGGTTTGGGCAGTTTTAACATAATTTTGTTTTGATGGGCAGAGTTGGCGAAATGTAAGTTTCGATGGGCATGGATAAAAATGACGGGTGTTTTGGCATAGACAATGAGATCACACTAATATTTTTTTAATGAGCATCAGTGCATTGCTTAGATAAAAAAAAAACAATTATTGTTATCTATCCATATCATGTATTATGTATTCAAATCTTTATTTTTAAAATTCAAGTAATAAATTCAATCTGCTCAAACAAACATAATATTACAAAACAATTATTGTTATCTATCCATATCATGTGTTATTGTTAAACTATTCACAAATCATAAAATACGATTGTATTAAAAATATAAACAAATACATAATGTTACAAAATATATAAATTATAAACATAATTATAAATAATTCATCATCGCAAAAAAAAAAAAAAAATAGTAAACCGCCCCCCCCAGGGGGCGGGTTGGTGGGGGGGGGGTGGTGGGGGGTAAACTGCCCCCTAAGGGAGTGGTTTGGGCATGGGTAAAATTGTTTTGGGATAGCGGTTATTAATAATATATATATATTTTTTTGGTTATGAATAAAAATGCCGGAAAGTAGGGCATATTTAAGGGAAGCTGAAAATGAGTTTAAACAAGTGAGAACAATTGTTTTAAGGAGTTTTTGAATAATGATTGATGAAATTGTTAAATTTTAAAAATATGTCCAATTGAAATGATGATAAAAAAAAATAGTTGTCCTAATGAATCATGTTCTTGACCAATCTGTACGAGATCTTAGTTCATTGTAAATGTGAGAATAGTAGTTTTCGGAAATGATTCAGTTCTATAGTGATATTCTTTTTCAAGTGTCTATATTGATTATTGTCATATTGACACTGATATCAGTTAATATTTGACTGTATTCCTTCCTTCTGGCTTGAACCATGGAATATTGGTAATAGATAAATATGGTAACCTATATTGTATTTGATACTTTTGAATAATGGTAAAAGAAAAAGACTAAAGTATTACATTATATGTTCATATTAGACTGTCATGTATATATATTGATTTATTTATGGGATATAAGTATTGACTTCCATATTCAACTATATATGTAAAATGACTTAATGAAATATATACCACTCCTATATTGTAATAAATTGTTATAAGTAAACTGTTTATTTTTATAGAAATATGAAGATTGGGGACAAAACTGACTAGTCATCAGTTTTGTTTACTGATATTAAATAATGCAATGCGATTAATAACTCAAATTCAAAGCATTTTTTTCAATAACACACAAATAAATCTTTTAATTTTTTTTATAGCTGCGAAAGTCCTGTCTGAAAGATATTGATCCGGGTTATTTGTTTCAATCTTTCTAATAAATTAAATTATATATTATTTTATCCAATTTCAAATAAACATAAAAAATCTAATATTTAATAAAAATAATTATCTCAATTTCCAAAAAAATGAGAGAACAATAAAATTATGACACACTTGTGGAATTATTTTTTATTTTTTAAAAATAGAAGAATCCAAATATTTTATATATTTATCTAGAAGTAACTTTTGAACTGGGATCTATAACTCAAATTCAAAAAAAAATTAATTTTTTCCAATAACACACAAATAAAATTTTTAATTTTTATTACAGCCGTAAAAAATCCGGTCTGAAAAATATTGAGCCGGATTATTTGTTGTAGTCTTTGTAAAAAATCAAATTATATAATATTCTATCTAATTTCAAAAAACAAAAATAATCTTTCTAATATTGTAATATAAAAATAAATAAATTACATTATTTTCTAAAAACAAAAAAAGATCATGAAAACAAATTTAAAATGAGAACCAGCCTATTATTGGCCGGTTTCTATTAAATTTAAGGACCGACCAATTGGTTGGTTTGGATATTTTTATAAATACTCAAACTTATGTGATAATATTTGACAATTTGTATTTAATTTTGGATATAAATAAAAATCACGGGGTCAGCCCGAAGTTGGTAACTGTTGTGGGTGGGGCCAATGCAGACCCTGATCAAATGGGACCCAAAATAAGTCGGATTAGGTCAATTTGAGAGGTGAACGGATCAAAGGCCCAATAGTCCCCAGAAATGAACAGACATGTACATGCAACTAGAAATACCCCAAAAATGCATGCATAATAGTAAAATCCACCATGCATTACCATTATTGTTTTCCAAATTAAAGTATACTTACAACACAATTGTCCTGCTCCAGCCCTGTTGACTGGTTCGAGAAATGTAGATTAGTTTTTTGTTTTCACTATTACACATAGGAAAGAAAGCTCGTATTCCAAAGTTATTGCAAATTTATGCAACACACCTTATGAATTATTATATCATATATAATTAGTTTAATTAATTGGTTTAATTACTTCTAAAAAGCTGGGCTATATTTATTTTCTCTCTTGGGCTGCTTTTCAAGAACACCACCGACTAATCAAGATTTGATTTTTTTCACCTCTGCTTGGTCTATTACGGGCCGATCCTCTCTCTTGCCAAATGGAGAGTAAGGCATTCTACACGGTTTTGGAAGATTTTGCTACGAATATGCATAGGATGCTGCAGTGCACACCATAGTGACAAATGAATAGTTTAGGTTCGGTTCGGCGGGATAAATAATTCGTGATTTGGGTATAATTCGGGTATAATTCGGGAATAATTCGGAAATGATTCGGTATCACAAGAAAGAAAAATATATATATATATATATGAAACAAAATCGATAAAATATTTTTGAGTCAAAATAAATGTCCGTAATAATTTGAATATACTAGGAAAAAAGAAAAGAGATCTTTGTTCCTTATTTTGATTTGGTCAGATCTTTCCTGGCGGATCTTAAGAGTACTATGAAATATCAAACAAAATCGATCCTTATTTTGATTTGGTTTTGTTTTACGAAAAAATTTCAAATTCAAAATCGATCCTTATTTTGATATATTATTTTGACTTCTGGTCCAAGTTTTCATCATTACGAATTTTTTCTTATTTTGATTTGGTCAGATCTTGTTCCTTATTTTAATTCTTTTGGACTCTGCTATCCCAAATCCATCCCTTCATTTGTTTTGAGATTTGTACATGAAAAACAATAGTTTCTGAGATTTGTGCACTCTAAAAGTTAAAGGGATGGATTGCGCCATCGCCCACGTGACCCCTGTCCTTCGTACGTTTTATTCGCTGTTAATTGCGCCGAGTTTTCCAAATAAAACGCGAATTATTCGTAAAGAAGGTTTTATTCGAGTTTTATTCGCGAATAAATCGGTCAAAGTTCGGTCAACCGTTTTATTTGCTATTCTGTTCGGAATCCATCCAAAAACGTTTTATTCGCGAATAAAACGCAAACTATGTTACTATGGGGCAGACAACAACTCCTGCTTTTGGGTCGTGATTCTTCAAACTCTAGGGTTTCCGGTGCAGACAATCCATTGGGTATGAGCTGTCCACCATTTTCTACAGATCTTGCGTCTCTTGATGTCCCTGCATCTGGGCCCGCTCTCCCTCAGCCAATCACAGTTCCAGAACGTGGAGCTCGTTCTTCTATGGCGAATTCGGGCGCTCTAAATCTAATTTCTGATCCGCCTATTACTTGCCACATCGCATCAGGTGAGTGCGGATAATAGGGATTTGTGGCGATCCTATGTTGCAATTCATCAATCGCCTTTGGTCCAGGACCCGGGTATTAATTCTCAAAAATCAATTTACTCAAAATCATCTACACAAAAACATGCAAAAAAATACATAACAACACAAGAACAATTGTAGAAATAAATTTAAAGAAAGAGAAAGAAAACGTAGAGCTCAAACCAAGTCGTTTACCCCCATGAATATTTGAGAATTTGTGAGAGCTGGTGAAAATATTAGCCCAGATAGATGATGTTCGGAAAATGTCTACCAAACATTTGCTGAGAAATATTGCATAGTTGATTGTATTAATTTCGGATGACCTGGTTGTTTGATTCGCCCAAGGCTTTCATTTGTATCTTAATATATAAATAGAGAATTTCATATGTATCTCTCAACTGCTTGGAAATAATATATTTTTCCTTCTGAAATTCTAAAATATTATATTTATCTTTATAAATTTTGTTACAAA
Source organism: Carex arenaria (assembly GCA_964058825.1). Taxonomy (NCBI): domain Eukaryota; kingdom Viridiplantae; phylum Streptophyta; class Magnoliopsida; order Poales; family Cyperaceae; genus Carex; species Carex arenaria. The sequence goes on along the minus strand of CAXKVW010000483.1, from coordinate 447,006 downwards.
AAAATTTATCCAAATTATTACATTTTCTATTAAAACACATTTTAATTTTATAAAATTCTCACAAATTTTTGTAAAATAATTAGTCTCACCTATGTTTTCCTTACCAGTTAAAATATAACTTAGCAAATAATGAGTAATTATTGAATCAATTGTTCGCTTATATAATTAAATAAAAAAAATGTAAAAAAATTAATAAATATATTAAACACGTCATATATCTAATATCTTCAAATATACAAAATTATAATTTTTATAAACCATTATTTTAATAGATATAAATTATTAATTAAATAAATAAATTATTTTTGTCATCAATTACTAACTAAAATTTATATAAATGTTGGAGAAATCAATTTTATCATAAATTACTAAATAAAAAAAATTGAGTTGGATTCAAATGTCGTGTCTTTCATGTCTCAATCCGAACAGCTCAACTGATCCCCATATAAAATTGCTTGGAGACCAAATTTTATATTTTTTGAAAATTATTTACTATTTTTAGAGATATACAAAAACACTGTTGTTCAGAAGATTCTGGACCCTCCAAAATCAGTGATTTGGTACCTATCTAAAAAAAATAGTAAAACATTTCTCAAAAATATATATAAAATTTGGTTACCGAACATACTTTATTATAAAAATAATGTTGAGTGGTCCAGATTGACTGTTTGGACCTAAAAAATAAAGATAAGAATATGAGGCATGATTGAGACATGAAAGATAGGGACATTTGAAGTTTCAAACCCTACTAAAAATTATTATTTATAATTTTATATTTATCATTTAACTTATAGGATACCGGTATGAACTAGCTAGCAGTTATCCATACTTTATCCAATAAGCTAACTAAAAAAACCTCACCCTATACCAATCTTATCAAATACAATACAAATCAAAAATGGATAAGAGAGTATGATCGACACTCCTATCAGCGTGTTAGAACTTAGAATCTGGCTCTACGAATCTGACAGTTCGGCACACCAGAACAACTCTTTTACTGTTCTGGAACTGCAAAAATAGTTGTTGGCGTCAAACTTCTTTAAATTCAACAGGACAATCCAACGACCGTTTTTAATTCAAATTTGACCATTTTATATACATTTTTTTATCGTTTCGTTCAGTAATATACCAATTTCACTAAAGTTGAAACTAAAGATCTTGCCTTGGGATGTCTTTATAAATATGTTTTTGCGGGGTCCGGGATTGTTTATACATTGCTAAAATACTCTGTTTTGGAGAGAATACAGTCCTATAAATTTCTGTAAAAGATGATGATTTATATTACGGATAAGACTAATTTTATATACATATGATGTGAATATAACAAATAACTTCCCCACCACTGTACGATCAGCCATTTTTTCCAGTGCTCTGCCTCCGCCGATTGTTTTATTATCGAAAATAAAAATAAAAAAATATCGCCAAAGGAGATCGATTTCATAATGAAAATTTTGATATCTAGATAAACCAAAATTGATCATCCCGTCCCACTAATTCAAACCTGTAATCCAGCTAACTTAATTAACTAAGAAAGTTGTGGGATAGGATAATTTGCCCTATCCCACAAATATTTATTTTTCTTAAGAAGAAGAAAAAAAAGAAAATTTTGGGACTGAATAATCTATTCCGTCCCACAATTTTTTTTGTTTCCTCTCTTCCTAGTTAATAGGTTAAATGGAGGGAAAAAAAATTGTGGGAAAAAATAGTTATTAGATTAGCGGGGTTACAGATTTAGATTAGTGGGATGGGATAAATTATCCTGTCCAATGAGATGAGATAAATGATCCCATTTTACCTATATTTCGATTTCCAACAAAAACACCACCCTATTGTGATATTATTTATTTTTATTTTCGATTAATAAAAAAATCGACTGCCGCCCTCCCAACTATCTAGTCGATCCCGTCTTTAATTCTGAATTTGTTAGTTCCTTATTTTGTTTTTGTTTTGCATCCTAAATAAAAAATTATGCAAAAATTGTTATCTACTATGATTATTGATATATAGAAATAATATTAGTTTGAATGTTATGTAACTGATTTAAGTGAGATTAATCAAAAAAGAAAAATATATTTTTACAGTTGGAATCTGGCTTCTGGCCTGGAACACAAACGAAGAGTAGCAATATCAGAAGATATGAGCACCAGAAATGCATTCTTTTCTTCCCAAGCAGTTACAATCCCTCTCAAATCACATAAAAAAAAAAAAAAAAAAAATCCCTGTGAGGGGGGTCTGCCTCTTATCAGAAATTCGGGATACAGCTAGAATTTATACTAGCTAGGAAACCCAGTTGACTCCGTCATAAGTATGAGTTGCTAAATATTAAATTTAACGGACAATTTAGTTAATGTAGTGATTGGCTGTTCTTGTCTAGTCATGTGCGCTTAGACAATATTTCTTATCTTTTTAGATAATTTTCTAATGGACAGTTGACGCAAGATGCGGCCATTCCAGACGCTTAGAATTTAAAACGCCTGGCCATCCAATTTTTATTCATGTGTTGAGATTTGTGTCAAGTGCGGACAGTTTATATTTACTATGTTCTAAATTGTTTGTACGAATTTTTCAAAATAGATTGGACGATTTGAATTGGATTTTGGATTTTGGATAAAATTTGTCGAAGCTTTTTAGACAAAACCCAATTCCATTCGGGACACCTTCCGTACAAATCGTAGAGCCTTGTGCTCTGCGTGAATGATAGAGATGCGACACTATTATATATTCACCAATAAGTCAACGGACATATCACATATCACCACTGGTACCCATGAACTTTGTAATGGTTTCTTATAATGCAAAATCGGTGGCATAGTCCACTTCTTTCAAAGAAAAACTTCAAAAAAGAATTAGACAATTGCTTTTTGAAAGATTAATGGGTTGTTTTCAAAAATTGGCCAACTAAACTACCTGTAAATTGGGTAAATTGTAAATATAATAAGTTTGTTAATAGTCAATTAATATGTGTCAAAGAGCAAGTATTATTTCTTATACTTTTCGGGTAAGAATGAGAAATAAAATTTAAAAGAAAAACATTAACCTAAAATTCATGGTGATTTAGTGGTAGACAAATAGTTATATATAAAGGCTACTCGATATATTATATCTTATCATCTTACAGCAATTAATATCCCACAATTCTAAATGATGACCCTGTAGTAAAAATAAATGGGAACCTGAAACCGCTTCGTATAAATCATCTTACCCAAATGAATGGCCTGCCCAATCAATTGCACTAATAACGTTAAATTTCAAATCCTTTTGTAGAACTACGTAAAAGCCTCTGCCCTATTGGAAAGAATCGAAAGACAGAGATGAGTATTATTGCAGTGCCATAAGCTAACACTAAAACTTCTGGAAAGGCACCGCGACTGGGCACAAGACCACTTAGCAAAACGAAGAGAACAAAGATGCCAAACAAAATGTTACCCCAAAAAGCATTTAGACATCCAAACCAAAATCCTCTCCATCCTAAATATCTGATTAGTGCCTTTATGACCAAAAAATTTGGACAGAGGTGTGGTTGGAGTAAAACAGGCACAACTGCACCGGCAAGACAGACTAGGCATGCGAGCCATTTCGACACTGGTGTCAGCATGACATATACTCCTATTGCAAATGAAACAACAAAACCCTTTGTTGCCATCTTGATCAATGTTAAAGACATTATGATGTACTTCCGTCGGTATATGGGATCTAAAATGGCCAAGGCAGCTTCGATAAGTAAGCACGTGGCTATTATGGAGCAAACAAATGCATAAACTACCATGAGAATAAAGGACTTGAAAGCTAAACTCAACCCAGGGGACTTGTGTCCGGCAAGAATATCAGATTTATATGAGTCAGATACAGTGAATGCTGCTGCAAATGCTGCTGAAGCGATTAGCACAGTACCAATGGCCATGTTTTGGGCCATGCTCTCAATGTTCTATACTATTTTTTCTTTCTTTTGGTCATATTGCAGAAGATATTCTGATACAAGATGATCCCTCCGATTTATACCCAGGCAACATCTGATCAGACCCAGAGTTCGGATTATCATGAGGTTTGGGTTCTGCAAAAGAAAAAGAAAAAGAAAAAACTAAAATGTATTAAAATACGGATTAATTTCGGATAACTACGTACATTGAAATGACAATTATTACTTTGATTTTTTTTCTTTTAGTTGCATTAACCTTTTCAATTTGGAAATTCAACAATTAAACATCAAGAGGACAAGCCTGATGTGAATCATCAGAGTTCATCCTAGGGAATACTAGAGAACTAAATTCTTTAATTACTTTGTGTTCTTTAATTTCCAAACATGTGTGATAAGAAACTTATCACTATGAATTTTCAGTTTTTGTCAAGTTGAAATTGATGTTGTCGTAATAATATGGTTACATAGAACAAGCAGATTAAAGGCTGGTAATCAAATAGTAGGAAATAACTAGACACGGATCGATGACGTGGGTAACCTGCCAATGTTCGAAGCCAACTGATATCTTGGATACGGCAAGGTCAAAAGGTGTCAACCCTTCCTTGTTCATCATACCTAATTGTGCATTTTTGGTCTCAAGAAGACGAGCGAAGATATTTATGTGTTCGGATTTTACAGCCAGATGCATAGCCGTGTCTCCGTTGTTATCCTGGGCATTCATTGCTTTTGCAAATTCACTATTTCTGCAGACCCACTGCACAATTTCCTCCTGTTGGTCTTCCACTGCAAGATGAACAAAGTTTCTGCCATTTTTATCAAGTAACTCGTCCAAGTCAGGACATCGGTCGAAGAGCTCAACCACTACTTTCAGTAAACCCATCTTGACTGCAACGTGCACAGGATACAATCCAGAGGAGTCTGCCACATATGAACAAGCTATATTATTCAGCAATATCGCCCTTATTGCTACAATATTGCCAGATGATGCTGCACAGTGAAGAGGTGTGCTGCCTGAATTGTCAGTGGAATTTGCTAATTCTGGTTTCCAATCTAGTACACCCTGAAGAAAACCTGGTGAAGAACAAATGAGTTATTCATGGGCACAACATATATACTTGGATACTGGCAGCATTATTTTGTTTCATATTTTCAGAGAATTGATCCAGCACTGAGATTTTGTTGAAGTCTCAAAGCCTCACAAAAAAATATTCCAAGTTTCTTAAGCAATTGAGTACATTTATGGATAAATCAAAGGCATAGTGAACAAAAATCTGATAGTATAAAATCACCTACAATATCAGTACCTACGGGAAGTACAGGGGAAAATTTTGGGGTCAGTTGGATGCTATTAGAATTGTAAAGAAATGAAGAATAATTTTTTTTATTGCTTTTGTTATATTCGTAATTAAGGTGTGACTCCGGTTGGGTTTCATTTCTAGTCTCCCCAATTTGTTTGGGACTAAAAGCTTTGTTGTTATTGTTGTTGTCATTGTTATATTCTTCAAGTCTTAATTCTCTAGTTATAGACTACTAGTCCTTGTTGCCATTGTTGTGTTGCCTAAATTACCAAAAAAACGAATTTAGCCTAATTATAGAAGGACAAACATAGGGCTAATTATAGAGACCATGTAATTAATCTTCCAAATATAATTCTAACGGCTATTTTACAAAAAAAAAAAAAAAAAAAAAAAAAAAATAGAGGCCAATATTTGTTTATTAATTGGATGGTTTGGTCAGATCGATGAATGATGAATATTCTCGAAGATTAACTTTATTGCAGGCCTCTTTTCTTTTATATTCTAAACACTCCCCGTTAAGTTGAGATCGTACGAATTGATAAAACTCAACTGGTGTTTCATTACTTTTGGGTACCTGATCTTTTCTCAAACAATTACACACACATAAATATAATACAATTTAATTTGTTGAGCTTAAATGATTAAATAGGATTTGCATCCAGTTTTACCTTTAGAATATACAACCACGGCATGCAGAGCTGTTTGTCCATTTGAGCCTGCATATGCTTCTTGCGACACATCCCCACATGCACGTAATGATTGGATCAAAGAACTAACAATATCATGGTTTTGAAGCAGTATTGCCAGGTACAGTGGAGATATATTTCGGTTGTTGGGGATGCTCACCAATTGAGAAATATAAGGGTTTGCATCTGAATGAAGGAAGTTGTTTACAACAGCTGGACGATTGTAGAGAACAGCCTGATATAAGGCAGTCTCTCCATCTCTGTTCCTCTTTGTCAATATTTTGCCCAGGTCGAGGTTGTTAGCCTCCGAATTGGCGCGTTGGATGAAGTGGGCGACTATGTTTGACCTCCCAGCTTTGGCGGCATAATGCAGGGGTGTCTCCAATTTGTCATTGTCCTTCATCAAGAGGGACCAATTTGTATCACAAATCGCTGTTGCCACATTAAGGTGGCCAAAATGAGCTGCAATATGTAGGACTGTATCCCCACCATGAGTAACTCCTAAGAGGCATCTAGCTTGTAGTTTGGGGTGCTGAAGAGAAGCCTCATCAGCTTCCCCTTCAACGGGGACGGCTATTTGACCCTCTACTTGTATGGGTGTTGGAACAAGCTCTTCTAAGAGAACCAAGTTGCCATTCTTTGCTGCATCATGTAATTTAGGATCTAAAGGAATTCTCCGAGAATTAAGCGCCATCTCTGCTAGCTTGTGACTCCCCTTTCTCTCTCCCCCGAGTTATCACTGTCTCCCTTACCACAAGTGCATTAATTAGACAAATCATATTAATTGTGATAATTAATTATTAATAAAATGGAAGATAGTGGGTATAAATTATTCTTCGGATCCTGTAAGTTCACCAAGTAATTTGAGATAACATCGATTCAACAAACAGTGTTATTTAAATTGGCTTAGAAGAATGGGCTGTCTTGCAGTTTAATTTAGGCATGTGCACCTCATTAATCAATAATTACCTGTACAGATCTGAATTCGAGGTGAGAAGGGATCTTGAGAGAAAACTGAGAAGCCTCCTTGCTTTCTCGTTCGCAAGGCAGAGGATCGCTTCTTCTTCAAATGATCTATAACAGTGCGCCTCTAAATTTTCTCTTCCGAATATAGGGTTTCGTTTGGTGGCACGAGTGAGAGGCGGCTTGGGGAGAGGTGGTGCGAGAGAGAAAGAGGGCGGCGAAGGAGGTGTATTTTTCGGTACGAAATAGAGCGAAATTGAGAGAGAGGGGGAGAGGACCGGAGGCGACAGAGCGAAAAGAAGGGAATATTTTATTTAAATTGACTAGACAATGCTCCATCCCAGACATTCCATAATTTAAATAACTCGGTGTTTGATTAAACAAGTGGACTGACGAATAAATTACCGTCATTTTTATCCATGCCCACTAACCTCTACATTTCCCCAACTCTGCCCAGAAATCTGAAATTTCGTCAAAAATGCCCAAACTGGCCACTAAACCCGCGGTTTCTAATTTTTATTAGAAACCGGCTACTAGACCGCCGGTTTCTAATAAAAATTAGAAACCGCGGGTTTAGTGGCCGGTCGCTCAAAAAAAATAATTTTATATATACGTGTGCACTGTTCCGAAATTTCCTCACAATTCATTTCATCAAATTTCACACTATCTCTCCTCACATTCTCTCTTTCTCCCAGATTTCTCCTTTTCTGCCTGCTTTTGCAAGTAAGTCCCTATATATTATTTTATATTATTCAGTAGGCCAAAATAGTTGTAAATTGATACCAATTGTTATAAGTTGTTATAAATTTATTAGAAATTGCTACCAATTTTATAAATTGTTTCGAAATTGTTTAAATTTATTAGAAATTGCTAGAAATTGGTATAAATTGTTAAAATTAATTAGAAATTGCTATAAATTGTTTAGGAATTGTTTTAATTCATTAGAAATTGGTACCAATTGTTATAAATTGTTAAAATTTATTAGAAATTGGTATTAATTGTTAAAAATTGTTAAAATTTATTAGAAACTGTTAAAATTTATTAGAAATTGGTACCAATTGTTAGAAATTGTTAAAATTAATTAGAAATTGCTACCAATTGTTATAACTTCTTATAAATTTATTATAAATTGCTACCAATTGTTGACTATTGTTATAATTTATTAGAAATTGGTACTAGTTGTTATAAATTCCTACCGTTTATCAGAAATTGTTAAAATTTATTAGCAATTGTTATAAATTGCTACCAATTCATTAGAAATGTACCAATTTTGTTCCAATTGTTATAAATTGCTACCGTTTGTTAGAAATTGTTATAAATTGCTACCAATTGTTATAAATTGCTACCGTTTGTTAGAAATTGTTATAAATTGCTACCAATTCATTAGAAATGTTAATTTTTTTTTTTATAAATTAGGTAGTTTAGTATAGTTTAGTATAGTTATAAATTAAGGTATAATTTGGGTATAAATTATAGTTTGTTATAAATTAGGATATAATTTAGTATAGGTATCGAACTTGATAAAATTTTGTATAATTTCGGATAGTTATATAACTTAGCCTAATTCGAAAATAATGAGTATAAAATAGTATAATTAGCTCATTTTAGCCCATTTTAACGCGTTTTTACACAATTTAAGTTTAGGATGGCTGGAGGTAGAGGTAGAGGACGGCCCAGACGTGCACCACAGGTTGAGGCGCCGATTGACACCACCAGTACCGAGCACTTTAGCCCTCTCTTATGGATGCCCCACCGCGAGCACAGGGTATCATTGGCTTCCGTTGAGGTATGCTAGTTTTTGTCCATATACGAAGTTTAAATTTTGTTGTATACATTATGTAATACTTTTGTTGGCTTTCAACGCAGGACGATTATCTGATGGAGGTCAATTTTTACGTCCCTCGGATGCAGTACTTCTCACAGATGGACCCATATCTCATCCGGCTGGGACTATATCAGATTGTGTCCATCCTGCGGGACACGACTCCCTCCATCAATGCATCTCTCATCGCAGGATTTGTTGAGCGATGGCGTCCCGAGACGCACACGTTCCATATGCCTTTCGGGGAGATGACTGTCACGTTGCAGGATGTGAGTGCCCTCTGGGGTTTGCCGATCAGGGGCATTCCCGTAGGCGGAGTATCTGACAGCAGAGACTTCGCCCATGACATCGATCAGTATTTGGGGGCAGATCCGACACAGCTACGGGCCGATAAGGGGAAGTCCAGTTATCACATGCAGAAGACAAAGTTGCGGCAGCACTTCAGTGCCGGTCTGACGGATGCCTCTAGTGATCTGGAGATTCGGAGGTAATAATAATAATAATAATTTATTTTCATCTGTTAATTAACTTATGTAATTATAATACTAACCATCTTCTTTGTTTTTACAGATACACCCGGGGTTACGTGATGGACCTCTTCGGTACCGTTATGTTTCCTGATGCCAGCGGCGATGGCATCCCCATGATGTATTTGCGACTTCTGAGGGACTTTGATAACCCGCCGGCCTACAACTGGGGTGGAGCTGTGTTAGCTATGCTATACCGTAGCCTCTGCACTGCTTGTCAGGTTAGTTATTATGTTGTTTGTTACTTAATTATTTCATCAATTAGTCAAATGAAAATACGACTTATAACCTCCGAAATACAGGTGAAGGCCAAACAGGTGTACGGGCCGGTTCTTTTGTTGCAGCATTGGTCATGGTCACGGCTACCGGTGGGCCGTCCTATGCCAAATGCGCCAGAGCCAGTTTGGGGACAGCCGCAAGATGATCAGGAGCGATGGCCGGTCTACGGCCACCGTTGGCATGGTATCCACCACTATCGGGATGAGGGGCACGGACGCACCGTAGGTATTAGGTTGGTGCGTTTACAGCTGAATAACCTGGACGAGTCGCAGGTGCAGTGGACACCATACGCAGATCTGTATACGACTGAGGAGTTGCCTCTTCGTTGTCTTGAGGAGCGTGACAGCTGGTGGTACCGAGGCCCGCTAGTCTGCTTCTGGATAGTGGAGCACCACTATCCAGATCGGGTACTTCGGCAGTACGGAGAGGAGCCATTGATCCCAGTGGAGCCGGCATTACCCAGGCAGGAGATCAGGAGACTGCACAAGTAAGAAATTTAATTAATTATCGATAACCTCTAAATTATCTGTTACATTTTCATTGCAACTAACATTTAATTGGCAGGATGTCGCACGCCGGCGCTATGGAAAGAAACTGGCGCCTCGAGTTACCAAATTATTACGTAGAGTCTGAGATTCCGGCTGAGCCTCAGATATATCAGATGCCTGATGAGATGACTCAGACCCCAGGATCTCATCTGCTGAGGTACAGGACTTGGTACTCCAGGGTTGGCGCGGGGTCATTATATCTGAGGGGCGATTATAGTGCATATCTCCGCCAGCCACTGCAAGAGGATCTATCAGGTCACCAGCCTACCGGACGTCGCTGGGCTCGCTGGGTAATTAATCCAACACCTTTATATTATATGTTCATTAAACGGTAATTACATAAATATGTTGACTAATATATGTTTTTTTGTTCAGATATTACTGCCGATTAAGGCCGCTGCGCATGCCATCAAGATGCTCGGGGTGAAGGGCTGGCGAAGAGTTGGATGGAGTCAGTTGCAAGATCATGGCCAACTCATTGAGGATGCCGGATCTGGTGGGCGTCTGATCAGCATGTTGCGCGACGCCGGAGAGAACATCGATTGGCGGGCAGTAGATCCAGACGAGCCAGATGCGCCGGCCGTATTCACTCGGGATATGCCATCTCCACCCCGTGTGGATGCAGAATGGGACTATTATCAGTGGGTGCTGTCTAATTCCGGCTGGACTGCCTACTATAACTCTGAGGGACGTCCAGTGCAGCCACCGGTAAGTCGTATTTGTTATGAGTCGAGTTAGTTCAACTTTTGCCACTAATACAAAAATTTATATTATTATTTGATTTGCAGGGTCCAGCTAGCATGCCACCGCCGCCACCGCCATACGAGTCTGCATCTTACGACCTCGCCGGTAATAGTCACACGAGGCGAAGAGATAGTCCTACTTGTATTTTTCTTTGGAAACATTGGTTTTATTTTGATGTAAAGGCTTTCGGCAAAATCATCTTCATCATTGGCTTGGTGTTTAGGAAACACATTCTCCCATTTATCTTTGCCAGCACCTGACGATTGATTTGGTGTGTTTTTGCTCATCGTTTTTGCCTAAAGAAAAGCAACATAATAAACCAAAGATAATATAAATGAAGTTCTCAAAAAAGTTACAAGTTCATATAATAAGTTCTCAAAATAATAGTTCACAATCACTCTTATGTTCAACTATTTTTCCTGAAACGAAATCCATCTAACATTCGAGACCCAAATGATGGCTTCTTTGATGGCTTTGGTTGCGTATCAGATGGCGCTGCCTGGCTACTAGATGCCCTTGGTTGCCTAAAAGACGAGCTCCTTCTTTGTTGTACAGGAGCACTACTTGGCTCTACCTTCGCTCCAGATGGTGCTGCTTGGCTAACAGATGCTCGTTCTATCCTGAGAGATGATCGCCTTGGCTGCTCTACATGCGCACCCAATGGATCTACTGCAGACATAAACGACCCTGCAGTACGTTCTATCCTGAGAGATGACCTTCTTGGTTGGACAAGTGACGGCTCTGCATGGCTACCAGTGGCCTCTCCTGGCACTGAGAAGACATCTCCCATTGCCTCGGCATACATAATGGATGCATCCAACGAACTTGTGGTTCTGCTACGCCTTGACCCAGATGACCCCCCTGTAAGAATTCGCTCATTTTCTTCCGCAGCTGCTGCATTTTTTGCCTCTACATTTCATATATGTGTCAGTTAAATCATGAAATTATAACGATATATAGGATTTTGTGAGTGTTACGTACCTCTCCTACGTCGGTCGGTAGTTGAACGGCGAGCAGTATGCCCCTTTTGGCGACCGCTCAACTCATCCATGATCATTTTGAGTCGGGTGTGTTTTCTTGGGCCCTTTCTAATCCATTTCTTGTTAGGTATTATTGTAGTTCCATCGTAAAATGGCCATTCATCTGCATTTCCATAAGGGTGAAACATACCATTCCAAGTACTGACAAGATAGTTGACACTATACCAATCAGCAATAAACTGGTTCTCGTCCCAATTTCGTTTTCGACAAACTGCTAACACATGAACACTCGGAATAGATGTTAGTTGGATACCTCTGCATGTGCACTCCATAGTTCTATTTGGCCCACGAGTCACAGTGTACTGGAACTCCCTATGAATAATGTCCATGGTGCCATCAGAGCGCTTGCAGACCGGAACATATTCATCAGGAGAGGAGACTTGGTATCTTCCTTCACCCTGCGTATACGGGACCAAAGTCATCCTTGTTGCTTTCTCCCATCTTTTTCTGAGCTTTTTTTCCACCCGTTCAGACCATTGCTTATTCGCATCGGCTAGTGCCATGGCTCGGGCCCTCCTCTGTACGAACCAGGCATTGCATTTGTAAAATGTTTCCTCAACAATCGCAGCTACGGGCAGTCTCCGGCTCTTCTGGAATACATGGTTCAATGACTCCGACCCGTTTGTTGTCATGATTCCGAAACGGAAACCTCCATCACATGTCTGGAAGATCTTATCATAATTAGACGACTCGAACGGGTCATCAGGCTTTTTCTTGCCATATTTTTTCAAATAAGCATTACACTTTGGATTTAGCTGCACAACATTAGGTAGGAAAATTATTAAAGAAAAGGACGAGAAATTATTAAAGAATTATGTAAGAAAATTTATAAAATGTACTTACCATAGCGAATTCTTCGAACATCTCCTTCAATCTCCTCGGCTTCTTCTTCTTGGCTCCTCATCTGAACCTCTGGCCGTACCACTTGTCTCCTCCACAATTACTTACCAGGTTGGCTGCAATATGCTGTGAACAGAATCTGTGCTTAAAAAGTTCTTCTGACCATCCGTATTCTGGGTTAAGAGCAGCTCTAATTCCTAAGTGTTGATCCGATAGAACACATACAAAAGTGTTAACTCCAATCACTTCGTTCCGTAGCCACTGCAAAAAAAAACCCCATGTTGGACCAGACTCCTTCTCCACAATTGCAAATGCCAGAGGCAGCAACTGGTTCTCAGCGTCATATGCGCAAGCTATCAGAAGCCTCCCTTCATAACGCCCAGACATGAAACATGCATCTATACTGATCACTGGTCTCAGGTATCGAAATGCTGCAATACATGGACCAAACGCCCAGGCTACTGCAACGAAGTGTTCAACACCTTGCATAATTGCACCTGTGCTTTCTCGGATTGGACTGGTTACAAACTTGTACTTTGAGCCGGGATTCTTATCGCATATACCTATTAGTAATTTTGGCAAGAAGCTGTATGAACCCTCCCAACTCCCGAATTGTCGTGCTATTGCAAGCTCACGACCTCTCCACAATCGGTTGTATCTCGGTTCACAGTTGTTGTATTTAACCCTCACACAGTTTGCGACTGATTGGATGCTCATAGCCGGGTCCTTTTTAATAGAATCCTCAATAATATCAGCAATAATGGACGCAGTAAGCATTGCATTGTCTGTCCTTGTGTGATCAGTCCTGCATGTGTGAGGATGGTTTTGCTCTGTGATAACCCATGCATCCTCGTCACCCGTTGGTTGAGCTCTGAGTTTGAAACTGCAATCTTTATCCTTACAAACCACAACCATTCGAGTCTTGTCGCTTTTTTGCCTTTCAACCTCCTGATTCTTATCAACGTGGTACTCGTTAATCTTCTTATTCAGATCAGCTTTGTTTCTAAAATATAGCCCGGCTGCCAAGTCACTACTGTACGTGATTCGGGCACCGAAAAATCCGATATCAGCTTCTTGAAAGCCAGATGTATCATTGAAGCATTCAAACGGGTGCGTGCTGGCCCTGCCATTGAATGGGTTGATACGAACTGATCCTTCTCCACCCCCCGAAGCACCATCTTCACGTAAACCCTCCAAGTGGTCCGAATCCCATTCTCCTTCATATTCATCCGCCGTTTCCAGTGTATATTCTGGAATTTCATTCATGTTTTCAAAATCCGACCCGGCACGCTCATCTACTGGTACTGGTAACGGTCTGGGGTGAGGTGGTGATTTTCTTAGTGGTGATTGAGGTAATGGCAATGGAATTGTGTTATGGATTGGTGGTTCAGGGGTTGGCTCGAAATATGGACCAACGGGGGTGTATGGTTCGGCATATGCAGTAACGGGGTTGTATGGGCCCATGTCTGGTGGTGAGTGTGGTTGGAAACTTGGACCAGCTGGGGTGTATGGGTCCATAACTGGTTCTGGGTGTTGTTGGAAACTTGGACCAACAGTGGTGTATTGTTCTATGACTCGTTCTTGTCCATAGTTTGGCGCTACCGAATTTTGTCCCGAACTACTCCCACTTTCGTCTTTTTTAATTCTCTTCACGTACAGTTCCATAAAAGAAAACCCCTGCTCCTTAAACTTGTTGCACAATTGACTCCAAAAAGGATCATTATCTATCGGAACTTGGATATACATTGGTCCGTTCATGGCTCGGGTTGACAGCTTTAAGTCACATCGATTCGGGTTAAAACCCACACAATCATAAATTTGAGACTTCAAGCCCGAAAGGGAGGTACCCTCTTGAACAACAAAAGAATGCGATGGCGGTTTGGAGTAATATGCTCCTTGTGGACTATGTAGAAACTTTCCATTATAATGTAATGTAACAAGCAACGCCATGACCAACAAACTACATTGTCGTAAATGATAAACATCTTTCAAGTAATCTATTTTTTATTCATAATCCACTGATAAATAATAATAAAAAAAATAAAACGTTACTGTACAATGTTTACTATACAGCGTTTACTGTACAAAAATTGCTGTTCAAATGTTACTGTAGACATAATACTGTACAAATTACTGTACACAAATTACTGTTGACAAAATACTGTAGAAATTACTGTTGACAGAATACTGTAGAAATTACTGTACATACGTAGTGTACAAAAATACTGCAGGTACTGTACAAAAATACTACAGGTACTGTACAAAAATAATACAGGTACTGTATAAAAATACTATACGTACTGTTCAAAAAAATACTGCAGATCACTGTAGATTCGCTTCTTCGCGTCGTTCTCTTTCTCTCCTCTTTTCTTCTTCTCTAAAAATGGGGCTACTGTACGTTTTGAGAGAAATCGGCTATTAAATAGCTCTGGCCGAAATTAAACATGGAAACCGGCCACTAAACCCGCGGTTTCTAATTTTTATTAGAAACCGGCGGTCTAGTAGCCGGTTTCTAATAAAAATTAGAAACCGCGGGTTTAGTGGCCGGTTTGGGCATTTTTGACGAAATTTCAGATTTCTGGGCAGAGTTGGGGAAATGTAGGAGTTAGTGGGCATGGATAAAAATGACGGAATAAATTAAGTACTTCTACGAGCAAAAGTTTTTTAGTTAAAAATAAGAAAACTTTACAAACTATGCAAAATATCGGTCTAAATCAATGCAGAAGCGGATTTAGAATTTTTGTCACAAGAGGGCAAAAAGATATCTAGTTCATTTAAATAGCTAATCAGGTTTAAACTCATTAAATAATTGAATAATCAATATATTGATTTATACTTTTTAATATTTTGACTTATAATTTATGACATTCTAACATATAATTCTAATTATCAATCATAATTAAAGCAATGTATTTTAATTTTAATTCTAAATGTAACCCGAATTACAAATAAAATATCTAGAGAGGAGGCAAAAAAATTTTCAGAAAGAAGACAAAGTCGATTGAAATTGATAAATTTTCACTGAAACTCAAAATCTAGAGAGAGCCAGTTGTCCCTCTTGGATCTATATGGGTCTGCCTCTGATTGAAGGCATTGGTTTCACTGTCAAAATGATCAGAAGGTATGAGCACCACAGATGCATTGTTTCCAACAAGTTACAACATCTCATGTAACCAAAATTAAAAAACACAATTCTTCCCAAAACATTTGAGCATAAAGAAAATTAAAAGAAAGTAAACAAAATACACCACAGACTTCTGGCAATGCCTCGTAAATCAAACCTGCCACAGACTTCTAGCTGTGCAGAATGATTTCCAAATTCGTATATAGCGAGTAGCTCCTAATGTAGGGGGGCAAATCCCCGAATCGCTTCGTACTCTGGGGCTTCTGGCCGATGCACGTAAAAATTGTAAAATGAAACGAAAAATATATAATTCAAGTAAACATATCTCCATTCTTATATAATGCACGTAGTTGTCCTGATCCGCCAACGGCTGAGATCGAATGATGAATTTTCAGATTTAATATCAGCCCTTCAATCACATAATCTGTCATCTTTTGATTAAATGCATCTATTTTATGTGTATAAGTCTAAATTTAATTAAAATCATACTCGCTACACATAATGCCACACAGTCAATTAAATTATATTTAAAAATTAAACCAATCTAAATCAAATTTCCTTAACAGCTAAGCACCGCCTCCAGTATTCATTTCCTTTCCTTATGCATCTATTTCCTTAATTATGCCTTCCCTATTTCCTATTTCCAGTACAAGTCTAAATTGCAACGCACGGCCCTATTTCCTTATTATAATATGCATCCAGTATTATCTCCATTCTTATATAATGCACGTAGTTGTCCTGATCCACCAACGGCTAAGATTAAAATATGAATTTTCAGATTTAATATCAGCCCTCCAATCACATAATCTGTCTTCTTTTGATTAAATATATATATTTTATGTGTAGAAGTCTAAATTTAGTTAAAAATATACTCGCCACACATACTGCTATATAGTTTGTCATAATTAAGAATGGATCTCTAACGATATGTTTCCTTATTTCTTCTTAAATCTATTTTTGATTCATGTAATTAAATTATTTCCTTATTTCTTCATTTCTCTTATTCATGAATTTATAGCATATCGTATGAAATAAATGGATTTATTGAACCTGCAAGTTCTAAAAATATTGTACAGAGAATGAAAATTTTCAAGAAAAAAAAATATATGATTTTATGAGACATGCATATAGTAGAGTATTCATAAATATGAGAGGATATGGGAAATATTGTATCTTTTTATTATTAGTTAAGAGGATATAGGAAATATTGACCTTCTAGCCCAGAAAAGATGCAGCTTAATTAATTATTTTTTTAGCAGGTTAACTAAATTCGTTTATTATTCTAAATGAAGATTATCAACTTTTTATCGAATTATTGCCCTCTTTAGTTATTATATGATTTGAGTAATATCCCAACAACATAATTCTTTGGCAGATTTTTTTTTAAAGGCAGAGATTGCCATTCTTTGGTTGGTTAAAACTAAGAAAATACTTTATGCTCGTTGTTTTAATGTGTGCATTTTCATAAATATTGTTCATTTTTTTATTTTTTAATTAATATACTTTTCGTATTTGTTTGTTCATTTTCATAAATGTTACATTATAATGAAGAGGATCACACTAACAATGATACTTCAAGAACTTTTTTCAAGTTATATTTGATCTATTTTTTCCATTTGTTGTTCTTTCATTGTTATTTATTATTTGAATTTCTATTTTTTGTGCGTGCCTTCTATTTTTATTTTTCTTAATTTTGTGTAAATGTCAAACAAAAAGATATCTTCATATTATATTCAATTTTATAATATGTTTTCGTTGCAACGCACGGGCACAATACTAGTAATATATAATATATCTTAGAAGACCTCAAAGGGATCAAGTGATACCTCAGCTCAATGGTTGCGAGGCCGACTTGTTCCATACCAACAAGTCGGAGCGCAGTCACTCGGTCTTTTCTTAGCTCTAACCAATGCATGCGGGCGTGAAATATAATATATATATAGAGTCCAGCTAGCGTTAAAACGTTTGGATGGAGGAGCTTATCCAAACGAGTCCAGGATCGTTAGATTGGTTTTTAGATTTGTGCATCATTAGCGATCTAATGAGATGGAACGGAATGGAAAATTTAAAATAGTGCTCCGTTAATTATTTTTTTCTGTCCCTCTTCTCCCCTTCTTTTCCTCCAGCTCTGCGTCACCCATCCCATCTCTCTCATTCTCTTTCTCCTCCGCCCCTGGTCTCTCATTAGCCTCCATCCCAACCCTGCCATCTTCTCTCCGGCGAGCACCTCCATGACTCCGTCTCTCAACCGCAACACTCCTTCACTGAACTTGAGGTTTCACTCCTCTGCCCTCTTCCGAATATAGGGTTTCGTTAGGTGGCACGAGTGAGAGGCGGCTTGGGGAGAGGTGGTGCGAGAGAGAAAGAGGGCAGCGAAGGGGGGTGTATTTTTCGGTACGAAATAGAGCGAAACAGAGAGAGAGGGAGAGGACCGGAGGCGACAGAACGAAAAGAAGGGAATATTTTATTTAAATTGACTAGACAATGCTCCATCCCAGACAAATTACATAATTTAAATAACTCGGTGTTTGATTAAACAAGTGGACAGACGAATAAATTAAGTACTTCTACGAGCAAAAGTTTTTTTTAGTGAAAAATAAGAAAACTTTACAAACTATGCAAAATATCGGTCTAAATCAATGCAGAAGCGGATTTAGAATTTTTGTGGCAAAAAGATATCGAGTCCATTTAAATAGCTAATCAGATTTAAACTCATTAAATAATTGCGTAATCAATGCATTGATTTATACCTTTTAATGTTCTTATTAGTAATTTATGATGTTCTAACTTATAATTCTAATTATCAATCATAATTGAAAAAATTTATTTTAATTTTAATCCTAAATGTAATCCAAATTACAACTCAAAATCTAGAAAAGGCCAGTTGTCCCTCTTGGATCCATATGAGTCGGCCCCTGATTGAAGGCATTGGTTTCACTGTCAAAAACCGCTTCTTTGGTATTGATTAAAAATGAATCTCAGGAAGGATAAAGGAAAGGTAGCACATTTTGACTAACAAAAAGTTCCAAAACTGTTTAGTTCTAATAAAGTTTTTTTTTTTTTTTTTTTTTTCTGACAGTGCGTATCTTCGCAGATACTCCTATTCTACTGGTGTATCCTCACAAATTGTGTCGTTTTAAAATGCAGACATGGTGAAAATAAAATTTTCACAGAAACATGATTATTTGATGTTTTTTAAATGGTAAAAATAAAAATTTCAGGCGGTTCAGTCTGTGATATGCATATCCTTATAATCTCAACGCCATAAAAAACACTTGGATTGATAACTTTCCAACAATAAAAGAATCACTATTAAATCAAGCATGTGGAAAATGATTCAAATGAGATCAAAGCAAAATAAAAAAAATAAAAAATTACCGGAAGAACTTGGCTTCTGGCCCTGAACACAAACGATGACCAAGAGCAGCAAAATGATCAGAAGATATGACCACCACAGATGCATTGTTTCCAACAAGTTACAACATCTCATGTAACCAAAATTAAAAAAACACAATTCTTCCCAAAACATTTGAGCATAAAGGAAATTAAAAGAAAGTAAACAAAATACACCACAAACTTCTGGCCGTGCCTCATAAATCAAACCTGCCACATACTTCTAGCTGTGCAGTATGATTTCCAAATTCGTATATAGCGAGTATCTTCTAATGTAGGGGGGCAAATCCCGAATCGCTTCGTACTCCAGGGCTTCTGGCCGGTGCACGTAAAAATTGTAAAATGAAACGGAAAATATATAATTCAAGTAAACATATAATATATCCTAGAAGACCTCAAAGGGATCAAGTGATCCCTCAGCTCAATGGCTGCGAGGCCGACTCATTCCATACCAACAAATTGGAGTGCAGTCACTCGGTCTTTTCTCAGCTCTCACCAATGCATGCGGGCGTCAAATATAATATATATATATATATAGAGTAAATCTAGAGTGTGACGTGCTCACCAAGAGAGTTTGGTGAGCACAATTCCAAAAATACATCGAATCGGCTTCAAATGACGAATCCAAACCGTTGAAATTCATGTCCTTCGTGAGTGATGCATGTACATGCACAACGGTTTGGATTCGTCATTTGAAGCTGATCCGATGTATTTTTGGAGTTGTGCTCACCAACCCCTCTTGGTGAGCATGTCACACCCTAGATTTACTATATATATATATATATATATATATATATATATGAGTAGAACTAGGGTGCTCCTAAGTTCACCCAACCTCTTGTGAACTTGACTCTAAAATATATCGAATCGACTTTAAACGATGAATCTAAACCATTGAAATCCTTCTACCTAATAATTGATGCGTCTACATGTGAAAATTTTAAAGTTTCGAATTAATTTAGTATAGAATCAAGTTGTCAAAGGAGTCCAAAAAATGAATGCATTAAAATTAATTTATAAACCTTAAACTTTTGACCACTTGACTCTATATTAAATTAATTCGAAACTTTAAAATTTTCACATGTAGAGGCATCACTCATTAGGTAGAAGAGTTTCAACGGTTTGGATTCATCATTTAAAGTCGATTCGATATATTTTAGAGTCAAGTTCACAATAGATTTGGTGAACTTAAGAGCACCCTAGGTCTACTCATATATATATAATATCCTAATATAATAATGATAATAATATAATAATATCCTAATGATAATAATATAATAATATCCTAATATTATCTATATATCTTATACATATCATTAATTACACTACTCCTAGAATACGGTAAATTTATTGTTTTCAGGGTTTATGCAAAATCTATCTACAGTGTAGAAAGGATAAATATGGCATACAGTCTTTATGCAATTATTTAATTAAAATAAATATGACAGGTCAAGTGGTCGACTCGTGAAATACGCTACGAAAAAGTAATTCAGATATCCCACACTTGTATACTAAGCGGGAATTGTGTGCAAGAGCCTCCTTGGACGGATAGCCTATGGGGTCCTTGCCTACACCGGTGGAATTGTCCTCGGGATCGGTCCACGGATCGAAGTCCAAGTAGGTCTGGTGACCTGTAATTCGTAATTTAATTTAATTAAAATATAACTACTTCACGGAACCTCTCCCTCATTTTATTTAATTTTAACTGCGGTTTATTATATTCAATTGATATGGTCAATTTGACGTGTCCGGCTTAGTCAGCGGTCCGGATTGAGCGTAATTAATTTGCAATGGTTTAATTTAATTTAATTTATTTTAATTTGAAGATAAATTATTTGTTCAAATTTTTAATTTAAAGATAAATTGTTTTACATAATTTATTTTGTCGAAATGTTCATATGGTAGTTATGTCATTTTCCATTCGGTATCTATTACAAAAATTAAAGTAATTCCTTTGTTTAAATTCGGGTTGTATTTTATTAAGCAAAACAAGTTGAAAAAAATTCTATTTACAGATCTTCATAATTGAAGTTAATTATAGTACTCAAATTTTATTAACATTCTTATTCGAGAAAAATGTACGTTGTTTAACTACATATATATTTTTAATATGTATATAAAATAAAAATACGCTTTGTTAATTAATTGCGCTAAATATTATAGTTTAAAAGTTTATATTTAACTATGAAATAAAATAAATAAAAATATGTTGTTAATTAATTGTCCTTATTAATTTAACAACATATTTACATTTAGATTTTTATTTTGAAAAATGTAATTATTTTATTATATTTAATTACGGTTTGGGTGGTGTTTTAACGTGTCATATAATGAATGGCTCATTAAAATTTTATATACAAGTAGAGAAGAAAATTTGTCACGGCGTGACTAGTCACGTCACGGAACGTCACATCACTTTAACGTCACGTCACGTATGTCGATTACGTGACGTGACTCGCGTGATGTATGACGTGATCATTCGCGTGACATGACCACATTCCCGTGAAAATATACGTCACGTCACATCACGCAAACCAGTTACGTCACGTCACGGTATGAAATATAGAGTATTCAACTTTTTTTTTATGTATAGAGTATTCAGATTTTTACTTTAGTGTAAATTCAGTAATATTGGTACTCATGTAGTACTAATTTTTATTTTCTTTAGTTTAGTCTAATGAATGTTTGTAATTTGAATTTTTAAAGTAACGTCAAATGCAACATTTCTTAAAAAATAATATTTACAACATTATTTACTTATATAAGAATTTTTTATATTTTTTTCTAAATTTTCAACAATTTAAATTAAAATATAAAAAAATTGACATGACTAATTTACGTCACGACACGTCACGTCACGTGTGATCACGTCACATATGGTCACGGTGTGACTACGCGTGACATGACCATTCGCATGACGTGACCATCCGCTACCATTTTGGTCACGTCACGTGAAAAAAAAAGTTGATCACGTCACGTGACCAAATCACGGCGTGTTTGTCACGTCACGTCACGGCGTGTCACGTATTTCCTTCTCTTAATACAAGTGTTGTATAAATGGTCATGCGTATTTATATGTCATATAACTTCAAAAGTATAATTGAAAACCGTAATATATTAATATTGGTTTATATACTAAGTTTAAGTCATATGATTATGTTATTTTGATGTTAATTAGTAATGTTATCGATATAAGTTGTATGTACATAACTTAATGCTGATTAATTAAAAGTATGTGAGTGTGTTCTATTTAAGTTGCATTATCACCGGTAATTAGATAAGATTTCTTCATTTTTATCTTATTTAAAGAAGGTAGCCAGTTAATAATTAATAGTACATCAAATGTTTAATTCAATATGAATTATCTACCGGTATATTAAATTGCACTCCATATACAATCTTATTTGTCATTTTCTATCCTACGTAATATTAGTTGCAACTAATATGTTAAATATATCATACAATAAGTATCGTCTTAATAAATTTGTTAAAATATATTAGATATTCCGTTAATTCCTTAGTAGTAAATATCAAGTATAATTGTGTACATAATCTACATTTAATAATTTGTTATACATGTATGATACAAATATTTAACATATATATACTAATTAAGCATATAATGCAAATTGTCAAAATTTTAATAAACTAGATATGATGATTATATCTAGTTTAATAATTACACTTTTTAATATCACAATTGTCATCCACATTAAAATTATCAATTTAATTTCGGTTAATGACATGTTTTCGAATTATTTCGATAAGTCCGAGCCTAAAACAGAGGCCCAATTCAGATTTAATAATTTCAGCCGAACCCAATTTCTCATTTCAAATTACTCAACATTTTACACATAAGTCCCTCATAGTGGGATATATTACCAAGGGTCCCCATTTTAACCAATTTGTCCCTTAGGTTATAATCTTAACACCATTACTGAAACTTCCAAATTTCACCTTCAATCTTAAAGAAATTCCGAAAGGGTCCCTGTCAGTTTAACAAGAGAGGTACCAATATCATATTTAGCTTCGGTGCCACAGGTACTAAGGTTTAGAGGGGAGTCTTTACAATTCAAAAAGAGATTTCAAAGACAACAAACATAATTCAGAATAGAATCCCAACAAATCAAGTTGCTCAAACAATCAATTCACACACAAAATTCAAGAGAATCAAGGGCTCATCTCAACCAGTGTTATCAGAACCGGACCGAACCGGCTGGTTCAGCCGAAAAAATCGGGCCCAATCACATGTTCGGATCGGTTCTTTAAAAGGATCGTTTATGCTTTTGGACCGTTCAAACCTGATTAAACTGGTCGGGTTGTATTAAAAACTGCTGAACCAATTTGATAAAAAAGCCGGTTCAAAACAAATTCAGATTTCACAAGTTTCTCCTTTCCCTTCGAAGCTCGTTGTATTTTATTCACTCTGTCACTCGTTGAGATTGAAGCAAGACTAATCTACTACAAGCTACTGGATTATAACATATTTGATTTGACTTCTTACTCTTTTTTCGATTCTCTAATCTTCTCTGCAGAAGACCATGACATGGTGGCTCAACCTCAATGCTTCAAGGTTTCTCATTCTCAAGATTTAATTTGAAACGAAATCACAAGAAAAATTGCCCAGATCAAGTAATGTAATCTGATATAATTAGTGAAATCAAATTTGTAAAACACTTAATATTTGAGTTAATTTTGTTAAATTTCTTATTGCATTTAAGATGTTTGATGAAATGCTCAAACCAAGTAAAATTTTAGGTGAGAGCAATGGAGTTGATTCTTTGACATTTAATTCTCAGATTTGATTAATATCTTAGGCGTAATTGTGTTTTATTCATTCAAACACATTTCTATGTTCTCACCAGATTCGATTAATATCTTAGGTGAGAGCAATAGAATTGTGCCATCAACTCATACCAGTTCAAAAAAGATGCTTTTAGTTTTGGTTAGCACTTTGGTTAAATTTGAACTAATATATGGGGTACATATTCCATTAGTTGCTTGTTTCATACTTGAACTAATTTTATAATTGCATTCTATTTTGTACGTTGAATTTTTTACGCCTTATAATTTAATTGCGTACTGCCGCTGTTTCGCAACTATAATTAGTGTTGTTACTGTTATGTTACTGTTTTGTATGCTCACCAGAACATAATGAATAAGTACCTCAATTACCAGCATTGAGCTTCTCAATTTATATGATAAGGATGTTGGCGTTCATATCACAAGAGCATGCTAAGTAAAATAATAAAAAATTAATTCTCATTGCTGCCTCTACATGATTCTTGCCTCTTTTACCATTTCACCCCATCAAAATAAAAATAAATTGCAAGTCAGTCAATCCGCAGTTGAACCGGTTGACCCACTGGTCCGACCAATAAACTATTGACCCAGAGCTTCACTGGGTGGATGTGCGGTCCGGTTCTGATAAAACATTGATCTAAACATATAAATTCACAAGTAAAAATTACTTAAACAAGCGATTACTAACGTCACACGACCAATTTCAAAAACAAAATCCAATCCAATGACAAATCAGCGATTAATTGCACACAAGTCAAGGGTTTCAACCCGATTCGCAAGCAAGGAGGTGAAAAAGAGATTTACCTAATGAAAGGTTTTCAAATCTGTGTTGTCGCGAAAGTCGGTACCACAGCCATGGTCGGTTGTTGCCTTCTCCACCTCTCTACTTAAAATGCCAATACCAAAGTGCTTTTTGTTGCCTCGCCTCTCAGCCGTCTTGAAATCAACAAGCAACAAAGAAAGGAGAAACCACCATGCCCAGCACCAGCACCAGCACCAGCATCAGCATCAAATTTTAATAAAATTTCTATCAAAGTTTTTATAACATTCTATTTTCTTATAAAGTTTCTTATTTCTAACATGTCTAAAAAAAATTAGTATTCTAACTAGCTATTTATAATTTCAATTTTGGTAATTTGTAAGTTCGTGTTCGATTAGCGACGTTTTATATAACCCTAATTATTTTATCTAGTTTACTAAAAATTTAATTAGCTTGAAATTATTTAATAGTTAGTTTAATTGATTAAATTAAATTTTCCAAACTATAACATATACACTCCTTGTCTAAGTGAGATACTGATTCCGATTGCATCTTGCACATGATACATCTGTTCGTGAGACTCCATCCGCGTTTGATTAAGTTATCCACTATGAATCTTGTTAAATGATATTAACCATGCCGAAGACTTTAAATCTTGGAGGCACTTTCAATTATTTATTGTGATTAATTTGCACTTTTGATTTTTCTTTCACGAGTGCAGCTTAATTTGCACAAATTAATTTCAAATTTTACGACTTCTGGCGTGCTGCGTGCATGTATTATTTTAGAAATATAACATAATTAACGATTCACATTTATTATTTCTAGTTTTGATTTCCATATAAAATATTAATGACAAAAAAATTATGATCATCGATCGCGAGACATGAAAAACATAATAAACTCCTCTTATAGTCTAAACTGAGATGAGTTTGCTTGTAATTAATGTTCTAGGGATGCACCAGTTATTAACAGAATCTTAATGAAATTATATTTCTAGAGATCTCAAGGTACTAGTGTTCGAATCTGTATCCTCTGCATTAACTCAGAATTTGGGTTAATTCATCTCGGCTATCCGAGCAAGATCCGAGTAAATCCGGTTCGAAGTGAAATGCACGAAGTCCTTTTAATATTCATGCCAACCCATATCGGATGATCCTGATTCATTTTGCATTAACTCATGGATTCTTAAATCTGTCAACATGCCCGAGAGAAAAAAAAACAAACTAAATATTATTGATATATTCATTAATTTATTCGTTAATTTAATAAATTATTTATTATTTATTATTTATTAATTAATTAATTTTGTTTGCTTGCCATGGTAGTCTGACCGGATCAAGGTTTTGAGACTTTATTTGTTTATTTCTGGAAGCTTCAAAACAGATTGGAAATTGTACATTGAACCAAGTAAAATTGTCAAACATTTTCTATGTTAATTATTTGCATAATAAATTGTGGATCCATATCTTGTTTCATCAAACCTTCAGGCCCTGACAAGGCCTCCCTGGCACATTTTAATTAGGCTCCGCGAGCCTATTTTTTTTTTTGAAGGTTAACAGCAAATGCTGTCAACTTTTGTATTGATTAAAAAAAGTGTTCAGATTATACATGACCTTAGCTAATATTTACATTGGCCCAATATTTACAAATATACTCACACCCTAATTTTCGACTTAACCTGCTACATAACTCAAGCTCCTTCTTGCTCTATATAAACAGTAGCCAATTATTAACGTCCACCAGAGCAACTTCGATGAGTCTACTGTGCGGCTTGGTGTCACCCGCAAAAGTTCGTCTGTTTCTTTCCTTCCATAATGCCCAGGCTCCTGCTGCCCACAGTGTGTCCCATACTCTTCTTGCTGTTGGATCGAAAGTCCTTCGACCCTTCAACCATGCTTCACAAACACCCATCGTTGCAGGCCTTTGCATATTCATCCTCCTACAGATACCCCGCCAGAATGACCTGGCGTACATACATTCCCAAAAGATGTGCTCGCGTGTTTCCATTGCCCTGCTGTTGTAGAAGGGACAGCCCAGATCTACTGGACATGCTCTCGCATGGAGAATTTCTTGTGTGAGCAGCTTGTTATCCATGAGTAGCCAAATGAATATCCTCACTTTCATGGGTGCTTTTATTGCCCACAACGGCTTATGATAAGCACTTACCATTCCTGTATCGTGAATAAGTCTGTATGTTGAGGAGCACGAGAAAAGGCCATTAGCATTCCATCTCCAGTTTAGTTCTCCGTTCACCATTTTTATTGAGCAAGTGTATAGTGGCAGGAGTGATGTCAGATCTTTCAGAAAGAAGCTGGTTGGAGGGTTTGCTTGCCATGTGATTGGATCAGTGACTCGGTATAATTGTCTTACTGTTTCTACCCATTGGCCTTCCGGGTGTCTCTGTATCCACCATAGCCACTTTACCAGAAGAGAATCATTCTGTTGTTCCAAGTCCAATATTCCTAACCCACCGTTTTTTTGTAATGCATAAGTTCTATTCCAGTTTACCAGGCAGTTTATCCCCTTACATTCCTGAGTTCCCTTCCACAGAAAGGCTCTCCTCATTCTGTCTATCTGTCTAATGACTCCCTTTGGCAGCTTTACTGCCTGCATAAAATGGAGTGGTAGAGCTGTCAGAACCGATTTTACTAGTGTCACTCTTCCTCCGTAAGAAAGGAGGTTTGCTTGCCATCCTTCAATTCTCCCCCTTACCGTCTGGATCATGTTTTGGTAGTGGATTTTGCATGGTTTCCTAATTGTGAGTGGTAGGCCCAGGTACTTAAGGGGTAACTGTGCTTCCGGTGCCAGTAGTATATTGGCTATGATCTGTACCATTCTTGGCTTAACCGCGATTGGGATAAACATACTCTTCGTTCTATTAATTTTGAGACCTGAAAGACTTTCATAGAGTTTTAGAATATGTGCGATTACCTTTAAGGTTGTTGGGTGTGCCTTCGTGATAATCACTGTGTCATCTGCGAATTGGATTGCCTTAGTTGGGAGAAACACCCTCGGTCCCATTTCTGGTTCCGCATTTCTCAAAAATCTGTTGAGTGAATCTGCCACTAGGATGAAGAGCATCGGCGATAGTGGGTCACCCTGTCGCAGCCCTCTTCTGTGAGTGAAAAAAAGGGTCAGCAACCCGTTAACTCTAACTGCGGACGCTGAAGAGTACATGATTTCAACCACCGCTGCCATCCATTTTGGTGGGAATCCTCTTTCTATTAGGAGATTGATCATAAAGGACCAATCTACCGTATCGAATGCTTTCTCAAAGTCTACCTTGTACAACACTGCCGGGAGCTTTTGTTTGGAACAGAAGATTAGTAATTCCCGCGTGACAAGGAAGGATTCCATCAGTGACCTGCCTTTGATAAATGCAGTCTGACTGCTCAATATCAGGGTGGATAGGTATGGCTGTAGCCTATTGCTCAGGATTTTTGTTGCGATTTTTACCACCGTGTTGATTACACTTATTGGTCTATAGTCTGTGATAGTTGTCGGGGTAGATTTTTTCGGGACTAATGCTATGGTTGCCCTGTTGATCCCCCGCATTGTGCCACCTTGTTCAAAGAAATTCGTTATCAAGGTCACCATGTCTCTTTTGATGATCTCCCAGAATTCCTTATAAAATTCAATTGGCATGCCATCCGGGCCACTCGCCTTATATTTTGGCATCTCCTTAATTGCCGAGAAGATTTATTGTTCTGAAATTTGGGAGTCCATGCTCAAGAGGAGATCCGGGAAAGCTGGCCCCACCTTACCAGACAGGTTGAACGGTGTATCATGTGGAACTTGGCGACCTAACAGTGCTTCAAAATGGTGATAGACGTGGTTGCTTAGGTCATCAACCCCTATTTGTTGGCCTTGCTCTGATTGCAAGCCTGTTATAGAGTTGACATTCTTTCTCCCATTAGCCACAGCATGGAAAATTTTTGTATTTTTATCACCCAATTTAAGCCATGCTGCCCCCGACCTTTGTTTCCACCGTATTTCCTTATCTCTCGCTAGTCTGAATATATTCTCTCTGAGCCAAATTCGTAGGCTGACTTTAATTGCATTAAGTTGCCTAGCTTCCTTAACCCTGTCCAACTGTTGCATGACCCATTTGGATTTGGTTAGGTGTGTATCTGCACTTTGAAATTTATCATGTGCCCAAGCAGCGAGCTCTCTCTGAGTTGCGCTGATTTTCCTTCTCAGTTTGCTGGCATGTGATCCTGTAGTGGGGTTTGTTGTTGACCATGCCCTCTCTACCACTTGATGAATTTCCGGGTATTTTAGCCAGAAAAGTTCAAATCGAAACGGTCTCTTTCTCTGATGGATGTGCGGCTTTATGTGGAGGTAGAGTGGCGCGTGGTCTGATGCTGTTGCTGGTAAGTCTCTCAGAGTATATGTGCTACCGTTGTGTTCCCAGTGGTGGGAGACTAGGGCCCTGTCCAGTCTAGAGAATGTGGGGACTGGTCTCTTGCTTGACCAAGTGAAAGTTCTGCCGTGTAGCGGAACGTCAATTAGTCCCAGGTTGTCAATTAAATTGTTAAAAGCTTGCATGATCCCTAGATTAATTGAGTGGCCTGTTGTGTCAGATATTTCTCTAATTATGTTGAAATCTCCTGCAATTATCCAAGGATACTCGTTCCTTTGGCGAATGCTAGTGATTTCTTGTAAGAAAAGTATTTTGTCGCTATCCTGCTGTGGCCCATATACCCCTGTGTACATAAATATAAATTGAGCCTTACTCAGCACCACTGTGACCGAACAAGTGTTAGTGAGGGAGTCTATGAGTTGGAATCCCGATCTGCACGCGAGAAGTATTCCACCTCTAGACCCTTCCGCATCCAAAGTAATAAAATGCTTGTATTTTGAAGGGCAAGCTTGCCTTACTTTAAAAATCGAGCACTCACTCCATTTGGTCTCTTGATAACATATAAGGTCTGGTTTTGCCTCATCGGCCAAATCTTTGACCACCATACATTTTTGCAAATCTCCAAGGCCCCTCACATTCCAATTAAGCACAGTTAAATTAAAGTTGCAATTCATTAATTAACGATGGGTTACAAAAGGCACATGATTGTGCTACACAGCATCTTCATCCACAAAAGGCGGGTAAATTAAACATAATACTTAAACTAAAGATACAATTTAAAAGTTCTAAAGCCCTAAACAGCATCTTCATCCACATCGGTAAGGTCATCATCTGAGTCTAGGTTGATGCCTTCAAGAACAGAGGCTCTCTCATCCTCATTGTTGGCTAAATCCATCTCCACCTCCTCAGTTTGGGCCTGAGCTGATTCTTCCATTCCGCCTGCTGGCTGCGCAAGTATCCCCCTCTGATTTGCAATAGTGCCACAGTATT
Organism: Carex arenaria; assembly: GCA_964058825.1. Lineage (NCBI taxonomy): Eukaryota > Viridiplantae > Streptophyta > Magnoliopsida > Poales > Cyperaceae > Carex > Carex arenaria. The sequence continues at coordinate 416,907 of CAXKVW010000483.1, read as the reverse complement.
TGTCAATTTGTGCCGCCTTCTCCTCCTGGAGGGGATCTCCCAACAGCATCTCAGCCTCAATAGACCTAACAAGGTTTGAATCTGCTAAAAGCTCCTTGATTGAAGGTTCAACCCCTTCTGATTCCTTACTGTTCTTCTTCCTTTTGGTTGAGTAGGTCTTGACCAGGCTCTTACCTTGCAAACGAGCACTTTTCCTGACAGTAGGCAGTGGTGCTGGCATGCTCTGTTGAGCTGCCGGTGGCTGGTGCTCTACCCCATCTGCTATTATCGGCTCACCTAGCTCCGCCATCACTGCTCTTAGTATAGCAGACGCTTGGGCCTCCGCTTCTGCCCTTGGCGGTGCCTTTACTGCCACTGCCGCTGCCTGCGCCTTGGTTGCCACTGCCTCAGTTTCGGCCGCTGACTGGGCCTCTGCAGCCTTCGCCGCTGCTGCAGCCATGATCTGCTCTTCTTCCTCACGCGCCGATTCTATCGCATCAAGTTGGTCTTGCAGCTCAGTTTCCCTTTCCATCGCTGCAAGGTCATCCACGAACTCGCGACGTGCTGTATAGGTCTCGAAACCTGGTGGAAAACCCAAGTTCAACGGGAAGGTGCTATTTACCTCAGAATTGGAGCCGCATTGGTCAAGATCCGTCAGTTCAGCTGCTACATGAGGTTCATGGCCATTGGAATCAAAGTTATGGGCTTCAATTTCAATTTCCATCTCAATAGATTCTTCCTCCTCCTTGGGTTCTTCCTCTACTTCTACTGGTTCAGTTTCCTCCGTCTGAGTGGGTTCTTCCTCCTCTGGTTCAGGTTCTTCCCCTTCCTCCGTTAGCTGTTTGCTTATTGATTCTAGAATAATGGGATTGTTTGGGAGATCTCCAGTTCTATTCAGATTTTGGGGTTGGATTAAGTTCAGAATTTGTTCTGCCTTCCTGTCTAAGCCCAGTGCATGATTAGTTATTGGGGTGGGTGCGTGGTTTGGGATAGGGATTGATGTAGGAGCTGTGAAGAGGGGGGTGAATGGGCTTTCACTTAGATTGAATTCCATATTCAGATCCAGAATGTTTCTTTGTTTGGGCTTGTCTTTGACTGGGCTGTTGAAGAGGTAGTTTTCTAGATCCTCCATGGTTACCTATTTAGACCACATAAGTTACCTAGCTTTCCCCATGAGCACGGGCTTGATTCAGCCCAGTTTTGCTAGTCCGGATTGTGGTGTTACTGCTTCAAGGGGACCCCCAGGTCAGAAAGGCCGATCCAGACGAAATCCTATACTATTTTGTAGAGCTAGCGGATTTGAACTATTCTTTTAATCTGTCATGAATCTTAAAAAGACCCCTACAGTCTAAATGGATATTGAATTGAGTTTGATCCGGTTAGAAGTAGCAATACCATTCCTAAACAAACAGGAAGAAGAGCTACAAGACCATTCACAAGGAAAATTATTTCTAATACAGTTCTCGTTTTCTAAAATGCATTTTACTGTATACAAATTATGCATTTTAATTAATGATCAAGTCTTACCCCTACAACACTGTGCTGTACTTGGTACCATGAAATGTAGATCTTATTTTCTTATACATATGGAATATCAAGAGTTTATGCATTCTAATTAATGATTGCACATTTTTTTTATTAGTAATGCAATTACATATGTGTTAAATGAATGAGTTTTTGATTTTGTATTTGTAAAATATAATAAAGCTTATTATTATATTAGTATTATTCGTTATTCACCCGCTACCGTTTCGTTATCCAATAATATTAACGGATAAGGATAGAGTAGAGTAAGATCAATTTTTAATGGTTAAGAATAGAGTATGGGTAATATCAATTTTAATGGATATAAGTATGAAAATGCCTCCATCCAACTAGTACCATACTCATTAACACCCTTACCCATAGTTAGCTTTGCTTTGTCTTTTATTCTTTCATATCATAGGATTTGGCAAGCTTAGATGTTATTTTCCTCATTTAACAATGTCAAATGTTTACTGATCAGATGTCATCATATCTCAAAAGTTCTAGATATAAAAATTAATTAAAAATTGCTGCAATTATTGCTTAATGAGAGTCAGTTGGTACCAATTGCGGGTCGGACTTTGCTTGCCTCTGTCTCCTCCGGTGATCAATTAAATTGTCTCTACAATTAGAGAAGGTTTAACTTGTAAACTGAAACTTTAGACTCATGTTGCCGAACCTATATGTAATAAGGAGTCTTTATCTTTTCTGTAACAATTCAAATAACAGAAAAAGAAAATATTTTTTGTAGACTGTTTGCATATGTGATGTAATGGGGTAGGGTGCTTTTATGATTATAAGCAATTACTGAAAGATCATTTCTATTGTTCCGCGCTAGTATAATGGTTTCATTTTGTGAACTCCATGATCAATTCGGGTTTCTAGCTATCTGTGTGAATCAACTCAAATGAACCACAAGGAATCCATGGAATTTTTTTTTATTGTACAAGGATTACAGAGTTTATGTCTTCTTAAAAGCACATGATGCCATAGGTTCCATTTTTCTTACTTTCAACCTCACAAAGAAAAACATTTAACAAATGATCTGCTGAATGTATAAATGCTTAAATTACAATAAGAAAACAACCAGATCAACTGTTTTTTTATGAACAATGTTACATCAAACCAAACCATTGAGAGGAAAGCACACAAAGGCAATATTGCAGAACCGTGCTATCTAAAACTGATATTTATCTTGCCAAAGGACCATCATCTGGTAGTTTTGAGCCCCCAATACGTGGCATCTCCAAATTATCATTAGTGCAAACACCACCAAAAGGGTTAACATTTCTTTGATAATCACTACCTATGTCCCCAGAAGCCTTTCTAACAGTTTCGGTGCTGGACATTTCCAGACTCAGACTTTCTTTGAGATCTGCTACAACTTCTGTCATGTCAGGCCTCTTATCAGGTAGGTCAGTGCACCTTAGTGCCAGTTCAGCAACCTTCCAAATTGAGTTTATGTTGTATTGGCCTCCCATATTTGTGTCCAATATGCTTTCTATGTTTCCTTTGGTGAGCCTTTGCTGCACAAATTCAGTCAAATGCTGACTCCTTTGATGGCCTTGGCAAATTGGCGTCTTGCCTGTGACGATTTCTAGCAAAACAACCCCAAAACTGTAAATGTCACTTTTTTCTATGAGCTGGGAGGTTGAGGCATAACTGCAGAAATATGAAACAAATTATCAAACTAACAAGTACATGAAGTAATGAAAACAAGAAACAATAGATCATACCCCCCCCCCCCAATAGACATTCTATAAACTTTGATTTATATACTTTTTTTGTTTTAATATAAAATGTGGTAGACAAATTACTTTCTAAAATGGAAACAAAAAGAGAAAATGCTATTGACCTTGTAGAACATGAGTACGACTGTTGTAATATATAATATATAGGGGAGATTAATAGTTTAATGTTGAACAAATTACTTTTTTATTTTATTTTTGAAGGTAATTTGGCAAACAAGTATTACAGATTTACGGAGGCAACAAATCCGCTCACATAAGGAGTCTGGTCAAGTACCAATACATCCTAAAAAATGAATAGATCGAACAGACTGGAGTCTGGGAGAACATACTGGGGATCCAAATAACCTGGTGTCCCAACAATTTTGGTGAAGACAGGAGTGCCTGAGAAAGCCCGGACTAAACCAAAATCGGAAACCTTTGCCTCGAGATTTCTGGTAAGAAGAATATTGGTGGTTTTTACGTCTCTGTGAATTAGTGGTGGATTGCACATTTTGTGAAGATACTCCAATCCTGTACAAAAAACAAAGATCAGGTCACTAATAACATATGAATTGGAAGATGGGGGGTGCCCAATGGGTATCTGGCCAAAATCTATATGATGCCTGGTTGGAGCTGTCCGATTAGTGTTATGATTTACGCAATCTTGCTCCACACGAATCTTAAAGTGCTACAAGCCCATCTGACATTAATCTTAAGGCTCTAACCGGGCATCAGACAGATTTTTGTCCAATGGCCATCGGAACCCCCATCCCCCCCAATTTCATATGAATCAAGTTGTTCCTTGATGACAGTAACAAAATTTTACAGACCTTGGGCAGATTCATATGCAATTCTGAGTCTTTGTTTCCATGAAAGAGGCTGAGCGTTACCTATAAGTCAAATATGTGAATTATTAAATTTATAAGCCAACATTTTGATCACCAGGTTGTTTAACACCTTGTTTTTAGTAATATTAAATCCTCATCCTGCAAACTGCCAAGTTTTTGTTAGATTGAATTTTACATTTTAGGTCTTTGATTTATATCAATGTGTTTATAAAAAAATATTGGTGCACTGAATAATTTGCCGAAATATTGGTACTAATCTAATTTGGAATAATGGAAAGAACTTTTAGTGATGCATCTTTAAACCTGTAAGCCAATTTTGCAGATTTCCTTCTTTCATGTACTCATAGATGAGAGCGATGTAATTTCCTTCATTGCAGTAGCCAACAAGTGAGACTAAGTTCTTGTGATGAACCCTTGACAACATTTCAACCTAGATAACAATTTGAGATACATTATGCATGAGTTGCTCTACCTTTAAATTGATACTCTGATATAAAGATTTTCATAGTATACAACATGTTCAAAATATTACTCCTTTAAGGTATAAATATTTAGGTAACCTAAGCGGCTGTAAGAAGACATGCAGAGCATAGATGTATTAGGTCCTTAATACTCATGCCAAAATATAGTTAATCATGCATGACACATGCTATAACAGTTAATGACAGATACTCTTTTTACCTCATTCAAAAACTGTTGAGTCCCTTGTGAAGATGACTCTGAACAGACTTTAACGGCAACTTCGTTTCCATCTCCAAGTCTTCCTTTAAAAACTTCACCAAACCCCCCAATTCCAATTTTTTCTCTAAAGTCATTTGTGATAAGCTTCAGCTCAGAAAAGCTAAATTGCTTTTTGTCAAAATTTAATGCCTTTCCTCCAGCCAGAGACTCGCCAGGGTCATTTGGTTCATCACGTACATGAGAGCTATTTCCCATAACAAATGTTCTAGGATCCTCGTGAGATGTAGGTGGGTTGATGCGTTTATCTACAAATATTAAATCATTTATCAAATGTTTTGAAAAATGCAACAATGAGCTAATTACTTCAGTTTACTCTATTGAGGAGAGATTGCCAGGTCAAACTTTCATTTTCCTGATCTGCAAGTACAATTTCCATTTATATATGTGCTGTTTTATATTGAAGGTTGTATTCAATAATCCGAAGCCTTTCAAAATTACATATATGCATATACCAATAAAACAGTTCTTAGATCCCAGAAAGAATTAATTATTATAAAAGAATTAATCATTATGGTACAATTACCTTTCTTCTTCTTCTTCAGGCACAAAAAGATTAGAGCCACTGCTCCAACAATCAGCAACACGATAACTACCGTCACAATTATAAAGATAACTGCTTTCGAGGATTTCTTCTGTCCTGATCTGTGTCCTGATCCACCGTCAGTGCTGTTGAAACTGAAATTAAATATTTTGGTCAAATTATATGTATACATACTACTCGTTCCTTATTTTATAGTTTTTTTGTGAAATTATTTCTGTTCGTCCGTTAAGTGAGCATTATGGAAAGATACCTTAAAATAAGATAAGGACCTAGCATTTAATGTCTAATAGTTTTTGCACAGTTTTAAAATAATAAACTTAATTAATGATCAAATATAATACATAATGGTGGAATCTCTAGAAGTCTCCTAAATGTGAATTGTTATTGTTGGAATTCTCCAGAAGTCATGTTGTAGTTTTCTAGGTTGTCTTGGGAAGTTGAAAAAGGTATTTAGTAAATAAAGAAGGTCAATGAGAGAGAGGTTTAAATGTCATTTAGTGATGTGGTAGATTGTGTAGAAAATTTCTATGAGTCTATATAATATAAGAAGTCTTTTAAATGTAAGAGACTAAGACAATATTGATAATAGAAAAATAAATTTCTGTCATATAGTGTTATGTCTTCCACTATTAAATTATACTAATTTGACTCAAATATTAAATCGATTCTTTGACATCCAAGTATGAGATGCCAGTCATTCACTACTTATAAATGTATAAACAAAGTCAACAAATTTCTAAACTAAAGAAATGCCATTTCAAACCATAATTGGTAGGACTAAATGATTATTAGTTTGATCAACATGGGAAAAATAGACATACAGTACTTGCAAATGACCATCCTTTTGTCTTTTTTGGAGACCAGGAGGAAGTGTTCTTGAAAGCCCACTGTTTTCTGAGAGATCCCTGTAACAAAAAAGAGAATTAGATGAGACGGTGGGAATTGATGCTCTGGCTAAAAAAATAAAGGGTTCCCTTGTCTTACAAGTGTGTAAGTAATGTTAATTTATCCAGAGAATCAGGAATGCTGCCTGACAGATTGTTGTGAGATAAGTCTCTGAAAGGATTATAAAAGAGAAATTCGTGTCAGAAATTGTTGAATTGCTATGTTACAGGAATATAATTGATATTATAATCATAGAAGGAAAAATCGGCCGTTCCGGACCGGAATCGGGTTGTACTGATCCAATTTCAGGCCGAGTTACAAGGTATGTGAATTTCAGCCGAAACAGTCCAATTCCAGTCAAATTTCAGTCGAAATGGTCTTATTCCAGTCTAATTTTGGCCGAAACAGTTTGATTCCAGTCATTCCACTGGCCGAAACGTGCAAATAGAATTCTCCAAATTTTTTCCGCTCCAGCGTGACTCGAACCAATGACCTCTTGATTATCAACCAAGCCAACTACCACCACACTATAATATTTTTCATTTCTAGAATACTAACTACATTTAAATATAAGTGTTGAAATGCTTGTAATATATTGTATTAGTGGATTATTTGATTGTAATTATTTGTCTAAACATAAATTATTGACAAATTAGTTTTTTATCAATTTTTTTCATATTTTTTATTATAAAACAAGTTTCTAACAAAAAAAGTCCGAGTTTCTGATCCGATTCAGCTAATTCCGACCGATTCACCCGATTCCAATTCCAATTCCATGGTCAAAATACATATCCCGATTCCGATTTTTTCCTTCTATGGTTATAATAACTTTCCTAAAATTTTTTTTTGCTGAATGTTAAACGAACTTACAATGTATCAAGCTCAGTTAGGTATCCAAATGCAAATACCATTGCCCCAGTTAATCCACTGGATGATAGATTTCTGGAAGAAAAAAAAATAGAACTATGAGTGCTTCTGCAGAAAGATCAATACAGAAAGGTAGAATTTAAGATAGCAATATATTGGATAGAAAACTCACAAAACCGTGATCCTGGAAATATCAGAGGAATTAATTGTACACTTAATCCCTGTCCAACTGTAGCTTGTAGGAACACAAGGATCACCATTCCAATCTTTTCTAATACTATAACTCGCCTTGATGGATATAATGGCACTCACTGTACAGAAGAATAAATTTTTTTTCAAATATTTAAACTAAATCTTCTAAAGTTTGTTTGTCAGTAGCTGAATTATTCCATAGAGGACTATCAACACTGTTGAGATTAAATTTAGAAAATTATAGAGATATACCATCCGTGTTATCTGTCGGAAAATTTGTCACTGGTAAGATTGTGTACAACTCAAGTGCATTGAGTATGGGTGGGAGGGTTGCATTTGAGGAACTTTTGAGGGACACATTATAATTTGTGAGGCCTGTATCTGTGTACCAAGCAAAAGCTGCGTCACGGTAAGTGTTTATGGGAACAGCCTTCTCAAACTTTTTCACTCCATTTGCATAAATATAGAACTCCCTGAGACTAGTGTTTTGCACAATCTGAACCTCAGCAAAATGGAGCACGACAAAGAATTTAGTTGATGTGTCAGATGCCGACCATGGTATATCAATGGGGCTGCTTGCCGTTGAGGGAACAGCAGCTGTCTGTAGCACCAAGGATGGCACCTCAAAAGTAAATCCTCCAATGCTAGAGTTGGTGGATATTGAGTTCAATAAAGGATCTGAGTAATTAGCCCATAGCCGGTCATGGTCATCGTCAGGGTACCTGCACTTGACCAACAAAAGAGATGCCTAATTGTTGAATTTTGTTTTATACAATATCAATTCCCTAAATATAAATTTAAATTTTACTGCACTTCATTTAATCAAAAAATTTCACTTAAGTTTTGAGGGGCCGAGAATTTAACATTACCTGGTAATTTGGGATTTGAAATGAGCTATTATAGGTCATTAGAAGAACATAAATTTTCACAACTGACAAATGCAGGATGTCCAAGTGATATTAATACAATAAAATAAGCCCTGAAATAGGAAATGAAGTTTTCCTTTTTCCTGATAAATGCTATATTTTGCATACCTCAACAATGTTTTCTTTGATCCCATATCTCGTCTATCAAAGAAAATCAGAGATTGGTTAGTGCTTGCAAGTTCATAGAGAGTACTACTCAATGGTCTCAACTCCAACGCCGAGATGAAAGGAGTCCCGAGTCCTGTGTTCACCAGACAAACTTGTATATAATTAGCAGGGGCAATAGCGATTATCTCGTAAGCGTGCCAATAATCAGGTCGCGAGATGCTAATGGTAGACCAGAAATTGACACCAAAATATAAATCAAATCTGGGAATATTTTCTAATCTGTCATAGTTCCCATAATAGAATGTTGCTCTCACAAGATATTTTGATCCTTCTGTTACTTGCCTTACAGTGTAACAGTTTTTAGTACTGTTAGGAAAGCTCCTGAGGGTCTCGAGATTTGTATACTTAGTTTTGTCCACTGCATACTGACTAGAGATTTTTCCATTTAACCCTGTGTCGATATACTGATCGTCAGATATGTATGTTAAACCTGTGAAGCTGTCAACATAACTAGTATTGCTTGCAATACCACAGTCTATGTTTATGAAGCCTGCAAAGAGAAGAAAATTGTAATTGTTGATCAAATTAATTTCCTTAATCTTTAGTGAATTTTTTTTTTGGAATAATCATCTAATATATACTGGTAATGTCCTTATGCACCAATGTTGCGACTGATCCATATGTACAATAACTGTTGGGATAAATTCAGCAATACTGCACTGCTTTGTGCCAGTATGCTAAAGATTGAAGAGAGAAGAATATTTTTCTGAACAGAAACAACGCTTTATTTCCTTTCTCTCTTACTCAATTACATAGAATTCTGCAGTATTTATAATAGTACAACATTCCTAAAATAAGTACCACAACTTTGCTAAATTAAGACCCCACTACACAACATGCTGAAAAATAACTAACCACTACGCCTAAAATAACTATGCTTAAAATAACTAATGCCCAAAATAAACCATGCAGTTTTTATGCTGGTAAAAACTGATATGAACATGCTCTATCAATTTGAATTAATTTTCAACACTCCCCCTTAATTCAAAATTGATTATACCATGTTTGATTCTGAATTCTTCAAACTTTTCTTTTGCCAATGCCTTTATCAGAATGTCAGCCTTCTTCTTGCAATTTTTCTTGCTGCCAGCAATTCTTCTTGCAATGCTTGATGCTATTTTTCATTTTCTGTTGCTTCTTCAATGGTTGTGATCTTTGCCTTCCACTATCTGTATACCCTACAAAAAACGTGGGTTTCTCTTTCTTTTCTTTTGCATAGCATGCTTGCTCTTCTTCCCTCTGTTTTCTGAAATAATCAGCTTCCATACACCCATATCTTTTGTGGTGGAAGCACTTGACATCTTTTATGTCGTGCTGAAATTGAAACTCGCCAAATCTACAATGGCCAAGTCCACCTCTGCCTTGAGAGGATTCCCCCTTTCTGTAGAATGCGCTTTCATCGCTTTTCTCCTCTAATCTGGACTTCGTTTCATGGGTTTGCAGTGATCCCATCAGTTCGTCAAAGGAATAGGTTGAAAGATCCGTTGATCCTTCAATTACTACCACCACGGTTTGCTCCGAGATGTTGTCTCCATATCCTCGAATTTGGTTGACAACGGATGTCATTCTTGACAGAAAAATCTGCATTGATTCTTCTATTTTCATATTCATCGTCTCAAAATCGCTGTGTAGGCTTTGCTGTTTTCTATCCACAACTTGAAAACTTCCCTGAAATGCTGTCTTCAAGGTTGTAGCCTCTTCTTTAGCAGTTGTTGCTGCTGCAGTTCTTCAAGGTTGCACACCAATCGACTCTACCATCAATTGCGAATTGACTCTGCTATCAATTGCTTGTCCCACCGAACCATCAGCTCTGATACCATTTTGTTGGGATAAATTCAGCAATACTGCACTGCTTTGTGCCAGTATGCTAAAGATTGAAGAGAGAAGAATATTTTTCTGAACAAAAACAACGCTTTATTTCCTTTCTCTCTTACTCAATTACATAGAATTCTGCAGTATTTATAATAGTACAACATTCCTAAAATAAGTACCACAACTTTGCTAAATTAAGACCCCACTACACAACATGCTGAAAAATAACTAACCACTACGCCTAAAATAACTATGCTTAAAATAACTAATGCCCAAAATAAACCATGCAGTTTTTATGCTGGTAAAAACTGATATGAACATGCTCTATCAATTTGAATTAATTTTCAACAATAACAGGGTTTTTTTTTTTCCTAAAGTTGGCATTTATAGTTTTAAAGCGTTTGTTTGGCAAAACATTTCACGTATACAAAATTCATGAATATGCAAATCTCTGAAATCAATTTACACAAAATCAAGTACACAAAATATGCTAAAAATACATCACTAGAACTATTTAGTTTTAAAGAAAATTAAAAAGATAGGAAACGTTGGGGAAAAATAAATAATTCAGTCAAAAAAAAAAAAAAGTCCATGAATATTGGGGAACTTGTGAGAGCGGGTGGAACTACTAGCCCAAACGATATTTGAAAAATATTGTACACTCGATTGTAAATCCTATATATATGTATTCAAAAGAATGGGGATGGTAAAAAAAAACTGAATGTAATATGAGGAAGTTTCGACGTATTGTAATATATATATCTCAGCAAGACAATAAATTCAAGTGGCATGATATTTGCCTCAATAAACTATAAGTGCTAGCTCTTGTTGCTTGTGTCATTTAGCATATGAATGGGACTATTGTTGGGAGTGATATTGGTCAAATTATTAAGGGAAAATTCCCGGTGTACCCATGTATTTCAAAATAGCCAATATCCCCATGAATACACCAAAATAGCCAATATCCCCATCAGAACTTCATTTTCTTTTTTCTTTCCCCTTTAATTTATTTTATCTTACATTTAACTATTATAAAAAATAAATTGACCAAAATACCCTTAATTTAAAATGGAGGTGTCCATTAAATTTATAAGGGGAGGAGACGCTTCATCTATCCTAATAAAGCAAAAGTAAACAGGAACAAAATAAAGAAAGGTAAGACAAGGAAAAAAAAGAGTTCTTGAGTGTGCATCAGAGCCAGTACTCGTACCAGCAGCCTGTACCTGTACCAGTAACCCAGTATTTGCTGTCAGAGCCGGTACACATACCAGTATTTGATGTTTATTTTTTTTTAATCTCGCATCATGCTTAGACTGCACACTCAAGAACTCTTTTTAACCTCTCAAGACAACCATTTACTCTCTGTCAAGCGCCAATGTCCAACGCTTTTGTCCAAGCCTTTAAATTTAAATTTATGTTACAACCCTTTAATGGTAACTCGCAAGTCGTAACTCTTTAAACCATTGTCTACAAACATTTAAAATTTGAAATCTTGGTAGTTCAACTTCTAACTACTTTTATTTTCAAGTCAAAAAGGAAATATTTTTTCACCCACTCTTTTTTCCCTCTAATCATCCTCATCCATTTTTCCAATGATCTGTGGTGATTTTTTTAATCTAAAAATACTAACGTTTTATACTCGATTTTCACTTTCAAATGAGATTCATGAAGAAATAATTTTGAATAATTTTTTGTTTACTGGATAACCTGTGATCACTTTAAATTCTCAAGCCTTTAAATCTCTGTCTACAATTCTTTAAAAAAATCTTGCATGTCAAACCTTTAAGCATTTGTCTACAACCATTAACTTATATATATTTTTTTATTATGTTTCACATGCTTTTAAACATTTGTTTACATTCATTTAAATTACTTGTGTCAAGCCTTTAAACCTATGTTTGTAGCTCTTAACTTATTAGTTTTTATTTTTTATTTTTGTTTTGCTTCGCAATCCTGTAAACCTTTGTCTAAAAACCTTTAAAGTAATCGTGTCAAACCTTTAAACCTTACATGTAACTTATAAAAAAAAAAAAAGTCAGTAGGAATTTTAAATTTTATTTTTCAAGTCTTTAAACCTTTGTATACAATCATTTAAAGTACTTTTGTCAAGCCATTAAACCTTTGTCTACTTGTGTTGCAAAGCTTATAGTGTAGGGGAAAACACGGATCTCCCTCCAGATCATATCTAGCTTCTTCCTCATCTCCTTTGATCTTTCTCACTGCATGTCCCTCCAGATCTCGAATCGTATGCTGTGTAGGTGAAGGCGAACTGGTGGAGAGGAGGGCGGAGGCAAAGAGGAGTGCGAAGAGGAGGCAATGGTGGAGGAAAGCCGATCAAAAGGAATAAGATATGCTTGAGATTAAAGGCTTGATGTGTGATGTTTAAAAGCTTGTTGCGGGCTGATGGGGGAATGGGAGTTCGAGGGGCCGAACATTATTCTAATAACTAAGCACAACATGCAATATTATAAGAAAGAGGTTAATTTTTGTTTCTATTAAAGGGTCCTAATGCACCCCAATGCATCTTTTAGATGCTATTTTTGAGAATTAATATGCGTCCTCTTAGACAAAAGACGAGAGCACATGCCACTACACTAGTCCGCAGTTCTATAAAGAGGCTAAATTGTAATCGATTCATACTAAGGTGGTATTCTTTAGCATGGAAATGGAGTGAGTTTAGTGCTAAGTTTTAAGGAAAACAAATGATTCTAAGAAGGTTTGATCTATGGTTGAGTTTCCTTAAAAATATGAACAAAATATATTAAAAAGTAGGGCAAAGGCTAAGAAATTTTGTTTCAAAATATTAAGTTTATTAAGATAGCTAGGGTTGTCAAACATGTACATTAGACCATGTACGTACGAAAAGGGTGTTTCGTATCATGAAATTAATTGTTTATTTTTCGCTTATTGAAAGATCTTTTCTGGGTAAAATATCTTACTAAATCTTATAAATTGTATAAAGAATACCTCGTTATGAAATTTCTCCAATAGCTTGCCCACCAATAGGAAACTAATTCAGCAAAAATTTACAAAGTGTGAATTCTATACAAATATAATTTTATATAGAATTCACTTTTATTCGAATAATTTGTACATCATTTATTGACTGATATTTAATTCCGAATTTTGACAACCTCGTTAAATTAAACCCAATAAATGTCTTTGTAATATTAATTAAGTTGTGAAATATTTAATGCGGATGTTGTGTGCGAGATTCAGACGTGTGCGAGCTTGTACTTCAAAATAAACAAAATTGGAGTTACAGTAGTTGTGTCTTTAATGAAGAAAGGTAATGCTCTAATTAATTAAATTAAAATTGGATATTCATTAATTCAGTTGAGCGATTATAATTTTGTAGAAAATTTACTGTTAGAGATATCAATTAATGGAGTTTGATAATGGCCCTTCAAATAAATCTCCGAAAACGTTCCCCAAGTATTTAATGTCTAATTTTCATTTTCAGAACTCATATGCAATATTTTAAATTTTTGTTTATAATATTTTACAGTGCTACTCCCAATCATTTAAACCTCTATCTTCAAGCATTTAAATTTTAAATCTGAGTTCTTTTAACTTCTAACTACTTTTGTCTTCAAGCCAAAAAACGAAAAAAAACTCCTTTTACGTACCCACTCTTTATTTTCCTTTAATTATTCTTGTCTATTTTTTCGACAATCCGTGATGAATTTTGTGAATATAAAAATACGAACGTTTTTTATTTTATTTTCTCTTTCAAATTAGATTTATTAAGAAATATTTTTTCGTTTTTTTTTTTAAGTAAAATCCATGAGAACCTTAATTTCTCAAGCTTTTAAACATCAATCTACAACTTTATAAACCTGACATGAAAATAATTTAAATATTTGACACAACTAATTTAAATGGTTGTAGACAGAGGTTTAAACACGTTATACTATATGATCGATATCAGAGGTTTAACTGCTTGAGCATAGTAGTTTAAATGGTAGACATTAGAGGTTTAAAAACTTTTAAATTTAAAGTGGTTATCGGCTTTACTTTAAAAAAAACAAATGACTTGAAAATAACTCAAAAATATTTCTTCATGAATCTCATTTGAAAGAGAAAATTGAGTAGAAATTGTTTGTATTTTTAGATTCTTAAAATTCATCTCGAACCATTGGAAAAATGGACGATAATGATCTGAGGAAAAAATAAAAAAAAGAGTGGGTGAAAGAAATCTTTTATTTTTTGGCTTGAAGAAAAAAGTAGTTAGAAGTTAATTAAAGCTACACAGATTTATGATTTAAACACTTGCATATAGAGAGCTTTAAATACTTTGAATAGTATTGTAAAATGTTATAAACAAAACTTTAAAAACTTGTATATGATCGCTGCAAATGGAAATTAGGCAAAATTGGAAGGTTTTTTCTGTAAAACTTGTTGGGGGCATGCTCAGGTACGATAGTTCGGGGGCCAGAACATTTTCCTTAATTAATATCATTTCACAAAAAAATTATCTGTAGAATACATATTTGGATATTAAAGAAAAACAATATCGAGGATTAGAAAAAATATATATAATATCAGATTTGCTTCCAAGAATTGATAAAAGCTGTATTTTCTATTTTTTTATATATTGATCTAGGTAAAATAAACCGTTAGAAGCAATTTCAATATTTTTTTTTCTAACAAAAAGTGATGTATCGAACAAAACTAATTAAAAATAAAATAACATAGGCCGGGCTTGTAAATATTCTTCTTTTGTTTGTTATCTCCGACAATAAATCTAGTTTAAGTGCTTCTTTTTACTAGATATTATCAGTAAATTCATACCATCTCAATATGACTTAATTAAGATGTAAAGAAGAGAACTGATGAGGCTACGTACTATGGTGTGTATAATATGTATCGGTCCTTGTATTTTCGTTTTAATTCTCAACAGTCAATTCGAATTGCTCAACGTGATCTTCATAAGAAAATGTACTTAGAGATCAAATTTTACAGTTTTTAGATATTTTAAGGTACTTTTTAGATTTGATATAGGAGTAGAACTAGGGTGCTCTTATGTTCACCAAGCCTATTTGTGAACTCAACTCTAAAATCTATCGGATTGACTTCAAATGATGAATCCAAACCATTGAAGCTCTTTTATCTTATGAGTGATGCATCTACATGCAAAAAATTTTAACTTTTGAATTAATTGAGTATTAAGTCATGCGGTCAAACGTCGAAGGTTAATAAATTAATTTTAATGCATTCATTTTTTGAACAACTTTTGACCACTTGACACTATACATAATTAATTCAAAATTTAAATTTTTTTTGCATGTAGATACATCACTCTTAAGGTATAAGAGTTTCAACGGTTTGGATTCATCATTTGAAATAAATACGATAGATTTTAGAGTTAATTAAGTTCACAAAGAGACTTGATGAACTTAAGATCAGCACCCTAGTTTTACTCTTGATATAGAATAGTTCAGAATCTTTAAATAAAGTGATTTTATTTTATTTAAAAAATTAGTTAATTTTTTAAAATTTAAAGTTGCCTTTAAATTTATTTTCCTACGAAAATTATTGTAAGAAACTCGAATTGATTGTTCGAACTTTAAAAATAGAGATATAGCTAGATTAGCATCATTCCAACAAACCACTTGGATTTGTAGCTTTCCAACATTAAAAGAATCAACTATAAATCCAAACAAGTTGAGGTTATTAAAAGGAGATGAAGGCAAAATATAAAACTAAAAATATTACCGTTTGAATTTGGGTTCTGGCCTTGAACACAAACGAAGACCAGGAGCAGCAATATCAGAAGATTTGAGCACCACAAATGCATTCTTCCTAATTAGCAGTTTAAACATATAATGTGATCCCTTTTACCCCCTCAAGTCACACAATCGGAAATTCGTGATACAGAGATACGGTATTTATACTAGCCAAGAAATTAACCTAATTGACCCCGTCATATGTATGACTTTGATTGCCAATATTGAATTTTAGTGATAGCCTGTTCTTGTCTAATGATGTATCGCTAACAAGTTGTTTATTTTCTATCTTCTTTTGTAATTTTCTAATAGACATGCAGTTGACGCATTCACACAAGAAACGGCCATATTCAGATGAATTCAGAGTAGGTCCGATGCCCATTGGACCTACTTTGGTTTGATGGTTATACTGGTCATTTGATCTGCATCAAGATTCGTGTGAATTATAATAAAGTACGTACAAGTCTGTTTCAATATCTGTGCGCACAAATCTTAATCCTAATCGAATGGTGTTAGAGTTAATTAGACCTAAAAGTAGGTCTGATGCCCATCAGACCTGCTCCTATCTCTATTCAGATCCACTGCTATATTAGAAAGTGTGAAACGCCCATCCAATTTTTCTTCTTTTTTTTTTGAGGAAGAAACTGGGGTCACTCCAATTTTTCTTCTTGTGTTAAGATTTGCGCTATTCCATAATACAGGACACTTTCCGCGCAAATCGTACAGCTTTGTGCGCTTCCTGAGTTGTAGAGGATGGGACAATATTAGGTAGTATATTTATAATAATAAAATTAAAAGTCAACTAATCACCAAAACAAAATTAGAAGTCGACGGATATATGTCATGAATTGGACCGATGTCATATTAGCACCATTAATTAACTCTATCTTGTTTCGTACCATTATCTGTACGTACTCCAATGTCCTTGCACAAATTAATTAATTTCAAATTTTACGACTTCTCGCGTGCAGACGTCAAAAATATTAATGACATAATTAACTATTCACATTTGACGTCAAAATTTTTACTTTGACGTGCCTCTATTATTTTATTTTATTTTTGAAAAAAGTGGTTGTCCACTTGCTTCATTTCCAAAGTATTTATTCATACAACTAATGCTTTACATAAAGTTTCAAAAGACAGTAATAAAGAAAGTTCATAACACAAAGTAGCTACGGCAACTAACGAGATAAAAGCTACAAGATATAACATGTTTAGACTAGCTACAACACAACACACATAGACTAGCTATGTAACAAAAGTACTATCTATAAAATTTGATGAGTTCTCAGCGACATAAGTACCAGATGGAGTAGTAGAAGTAGAACCCAACTCAGAAATAGAAGGAGAATGTGATGGCAATAAACTACCAGCTCTATCAATTTGATTGTAAATCTCAAGATCTGCTAGGAAATTCTCCAAATCAGACCCTTCTAATTCAAGTGTGGGATCTGATCTTAGGGAGTTTTTCTTTTTCTGGGTATCTGAATTCAAAGTCAATATAAATGTACCTGGCTGGTTCAAAGAAGATACATCAAAAGATAAAATTAAAGTTAATTTAAGAAAAACAAAATAATCATTTAATTTATGAAAGTAAAAACAGATGCAATTGAAGGAATAGTACCATTATTAAAACAAATTTTATTTGCATGTATTATTTTACAAATATAACATTATTAACTATTCACAAATATAAGAATTCTGATCATCGTCAGACGTCAAAAATATAAGAGTATAAATTGAGATGAGTTTGCTTTGTAATGTACCAGGGACACACCGGTTATTAACAGGAACGTAATGAAAAATGCGTAGATATTTTCTAGAGGCCTAAATGTACTAGTGTGCAGCCCTTTTTGGCGCAAAAATGTGAGGAATAACGGATTTACAAGATACACCATGGACAAAAAGACCAGCTGAAATTTCTCTGCAATGGTACATCATATCAGTTGATGCTACAACTTATGAGTAAATTAGTGTGTTCTGCGAATTAGCTTTTAGTTGTAATTATCTCAATTTTACCAAAAAAAATATTGAAGCTTAATTACAAATTGGATTTAGTATGGTTTAGTAATATTAGGGAGAGTTTGCATCTTAGATTACCGGTACTATTAGGTACCGCTCAAATTTCAACATGGCTCAACTCTTAGTATTTGTTTCTTGTTATTTTTTAACTAAGTCGATGTTATTTCTCATTGGACTTCATTATAGTAATTGACTTTTTTTTTGTTTATAATTTGAATTTGGAACAAATCTATTTTAATATCATTCATGAATTTTGTTGAATAATTATACTTTCATTGGTCTATTCTTTTTTATAAAAAGATGTCATTTAGTATGATACTTTTCTTTTTGTTTTTTTATAATATATATGTTCGCATTGCAACGCATGTGCACAGTACTGTGCACACATTTCATATAATAGCTAGATTTTTAAATTTTATAGTTATCTAATTTTTAATCTTCAACTCACACATAATAGATGATTGTTTATACAATATTTACCAAGGTTCTAGATAGTGACTATCGAATCGTCATGCAAAAGCTTAAAAAAATAAAGTTCTCTTGAAAAGCATTGCTATAGCAGATGCTATCATACATATCGATATTCGAAATATTTCTAGTAATATCATAAACTATCTATTTTTTTCTATTTTAAATAACATAAACATTATATCATAAACTATCGATCTTTTAAAGAAATATGTCATATTTGAACATCATATATTATCATGACAATATATATAATTGAGTAATAAATAATTGTTAAATTATTGTCCACTATCAAGTTCTTCAATATGGGGTCACCCTGTCATCATGTACCCTTTTACCCATTCTACAAATATATTTGTCACTACAAACTCGAAAGTCCTAAATATTATATATATATGTGTGTGTGTGTCCAACTTGCCATTAGTCAAACTGTAACTTTTCACATTAATTGCATTTCAATAGTATATATGTTAGGTAGTGAGATAACTTTTTTTTAGTGTAAGTTGCAATTGCCAACCTACGATTTTCCATTGATAAAAAAATATTTACAAATCACATACACAGATGTCTCTAATCAAATAAAAGAAATAAAAATTTACAAGAAGTACTCGTAATCAACAGTATAACCACCACTGTTGGATATCTCGCATCGTCTCCCCCAATAGGATTCTAATCGTTTTGGTTTTCTGAGAGAAGAACCTCGTGTTTCTTTCTCGCCAGAGAGCCCAAAGCGTTGCCGCCCAGATGACGTCCAATTGTCTCTTTTGTGTCTTGTCCATTGTTTTTTATCGTGTTACCCAAAATGCAATATGCGAATCCACCGTCGTCGCGGGTTGGTGATGTCGTAACAATTGCATTAACATAGACCAGAGTGTTGTGGAATATCTACACTCCCAGAATAGGTGTGCACTAGACTCCAGTACGTCTTGGCCACACAGCAGGCATCCATTGATCGGATTGCAACCTCTTCTCATGAGGACCTCTCTCGTCAGTAACTTGTCCTGCAGTAGTATCCAAATAAAAACTCTGACCTTTGGTGGTGTTTTAAACTTCCACAGGCGGCGGGCGAAGGGACAGTCGACGCCCCTGTTGTGCAAGACTCTGTAGGCCGATGCCGTCGAGAACTGGCCACTCGCTTCCCATTTCCATGAATGCCCCTCATTCTGATCCTGCGTTATTGTGGACACTTCAACAAAAGGAACCAGGTCGTTCAAGTCTTTGAGAAAGAATGAGTGATCCCCATCGTTCCCCATTTGCGAGATGTCATCAATCCTGTATAGCAGTGATAATGCCTCTGCCCAGATGCTACTGCTGCCGTTCTATACGATCCATATCCATTTCATTAGAAGGGCTCTGTTCTGAGTATGTAGGTCTATAATTCCCAACCCCCCACTCCTCTTCAGTGCACAGGTTCTCTCCCAATTCACTACGCAGTTGATCGGCTTACAAGGGTCCTGACCCTTCCACAGAAAATTCCTTCTGATTTTGTCGACATGCCTAATGACCCACTTCAGTATGTATAATGCTTGTATGAAGTGTAAAGGCATCGCCAATAGAACGAATCTTATCAGCGTTAATCTACTACCATATGGTAGTGACATAACTTGTTCTCTTTCTTTATTTTCATGATCAAACATCATATATAAAAAATCTTTCAATTTTTTGACATATATAAACAAGTTAAGGAGTAATGAGCGAACACCTCTTTGGATAATTTACACACATTAATTACTGGCTGGTTCAACCGTTGCACTGATCACATGAAACAACCATACAGGTAATATTTAAAAACACTACAGTTTCACAATTTGATCAACTCTGTCTTCGACAATCTCACAATGATCAATTAAGGCCTCATATATTTCTCAAACACTACAGCTAACTATTTAGAACATTGTTAGAAGATGTCATACTAAATTAATTTCATGTTGGTCTTTAAAGCCCATACAAATTGCAAAAGAAAAAAAGAGAAGAAATCTTGTAGCATAGCAGATCGCTATGATTACTATAGCGATCGTAAGTGAATTAGCGTACTTTTATTCTATAACTTAGCTTTTAAAGTCTGAAAACACTATAGTATTGTGATAACTAGCTATTTAGAACACTGATATTTAGTATAACAAAAACCATATAGTACTGATCAATATTTAATATATTATAACAATAAAACAACAAGCATGACCAACGACTTGTACTAAAAAAAAGAGAAAAGTAAAACTTCACGCACTGAAATTTGAAAAGTCCAAAATAAAAATAAAAACAAATATGACCAGTTCGTTTAGAAAATGTTTGATTCTTTGACTAATTAGCACAAAGCATGGCATGGCTACTTGGTCAAATTTTGGAATAATTCAAAACATCTCTCTGACTAGTGATCATATTTCAATATGTTATCATATATATACTGATAAACAAGTAACAAACCAACAAACCTGTAACTAAAATGTCCAAACCTAAAGCATTACAACATTTAGATAATCTAGTACGATACAATGTTCTAATCGGTACATGATTTACATATCAAAATAACATATAGAAATAGAACATAAAATCTAGCATGCACCACTATTTACAAAAATGCCCATGCACCTTTAACACTACAAGAGGCCTCACATCTTTGCAAAAAGAATTTAAGTGCATTAAACTTTCATGCTATTTCTCATATTGTCTCTTTCATGACTGTGAGTTCAAGAGAAACAAACCAGAATCATTTTAGATTTAAACTAAACCTAAAAGTTTATTTAGTTGGAGCAAAAAGGAAACTCACAGTAGCTTATACTTGAGTGGAGGTTTTTCATCTAAGCAGCTAGGCTGGAGTACTTGGTGCATCCTCCATAACCTAAAAGTTGTCAAATTGATTGCTTTATACCTGCAGTTCTATTAATTTATTTTGGTACAGTAAAAAGGTTGAGAGATTAAGCACTGCATTACCCAGCATAAATTGCTATGGTAAATTGTAATTAGCAATGGAAACATAAGATAGATAAGAAACTCAATTTTGAGATTGTTCAATACTTCAATATAAACAACAACATTGGATTGGGAAGGAGATCACCTGCCTCCCAGGGGGCAGGATTTTCCTGCCCCCAGTGCGGATGACACGTGGGTCCAGACGGATTTAAGCATTTTAATATTGATTTTAGTTTTGTTGTGGACCCACATGTTAGTGATTCAGAGACAGCAAAATCCTGCCTCCTGGGAGGCAGAGGATTCAGTTCCATTGGATTGACCTAATCCTAGATGCCTACCTATGCTGACCTAGAACCGCCAAGAATCCTGGTGATACCTAGATGCCTATGCTGACAGTTGGGACATTTAAAAAATGATGGAGGTCACTTAATTGTGGAATTTTTTTTTTAATTGAGGATATTAATAAATATTTCGGGAAGCGGGAAGCGAGGTGTAGATTCGTGCGAGGTTGTACTTTAAAATAAAAAAAAAGGAGTTGATTAGTTGTATTTATTGAAGAAAGGGCACCATCTAATTAATTGAATAAAACTTGGATATATAGTTTATTAATTCCATTGAACGATTATATATTTATTAGAAATCTAATTAATTGAACAAAAAATGGATATATAGTTCATTAATTTAATTGAGCAATTATATATTTATTAGAAAACTAATTAATTGAATAAAAAAATGGATATATAGTTCAATAATTCAATTGAGCGGTTATATATATTATTAGAAAACTAATTAATTGAATAGAAAATGGATATATAGTTCAATAATTCAATTGAGTGGTTATATATATTATTAGAAAACTAATTAATTGAATAAAAATGGATATATAGCTCATTAATTCAATTTAGCGATTATATATTTATTAGAAAATTTAATGTTAGGGGTATTAATATCATTTAATAAAAAAAATTATCTGTAAAATACATATTTGGACATTAACTCCTCATATAATCAATGGAGACGATATAAATAAAAACTATATCGAATAAAAAAAAGAGAGGGTTTTTTTACCCACATCTTTGTCCCCACTTTTTACCCACAATTTATCTTATCCACTTTTTTAACAAACTTTAATAGTATGGTAAGACATATTTTTATAAATTTTCCATCTCATCTCTCTATTTTGAAATCCATCAAAAAAAGCTTGAGAAGAAAAAAAAAAAACAAATGACTACTTCTTCGACTCCGATCAACCTTCCCACGGTGAGATCCTCGCGCCGTCGCTGCTGTGTTCACACCGGTGACTCTGCTGCTGCCGTTGCCGCTGCTATCTCAAGAATAAGAGAAATTAATGAGTATGATCAAGATCTCTGCTACTTCAAAGTCACATGAATAAGAGAAATTAAGGTCTCCGCTACTTCTTAATTCATCTAAAATGAAATCAAAGTCTCCGCTACTTTAGAAATAAGATAAATCATTGATCTGGGACCTTTATATATGACCTTTATCCGCTAATTATCTAAAAAGAAATAAAGCCCTTTAATCATTGATCTGCGACCTTGATCCACTAATTCATCTAAAAAGAAATCAAGGTCTCTGCTACTTCTTAATTTCTCTTATTCTTGTGACCTTGATTTGCAACGGCCGATTTAATTTTGATTTCAGATCACAATTTCCTTGAATATTGAAGTTGTTTTGAACCACGTCTTCGATTTTTCTTTGATTTCAGGCCTCAAAATCATACACTCACGATATTGTATCTCAAACTTTGTTCTAGGTATTATTGATTGACTTTCTCCAATTTAATTTTGATTGATTTGATTTTTTTGAAGGATCTGAGTTTTTTAATTTTTTAATTAATTTTTCCTCAGGATTTGATTTTCCATTATTTGGATTTTTGACCCAATGTAATTGTCTATTTGCTCATTCATTTTCTTTAAATCGACTATCTGTAGATCAACGATATGTATATTTTCTCGATTTCTCCGGCAATCGCCTTCGTCCCGACCAAATCATGCTTCTCCCGACTATTTATTGATTTACATCATTGATGTACAATATTTTTTTTTACAATATTAGATCATTATGTTACAGTATTAGTTTACATTTGTTACAATATTGGTTTTCATTTGTTACAGTATTGAATATTCCTGCTTTGGAGATACACTATCACACATCGGTTGGTAAAACAGATTCTTATTTCGAGTTTCACCATGAAACTCTAACTTGGTTCAGATGGTTTCTTTCATGCAGGACTAGTGAGTATTTATTTTGCATTATTTATGTACTATTATGATAGTGTTTCACATAAATGTGCCTTTATTTTTTTATTAATTGTTTGATTGATTTTCCTTTTAGGTAACCCACAATGGAGAGGTGTTAACACTCAGTTCAAGGATTGCCCGAAGCAGGGGGAAAAGTCAATAGACTGCGATGTCTTCGTGTTGCACATTGTGAACAATATAATCATTGACCTTCCCATTAACTTCACTCAAGTATTTTTTTTTTATTTCTAAGTACTGGACCATTGTATTACAGTATTAGATCATTATGTTACAATATTTGTTTACATTTATTACAGTAATGGTTTCCAGTTGTTACAGTATTGGATACTGATTGATGTTCAATCTTAGTTTACAGTTCTATTACAGTATTGGTTTCTATTTATTACAATATTAGGTTTAGATTTGTTACAGTATTTGTTTGCATTTGTTACAATTTTGTTTTACTTTTGTTACAGTATTTGTTTCCATTTGTTCTACTAATGGTTTTAGATTTGTTACAATATTAGTTTACATTTGTTACAGTATTGATTTGCATTTGTTACAGTATTGGTTTGCGTTTGTTAGAGTATTGGTCTCTATTTGTTACAGTATTGGGTTTATATTTGTTGTAATATTGATTAACATTTGTTACAGTATTGGTTTGCATTTTTTACATTTTTGTTTTACCTTTATTACAGTATTGGATTTAGAATTGTTACAGTATTGGTTTATATTTGTTACAGTATTAGTTTCAATTTGTTACAGTTTTGTTTTACCTATGTTACAGTATTATTTTCATTTGTTACAGTATTGATTTTAGATTTGTTGTAGTATTGATTTACATTTGTTACAGTATTGATTGTCATTTGTTATAGTATTTGTTTGTATTTGTTACAGCATTAGTTTTTACAGTATTATTTTCTTTGTAATATTTGTAGTTTTAATTGTAAGATTGGTCATATTTTGTATTGCAGGACCATATATTATTGGTCAGTATTGAATATATTATAACAATAAAACAACAAGCATGACCAACGACTTTGACTAAAAAAGGAGAAAAGTAAAACTTCACGCATTGAAATTTGAAAAGTCCAAGATCACAAAAACAAATATGATTATTTGTCTAATTAGCAAAAAGCATGGCTACTTGGTCAAATTTTGGAATAATTCAAAACATCTCTCTAACCAGTGATCATATTGCAATATGTCATCATCTACTGATAAACAAGTAACAAGCCAACAAACTTGTAACTAAAATATTCAAACCTAAAGCGTAACAACATTTAGATAATCTAGTACAATACTAACAATGTTCTAATCAGTACATGATTTTACATATCAAAATAACATTTCCAAAAAGAACATATAAACTACCACCACTATTTAACAAAATGCCCATGGACCTTTAACACTACAAGAGGCCTCACATCTTCGCAAAAAAAAAATTAACCTTTGATGCCATTTCTCATATTCTCTTTCATTGTGAGTTCAAGAAGAACAAACCAGAATCATTTTAGAATTAAACTAAACCTAAAATTTTATTAGTTGGAGCTAGGGCTGTAAATGAGCTGGCTCGGGCCGAGCTGGGGCTTAGCTCAGCTAGTTAATTCTGGACCGAGCTATTAGCGAGCCAGTTCGTTAACAGCTCGCGAGTTAAAATCTCAGCTCAAACTCGTGACGAGCCAGCTCACGAGCCACGAGCTGGCTCACTGGGTTTGGTTGAACCTTGTTTTAAGAAGAAAATAAATTTTACAAATCTTTTTGGACCGAGCTGAACCGAGCTGTACCAAGCTGGACCAAGCTTGATAGTATAAAATACACACAAATTCATACAAATTCACAAATTGATGCCTAGCCGAGCTAGCTCGTGAGCTGGCGAGCGAGCTAAGGCCTTAGCTCAACTCATTAATTTTAGCCTGAGCTGTTAGCGAGCCAGCTCGTTAACAGCTCGGTCCACTATTGAACGAGCTGTTACCGATCGAGCTAGATGTGAGTCATGAGCGAGCCACGAGCTACGAGCTTTTTGGACAGCCCTCGTTGGAGCACAAAAGAAACTCACTGTAGCTTATACTTGAGTGGAGAGTTTTCAACTAAGCAACTACGCTTGATGAGTACTTGGTGCATCCTCCATAACATCGGCATGTTTTTGGAAACCAAGAGTCTAGGACAAGAAGAAAATCAGAAGAAAATTAGATGCACTGTTCAGATAGAAGAGCAAGATAGACACAAAAAGGATGGTGCATTTTAACCCTTCTCTTCATTTCTGGAAAGTTAAAACAGATAGGAAATTGTGCACTGAACCAAGTAAAATTGTGCAGGGCCGGGAATGTCAAACTTTTTTATATGTTAATTAGCATAATATATTGTTTGAACTAGGATCCATATCTTGTTTGAACTATTTCTCATAGCTTTCCCGGTGAGCACGGGCTTGATCCAGCCCAGTTTCACTAGTCGAGGGGCATACCGTTTGTGGGGACCCACAGATCAGATAATATACGCCTATGATGAAAGCTGACCAAGGCTCCAACCTCTCTTTATTGGAGACTGCACAGATATAAAATTCTAAAAAAAAATGAATTAATTGATTATACACTGTAAAGTGATATCAGAGTGAATTGACCATACACTGCAAAGTGATAATCAATGAATTAATCACATACTTAAAATAACCTTACAATCAATTGTTTTTTGAAAAAAAAAAAAATTCCCCCATAAAATCTGAAGCGGACAAAGGATATAAATCCATAGAAATTGTGAAATAAAAAATGAAACTTCAACACCGAACAGCTAAAAGAAAGACTATACCTACATGTCTGCTTTTCCAAAAAAATAAAAATAAAATAAATAAAATAAAAAACACTATGGTAATTGAGCCACCGAACAGGCCCCTGTTCCTTTATTTGAGAATGTAGTTAAAGTTTGAGTTAGGTACAATATTTATTTAAACAAGGCTATTTTATATTTTTAGCGTTATTTTTTTTTATTAGATGAAATAACTAATGTCATTACTTTTTTTTGTAGGATTTTTTCTCAATTTGAAATTCCATTTTTCAGAAATGAGCCGGAACGACACTGAAGTAATGAAGTAATGAGTGGTCTTAGAAATGTGATTGGAAAATTACAACCAGAGATGCTCTTACAAATAAAGGTTGAAATAGAGGTAAACCTGATATGTTGTTCTAAAACAATTAATGTACATTGTTCTAAATTGTATTTTTTTTTTTCAATATTTATTTACTGGAAGAATAAATTTTGTAGGCAGAATGGTACCGCAGAAGATTAGAGTCATTCTACTGTTAAGATTTAAACAATAACACAATGTTAACATTGTCCTCCTGCTGAATGGTTGAACCTATACGCAAGAGAAGTATGTCGAACTTTGGTGTTTATTGCTGCCATTCGTGTGTTAAGCCAAATGGTTTCTTCCTCACAATGTGAAACAAACTGGATCACATTTGATTTGATAGACACAACTAAGAGAGATAATTTGAATTCTGATTCGACCAATTCACCCTATTTTAATTCTATGGTCAAGTGACCGATCACAATCTGATTCTCATTTTGCGAACCCTGGTTATACAAACGTAAGTTAATTACTTATTTCATACATTTCCTGACAGTTGAATATAACAATCTCATATGGAAATTACAACAGAGTTAATCCTTAATGATGCAAGCTACTATTTCTTCTTTTGGTCTTGTACTTTTTCCAAAATTATGTTATTTTCCTGATATGGCTTGCAGGATGTACTTTTTAGTGATCTGCATTTTATGCATTCTGATACAACTTACAGCTATATTTTTGACCTTAGACTAATCATTACTTAGTAATGTGATTTTCAAAAAAATAATATGTAGGATTATAAAATACATGTTCTCATAAAAAAAATTAAACGATTCTCATAAAAAAAGGATTATATATAAAATACATGACTTTTGTTATAAAGAGAAATGTAGCATTAATGTTGTTCTTAACTGTCCGTTTCTCGTTATTTTAGTTGAAGAACCGAACAAAAGATACTAGACATCAGTGGCTGAGAAAAGAAAATATACTGGGGAGTCTTATCATTTCTGTAATATTTCAAAGCACGGAAGAAAATTAAATGTTTTTGTAGACTGTTTTCATTTGTGATGTTATGGGGTTAGGGTGCTTCAATCAGAGATTAAGAGGTTGACCAATGACAGCAATTATTGAAATTAAGATCATTTCTATTGTTTTCCAGTAGCTTAGTAGTTTCAGTTTGTAAAACTTATTACTAGTTATCTATGCAAATAAATTGAGATGAACCAAAACGAATTCATGCAAAATTGTTTTATTATAAAAACAGAGTTTTTGTCTTCTCAATAGCACCTCATTCCGTAGGTTCCATCATCCGTACTTTCAACCCCACAAAGAAAAAAACTTTACGAAATCATCTGCTGAATATGTAAATACTTAAATTACAATAACAATACAACATGACCATCTTTTTTTTTTTTTTTTTGAGGTATTTCTTTTTTGAGGTAGATGACCATATTTTTTTAATGACCAATTTTATATTAAACCATAACATTGACAAAGGACACAAAGGCAATGGAGCACCATGCCATGTAAAACTGATATTTATCTTGCCAAAGGACCATCATCTGATGGTAGCTTTGAATTCCCAATATGTGCCATCTCAAAATTGCCACTAAGGCTAACACCACCAGAAGAATTTGATTGATAATCACTGCTTATGTCCCAAGAAACTTTGCTACAAGTTTCAGTGCTAGACATTTCTAGACTCAGGCTTTCTTTGAGCTCTGCTACAACTTCTGTCATGTCAGGCCTCTTAGCAGGTAGGTCAGTGCACCTAAGTGCCAGTTCAGCGACCTTCCAAATAGAGTTCAAGTTGTACTGGGCTCCCATATATGGGTCCAATATGCTTTCTATGTTTCCTTTGGATAGCCTTTCCTGCACAAATTTAGTCAAATGCTCATTCCCTTGTGGGCCTTGGCAGATTGGCTTTTTGCCTGTGACGATTTCTAGCAAGACAACCCCAAAACTGTAAACGTCACTTTTTTCTATGAGCTGGGAGGTCGAAGCATAACTGCAGAAATACGAAACAAATTAACAAACTAATAAACAAGTGCATCAAGTAACGAAAACTAGAAACAATAGATTAATTTCCCCTCAATGAACATTCTATATATAAATTTCGATTTATATAGATATATTTTGTTTTCTTTAGTATAAAATTTGGTAGACAATTTCCTTTCTATGCTTACAAAATGGAAACAAAAAGAGAAATTGTTGATGATCCTGTAGAACATGAGTACCACCAATGGCCGGCGGAGCAATGTGGATGGAATGGGGGTCAATTGACCTCTATTTATTTTCAAAATTATTGTACCTGTGCCTTATTTTCTATATAATTTAGAGTAATATGCTATGAATAGTATAAAATTGACCCTCATTCGCAATATAAATATTTTATATGATTGACTCTTATTTGTGTTTGACCCTATTAGCTTGAAAATCTCGCACGGCCCGAGTATAATACCTTAATGTCCCTTTTTTACACAAATTACTGTTTTATTTTAGGTTTGAAGGTAATTCGGCAAACAAGCATTACACGGGCAACAAATACCCTCACATAGGAAGGAATCTGGGTCTAGTACCAATACGTCCTAAAAAATGGATAGAACAGACAAGCCAGAAATAAAAGACTGGAGAGGCAGTGAGAACATACTGAGGATCCAAATAACCAGGTGTCCCAACGACTTTTGTGGAGACATGAGTGCCTGAGAACGCCCGGACTAAACCAAAATCAGAAACTTTTGCTTTGAGATTTCTGGTGAGAAGAATATTGCTGGTTTTTACGTCTCTGTGAATTAGTGGTGGATTGCACATTTTGTGAAGATACTCCAATCCTGTAAGAAATGTACAGATCAGGTCACTAATAACATATGAATCAAGTTGTTCCTTGATGGCAACAGTAACAAAATTTACAGACCTTGAGCAGATTCATGTGCAATTCTGAGTCGTTGTTTCCATGAAAAAGGCTGAGCATTGCCTACAAGTAAAATATGTCAATTATTAAATTTTCAAGCCAAAATTTTGATCCCCTGGTTATTCAGCACCTTGTTTTTAGTAATATTTGATCCTCATCCTGCAGACTGCCAAGTT
Organism: Carex arenaria; assembly: GCA_964058825.1. NCBI lineage: Eukaryota > Viridiplantae > Streptophyta > Magnoliopsida > Poales > Cyperaceae > Carex > Carex arenaria. The sequence goes on along the minus strand of CAXKVW010000483.1, from coordinate 387,153 downwards.
TTTATCTGATTGAATTTGACATTTTGGGTACTTGATTTAAATAAAAGTGTTTATCAATAAATTGGTGCAGTGAAGAACTTGCAAAGATACTGATACTAATCTAATTTGGAACAAGCGAAAAAACTTTTAGTTCTGCAACTTAACAACCTCTCAGCCTATTTTGCAGATTTCCTTCTTGCATGTACTCGTAGATGAGAGCGATGTAATTTCCATCGTTACAGTAGCCAATAAGTGAGACTAAGTTCTTGTGATGAACCCTTGACAACTTTTCAACCTAGATAACAATTGGAGATATATTCTGCATTAGATGCTGTACCTTTAAAATTATACTCTGATCTAATTATTTGCATAGTATACAATATGTTCAAAGAATTACTTCTTTTAAAGTATGAACATTCTTGGAACCTAAGCGCCTGTGAAAAGAAAGGCAGAGCATAGATGTCTAAGGTCCTGATTTTTTTTTTTTTTGAAAATGTTCGCAAAGGTTGCAAAGTCGTGAGGGGGAATCGAACTCTCGACCTTTGAGTAACCAACAATCCTAGGACTTTTCTCTTAGCCAACTGTGCTACCTCCCCTTTCTCTAAGGTCCTGATTACTGATGCAAAATATAGTTAATCATGCATGACGCATGCTACAATGGTGAATGACAGATAATCCTTTTACCTCATTCAAAAATTGTTGAGTCCCTTGCGAAGATGACTCAGAACGAACTTTAACAGCAACTTCATTTCCATTTCCTAGTTTTCCCTTAAAAACTTCACCAAATCCCCCAATTCCAATTTTTTCTCTGAAGTGATTTGTGATAAGGTTTAGCTCAGCAAAGCTAAATTGCTTTTTTTCAAAATTTAAACCCTTTCCTCCAGCCACAGACTCGCCAGGGTCATTTGGTTCTTCACGTACATGAGAGCTATTTCCCGTACCAAATGTTCTAGGATCCTCGTGAGATTTAGGTGGGTTGATGCGTTTGTCTACAAATATTAAATCACTTATAAAATGTGCTGAATAAATTCAACAATGAGGTAATATGAAAAATTAGGCAAACAGTGTAGGTAATTCAGTTAACTCCAGTACTACGAAGAGATTGCCAGGTCAATTTCATTTCTCTGATCTGCGGATATAAGTTCTAATTATATTTATGTGTTGTTTTGTGTTCTAGGTAATATTCAACAATCTGATGCCTTTCAATATTACATATATACATAAACAATAAAAATGTTCTTGATCTCATGCCATCCTAGAAATAAAAGTTTGTAATGTAAAATTAAATAATATTGAGAACCAGTCTTTGTTCTATTGGTCAAGGCAACGACTTCCGTGTGAGAGGCTGGAAGTTTGAAACTCTACTGGGGGATTTAATTGAAATATTTAGAGTTAAAGTCTTCATTCTCATCTTTATTTCGAAAAAAAAAATGAACTTCATCATTATGGAACAATTACCTTTCATCTTCATCTTCTGGCACAAAAAGAATAGTACCCCTGTCCCAACAATCAGCAACATGATAACTACTGCCACAATTATAAAGACAACTGCTTTTGATGATTTCTTGTGTCCTGAACCAACTTCAGTGCTGCTGAAACTGACATTTTATAATTTGGTCAAATTATATGTATACATGCTCCTTGATCGTTCATTCATTTTTAGTTATTTGTGAAATTGTTTCTATTGCTTCCTTAAGAGAGCATATGTAAAGCTACACTTACCACATGACAGAACAACATGAATAGTGATAAACAGAATCAAAATAAGATAAGGACCGAGCAATTAATGGCTGATATTGTTGATTTGTTCAGTTTTAGAACATCGAAGCATGGGATGCCCTGCTCTCACTACTTATCTATGACTCAACTTAGTAAACAAGTTTCTAAACTAAAAAAATGACATTTCAAACAAGTGATAGGATTAAAATTTAAAGGATCATTAGTTTGTTCAACATGAGGAAATTAGACATACAGCACTGTCAATTCACCATCCTTTTGTCTTTTTTGGAGACCAGGAGGAAGTGTTCTTAAAAGGCCACTGTTTTCTGAGAGGCCCCTGCAATAAAAAAAAACATTAGATGAGACGTGGGAATTGATGCTTGGGCTAAAAAATAAAGGGTCTCCTTGTCTTACAAGAATGCAAGTGATGCTAATTTTTCCAGAGAATTAGGAATGTTGCCTGACAAATTGTTGTGAGATAAGTCTCTGAAAGGATTATAAAAAAAAATTTCATGTCAGAAACTGCTTAATTGCTATGTTACAATAATGTAAATTACATTATTTTCAGCAAGTTATTATAATGTCAAATTGACATTATAATAACTTGCTGAAAATAATTTTATTTTTCCTGAATGTTAAATGAACTTACAATGTCTCAAGCTTAGTTAGGTATCCAAATGCAAATACCATTGCCCCGGTTAATCCACTGGATGATAGATTTCTGAAAAAAAAAATAGAACTTAAGTGCTACTGCAGAAGGATCCATACAGAAAGGAAGATTTTAAGAAAGCACTATCTTGGATGTATAACTCACAAAACTGTTATCCTGGAAATATCAGAGGAATTAATTGTACATTTAACCCCTGTCCAACTGTAGTTTGTAGGAACACAAGGATCACCATTCCAATCTTTTATGATACTATAACTCTCCTTGATGGATTCAATGGCTCTCACTGTACAGAAATTAAATTTGTTTGTCAGTAGCAGAATTATTCCACAGAAGACAATCAACAATATTGAGACTAAAAATAGAATATTATAGAGATATACCATCCGTGATATCTGTTGGAATGTTTTTCACTGGGAGGATTGTGTACAACTCATATGCATTGAGTATGGGTGGGAGAGTTGCATTTGGGGAACTCTTGAGGGACACGTTATAATCTGTGAGGCCTGTATCTGTGTACCAAGCATAAGCTGTGTTAAGATAAGTCTTTATAGGAACAGGATTCTCGAACTTTTTCACTCCATTTTTATAAATTTGGAACTCCCTGAGACTAGTGTTTGGCACAATCTGGATCTCAGCAAAATGGAGCAAGACAAAGAAGAGAGTCGACGTGTCCAATGTCGACCATGTTAGGTCAATGGGGCTGCTTACTGTTGAGGAAACAGCAGCTGTCTGTAGCACCAAGGATGGCACCTCAAAAGTAAAGCCTTCAATGCTGGAGATGGTGGATATTGAGTTCAATGAAGGATCTGTGTGATTCAACCATAGCCGGTCGTGGTCATCGTCAGGATACCTGCTATCTACAATATCAGTTTCTACATAATAACTTAAATTTTACTGCACTTTATTTAATTAAAAGTATCACTTCAGATTTCGGGGCCTGAGAATTGAACGTTATTTGTCAATTAGAACAACAGAATTTTTCACAACTGACAAAATTCAGGATGTCTAAGTTAAATGCTACATTTTGCATACCTCACCAATGATTTATTTGATCCCATATCTCCCCTAGAAAAGAGATTCAGAGATTGTGTAGCGTTTGCAAGTTCATAGAGAGTGCTAGTCAATGGTCTCAACTCCAGCGCAGATATGAAAGGAGTCCCGAGTCCCGTGTTCACCAGACAAATTTGTATATAATTAGCAGGGACAATAGCAATTATCTCGTAAGCGTGCCAATAATCAGGTCTAGAGATGTTAACAGTAGACCAGAAATTGACACCGAAATATAAATCAAATCTTGGAATATTTTCTAATTTGTCATAGTTCCCATAATAGAATGTTGCTCTCACAAGATATTTTGATCCTTCTGTTAGTAGCTTTACAGTGTAACAGTTTTTAGTACTGTTAGGAAAGCTCCTGAGGGTCTCGAGATTTGTATACATATTTTTGTCCACTGCATACTGACTAGAGATTTTGCCATTCAACCCTGTGTCAGTATACTGATCGTCAGATACGTATGTTAAACCTGTGAAGCTGTCAACATAACTAGTGTTGCTTGCAATACCACAGTCTATGTTTATGAAACCTGCAAAGAGAAGAAAATTGCAATTGTTGATCAAATTCATTTCGTCAATTTTGAGTGATTTTTTCGTTTTGAGTAATCATCTAATATATATTGCAGAGGTCCTTGCGCACCAATGTTTCAACTGATCCCATATCTACAATAATAGCTTTTTTGTCAAAAAGGTACTAAAGTTTTAAAAAAAGGCTTGTTTGGAAACATAAATTTCATGCATACACAATTCATGAACATGAAATCTGGAAAATCAATTTCCACAAATTCATGTACACAAAATACATATATAAAAGCAGTCAAACCAAGTTGTTTACCCAAATGAATATTGGAGAATTTTTTAGAGCGGAAATATTAGCCCAAATGATGTTGGAAAAATGTTTCCAGATCATTTGTTGAATGATAGAGATATACATTGGAGATATTAGTGAGCGTATAATGTGGGAGATAATTTGGAATACAAGAGTGGTAGGTAGGAGATATTAGTGGAGATGTTTAGCAATATATCATACTCAAATCTATAATTAGGCTCCATGTAATTGTAATCAAGACACACAACATCAATAGAAGATTCTCTTTCCTTGAAGGATATCAACACACACAATGAAACAGAATCGGATCCGGGTTTAACGATTTCATTTCAAGACTTTTAGATGGATAATGGGTATGCGTGTGTAAAATTTAAAATAAACTGGAGGCGTAATATAAGAGGCTGCTGGAGTTGAATCTATCTTAAACAGTACTTGGCCATTTATATATGATCTGTTGCTCAATCATATATATCAAATGCAGATCATGGCAATTATTCTTACAGTCTAATACGCAGAGGGAGGGGAAGGGAGAACACTATTTGGAGGGGAGACGTCGTCAGAAGTGGCAGTCTAGTACTAATCACCAAGAAGTCAACGGATATATTGCATGTATCAGACCTTCCATCAGCATAATTAATTGACTTTATATTTTTTATAATTACATGGCCTGTAGATTTTTATTGGTTAATCTTATCCGTTGACTTTTAACTAAGAATGTCAATGCTCGCTTCTCTGGAAACGAAAGATAATGTGAATGCATGTGCATTGCTATTTTTCAATTAAGATTTACCGAACCATAAACAAGAAAGAGCTCAAGATGACAAGGGAGATAGAGAAATTGATATGTGGAACAATAGGTAGAGAAATAAGAAATCTTTAACTCTTTTATTCCATTTTTCTAATTTTTTTGGTCGGGATGGGTAACAGGGTGGGGAAGAGCAATTAAGTGATTAAGCCTATAAAGCTAAAACAAATTGTGACCCCAAAGATCTTTGATATATCCTATGATATATATCCCTTTAGCTCCTTAATTATTTAGCGCTTTCTCAGTTTTATTTCATTTCATCAAGACTTTAATCAAATTTTAATGTTACCCGCGGTTTAGGACTAAAAATTGGTAACTTCTAGATGACACAGTTCGTAATTTAATTGACATAGCAGTCTAGACATAGCAGTCTTACCTAGAGAATCATGCTGGCTATGTACCCCAATTATAATCACAGCTAGTACCAGAAGAACTGAGGAACTCCGCACCATTTCTGACAAGGAGAATCCCTGTTCTTGTCGTCTGGAAAAGCTGAGCAAGAACGACTGTTTTTTTTATAGCACAACTGCAATTAGTCATAAGTATTCTCCACTTGCAAATAAAGAATGTCACATTCTTATCATCTCACCAGGTCGCAAGGGCATCATGTTCTTTCATGTGAGTCCTTGACTTGACTCAATAAAAAAAAAAGTCAATCAGCCTAATCGTTACCAGTTTGACCATATAAATGTGCACACTCCAATAACAATCGAATTCGCATCCTCTGAGATATCTCAAATAATATATACTGCCCCTGCGCTATCTCCCAATAGGCACCGGACACGTCGGTCGGGCAAATTATGAGATATCTCAGAAGATACGCACTCATAACAATCCTGTTTTGGGTTCCAAGCCTCTCCATTTACGAAGAAAAAAAAAATTATAAGTTGAGACAATATTTTGAATGAGATAACGATTGTAATGCCTCAAAGGCTCAAAAGCATTAATATTCTATAAAAAAAAATTCAAAAAAATAAAGTAAATTAATCGTACTTTTATAATTATTTGGGTTAGGATACGACGTGTGTGCCGATTTTTTTATTAATACCTTCAAAAAAAATCAAATATGCCCTCGGGCTGAAAATAATTTAAAATCAACTTATTTACTTTTTTTTTTTTTTTACCGAACCGCCCAAATGAGAGGCGGTTAGCTACATTAACCTTTTTTTTAGAGAGATCTCAATAGTTTTATCTAAAAGTAGAAAATAAAAATGTTCAATCTTACACTATGTCCTCAATTTTCTCTACCAATCCCATACGCCAAAATAAAAATTTATATACAAAATTATGGTCTTACTTATTATTATTTTATTTATTATGTACTTTAGGGTAAGAAATGCAAAATAATGGAAGGTCAACAATATATTATATTAAAATAGTAACTAGAATTCTAAAATTAAAGCCTAGTATTTTTTTCTTTTTTGGAATTAGAGGTTTTGTCCCAAATAACGTAAGAAAATAATTTGTTTATGTATCACATTATTCCTTCGAATAGTCTACAATAATTTTAAATTATTTTAGAATCTCTATACCCAACAAATATTTACAAGTATTAATATGTACGCATCATGTGTCATGAAAAGATTAACGAATTAATTGTTTTTTCACGTCATTTAATCAATGAAGATTATTTTTTTTATTCATGTTGTAACATACAATTAATTAAATGAAAAGATGTACAAATAAATGTTTTCCTCTATAATGCATATTAGGTATTAAACGATCAAAATCATTCTATTTTACTATTATATAATATCAAAATCAATGTACATTCATAAACACATCAACATTTTTCCAACCATGTCATCTACAATATTAAGATCTCTAAAAAAAAAAATACTACAGTTGACCGCCCATTATTTACATTTTTTACCATAGAGCCCATAATAAATAAGTAAGACCCCTAAGCTCGTTACAAATTTTCATTTTAGTGTATGGAGTTGGTGGAAAAAAATTGAGAACATATTGTAAGATTAAACATTTTCCATTTTTAGATGAAACTATTGATTTCTCTATATAAAAAAAAACTGTAGCTTACCGCCCCCCATCTGTGCGGTTCGATAAAAAAAAAATGAATTTGACTGCCGTGCGGTTGGGCAATCTGATGGGCACAGTGAACACCCCCCCCCCCCCCCCACCCCACCATTCTGGGCGGTTGGGGCATTTTTTTTTTTTTAAATTCAACCCGAGGGCATATTTGCTATTTTTTTTAGGGTATTAATAAAAAAAATCGGATGTGTGTGGCACGGCCGATACTTACTGGTTCGAATTATATCCACTACGTTTTAATTAGAAGAGTTAATTATAAGAGAGCAGCTTGGGTCCGATGGCGCCCATCGGACTCAAACTGAGTCGATGGGTTCCATAACTGTCCGATATGATTTAAGATAGGGAAATTTTTTTTTATACCACTCTAAAACATTGAAATTATGAAATTGCCACTCCAAAACATGAAATTAGAAAATTGCCACTCTAAAATCACTAAATTCATGAAATTGCCACAAATATACATTTTATATACATATTTGATTAATATTATACTAAAAACTGTTGTATAAAAAATGTATTTTAAAATTTTCAAAAATACCCCTCCAATTAAACAGATAAAAGTATCAAACCAAACCCTTCTTCTCCAGACCCAAACCCCTCTTCTCCGCTGAATCGAAACCCTGCGCCAAACCCAAACCATTCTCCGTTGAGTATTCAAAGAGCAATCCGCTGAATCAAAAGCCAATGCCTAATCAGGAGAAGAATGTCAAATTTTCCCGTCAAAGAGTGAGTCATTTGGAAGTCTCTGCTAAATGACGCGCGTCTGCACTTCTCAATATCTGAATATTGTTGGTCAAAGAATGAAAAAAGATTATTGCATAATTAATACACACTACAGTTGTTGATTAATGGCCGTCGTTCTAGCTAGTGAAATGAGTTTTGAATCTTGTTCCCAATTGAAGTTGACTGGATGGCTTTTGGTCATATTTTTCTTCTTTGGAGGGTGCTTAAGCAAAATTCCCAATTTAGTTGTCAGCACATCAGTACGAGTCAAATAAATTGGGAAGAAAGAGGGGTTGGAGCTGCACTGGTTTTACGTTTCCTCTTCAATTGAGATTAAAGCAAGTACCATTGACTCGTCTGCTGAACTGTTAGTCTACAAGTCAAGTTGGCGGAGGGGTTGGCGGAGAATGGTTTGGGTTTGGCGCAAGATTTCGATTCAGCAGAGAAGAGGAGTTTGGGTCTGGAGAAGAAGGATTTGGTTTGATATTTATTTTATCTGTTTAATTGAAGGGGTATTTTTGGAATTTTAAAAATACGTTTTTCATACAACATTTTTTAGTATAATTTTAATTAAATCTGTATATAAAATGTATATTTGTGGCAATTTCATGAATTTAGTGATTTTAAAGTGACAATTTTCTAATTTCATGTTTTGAGGTGGCAATTTCATAATTTCAATGTTTTAGAGTGGCAGAAAAATAAATTTCCCTTTAAGATATGTGCATATAGCTTCAATATCCGTGTGTGTTTGCTTTAAAATTTGTGCACATGGATCTTAAATATCGGTGTTGGAATGTTAGCACCATCAAAGATGTGAATCAGATTGGTCTAGTTAATGACTATAATTAATAGTAATCACAATGATAAAATTAATACATAGAAAAATATATTCCTTCGAGTGTCCCTATTATTTACGTAGATGCAGGATTAAAAAATTTAGATAGCGAATAAAACATGAAATGTTAGATATATTAATGTGGTGGCTAAATTTAGAATCCAAATTTTGCAATCAGAAGATAATTTTTAACCACTAGACTAAAAAAACACATGTAATATTTTATAAGAGGCCAAATTATATAAAAATTTTCAAAAAAAAAAAAGTTCAATTAAATTTTAATATATATACTTCATTAAAAAAAAACTAAAACAATAGGAGTGGCTAAGCACCTTTTGACTTATACAAATTAAGATACGTCTGTGTAGCTGGACCTACTATTAAAAATAATGGATTGAATAGAAAATAAAATATGAGGACACACTATAACGTTACAAGTTACGGCAATATCGTTATTACAGAAAACACGACTATATATACATGGTTAAACAAGCAAATGACACATGGTTCACCGATCATGTCTGCGCGCATTGTGTATCAAAAGATCAATACATTATATATTAGTTGTATTTCATTTTCTACCAATAGTTTTTCATCTTTTTCTAATTATCTTTCACTTTTTTTATAATTTATCATCTTTTGATTGTCTTTCATGTTTGCGAGGTGGTCTTTCATATTCTACTATTTTTTTTTTTTCAATTACTACTAGTTTTCTTTCAAATACTAGCCAAGAAACCTATAGTTGACCTTGTTATATGTATGAGTTTGCTAATATTAAATTTAAGGGACGATTTAGTAAAGTTATTGATAGCCTGTTCTTGTTTAATAATGTACGCTAACAAATTGTTTAATTGCTATCTTATATTGTTCAATTTTCTAATAAAATGGTGATGCAAGACACGGTCATGCATTTTCAGATCCACTGCTACATTAATTAGAAGAGAATAGCTCGGGTCCAATGTTCATCAAAATCAAATTGGGATCCCATGGACATCAGAACCGTCCGATCCGATTTATTATTCATGCGCACAAACTTTAAAGTGGATCGGATGGTTCCTATATGATACATTGGACGCAAATTTGCTTCTGATCGGCATCGGACCCAAATTGTACAAATATTAGAAATTGTGAAACGGCCATCCGATGTTCCTTATTGTGTTGAGATTTGGGCTTGCTGAGTGGATTAGTATTTATTACCAAGTCAAGTCAACGTACATATGGCATGAATCAGATCATATATATGCATGTTTGGGCCAATAATTAGTTAATCTTATCTGTACTCCAATCATATATGTTAGGGTCAATGGTTTAAATCATATTTGTAGCGGCGGCTATAAAATTTAATTTAGAACGATAAATTATTTATTTATTGTGATTAATTATATTTGCACTTCTAACCTTTGTGACCTTTTGCCTTGAACAAATTGATTTAAAATTTTACTACTTCTGATATACATGTATTCTTTTGAAATATATAATTAACGATTCACTTTTATTATTTCAAAATTTGATTTTTAAATTAGAGTAGAACTAGGGTGTTCCTAAGTTCACCAAGCTCCTTTGTGAACTCAACTCTAAAACCTTTCGAATTGGTTTCAAACAATGAATTTAATCTATTGAAATTCTTCTACCTTACGAGTGATGCGTCTGCATGCAAAAAAACTTAAAATTTAAAATTAATTTAGTTTAGAGTCAAGTGGTCAAGGAGTCCAAAAAATAAATCCATTAAAATTAATTTATAAAACTTCTAATATTAACCACATGACTTTATACTAAATTAATTTCAAACTTCAAATTTTTTACATATAGACACATCACTAATAAGTTAGAAGGATTTTAACAATTTGAATTCATTGTTTAAAGTCAATTCAACAAATTTTAGAGTTGAGTTCACAAAGAAGCTAGGTGAACTTAGGAACACCCTAGTTCTACTCTTTAAATTATTGTTGACAGAAAAATTCTGATCAATAACTTGAGACAGCAAAAACTAAAAAACAATAGTAACTCCATGTAAATCTAGATGAGTCTGCTATGCAATGTACCAAGGATGTACCATTCAATGAAATTTATTTACTTTGTATGAAATGTAGGGGTAGATATTTTCTAGCGGTCTCAAGCTACAAATTTATTTTTAAGTAGTAAGCAATAAAATATAGTAAATATTTACGTAATCATTTGATTATTATATTCATTTATTATTTATTTATTTATTTTGTTTACCGGCCATGTTAGTGTGACCGAATGTATTGACTTGTTTTTGTTTATTTGTGGAAGGTTTAAAACAGATTGGAAATTGTCCGAAATTTTTATTCATAGGAAAATAAAAAAATTAAATTAAAAATAGAAAATAATGTATGAAAATTTTAAAAACATAAAGGCAGTAACGAGTCATGACGACTCTGCAGGACGCCATGGCACATTTTAACACCAAGAAGAAAATGAAAAATTAAATTACTATAAAAAAGGGACGCCTTCGGCCATCCCAACCGGAAAAAGTAGAAAAAAATATATATATATGGGCTGCCATGTCTCCTACAGATTCATATTTTCCCCTCTCTTGTCTTTTTTTTTTTTTGAAAATCTTCGCAGAAGCTGCGAAGTCGTGAGAGAGAATCAAACTCTCGACCTTTGAATAACCAACGATTCTAGAACTTCTCTTCTAGCCAACTGTGCTACTTCCCCTTTCTCATCCCTCTCCTGTCGCTATATATCTCTCCAATCTTTTTACTCTACCGTGAGTGAAAATAAAAACAAAGAAACTAAAGCCTAAAACAGCAATGGCTTATGACGCCCTAGTTACAATTAATATGGGTGATGGCGGCCCATTTTTTCTTCTTCTTTTTTTATTTTTTTCTGGTTAGAATGGGCCATAGCGTTTCAACAAAAATAATTTTCCTACTTTTTCTTCTTCTTTTTTTCTCGCAGGGATGCCATGAGTCATACTTGTCTTCCTATTTTTAAATTTTCCCTACAACATTTCTTATTTTTTATTTTTTTTATTTTCTTATGAATAAAAATTTCCAAATTTTTTTGAAATTTGGAAAATGGAAAAAAATAAAAAGAGGAAATATTGTATGAAAAATTCAAAACTGAGAAGGCAGCTAGGACTCATGGCGTCCAGACATCTCAAACCAGAAAACAAACGAAAAAAATAAAAAATTATTAATGGGACGCCATAACTCATCCATACGCATAGAGTTAATTGAAGAGATGATAAATACAACACAAGTCAAGAAATCCATGAAAAATTCCGTGAGTATGGATGGGTCATGACGGTCCAGTTATTATTATTTTTTTTTTCCGGTTTGAATGGGTCATGGCGTCCCATGAGTAATTTTTTTATTTTGTTTCATTTTTTTCTGGTTTGAGATGCCTTATGCCTTTATGCAGGAACGCCATGAGTCATTTCTGCCTTCTCATTTTTGAATTCGCCCCACAGCATTGCCTATATTTAATATTATTATTTTTTCATTTGCTTATATATAAAAATTTCGGAAAAATTTGTCTAGAGCCGGGTCATGTCAGTCTGACCAAATATATTGCCTTTTACTATGCTAATTAGCATTAAATTGTGTAATGGCAATATGGCATCATGTTGATAACTTTTGATAGTGCGGAATTTTTGTCCAAAGGGTTTTGGACAAAATCTCATCCAAAGTTAGTTGTAAACTGTGCAATATGTGTTAAAATTTACACAATGATTTAGATTTATGGAGCCATTGAAAATTATTAAGTTTTAAATATGTTTGTACGGATCTTAAAGCAAATTCAACAGTAAGGCACGGCTTTAGATGAGATTCTGTCCAAAGTCCTTTGGACACAATCCAATTCCCTTTAGATAGGTCTCCAATTTAAGATAACTTTTAAGAACGAAAAGCAGCACAACAGAAGAGTATCTTACATCTAATGGAGACTCCAACTAGTCACGATCCCAGATTTGTTCTATCGTACAGATGAGGGGAGTAGCTTATTAAGCGAGCAATTCGTACTTCGTACAGATCAGATTCTTTAGTCGATCTGGTACTGACATGGACAACTGATGGAGCGACGACAAGCGTTTGAGCTGTAATGGCGGTGTCTAATCATTTCAAATCACGGAATAAAAGATCATGTTTCTTGTAGACTGTTTGCATATGAGATTTTTCCAGCTGCCGGTATGGTTCATACCGGCCACCTCTTTTTTCTGTATGGATGAATCTGATTTTTTTCTTACTGTGTCAGGCCGTAATATGATTTTTGAATTCACACATAATGTGATTCTTTGTGGTGTAGCTTTGGATAGGCAGTAAATTATTTCTAGTTAATAATTATAAAACTTTAGTGTGTGTCAATATCATCCAATCAGTATTTGCTGAAAAATAAAGTTATGTTTATGGGTGCACATGTAGTGTCCGAAGAAATGTCTGCTAAAATTTATGGATTCGATGCTGTGTTATTTTTGCACCTTTTAGGGAATTGATGCAATCTATAACTGTTTTTTTTAAGCAATTAATTAAAAAATAGGTTCATTTTGTGATCCTCATGATCAATTCCTTTTATGATCCTCATGATCGATTCCTATTTATGGAAATCAACAGAAATTAACCAAAAAGAATACATAAAATTGTTTTATTATAAAGGAAACAGAGTTTAGGTCTTCTTAATAGGACCTCATCATACCAAAAGGTTCCAATTATATTACATTCAACCTCACAACGAAAAAACTTTAAGAAATAATCTCCTGAATGTATAAATGCTTAAAGTATTATAAGAAAACAACCAGGCCATCTATTTTATAAATGAACTATCAAACCAAATCACTCACAGGATAGGAAACACAGGTAGGCAGCCTTGCTATATGAAGCTGATATTTATCTTGCCCAAGGACCATAATCTGGTAGCTTCGAGGCCCCAATATGTGCCATCTCAAAATTGTCACTAGAGATAACACCACAAAAATGATTATCATTTCTTAGAAAATCACTGCTTATATCACCCGAAGCCTCACTATCAATTTCAGTGCTAGAAATTTCTATGTTCAGGCTTTCTTTGAACTCTGTTACAACTGTTGTCATGTCGGGTCTCCTAGCAGGTAAGCCGGTGCACCTGAGTGCCAACTCAGCAACCTTCCAAATAGAGTTTAGGTTGCATTGGCCTCGCACATTTGGCCCCAATATGCTCTCTATATTTCCTCTGGAGAGCATTTGCTGCACAAATTGAGTCAAATGCTGACTCCCTTCTGGGCCTTGGCCGATTGGCGTCTTGCCTGTGATGATTTCTAGCAAGACAACCCCAAAACTGTACACGTCACTTTTTTCTATGAGCTGGGCGGTAGAAGTGTAACTGCAGAGATATAAAACAAATCAACAAATAAACAAACAAGTACATGAAGTAATGAAAGCTAGAAATAATAGGTCTTATCCGCTCTCAATGAACTTTCTGTAAATTTTGATTTATATACATATTTGTTTTTTAAATATAAAATTTTAAAAAAAAGCAAAATTCTGATGACCCAGTATGACTATCTGTAAATTATAATATATAGGGGAGTTCAATACTTTAATGTCCTTTTGCTACACTAATAAGTAATAACATCTTTGGTTTGAAAGTAATTTGACAAAAAAAGCATTACAGGGGCAACAATACCCTCACATAGGAGTCTGGTGTAGTGCCAATATGTCCTAAAAATTAACTAGGACGGACAAGTTAATAAGAACAGACTGCAGAGGCAGGAAGAACATACTAGGGATCCAAATAACCAAGTGTGCCAACGATTTTGGTGGAGACATGAGTGCCTGAGAAAGCCCGGACTAAACCAAAATCAGAAACCTTGGCCTCGAGAATTCTGGTAAGAAGAATATTGCTAGTTTTTACGTCTCTGTGAATTAGCGGTGGATTGCACATCTTGTGAAGATACTCCAATCCTGTGTGTAATGCAAACAAATATCAGCTCATCAATGACATATTAATCAAGTTGTTTCTTGATGGCAACAGTAACAAAATTTACAGACCTTGGGCAGATTCATACGCAATTCTGAGCCGTTGTTTCCATGAAAGAGTCTGAATATTACCTACAAGTCAAATATGTCAATTATTAAATTTACAAGTCTAAATTTTGACCACCACGCAGAGCTATCAGGAGAAGTTTGATAAGTCACTAAATTAGAATGCTTAATTTTGTTTTTATTTTCATTTTTATTTTTAGGCTTTCTTTATTTTTTCTTTAACATATATACTTTTCTGTTATTTTCCTTTTTCTTGCTCAAATTCACTTGAGCACCTTGTGTTTATTAGCTACAAATCCTTTGCAACCACGATTATCAATCAAATACGGGCAAAACCCATATTTTTCCTCAAAAAATACAAGTCTAAATTTTGTTCACCTAGTTGTTTTGCAACTTGTTTTAATTTAGTAAGATTAAATCCTCATCTGGAAGACTGCCAATATTTTATTTGATTGAATTTGACATTTGGCATCCTTGATCCACATCAAACTGTTATAGCAAATTGGTGCAATGCTTAATTTGCAGAAATATTGATACTAATCTAATTTTCAGAATCCGTCTTGCAACCTCTAAGCCGATCTTGCAGATTTCCTTCTTCCATGTACTCGTAGATGAGAGCAATGTGATTTCTGTCCTTGCAGTAGCCAACTAGTGAAACTAAGTTCTTGTGATGAACCCTCGACAACATTTTAACCTAGATAGATATTTGAGATACATTCTGCATTAGATGAGGCCTTTAAAAATGATACTATATTCTTAAGATTTGTTAGTATACAGCTGTAAGTTTATTCAAAGTGTTACTTCCATTATGAGCGGAATCAAAAATTTGAAATTGGGAGTCTGTATGAATAAGTATCATGCAATTTCATTTTATGGTGACAGTTATAGTAATAATTTTTTGTAAAAAATTAAATTTTTATGAGGAAGCCTTCCTATAAAGTATAAAAATTTAGGTAACTTAAGCTCCTGTACCTAACAAGAAATGCAGAGCATTGTTGTACTAGGTCCTGATTACTGATGTAAAATAATGTGAATCATGAGAACTAGTCTTTGGTCTAGTGACTAAGGCACATGATCTCTATGTGAGAGGTCATGAGTTCGAAACCTAGATGGGAGAAATCATTTGCTGTAATAACAGGGGAATTAAATAGTTGGGTGACTTGACCTCTAACCTTTACCCAAAAAAAATAATGTGAATCATCCATGCTGCATACTGTAATAGTGTGTATCAATTGGTTTTGGTACACTGTCTTATATATATAGAATGACAGATACTCAGGTTACCTCATTCATAAATTGCTGAATCCCTTGCGAAGACGACTCAGAGCGAACTTTAACGGCAACTTCGTCTCCATCTTCAAGTCTGCCCTTGAAGACGTCACCAAACCCCCCAGTTCCAATTTTTTCTCTAAACTGATTTGTGACAAGCTTCAGTTCTGCAAAACTAAATTGTTTTTTTTCGAAATTGAACTCCATTCCTCCTGCTCCAGACTCACGCGGGTCATTTGGGTCATCAAGTACGTGAGAGTTATTTCCTGTTCCAACCCTTGTAGGGTCCTCCTGAGATGTAGGTCGATTGATGTGAATATCTACAATATTAAAACATTTATAAAATGTTTCTTAAAAATGCAATTATCAGCTACTATTAGGAATTATGCAAATAGTGTTGGTAATGTTGGAAAAAACGTGGCTGACTGCAGCAGCCTTACTTCTCTCTGTTTCTCACAAAGCTCTCTATTTCATACAAAGAAAATAGTTGTTTTTCTGCACTGCTCAAAAACAGAAACTATCTTATTCATCTTCTATATTTTCTGCTGCTTCCTACATCTTCTACTACAAACATGATTTATATAGAGAATACAAAATCTATTTTTAGATCTCCACTGCCTATCTTTCTCCTGCAAGCATTACCTACATTACTAATTATAAAACCCACTAACTCAACATAACTCTAAATATGGAAACCCCACTAATCCCACTACATGCAACCATATTTGGAAAAACCACAAATCCCACTACCCACGTTTTTGCTTCTAAAAACAACTACAACAGAATTCTAAATAAGGAAAGTTAATTTTGGATCAACTTTCAACACTCCCCCTTGATTCAAAATATGTTACTCCAGGCTTCAACATCTTCTTCTTCTTCTAAGTCATCATTCTAGATCTTCGTATCCCAATTGTGATCCTCCCATGTCGGTTTCACCTCTTCTATCTGCTCCTTAGCCTCTTCAATAGCAGTTACCTGAGATTGTGACTCGGCTGATTCATCATCCATTGTGGATTCTTCCACATGATTATCAGCCTCTATAACCTCTTTTTCAACCACCTTGGGCTTTTGCTTCTTTGTCTCATATTTCGGCCTCTCTTTAACCTCAGTTGTGCCAGAACTTTTACTGCCCAAATCCTCAGCACTTTGTGCAATGAATTGCCGTCTCATACCTTCTAATTTTCTCTGCTCCTCTTGTTTCCCAGTTAGAAGCTTGCCCTCTAGCATCTTCTTCAATTGCTTCTCCTTTTCTTTCTCCTTTCTTGTCTTTGTCTCCTTAGCTGGCAATGCACCATACACCATTTCTTGCACTGACACATTGGTCTTCTTTACTTTCTTCTTAGAGTCCACCTTGGTCTCGGTTTCCATCTGCACATGCTTCTCATCAGATTCTGAGGCGCCAATTTCACTCCCAGGAGCTTCAGTTTCCTCCTCTGTGATTGTTGGCTCTTGCTCAAGATTGACTTCTACAATATGTAGTCTCATCAAGGAAAGTCCCTTTTCTTCTTTCTCTGCCTCCATATGTACAGGCTGGTTGAAACATGATTTTGCCATCCTCAGCACTTGTGTATCAGTAATTGTAACCAGATCTCCATCAGAATCCTTGTATTTGATCAGCACAGATTTTAATGAAGGAAACACCTTCGTCACAATATCTCTTAACACCTTGAAACTACATTTTTCTGGCATCTGAGCCAGCCGTATGTCATGGTTGTACACCAGCTTCAAAGGCCTCTGACGAATGAGCCCTACATTCTCCACCTTGAGGGCCTTCTCATCAAACAAAATATTCCTACTCACCATGATTTTGCCACTTTCTGGACTGCTGCCACCATTTTCTTTTATGTGCACTCCTACTGTGCCCTTGCTGCTTGCATCAATCTTGCTTTCGGTGTATGCCATGAAGAGTGACGGTTGCTCATTTTCTTCTACAGCATAACTTGCTTGATTCTCCTCCCTTTGCTTCTTGTAACACTCATATTGGTAGTGCCCAAACTTATTGCAGTAGTAGCATTGGATGCTTTTCTTGGCTTCATAGCACTCAGATTGATAGTGCCCAAACTTGTTGCAATAATAGCACTGAATGTCCTTCTTGGATTCATCATATGGTTGACTATTTTCAGAAGTGTTGCTGCTGCCTCTTTCTGTTCCTCTTCCTCCTTAACACCTTCGCCACCACCGTCTTCTCTTCCATGGTGTCTCCAAATGCTCGAATTTGGTTGACCACCTCTTGTACTCTTGAGAGGAAAATTTGCACGGATTCCTCCTTGTTCATCTGCAATGTTTCAAAGTCCCTGCGTAGGCCTTGAAGTTTGATTGCCATGACTCGAGAACTTCCTTGAAATGCTGTTTTCAAGGTTGTCCATGCCTCCTTTGCGTTGGTGGCTGCTGCAATTTTCGAGAAGATGGTGTCATGCACTGCTTGTTGGATGAAGAATAGCGCCCTTGCATCTTTCTTCTGATTTTCTTGCGGATTTGGATCTGGGTTAGGAACTCCATTTGCTATCAAGTCCCATAGACCATGTGACTTGAACAAGGTCGTCATCTTGATGCTCCAAAACTGATAATTCTCGCCTTTGAACAGCGGAATTGCTAGTTGCGTCACATTCACCATGGTGCTGCCGTTTTCTGCCATGAAAACGCCCCAATGTTGATCGACCTGCTCTGATACCACTTTGTTGGAAAAAACGTGGCTGACTGCAGCAGCCTTACTTCTCTCTGTTTCTCACAAAGCTCTCTATTTCATACAAAGAAAATAGTTGTTTTTCTGCACTGCTCAAAAACAGAAACTATCTTATTCATCTTCTATATTTTCTGCTGCTTCCTACATCTTCTACTACAAACATGATTTATATAGAGAATACAAAATCTATTTTTAGATCTCCACTGCCTATCTTTCTCCTGCAAGCATTACCTACATTACTAATTATAGAACCCACTAACTCAACATAACTCTAAATATGGAAACCCCACTAATCCCACTACATGCAACCATATTTGGAAAAACCACAAATCCCACTACCCACGTTTTTGCTTCTAAAAACAACTACAACAGAATTCTAAATAAGGAAAGTTAATTTTGGATCAACTTTCAACAGGTAATGCAGGTGACTGGGCAGTTAACACCACTAAAGAGATATCGCTATTCGCTAGGTCAACTTTTCATTTTCTTGATCTGCAGATATAAGTTCTTCCAGTATTTGTGGTGTTGTAATTTTGCATTGTAGGTGGTTTTCAATGAACCAATGCCATCCTAAATTGCATATATGCATATACCAATGAAATGTTTTCATCACATGTCATCCTAGAATGAAAAGTTTGTATTGGAAAATTTATCAATGTTGAGAACTTTTGGTCTATTGGCTAAAGTAATACCCACCAATGGGAGGTTGCAAGTTCGAAATTTAGATGGAGGATGTTTTATTGATACTTAAATTTGGAAAAATTGACTTCTATCTTTATCTCAAAAAAAAAAAATAATCATTACACAACACTTACTTTTCTTCTTCTTCTGGTACAAAAAGAAAAGTCCCCCAGCTCCAGCAATCAGCAACACCACAACCAAAGCCCCTATTATTAAGATAACTGCTTTTGAAGATTTCTTGTGTCCTGATCCACTGTCAGCGCTACTGGATCTGTCTGTGCTGTTGAAGCTGTTATTTAATATACTTTGGTCAAATTATGTGTATCCATGCTATTTGTTCATTCTTTTGTGTGAAATTATTTGTGTTGCTCTCCTAAGCCAGCTTATGTGACATGACTAATGATGAGTCACTCAAAATAAGATCAGGACCTAGCATTTTTTTGTCTTATAGTTTTTTAACATCCAATCATAGGATGCCGGGTTGCATATGGACTATGGTAACAAACTATCAATTATAGTTAAAAAGTTTGTAAACTAAGGAAATGGCTGTTGAAATAAGTGGTGGCAATAAAATATCATTAATTTGATCAACATGGGGAGAATAGACATACAACACTGTCAAACGACCATTCTTTTGTCTATTTTGGAGACCAGGAGGAAGTGTTCTTGAAAGGCCATCGTTTTCTGAGAGGTCCCTGAAATAAAAAAGAACATTTGATGAAACATTGAGAACTTACTTTCTGGATAAAAAGGAAAAGGTTCACTCATCTTACAAGAATACAAGTGATGTTAATTCATCCAGAGAATTAGGGATGTTGCCTGAAAGGTTGTTGTGAGATAAGTCTCTGAAAGGATTATAAAAGAGAATTTCGTGTCAGAAACTGTTTATCTATGTTACAAGAATGTAAGTGATGTTATAATAACTTGCTTAAAGTATTTTTTCTTTTTGCTAAATGTTAAACGGACTTACAATTTCTCAAGCTCAGTTAGGTATCCAAATGCAGATACCATTGTACCAGTTAATCCATTGGATGATAGATTTCTGCAAAAAATAGAACTTAATTTCTTCCTCCACAGAAAGAAAGATTTCAAGATGGCATTATTGTATTGGATGTGAAACTCACAGAACTTCGATTCTGGGAATATTGGAGGAATTAATTGTACAGCTAATCCCACTCCAACTATAACTTGTAGGAAGGCAAGGATCACCATTCCAATCTTTCCTGATACTATTGACACAAAATCAACAAGAAATCAATAAACACGAAAAACACAGGCACTCCCTGAAATCTCCCTTCCCTCCCTTCTTTTATTGAATGAATTTCATAATTTCTGTTACTCCTTCTTCAATACAAAGGTGCTGTCTAAAATAGAGAGACAGAACCACAAAAATAGTAAACATAATCTTTTCTCATTATTACATAATTTCTTTCCTAACTTTAGACAAACCAAATAGAGCAACAAATAACCAGCTGTGCGCATCCAGCTGGATCCTAACTCGCATGCGTCAATACTCCCCCTCAAGTTGGTGCATAGATATCCGTCATGCCCAACTTGCCAAGTGAGTCATGAAAGATTGCACTTGAAACCCCCTTGGTTAAAATATCGGCTAGTTGATCACCAGTTCGCACAAATGGAAGGGAAATGGCGTTCTCTTCTAGATTTTGTCGAATGAAGTGTCTGTTCACTTCTATGTGCTTTGTACGGTCGTGTTGTACCGGATTCTGAGATATGGCAATTGCCGCCTTGTTGTCACAAAAGAGCCTCATTCCATCACTTGGACCGAAACCAAGTTCACTTAGGATTCTTCTTAACCAAATTAGCTCCTGTAATCCTTTAGTGATACCAATATACTCAGCTTCGGCACTAGAAAGAGCTACCACCTTTTGCTTTTTACTTCTCCATGTTACCAAATTACCTCCAACGAAGGTAAAATATCCAGACGTAGACTTTCGATCTGTGATGTCTCCTGCCCAGTCCGAATCCGTGTACCCCTCCACTCTTAGGTGTCCATTTTTCTTGAAGAAAATCCCTCTACCTGGAGCACCTTTTAAGTACCTGAGAATTCTAAACACGGCTTCCATATGCTGCTCACTTGGAGCCTGCATGAACTGACTTACTAAACTCACAGCATATGCTATATCTGGTCTAGTATGAGACAAGTAAATGAGCTTGCCCACCAGTCGCTGGTATCTCTCTTTATTGGCTGGTTCTTGAGTCGGGAACTCACCTAACTTAAGGTTTTGGACAACAGGTGTATCAACTGGTTTACAGTCAAGCATTCCAGTTTCAGTTAATAAATCTAGTACATACTTCCGTTGGGACCAAGATATACCTTGCTTGGACCTTACCACTTCAATGCCGAGAAAATATTTTAGTCCACCTAAGTCCTTCATTTCAAAATCTTTAGAGAGTCTCTTCTTCAAACTTTCAATTTCATCCAGATCATCACCTGTGATTATCATATCGTCTACATAAATAATTAAGACAGCTATCTTTTCATGTCCCTTCCTGTAAAACAAAGTATGGTCAGAATCACTTTGAGAATACCCATATTTTTTCATAGCACTACAAAATTTTCCAAACCATGCTCTGGGGGATTGTTTTAACCCATATAGTGCTTTTTCCAATTTGCAGACCAACTGTTGAGACCCTGAATGGTTGTACCCGGGTGGAATCTCCATATAAATCTCCTCTTCAAGATCACCGTGAAGGAAAGCATTCTTTACATCAAACTGATGCAAAGGCCAATCAAGATTAGCTGCAAGAGATAATAGAATTCTAATGGTATTCAACTTAGCAACTGGTGAGAAGGTTTCCTGAAAATCTATACCATATGTTTGTGTAAACCCTTTAGCTACTAGTCTAGCTTTGTACCGGTCGACCAACCCATTTGGACCATACTTTACAGTAAATACCCACTTACAGCCTACCGTTTTTCTTCCCTTTGGCAGACTTACCAACCGCCATGTGTGATTTTTCTCCAATGCCTCCATCTCCATCCTCATAGCATCCAGCCACTTGGGGTCACTCATTGCTTCTTCAAGTTTTTCCGGAACCCGAACAGAAGCAAGAGTAGCGTCAAACTCCTTCAGAGGATTGGGCAAATGTTCTGTTGTTACAAACTTACTAATCGCGTAATTTCCTCCACTGTCTTCATCCGGTCTGAACCGCTTAGGAGGTTTACCCCTGTTATGTCTGTCAGGTAATCTGTAACCTGTGTTAGAATTATATGAATCTAAATTTGCAGAGTTTGAGGTTACCTCGTTTTCAGGAGATTGGCCGTGGTGAGGTAAGGAGGACTGTATCATTTGTCTTTGCTCAATTTCCGGCTCGGTATTAGATGGACCAGCAGCGAAATGGTCAGGTTCAATAGTGGCTAGTTCGGGGTTCGGCCCAGCAGCAGCCGGATCTGAATTCGGCCCAGTAACAGCCGGAGATACATGAGAACGATTCGGGCCAGTAGCAGAGTTCGGCCTAGTAGCAGCTGAATCTGAATTCGGCCCATTAGCAGCTGGATCACAATTCGGGCCAGTGGCAGAGTTCGGCCCAGTAGCAGCTGGTTCTGGTGAGGTAAGCGGATTCCCTGTGATTTCCTCCGAACTGAGATTCCAGTACCTCCTTGAGTGGCACGGACTCTCATTCGCAGAGAAACTCTCCCCCTGAGAATGAGGCGTGTCTTTTCTAAAGAAACTTTCTAATTCCAGGAAAGTGACATCCATGGTAACAAATACCTTTTTAGAAACCGGGTTCAGACATTTATAGCCCTTCTGGTTTTGACCATATCCGATAAATACGCATCTTTCTGCGCATGGTTCTAATTTAGACCGCTGGTGCTTTTGTATATGAACAAATGCAACACACCCAAATACTTTTGGTGGAATGTTAAGTGTTGATGGTAACGATACGTATGAAGAAAGTACTTGAAGTGGAGTTTGAAAATTTAGTACATTGGATGGCATACGATTAATTAGGTACACTGCAGCAGCAACCGCATGATCCCAATAGGTTTGTGGAACAGTATTCTCAAGTAACATAGACCGGGCTGTTTCTAAGACATGTCTGTTTTTTCGTTCAGCTACTCCGTTTTGTTGTGGAGTACCGACACAACTTGTTTCATGAATTATACCTTTAGAGTTAAGAAATTCTCGAAGTATGCTATTCACAAACTCACCTCCATTGTCACTTCTCAGAATTTTAATGTTCTTATTAAATTGATTTTGCACCATGTTAAAAAAAGATTTAAAGACATGTGTCACTTCATCCTTTCTTTTAAGAACATACAACCAAGTCATCCTAGTACAATCATCAATAAATAATACAAACCATCTATTTCCAACAGATGAATTAACCGGGGACGGACCCCAAACATCAGAATGGACCAAATCAAAAGGAATTGTTCTCTTATTCAAACTTCTTGGAAATGACACCCGATGACTCTTAGCTTTAATACAGGTTTCACAATCAAAGTTTTCATTCTCACAACCAGAAAATAAACTTGGATAAAGTTTTCTTAAATACCCAAAAGATGGATGTCCTAGTCTCTTATGCCACATCCAGATATGAGAGGTCCGATTTGCTGATGAACCTTTAGAAAAATGAGCCTTTCCCGTCACCATGTCATCCAAATGATACAGTCTTCCTCTTCTAGTACCACGACCAATAATCTCCTTCGTGAGAAGATCCTGAAATATGCAAAACTGAGGATACATGAGAACAGCGCAATTTAGTTCCTCACAAATCTGACCAACAGATAATAATTTAGTTGATAGAGAGGGCACAAGTAAAGTATTTGATAAAGTGAGAGAAGGTGAGCACTGAACATCTCCGGCTCCCATCACAGGATATGTTTCTCCATTGGCATTGACTATCATTGTTCTCCTTGGAGAGGAAATCTTTACTAGATCCTTTTCTGAGTAGGTCATATGATCAGTTGCCCCTGAATCGATTATCCAATCAAACTTATCAGTATGGTAATTATTAGAAACAAGAAAACTATTACCTTCCTTCAGGTCATTGTTCTCAACTGGTGGTAAGACAGAGTAGCCCACCCTTGAAACCGAAGCTGCAACTGCTTGAGTCGGTTCAGTGCTACTCGGCCCAGCAGGAGCACCTGGCTCAACAGGGGCCGAAGTTTGAGCACCTGCAACCATCTGCGCCTCACCCCTGTTCGGCCAATTCTTCTTCCTTCGATCTTTCCAACCCGGTGGGTAGCCAATTAACTTGAAACACTTATCTCTAGTATGCCTTGGGTTATGACAGTAAGTGCACCCAACAGCCAGACCCGAGTTTGGTTTGAAATCGGGTTTGTTCATAACTAAGGTTCGGTCTTTTGCTAGCATGACCATAGAGGGTTCAGTTCCCTCCCCTTTGTGTAACATTACGGACTGACGGTTTTCCTCTCTACGAACCAATGCAAAGGCTTGCTCTATTGTGGGAAAAGGTTTTTGTTGTAAGACCATTGCCCGGATAGAATCTAGCCGATCATCTAGACCATCCAAGAAGGTTAATACATGGTCCTCTTGAACGAGAGAATTGTGTTTTTCAATATCAACTGGAGAGGTCATAGGGTTCGGCCTACGGACATCTAACTCCTTCCATAACCCCTGTAACTGGGTGTAATAAACCTCAACTGGACCACCGGCTTGTTTAACTCGGTTAACCCTTCTTTTCAGTTCAAAGTATTGGGTCAGGTCATCTCCATCAAAAAAGGTTGTTCTTACCGAGTCCCAAACTTCTTTGGCCGTAGAGAAAGGAAGAAAGTTACCTACCAAGGAGGGATCCATGGATTCGATCATATAATCTTTAACCCGAGAGTCTTCCATCTGCCACTTGTGGTAGCTTCTGTCGGTTTGCAGCGGTTTGAGAGTCGAACCATCGATGTAGCCAAGTTTACCCTTCCCTGACAACTTCATTTTCAACATCTGTGACCACAGATTAAAGTTCTTCCCATCGAGTTTGATCGCCATAGCGGAACTGAGCCCATCTGGATTGGAATCACCCGGCTTGTGTTGAAATAGTTGTGACAAGGTGGCGGATAAACTCTCTAAAATGAGAACCGCCTCAGATTTTCCTTCTTTGTTAGAACTTCCATCATTTGCAGACATTTTTTCTCAAGGACAGTAAATCACACTTTTACCGTAAATCCGACGGTCGGATCGGCCCTGAAAGTAAGTTAGCTTGGATTTAGGGCTGCGGAGCTCCTGTCAAAATTTCAGCTCGATCCGACGGACGGATCAAAAGTTACGCCTCTTTTCGTGAAGTATGCGCAAAATGCTCAAAATGCTCTAGAGAAACAAAGGGACTATAGAGAAACAGGGACCCGATTTGGCTACACAAATGCTCAAAATCGTGACCCGTGCTCTGATACCATGACACAAAATCAACAAGAAATCAATAAACACGAAAAACACAGGCACTCCCTGAAATCTCCCTTCCCTCCCTTCTTTTATTGAATGAATTTCATAATTTCTGTTACTCCTTCTTCAATACAAAGGTGCTGTCTAAAATAGAGAGACAGAACCACAAAAATAGTAAACATAATCTTTTCTCATTATTACATAATTTCTTTCCTAACTTTAGACAAACCAAATAGAGCAACAAATAACCAGCTGTGCGCATCCAGCTGGATCCTAACTCGCATGCGTCAATAACTATAACTCGCCTTGATTGATTTAATGGCACTGACTGTATGGAAGATTAAAAAATTTCTGTCTAATATTCTAACCAATTTCTTATAAAGTTTGTTTGTCAGTAAAAGAATTATTCCACTGAGGACAATCAACAGCATTAAGACTTAAATCAGAAATGTGTAGAGATATACCATCTGTAGTATCTGTTGGAAACATTGTCACATGTAAGATTGTGTACACCTCAAATGCATTGAGTAGAGGTGGGAGAGTTGCATTTGTGGAACTTTTGAGGGACACATTATAATCTGTGAGGCCTGTATCTGTGTACCAAGAATAAACTGGGTTAAGGTACTCCCGGATGGGAACTGGGTCCTCGAACCTTTGCTCTCCATTTTCAAAAACGTAGAACTCCCTGACACTAGTGTTTTGCATGATCTGGATCTCAGCAAAATGGAGCACGACAAAAAAGATAGTCGATTTGTTAGATGTCGACCATGTTATGTCAATGGGGCTGCTTGGTGTTGTGGTAACAGCTGCTGTCTGTAGCACCAAGGATGGCACCTCAAATAGAAAGTCGTCAATGCTAGAACCAGTGGATATTTTTGCCCATGAAGACTTTGTGTAATTAAACCATAACCGGTCGTGGTTATCATCAGGGTACCTGCTCTCAAACAACAAAAGAGATGACTAATTGTTGAATTTCATTCTGCACAATATTAATTTTCTAAATAGAAATTTAAGTTTTATTGAACTCCATTTAATTAAAAAAATATCACTTCAGTTGGGGAGCTCAGAATTGGAAGTCACCCGCCAATTTGGGGTTTGAAGTAAGCAATTGTAGGTCCATTATAATATATAAAGTCTAGGGAATATGGACAATTATAATGCCTTATAAATAAAATTTTCACAACGGACAAATTCAGTATATCTGAGTAATATTATTTCCACAAAATAAGCCATAAAGTGCATATGAAGTTTCATTTTCCTATTAAATGCTACATTTTGCATACCTCAAAACTGAATTATTTGATCCCACATCTCCCCTATATATGAGATTCAGAGATTTAGTGGCGTTTGCAAGTTCATAGAGAGTGCTAGTCAATGGTCTCAACTCCAGCACGGAGATGAAAGGAGTCCCGAGTCCCGTGTTCAATAGGCAAACTTCAATATAATTTGCAGGGGCAATAGCAATTATCTCGAAAGTGTACCCATAATCAGGTTCAGAGATGGTAATGGTAGACCAGAAATTGACTCCAAAATATAAGTCGAAGGCTGGAGTTTGTTGTAATCCGTCATATTTCCCATAATAGAATGTTGCTCTCACAAGATATTTTGATCCTTTTGTTACTGGTGTTAGAGTGTAACAGTTTTTAGTACTGTTAGGGAAGCTCCTGAGGGTCTCGAGATTTGTATACATATTTTTGTCCACTGCATACTGACTAGAGATTTTTCAATTCAACCCCGTGTCGATGTAATGATCGTCAGATACGTATGTTAAACCTGTGAAGCTGTCAACATAACTAGTATTGCTTGCAATACCACAGTCTATGTTTATGAAGCCTGCAAAGAGAAGAAAAATATTGTAATTGTTGATCAAATTGGTTGCCTTAATCTTTAGTGAATTTTTTTTTTTTTTTTTTTGGATCATCAAATATATACTGGTAATGTCCTCATGCACCAATGTTGCGACTGATCCATATGTACAATAACAGTTTTTTTTTTTTTTCCTAAAGGTGGCTTATATATATAGTTTTACAGCATCTGTTTGGCAAAAAATTTCCCGCATACATAATTCATTAAAATGCAAATCTCTAAAATCAATTTACATAAAAACGTGTACAAAAAAAATGCAAAAATACATCATAAAAACAACTCAGTTTTATTACATGAACAATTACAGAAATAATTTTAAAGAAAATTAATTAAAAAGATAGTAAACGTTGGGGAAAAATAAATAATTCAGTCAAAACAAAAATTTCCATGAATATTGGGGAACATGTGAGAACGGGTGGAACTACTAGCTCAAGTGATATTCTAGAATGTCAGCGTTCATCCAGAAGCGTCCTGTTCAAGCGCCCATGTCCAACACCTATGTCCAAGTCTTTAAATTTAAATTTATGTTTACAACCCTTTAATGTGTTGCTCACAAGTCGCAACTCTATAAACCATTGTCTACCTACATTTAAATCCTGAAATTTTGGTAGTTCAACTTCTAACTATTTTTATTTTCTAGCCAAAAAGGAAAGATTTCATTCACCCACTCTTTTTTCCCTCTAATCATCCTCATCCATTTTTCCAATGATCTGTGGTGATTTTTTTAATCTAAAAATACGAACGTTTTATACTCGATTTTCACTTTTAAATGAGATTCATGAAAAAATATTTTTGAATAATTTTTAATTTATAGGATAACCTGTTATCACTTTAAATTCTCAAGCCTTTAAATCTCTGTCTACAATCCTTTAAAAAAACCTTGCATGTCAAACCTTTAACCATATGTCTACAACAATTAACTTATATTTTTTTATAATTTTTTTATTATGTTTCACATTCCTTTAGACATTTGTTTACATTCATTTAAAGTACTTGTGTCAAGCCTTAAAACCTCTGTCTATAGCTCTTGTAAAACTTATTAGTTTTTATTTTGCTACACAGTCTTGTAAAACTTTGTCTACAAACCTTTAACGTAATCGTGTCAAACCTTTAAACCTTACATGTAACTTATAAAAAAAAATAAAAGTCAGTAATAATTTTAAATTTTATTTTTCAAGACTTTAAATCTTTGTATACAGTCATTTAAAGTACTTGTGTCAAGCCTTTGAACCTTTGTCTACTTGTGTTGCAAAGCTTATAGTGTAGGGGAAAACTCAGATCTCCCTACATATCATATCTAGCTTCTTCCTCATCTCCTCTGATCTTTCTCACTGCATGTCCCTCCAGATCTCGGATCGTACGCTGCGTAGGCAAAGGCGAACTAGTGAAGAGGAGGGCGGAGGCAAAGAGGAGCTGGAAGATGAGACAACGGTGGAGGAAAGACGATCAAAAGGAATAAGATATGCTTGAGATTTAAAGGCTTGATGTGTGATGTTTAAAAGCTTGTTGCGGGCTGATGGGGGGATGGGAGTTCGACGGGCCAGAATAGTATTCTAATAACTAAGCACAACAAGCTTATAAGAAAGAGGTTAATTTTTTTTTTTCTATTAAAGGATCCTAATACACCCCAATGCATCTTTTAGATAATAATTTTGAGAATTGAATCTGTGTCCTCTTAGAGAAAAGACGAGAGCACATGCCACTACACTAGTCCGCAATTCTAGAAAGAGGTTAAATTGTAATCGATTCATACTAAGGTGGTATTCTTTAGCATGGAAATGGAGTGAGTTTAGTGCTAAGTTTTAAGGAAAACAAATGATTCTAAGAAGGCTTGATCTATGGTTGAGTTTCCTTAAAAATATGAACAAAATATATTAAAAAGTAGGGCAAAGGCTAAGAAATTTGGTTTGAAAATACTAAGTTTATTAAGACAGTGTTGTCAAACATGTACATTAGACCATGTACGAAAAGGGTGATTCGTATCATGAAATTAGTTTATTTTTCTCTTATTGAAAGATCTTTTATGGGTAAAATATCTTACTAATTCTTATAAATTGTATAAAGAATTCCTCGTTATGAAAATTTCTCCAATAGCTTACCCACCAATAGGAATCTAATTAAGCAAAAATTTACAGAGTGTGAATTCTATACAAATATAATTTTATATAGAATTCACTTTTATTCGAATAATTTGTACATCATTTATTGACTGATATTTAATTCCGAATTTTGACAACCTCGTTAAATTAAACCCAATAAATGTCTTTATAATATTAAGGCAAATGCTTCTATGGACATAAGGACCTATTTGTAAAATGAATATATTTTTATTTTCAAAGTTCAAACAGTCGATCCGAACGTTCATCTTGTTCTCCATATTAATATGTGCTTGGATACCAAATTTTACATTTTTTTGAATTTTTTTTACTATTGATTAAGATGGGTACAAAAAATATCAAATTCAGACCATTGAATTTTGTACTCATCTTAATAAATAGTAAAATAATTTAGAAAAATGTAAAATTTGGTCTCCAAGCACATATTAATATGGAGAACAAGATGAACGGTTCGGATCTACTGTTTGAACTTTGCAAATAAAAATATGTTCATTTTACAAATAGGTCCTTATGTCCATAGAAGGATCACTCCTAATATTAATTAAGTTGTGAAATATTCAAGGTGGATGTTATGCGCGAGATTCAGACGTGTGCGAGCTTGTACTTCAAAATAAACAAAATTGGAGTTTCAGTAGTTGTATCTTTAATGAAGAAAGATAATGCTCTAATTAATTAAATAAAAATTGGATATTCATTAATTCAGTTGAGCGATTATAATTTTGTAGAAAATTTACTGTTAGAGATATTAATTAATAGTCTGATAATGGCCCTTCAAATAAATCTCTGAACACGTTCCTCAAGTATTTAATGTCTGATTTTCATTTTCATTTTCATCACTCATATGCAACCTTTTAAAGTTTTGTTTATAACATTTTACAGTGCTACTCCCAAGCATTTAAACCTCTATCTTCAAGCATTTAAATTTTAAATCTGAATAGTTTTAACTTCTAACTACTTTTGTCTTCAAGCCAAAAAAAGAAAAAACTCATTTTACCCACTCTTTATTTTACTCTGATTATTCTTGTCCATTTATTTGACAATCCGTGATGAATTTTGTGAATCTAAAAATACAAACGTTTTCTATTTTATTTTCTCTTTCAAATAAGATCCATTAAAAAATATTTTTAATTTTTTTCAAGTCGTTGTTTTTATTTTATTTTTTTAAATAAAATCCATGAGAACTTTAAATGCTCAAGCTTTTAAACATCAATCTACAACTTTATATACCTGACATGAAAACTATTTAAATATTTGACACAACTACTTTAAATGGTTGTAGACAGAGATTTAAACTCATTATAATATATGATCGACATCAGAGGTTTAAATGCTTGAACATAGTAGTTTAAATGGTAGGTATTAGAGATTTAAACGATTGCAGACTGAGATTTGAAACTTTTAAATTTAAAGTGGTTATCGGCTTTACTTTAAAAAAAACGACCAGAAAATAACTCAAAAGTATTTTTTTCAAGAATCTCATTGAAAGAGAAAAATGAGTAGAAAATGTTTGTATTTTTAGATTAGTAAAATTCATCTCAAATTGTCAGAAAAATGGACGAGAATGATCTGAGAAAAAATAAAAAAAAAGAGCAGGTGAAAGAAATCTTTTATTTTTTGCTTGAAGAAAAAAGTAGTTAGAAGCTAATTAAAACTACACAGATTTCTGATTTAAATGCTTGCATATAGAGAGTATTAAATACTTATGAATAGTATCGTAAAAAGGTTATAAACAAAACTTTTAAAACTTGTATATGATAGCTGCAAATGGAAGTTGGGCAAAATTGAAAGGTTTTTTTTGTAAAACTTGTTGGGGGCACGCTCGGTATGATAGCTCGGGGGCCAGAACATTTTCCTTAATTAATATCATTTCACAAACAAATTATCTGCAAAATACATATTTGGATATTAAAGAAAAACAATATCGAGGATTAGAAAAATTATATATAATATCAGATTTGCTTCCAAGAATTGATAAAAACTGCATTTTCTATTTTTTTTATATATCGATCTAGGTAAAATAAACCGTTAGAAGCAATTTCAATATTGTTTTTTTCTAACAAAAAGTGATGTATCGAACAAAACTTAAAAATAAAATAACATAGGCTGGGCATGTAAATATTTCTTCTTTTGTTGTCTATCTCTGACAATAAATCTAGTTTAAGTGCTTCTTTTTACTAGATATTCTCAGTAAATTAATACCATCTCAATATGACTTAATTAAGATGTAAAGAAAAGAACTGATGAGGCTACATGCTATGGTGTGTATAATACATATCGGTCCTTATATTTTTGTTTCAATTCCCAACAGTCAATTCGAATTGCTCAACGTGATCTTCATAAGAAAATATACTTAGAGACCAAATTTTATAGTTTTTAAATATTTTAAGCTACTTTTTAGATTTGATATAGGAGTAGAACTAGGGTGCTCTTAAGTTCACCAAGCCTATTTGTGAACTCAACTCTAAACTCTATCGGATTGACTTCAAATGATGAATCCGAACCATTGAAGCTTTTCTACCTTATGAGTGATGCATCTACGTGCAAAAAATTTTAACTTTCAAATTAATTTAGTATTAAGTCATGCGGTCAAACGTAGAAGGTTAATAAATTAATTTTAATGCATTCATTTTTGAACAACTTTTAACCACTTGACACTATACATAATAAATTCAAAATTTTAAATTTTTTTGCATGTAGACGCATCACTCTTAAGGTATAGAGTTTCAACGGTTTGAATTCGTCATTTGAAATAAATCCGATAGATTTTAGAGTTAAATTCACAAAAAGCCTTGGTGAACTTAAGAGCACCCTAGTCTTACTCTTGATATAGAATTGTTCAGAATCTTTAAATAAAGTGATTTTATTTTATTTAAAAAATTAGTTAATTTTTTAAAATTTAAAATTGCCTTTAAATTTATTTTCCTATGAAAATTATTGTAAGAAGCTTGAATTGACTATTCGAACTTTAAAAATAGAGATATAGCTAGATTAGCATCATTCCAACAAACCACTTGGATTGGTAACTTTCCAACATTAAAATAATCAACTATAAATCCAAACAGGTGGAGGTTAAAAAAATTAAAGAGATGAAGGCAAAAAATAAAACTAAAAATATTACCGTTTGAATTTGGGTTCTGGCCTTGAACACAAACGAAGACCAGGAGCAGCAATATCAGAAGATATGAGCACCACAAATACATTCTTCCCAATTAGCAGTTAAAACATATAATGTGATATCTCCTGTTTGCCCCCTCAAGACACACAATCGGAAATTCGTTATACCGAGATACGATATTTATACTAGCCAAGAAATGAACCTAATTGACCCCGTCATATGTATGACTTTGATTGCCAATATTGAATTTAAGGGAGGATTTAGGGTAAATTTAGTGACAAATAACCTGTTCTTGTTTAATGATGTATCGCTAACAAGTAGTTTATTTTCTATCTTCTTTTGTAATTTTCTAATAGCTAGACATGCATTCAGTTGACGCAGTCACACAAGACACGGTCATATTCACATCCACCACTACTACAGAATGGCGCTTCCTACACTGTGGTTATACACGGATTTTCTCTATTTTATGTAAAACCGTGTACCAAATAGGATTTTTCCAATGATCAATGATATCTCTAAGAATCTCATACGGATATTTCATTGAAAAACAGTGTTTCAAAAAAGCCGTTTGAAGTTTACATTTCCTCCACGGATATTTAGTTAAATATCCGTGTAGGATTGTGAGCGAGCTACACGGATATTTATTTAAATATCCGTGTTAGGAGAGTTATTTGTACACGTATTTTTATTTAAATAGCTGTGTATATATGTCGATAGAGTTACACGGATTAATAGATAAATATCCGTGTAGGAAGGTCATCTAGGGTTTCAGCTGAAATAAAAAGCTTCTCTTCCAGCGCCGTTTTGATCACTCTCTCTACGAGGCACATATGAGTTTAGGAAAGATCACTCTCTCT
Source organism: Carex arenaria (assembly GCA_964058825.1). Taxonomy (NCBI): domain Eukaryota; kingdom Viridiplantae; phylum Streptophyta; class Magnoliopsida; order Poales; family Cyperaceae; genus Carex; species Carex arenaria. Next base: position 353,558 of record CAXKVW010000483.1, on the reverse strand, counting down.
ACACGGATTTGCTGAGTTTAGGAAAGTTTTTCCTCCGTTGATTTTACTCGGAGATGGAGGATTCAAAGTCTTTCCTCCCTATTGGAGGTGGAGGAAATGACACTGAATCCTCCATCTCGGAGTAAAATCACGGAGGAAAAATTCATCTGAAATTCAAAGTTTCTCTTCCAGCGCCGTTTTGATCACTCTCTCTACGAGGCACATATGAGTTGAGGTCCTTCTGTATCAGCGTGCGATTGCATTTGTGGGTACGTAGGAGAAAGATGGTTTATTTCGGAATTTTCCTAAACCCACAGGTGCAACCGCACACTGCTACACGAGGACCTGCAAATCAACCAAATCAACCAAGTGAGAGAGATTTGGGGAAGATGGTTTATTTCGGAATCTTGTAAAGAACAATATGGATTTGTATAAATTAATTAGTGTAATTATCAATTTTAATTGATATATTATGTTTTGGGGAATCTGTTTTTGGGCAAAGAAAAAATTCTGATTTATATATAACTTGATGGAAACTAGCCAAAACCAAAAAAAATTACCAAAAAAAAATTCTTGTGGAGAGCATTAATTTTACATTTTGCATTTTATGTCATATTTTGACAAGTTCTTTTTAGGAATTATAAATATTTTGATAAGTTCTTTTTTTATGGAAAGCATTAAATTATACAAAATATAGATTATTAAAATCTATATTTTATTAAATATGAAGTAATATAAATATTTTATTATATTATTCATCATCCTACACGGATATTAAGTTAAATATCCGTGTAGGATAGCCGACGGATGTGAAATTTTATTAAATATGATATAATATAAATATTTTATTATATTATTCATATTCCTACACGGATATGTAGTTAAATATCCGTGTAGGATTCCCTATTTTTATTTTTTTAAATATAATATACTTTCAATTTCATATTTTGATTATTTAAATATAAAAATGAACTTATGTAGATGTTTTCATTGCTGTGAAACTCTTTAAATATTCATTCTTATAAATTAAGAAATGTATTCATTTAGATATAAACTTTGTAAATATTAATTTCTTTATAATTTAGTAAAAGAGGAGATCAACACGGATATGTACTTAAATATCCGTGTAGGATACCTATTGCACACGAATTTGTAATAAAAATCCGTTTAGGAATCCTTGTAGCAGTTCAAAACCAGATTATGTCTTCCAAAATTTTTTAAGTCCCCAATTCACTTATAGAAAGATAGGTTTAAGAGGAACCAATTCATTCTTGTACACTATTTTACAAATAAAAATATTCATCACTGTGTTAGAAATATTAAATATTAACAAATTTAAAATTGTACAACTAATACAAAAAATAAATACAAAAGAACAAAAATGTAAATAAGTAAACTTTCATATATTACTACTGGTAAATATTACAAAAGTTACCAAAATATTGATATAATAAAACTCAAAAAAAAAGAAACTCCTACAATAATAAAAACAAAGAAACTCTAAACAACCGATTTTTTCTTTGTCCGACGAATGTAGGGCTTCGGTGGCGGATGGCCCCTGGGGCTGCGACGTGGGCGAGTCGGCCATGGTGGCCATGGCCGACTTCTGGGATAACCTGGTGGTGGTCGTTCGTAACCGGGTGGGATCCAAGGCATTGGCATGAAATCCTCTGGAAGTGGTGGTAGTGCCTCAACAGGTGGTGGTGGTGCCTCAATAGGTTGTTCTTCTGTGACACACGACATTTTTTCACTTAGAGAAAGATAGGTTTAAGAGGAACCGATTCCGAGGATATATAGGGTTTAAGGCGACTCTTCGTTTTTCTGTGTTTATTTTATGTATATTCAATTTTAAATTTGTTAACATTTAATATTTCTAATTCACAGTGATGAATACATGAAATAAATAGGGCGGGCGCGCATGCTTTGAAATAAATATCATCTTTTCTACACGGATAGTTACGTAAATATCTGTGTAGGAAAAGTGGAGACCTACACGGATATGGACTTAAATATCCGTGTAGGATACCTACTGCACACGAATTTGTAATAAAAATCCGTTTAGGAATCCTTGTAGCAGTTGAAAACCAGATTATGTCTTCCAAAATTTTTAAGTCCCCAATTCACTTCTTCCTCCTCTGATTTTGAAATTCTTCCATGTCCGAAAATTTTTGAAGTTTACCTAACTTCTCTGAATATATATGTTGATATTTTATTATATTAAATATGATTTGAAAGTTAATATCTGTGTAGTTAAAAAATTTCAAATTATTTTTTTCAATTTCATATTTTGTTATTATTTTTATATTTAAAGATAACATTAGTTAGATTATTCAAAAATTAATATAAATATAAACAGAAATTTAAATATAAAACCATACATCACAGAAAAAGAAAACATTAAAATAACATTAGTAAGAAACTGGTTCGGTGTTACACCATACATCACAGAAATAAAAAAAATAAACTAGCTCGATATAACTGAAATGAAAACACAAAATATAAAACCAACAAAATACAAATTAAACATAATTCCCACTAATTGCCGCGCCTTTTTTTCTTAGGGAAGTAGTTGATTCTCTTGCCTCCATCCTTGTTTACATTGTCCCAAATTCTCTTGCTTCTTCTCAAAGATAACCAAACATCCTCGTCATCCATAGGACCTTCTGGACCGTAAGGCTCATCATCAGAGAACTGGTAGTGATCAGATTCATCGGGGGATGATGTTAATTCAATTACGGGGGGCGGGGCTAAATCACTCCACTCAACTATGTCTGGATGTGGATCAGAGAACTTGAAGGTTTCAGATGGACCAACGAGAGGAGGGTAACCACAGGGAATAGGAAACGGTGGAGGAATTATGGGAGCCCAGTTGGGATCATCTTGGGGGTCTTCGTACGTAGGATTTACCCCGGGGTTTTCAGATGATGGAGGATTTTCAGATGGAGTAGGATTTTCAGATGGAGGATTTTGCACTGTGGGCAAATTCTGGTTAACACTAGGAGGACTCTCCATTTCGTTTTTTTTTTTCTGATTTGTACTGTGTAGTGCGATTTTTCACTAAAATCAGCGGTGATTAAATAGAATTAAGGGAGAAGAGAGCGTTTCAACTCCCGCGCGACGTTTGGACTACCCTAAACCCTAAACCCTTCAGATTCATAACGGATTTTGAGCAGAAATCCGTGACGAAAAGTTAATCCTACACGGATAATAAGTTAAATATCTGTGTAGCTATTTATAATCCTACACGGATATATAATTAAATAACCGTGTATGAATGTTATAGAGCTCACGGATATTTAACTTATTATCCGTGTAGGAAGGGTAATTCTGACACGGTTTTTTATTTAAATAGCCGTGGATATATGTTGGGAGAGCAAAACGGATTTATCGCTAATTATCCGTGTAGAAAAGGTCATCTAGGGTTCACCTGACTTAAAAACTTATCTTCCAGCGCCGTTTTGATCACTCTCTCTCCTCTGGATTGGCTGGAATCTGATTTTTGCGCAGCAGGCATCTGTGATTGCTGATTTTAGTTGTGATTTGCTCCTCTTTTTCTTGTTAAGGTTAGTAATACTTCTCTTTTCTTGCTTTAATTTTCTGTTAATTACTTTTTATTGCTTATTTAGGGTTTAGGGTTTGATTAATGCATGCATGGTTGTAAAATAATTAGTGTATTGTTGTCCAATAACCGACCTATTAACAAGCTTGTAGGTCCATGCCCGTTCAAAATTAATCCAATAGGGATTAATTTTGGATAGTCCCCGGTTTGGGACTGCTCTTTTGAATATTGTGTCTCATTTAGGATGTGAACACATGTTAGCAGGTTTAATTAGTATTTGAGAAAAATTCGACAGTATTTCTCCTTATTGCTCCTACGAGTATGTGGTATGTACACATACTTGGGGAGTTAAGGGGAAATGCTGCCGAATTTTTCTCAAATACTAATTAAATCACGCTAACATGTGTTCACATATGAGGCACAATATTCAAGGAGTGGGTTAGGATTGTAAACCGGCCCTTTGTAAGCCAAGAATTCGGTAGGTTATACATATGTCGACCATCCATCACGCCTGATTAATTGAAATCATTTTTTTTAATTTAATTTACAGATGGATCGAAGTTGGATGTATAAAATGCGGCGTGACAGTGAAGAATATTTGGTCCGAATTGAAGAGTTTCTACAATTTGCTGAGAGTTACAGAGTTTTGCAAAAGGAGGCCGATATTTTGTGTCCTTGTAGGGATTGTAAAAATTGTACAGGATTTGAGGACTTGGACGAAATTAGAACTCATTTAATTTGTCGGGGATTTAAGGAGAGATATACATGTTGGTTCATGCATGGTGAGAAAATTAGAGAAAGTAGTGGTACCGGTAAATTTTGTGATGAAATAAATGAGAATGCACAAATTTATGATAATTTTGAATTTGATTGCAACAATGATTATGCGAATTTCGAAAATTTGAATAATGTTGAAGTCGAATGCTGCGACGATGATGAGATGACAATGAATATTGATGAAAACGTAGAACACGAGTTTACTGAAAACCTAGAGGACATGTTACGTGATGTGGAAGGTGAAATTGGTGGTGAAAATTATGATAAATTTCAGTATTTGTCTGATGAATCCAAAAAGCCGTTGTATCCCGGGTGTACCGCATTTACCAAACTGTCAGCTGTGTTGAAATTATTGAACTTAAAAGCAGACAGTGGTTGGAGCGATAAGAGTTTCACGTCCTTGCTACAACTTTTACGAGAAATGCTCCCGAATAACAACGAGTTACCGTGTACAATATATCAGGCAAAGAAGTTGATCTGTCCAGTGGGATTGAAGATTGAACGAATACATGCATGTCCGAATGACTGTGTATTGTACCGTAAAGAGTACGAGTCCATGCATGTATGTCCTAAATGCGGCGTTTCACGCTATAAGCGTAAGGGCATGGAAACTGACGATTGTAACGATGAAGAAAAAAAGGACCGGCCTCCGGCCAAGGTGCTGTGGTATCTACCGATAATACCGAGGTTTAAACGGTTATTTGCAAATTCCAAAGATGCGAAATTATTGCGCTGGCATGAAGAAGAGCGGAAAAAGGACGGAAAACTAAGACACCCGGCTGATTCTCCTCAATGGAGAAATATTGATAGACAATTCAAAGAATTTGGTTCCGACCCTGAGAAACCTTAGGATTGTGGTGAGCACAGATGGAATGAGTCCCTTTGGAAGTATGAGCAGTCAGCACAGTACTTGGCCAGTTCTTTTATCCATCTACAATCTTCCTCCTTGGTTGTGCATGAAACGCAAGTACATTATGATGTCATTACTGATCCAAGGACCGAGACAACCCGGAAATGACATAGATGTATATCTCGCACCATTAATCGAGGACCTCCAAAAATTATGGAGGCCTGGTGTCTGGGCATGGGATGCGTATAGCAAAGAGGTCTTCAAATTGCGGGCCATGGTATTTTGCACAGTGAATGATTTTCCCGCATACGGGAATTTGTCGGGTTACAATACGAAAGGAGCAAAAGCGTGCCCTATCTGTGAAGATGACACGCAGGTGCTGAGGTTGAAATATTGTAAGAAGAATGTTTTTATGGGGCATCGCAGGTTTCTCCCCGTTAATCATCCATACCGTCGGAGAAAGAAGACATTCAATGGGAAAAATGAGCTCGGAGTGGCACGTCGTCCATTGGATGGGAAGGGTGTCTTCAAGCGGGTTATGAACCTTGATGTTGTTTTCGGAAAATGCGCCAAAGCACCACCCAAAAATATTTGGAAAAAGAAGTCCATATTTTGGGATCTACCGTACTGGGAATATTTAGAGGTGCGACACTGCCTAGATGTCATGCATGTTGAAAAAAATGTATGCGACAGTTTAATCGGCACCTTATTGAACATTCCTCGCCTGACTAAAGACGGTATTAACGCTCGAAAAGACATGGTGGAAATGGGAATACGACAAAATCTTGCACCGCAGGATAAAGGGAAGCGCGCATACCTACCCCCCGCAATGTGCACCATGTCGAAGGAGGAGAAAAAAAGCTTTTGCCAATGCCTCCACAGTATTAAAGTCCCGTCAGGGTATTCTTCGAATATTAAGAAGCTGGTGTCCATGAAGGACATGAAATTGAAAGGTATGAAATCCCACGACTGTCATGTTCTAATGACACAGATGATTCCTGTCGCAATTCGGGGAATTTTACCAAAGGCCGTTCGGCAGACCATTACGAAGCTTTGTTTTTTCTTCAATGCAATTAATTCCAAGGTGATAGACCCGCTCAAATTGGACGCTTTGCAAGCGGAGGTCGTCGTTGCTCTCTGCCATCTTGAGATGTATTTTCCTCCCTTTTTTTCGATGTTATGGTTCACCTTGTTGTCCACCTCGTGAGGGAAATTAAGATCTGCGGTCCTGTATTCCTGCGGTATATGTATCCATTCGAGAGATACATGGGTATTTTGAAAAAATACGTAAGGAACCGGCATCGGCCCGAAGGTAGCATTGTAGAAGGGTATTCAACAGAAGAGGCGGTTGAGTTCTGCACTAACTACCTGACCGGTGTGTCTCCTATCGGTGTTCCAAAATCCCGGTACGAGGGAAGACTCCAAGGAGTAGGGACAATTGGGTCGAAAGCCGTATTTGCTGACACAGATGAACTACAAAAGGCACATTTTATTGTACTACAGCACATGGCAGACGTTGCTCCCTACGTGGATGAGCACATGACAATCCTTCGACAACTGAACTACACGAGAAGTCAGAAGTGGTTGAATAACGAGCATAATCGTTCTTTTACAGGATGGCTTAAAGAAAGAGTGAAGGAACACCCTGAAAGGTCGCCCGTAGATGAAATTGTTAGGCTACTGGGCGAAGGACCCCAAGTTGTTGTTAGAACACTCCAAGGATATGAGATTAATGGATATACATTTTACACTAAATTACAAAGTGATAAGAGTGCGACGCAAAATAGTGGGGTGATGTTGGTGGCGGCCTCCGAAGAATTCAGTAGATCCGGGGATGCCCGGGCTATAATAGCATCAAAGTCATATTACGGTGTTATTGAAGAAATTTGGGAGCTCATTTACAGTCCTCGCCTCAACATTCCCTTGTTTCGGTGTCAATGGGTCGAAGACCGGGGTGTCAAGGTTGATAACAACGGGTTCACACTCGTTGATTTCAACAAAGTCGGGTATGTCGATGATCCGTTCATACTAGCCAAGCAAGCCACACAGGTATTTTATGTCACTGACCCGAGTGATGCTAGGTGGAGCATCGTCCTATCGGGAAAAAGAAGGATTCTAGGGGTTGAAAATGTCGTGGACGAAGAAGAGTACGACCAGTTCGACGAGATACCTCCATTATGCACCGACGTGCCAATCGAGGTACCAATAAGTGAAGAAGAAGCGAACTACATAAGATCTGATCACAACGAAGGACTATGGGCCGATGTACAAAAAGTGAAAAAAAAGAGAAAAAGAAAGAAAAAGAGCACTGTGTAATATTTTGTTTATGTAATATTTTTCAATTATGTAACAATGTTATTTTGCATTTTCCATTATGATTTTGTATTTTTAATTATGATTTTTATGTAATATTTTGTAATATTTTTAATTCACAGTGATGAATTTCTTTAGATATTTATTTTGTAATTCACAGAGATGAATTATCTGGCGGGCATCTCCCGCTAAAAATTTGTTCTTCACCGACGGATATTTAAATAAAAAGCCGTGATAAAAGTGTCTAGAGCTATACGGATATATAAAATAATGTCCGTGTGCTAAGGGTATTCTACACGGATATTTAGTTAAAAATCCGTGTTGCTCTTACTATTCCTACACGGATTTTTAATTAAATATCCGTGTAGAATACCCTTTGCACACGGACATTTAATTAGATATCCGTGTGGAAAGTTCCCCACTTGCTATACTATACTTTTTTGTAAATATTTCTAAGTACCCGACTCTAGCTTCCCTCAAGTTGTCTGATTTTGAAAAACCTGGACTGATCCGCCGCTTCTCCTCCCTCTGCACCGCCTCTCCCTCTACGCCGCCTCTCTCGTCGGCCTCTCTTGGTAATAAAAACAATCTCTATTCTCTCTCTATTTCCTCCTTATTTGGGCATTCGGGAATCATGTCACATTCGGGTGAGCATTTCGGGAACCCCGAAGTCGAAGAAGGGCAAGGTGTAGCCCAGTCGGGATCACAAAGAAGGACGAGAGGTCCGACGACGTGCAAAACCATGTCAGAAAAAAGGATATTTCAAATCTCCTTCAAGAAGAACGGGTGTCCGACGGGGCCAAACAAGGGGACTTACTCAAATTGGTGCAGCCATTTCGCGAAGAGGAAGGCCGATATCCGTGCAAAATCTTGGAAGGCCTTCAGCAAGGAGACAAAACAAGAATGGTGGGAGATGGTGAAGGTAATGTCACCATTTCAATATTTCTTTTGATTGCTGTACTGAAAAATTTAGGCTCGTCAAACTGAAATATGTTAATTAATTTTCAGTTGCTGTACTGAAAAAATTTAGGGTTGCTGTACTGAAATATGTTAATTAATTTTCAGTTGCTGTACTGAAGGTAATGTCACCCTTTCACTTGCTGTACTGAAATATTTCTTACTGAAAAATGACATTTGCTTTGTGTCAATCAGGCTCAATGGAACATCACAGATGATGTCGATAAAAAAAAAACTCTAAATATAATGAACGATGGGTGGAAGCAATACAAGAGCACACTCGTGACCGAATGGATGAACAAAGGGAAGAATCTGGTCGGACACTTTGACGGGTTGACCCAGGAGATCTGGGATGGCTTCGTAGCGATTAAGCAAACGCCCGAGTTCCAGGTAACTAAATTTATAAAATTGTAACTCTGTTTTTTGTCGATTGATCCTTTTTCTGCCTTACACTAATTGATTGGCTTTGATTAATGAAGGCTGCAAGTGAAAGGGGCAGGAGCACTGTTGCCAAGAACTTGTACCCGCACCATTTAGGGTCAGGCGGGTACGAGGGTAAGTCGGCCGAATTTCAGAAGATACTGGAGTTAAACAAAGATTCCGACTCACCGGTTGTAAAGATCACCAACCCTAGGGGGGCGGGTTGGTTCATGGCAAGATCTGAGATAACAGCCGACGGGAGGATTCAACTGCCTGAACAATTGCGGCCCTTGGCTCAGAAAATGGTACTTAATTCTTGTTATAACTTGCGTCATTCAAACAAAATTATAACTGCCTCCATTTAATTAGTCTTCTGTTTTATTCAATTTTTTTAACAGTTGGAGGTGGAGGAGGAGGTCAATTCGGGTGCCCGTACAGTCTCCAGGCAGCATGACACATTGTCTCAAACGCTGGAGAATCCGGAGCACCCGGGTCGGGTTAGGGGTATGGGGGTCCGCGTGGGCTTCAAGGATGCCTTCGGTGGATCAAAATCTCGAGGAAAGCGTGAAAAGCAGGATGTCAAGATGGAGCGGCTCCGCCAGCAAATGCAACAGGAGCATGACAAACAGATGGCGGAGATGGAATCAAGAATCTACGAACGCTTATCCTCTCAGTTTAGGCAGCAATACGAGCACCCACCTCCTATTTCGCCGGGATTTCGGCGCAGCAGTCAAGCTTCCGGGACCTGGGGAGACGCGTTAGATAGTATAAAGGTAATACTAGTTCATAATCACAATTAATTAATTGCTACTTTTTTATTTGTTGTTAGGTAACATTTCCTCTTAAAATGACTACATGATAATTGCAGAGCGCTACCAAATGCAAGCTGGTTATTTGGGTCGGTGCTGTGCCCATTACTATTGCTAAGGGCCTAGTACGTCCAACACCGACAGATGTGGACCATGATCGGCTCAGTCCCGATAATGCTTTCGTGGAGGTCGACTTAGTCATGAAGGAATGGTCGCACACACCTCTTCCTGTCCCGAACGATGCCATGCTCACTATTGATGATGCCCGGATGTCCACTATCCCATGGCCCAAGAATCAGATCATTTTTGATGAGGTAATATCTAAACAATCAATATCTTTTGTTACATTCAAATCCGCTCTTTTGAAATGCTGAAATTGATCCAAAATTTGATACAGGCTGATCAGGAGAGCCATTTGTCACCGGTACACACGGAGAGAGTGCTGGACGTCGCGTCTGATGCGATCGTCGCGACTGATGCGATCGTGTCGACTGTAGCGCCAGGATCATCACACCACTCTCTGGTCACCGCAAAAGAATACAGCCTTTTGCCCCGTGATTGTCGTCTTCTCCATGACAAATTGATCACGGCACCCGACCCAAAAATGGAAATAGAGATCCAGATCCCTCAGGAGACGTTTCTGCACGAAGCATCTTCTGTGATGATATCTTCCAAGGACTTCATGGATATTTTTCATGCCTCGGGTAGTGATAAATGGCTCGATGTGTCTCACATCACCATTTTCGCCATGTAAGTACCCAAATCTATTTATATCAGATGTGCAGCACTGAAATATATGTTCTAATTTAATATGATGATTTTTCAGGTATCTGATCCGATCCATGGAATCTTGGCCGATTGAAAAAAAAAAGAACTTCTCTTTTTTTCTGGATCCCGGCAAAATCAATGCCACGATGGTGGAATTATTTCCCAAGGAGACTGTCGAGTACCTGTGCAAAGCGATGTTCCATTGCGCCGCGAATGACAAGAAATTCATTCTCGTGCCATACCACCAGAGGTTAATTAATTCTAACCTTCAATTTTTAAATTATGTATTACTCATATTTTAATTTAAATAATTACAAAAATGAATTAAATGTGATTATAATTGTGTTTATATTTCTCATGCCACAGCAAACACTGGTGTTTGCTCATCATCATCCCGACTGCAAATCGGTGCTATGGCATGGATTCTTCAAAGCCCACAGATATCACACTAACAACGGCCAAAAACCTCGTCAAACTTATTAAACGGTAAGGAATAATTTTCCACTTGGTTGATTTTTTTTCAATTCTAATTAAATTGTGTATCAAAATTGCTAATTACAATCACTTAATTTTGTAAGGGCTTTTAACAAATATGTTAAAGGCGGAGGACAACAAACCGAGGCAAAAGATGTGAAGAATAAGTTGATTTGTGGGTGGTTAGATGTGAGCCCTCTGTAATTATTTTAATTTCATGTCATGTCCAAACAATTATTGTCATTCTAACGTATATAGGCCGATCAATGTAAATTTTCAGTGCCCGCGACAGAACGAGGGTTGGGAGTGCGGTTATTACACGATGTCTTACATGCTTCAATGGATCAAAACAATACAATTCAATTTTCCAAAAGAGGTATGTAATTCATATTAATTTTTCGTTTTATAATATCAATAATAAATCTTGCATCTGCATTTTCTCGTTACTAATCACCTATTTGTAATTGTAGTATTCATCGACAGAGGACGCTTACTCCCCCGAGGAAATCGATGATATTAGAGCTATGTGGGCAAGGTTTTTTTATAAAGAATTTTGTAATGAACAATATGGATTTGTATAAATTCATTGATTAGTGTATATATAGTTTAATTAATTAGTGCAATTAAGAAATTACATTCTGGTAATCTGGTTTTTAGAAAAAAAAGCTGCATATTTTAATGGATAGCAAAAGTGGAGGCTAGCCAAAAACAAAAAAAATTAAAAAATAAAAAAAATAAAATCCTACACGGATTTTTAATTCGAAATCCGTGTATATCTCTTCAAGAAATTTTTAAATAAATGAACCTACATTCCTACACGGTTTTCTAATTAATAAACCGTGTATGAAAGTTTCCTACACGGTTTTCTAATTACAAAATCCGTGTACAAATCCAACTAGAGATACACGGTTTTTTAATAAAATATCAACATTCCTACACAGATTTCTAATTGAAAAACCGTGTAGGAATGTTGATATTCCTACACGGTTTTTTAATAAAAACCGTGTAGCTCTAGTTGGATTTGTACACGGCTTTTAATAAATAATCCGTGTAGGTTGTTGATAATTTGTTTATTTTATCATCATTTTCTTGACGAGAGTTACACGGATTTTTAATTAGAAATCCGTGTAGGAATGTTGATATTCCTACACGGATATGTTATTAAAAAACCGTGTAGCTCTAGTTGGATTTGTACACGGCTTTTAATTAATAATCCGTTTAGGTTGTTGATAATTTGTTTATTTTATCATCATTTTCTTGACGAGAGTTACACGGATTTTTAATTAGAAATCCGTGTAGGTATGTTGATATTCCTACACGGATATGTTATTAAAAAACCGTGTAGCTCGAGTTGGATTTGTACACGGCTTTTAATTAATAATCCGTTTAGGTTGTTGGTAATTGCACACGGATAAATATCCGTTTGCAAAAGATGGGACATTCCTACACCCTAATATCCTACACTGCAGGAAATCCGTGTAGCTCTTTGTGATTATCCGTGTACAATCACCATATTCTGTAGTAGTGCACTGCTATATTAGAAAGTGTGAAATGCCCATTCAATTTTTCTTCGTGTTGAGATTTGCGCTATTTTATAATACAAGACACTTTCCGAGCAAATTGTACAGCTTTGTGCGCTTCCTGAGTGGTAGATGATGGGATTATATTATGTAGTATATTTATAATAATAAAGTTACAAGTCAACTAATCACCAAAACAAAACTAGAAGTCGACGGATATATTGTCATGAATTGGATCGATGTCATATTTGCATCATTAATTAACTCTATCTTGTTTCGTACTAAATATTAGAATTGGATACGGTATTTATACTAGCCAATAAATTAACCTAATTGTCCCCGTCATATATGTATGACTTTGATTGCCAATATTGAATTCAAGGGATCGAGGATTTAGGGTAAATTTAGAGATATATAGCCTGTTATTGTTTAATGATGTCTCCCTAACAAATTTATTTTCTATCTTCTTTTATAATTTTCTAATGGACATGCAGTTGACGCTGTCACACAGGACACGGTCATATTCAGATGAATTCAGAGTAGGTCCGATGCCATCGGACCTACTTTGGTTCAATGGTTATACTGACCATTCGATCTGCATCAAGATTTGTGCGAATTGTAACAAAGCACATGCAAGTCTGTTTCAATTTTTGTGCGCACATATCTTAATACTAATTGTACGAAGTTAAAGCTAATTGAACCTAAAAGTAGGTCCAATGCCCATCAGACATACTCCTATCTCTATTCAGATCCACTGCTTAAATAGAAAGTGTGAAACGCCCATCTGATGTCTTCTTGTGTTGAGATTTGCGCTTTCCATAATACAGGTACATTTTCCGCGCAAATTGTACAGCTTTGTGCGCTTCCTAAGTGCTAGAGGATGGGACAATATTACGTAGTATTTATAGTATAAAATTAGAAGTCAACTAATCACCAAAACCAAATTAGAAGTCATGCATGAATTGGACCGATGTCGTATTAGCATCATTAATTAACTCTATCTTGTTTCGTACCATTATCTGTACTCCAATCTCCTTGCACAAATTAATTTCAAATTTTACGACTTCTGGCGCACGTGCAGACGTCATAAAAAATTAATAACATAATTAAATATTCACATTTGACGTCAAAATTTTACGACTTCTGGCATGCATGTATTATTTTATTTTATTTTTGATAAAAGTAGTTGTCTACCTGTTTCATTACAAAACCAAAGTATTTATTCATACAACTAATGCCTTAACTAAAGTTTTAAAAGACAATAATAAAGAAAGTTCATATCACAAAACAGCGCGTTCACAAACAAAAATTCGTAAGATATTTTATTTCATCAAAACAATTAATTTTAATTTCAGTAGAGTCGAACTAACCTTGATACTACTATATGTGTTGAAATGTTTATTTATAATAGGAGAATGAAAACCAGCGTGAGCCTACGTGGTATGACGAGCTGTTCAAGCCGACACATACTAGAAAGAAAACGGGACAATTTTGTTCAGCGAAAGCGCAAAAAGCACAGGTAGTAGAACACAATAATCTTTTAATAACATTCATTCTTTGTTATACGTACTTTATTGTTTTATTTTATTAATTTTGCAGGAAGGCTACGATCGGGATATGAGTGCAAAGTATGGGCCTAATCGAGCCCTTTGGCCTCCTTTTGATGCAGACATCTGGTACAGCAACACTGACAATAATGCTCATGGCAATAACTATGGTCTCAGAGAGTCCCAAACGTCTTCTTCACAATCGCAATTGCAATCGTATTCTTCGACGTCGCCTCTTCTAAGGCAAGAAGACATAAATGCGATATTTGGTCAGGTGTTGGGCGTGCTTCAACCACAGATCACCTAATTCATGGAGGACATTAGGAGTAGTGGGATGTTCGTCATGTCATCAACAAATAAGAACACTAAGTAGGGCCACAAATCAACTAACAGAACAAAACCCTAAACCCTAAATAGTAAACTCTTAATATTAAACCCTAAAATTTTTAGTTTTATTCTCACAGGGAGGCTCTAGCTCGCACCATGCACTACAGCAGAACGAAGCATCAGCTACCGAAAATCCGGTAGCTGATACTAAATGCGTCGGTAGCTGATACTAAATCCGGTAGCTGATGCTCTATTCCGGTAGCTGATACACCGATAGCTGATACTATCGTAGCTGATACTTTTCCGATGACGTCACCGGTCGCTGATTGACGTCACCCGGTCGCTGATAATGTTTCGGCGACCATTTTTTTCCGGTCGCTGATTATTTGCTGACGTCAGAAAAACAGGTATCTGCGACCAAAAAACCGGTAGCTGATACTTAAAAATGGTAGCTGATAATTAGTTGCTGACGTCAGAAAAACCTGTATCTGTGACCAAAAAACCGGTAGCTGATACTTAAAAACGGTAGCTGATAATTAGTTGCTGACGTCAGGAAAACAGTTATCTGCGACCAAAAAACCGGTAGCTGATACTTAAAAACGGTCGCTAATAATTAGTTGGTGACGTCAGCAAAAAATATCTGCGATCAATAAAAACGGTCGCTAATAATTAAAAACGGTAGCTGAAAGTCTTCTGCCAGGTTTTTAGCATTTTTTTATGATTTAAATTTGCACCATTTAATAATTAATATGACACGTACTAACAAAAAACATAATACACATACAAGACATCGATACATGCATATACATCATACAAAATAAGATAAATACATACACGTAATACAAAACATCGATACATACAAAACAAATATAAACATAAATATCAGAAAACTGCATATCACATCATCAAACATAAAATACGAAATGTCAAGTAACATAAACATAAATGTCGAATAACATCAAGCAACAGATAAGGCAAGTGTCAACTAACATCTAAGCCAGGAAATGTAAATAATACCATCTGACAAGATATAAATATATAAAAAAGTCCTAAGCAGTACCGTTGCCGCCACCATCCGACCACTGCCCCTCGTCATCATCATCGTCATCATCCTCGTCATCCTGAGGTGAGAGCTGCGAGGCTTGGTGTGAGTCCGAACCTCCCTATGAAGTTGTAAGAAAATATTTGAAATAATTATGATTTAGTGTTTAGGGTTCATAATTAAAACATACTGAAATATCGAATTTCGTACCGAAGCATCTCTGAACCGAGCCTCCCACTGAGCCACCATCCGAGCCTCCAACCTCTCCGCCACCCGAGCAGATATCCTGTCGATATCTTCTTCTGTGAGTTGCGGAGCTGGCGGCATAGAAGAATATGACTGTGATGAATTTGATTGAGTACCGCTGGAACCACTGGAGCGAAACATGCGTCTCGTGCTGGCTGAAACATTAAAAGTAAGACAATTAGTATTATCTAACAAAACTAAAAATAACTTTCAAATTTCAAAGAATGTTCATTTTACCTAGAGCACCGAGACCATAGTTATCTCCATGGACATTCTGATCATCAATGCCTGTAGAGTACCAAATGTCGCTGTCGTACTTGGGCCATTTTTGTCTGTCCGCTCCATACCTCTTCATCATAGCATTCTCATATTTCAGCTGCAAATTTTGTAAATTAGGTATAATAGGAACAATGATATTTTATAAAACAATTCAAAAGTATTATTACTTGTGCGTTTTTAGCCTTAACACTAATGTATTCTCCTGTCTTCTTTTTCGTATGAGTTGGCTGGAACAACTCATCGGACCATCGGGGTTCGCGCCCTTCTTTTAGCAGACTCAATAAATTGACTCTGTTTGGGTTGGATCTGTTCGGGTTGGCTCTGTTCGGGTTGGCTCTGTTCGTGTTGGCTCTGTGCCACTTCACTATAAGCCTCACCATGCATGAACCAATTATTGTAGAAAGGTCGAAAACCCGATTTCATCAAGTGTTTTCCGATAGTTTCCTTATCCAACCATCGGGTACACCCACACTTGGCACACGGACACCTAATCCGATCACCACTAATTATATTTTCTTGAATACTAAATGCATATTCAAAAAAACCCTCAACACCCTCAACAAATGTGGAATTCATTCTCTTGTCCACGTAACGAAGACCGTACATCCAACTACGATCACTCTCCATTTCTCGTAATCATGACATACACATTTATAATTAATACATTAATACATTAACTTTGGCTCAAACAAACAAAAAGTCCAGATCTATACTTTAGACCCTCCAGATATCATCAATTGATAACGGACCCTCTAAAGCAAGTCACGGAAGAAATCACAATTCAAAAATTGAAATCACAATCAATTGTTGCATCATCCATGCAACAGGACTTGTATACAGCCATACAAGCGGCATCTACACTACATAAACTATGAATTTAAACATACGTACCAGATAGGTAGAGAAGACGCCTCGCTTGCCTTGCCTTGCTTTGCCTCGATTAGGTCTACATAAAATTAAATGCACACGAGGTCAAAACTGAATTTGAAGTTATTCCTTCCTTATACTTGGACACTTCAATGAAATAATGACATCAAATATAAATAGGTTCAAAGTGGTTAGTCTTTTAGGGCTTACAAAGGGCCGGTGTACAATCCTATCCCACTTTTTGAATGCTATGTCTCAGTAGTGAACAAATGTCTATGGATTTAGTATTTAAGAAAAATTCGGCAGCATTTCCCCTTAGTTCCCCGAGTACGCGTTAGAAACACATCATTCTGAACATGCTTCAATACATACTCGTAGGAACAACAAGGGAAAATGATACCGAATCTTTCTTAAATACTAAATCCACAAACATTTATTCACATCCTAAATGAGACAAAGCACTCAAAGAGCAGTCCCAAAACGGAGACTATATATTCAAAATTAATCCCTATTGGATTAATTTTGAATAGGTATGAACCTAAAAGGCATACTAAATATTCCGGTTTTGTTGGATCATAAAACAATACTTTATTAATAACTAACAAATTGTACTACACAATTCATAATATAATTAACTAGCATTTCATTAAGGAAGAGAAAATTAACTTGCCTGACTACAAGCAATTCTTCTGCTTCTTTAGTACCTCTCTTTGAGCCTCTTTCAACCTAGGACCTATATGAAAATAACAGTCAAGAGGATTTACTACATAACAATATGATCACTCGATATTCATAGTTACATTCTAACTCTATTTATATTTTTTATATTAGAAGACTCATTTCATAAAAGTAAACATGGTATTTTTCATATAATTTTTAGTATAATTTAATAATCAACCAACCTAATACATGAATATTTAGTTACTAAATTTTAATTAATTGGACAATTAAGCATGTCAAACAACCTAATACAAGAGGATTCATTCATTCCCACTTCTCACAATTTCCCAAATTGCTCAATTTTCTTACTTGAATTCTCCCATTAATTACTCAATTATCTTATTTAATATAGAATTGAATTCCTAATAAACTTTTTAGAATCATATATAGTACAACTCTTATATTCAATCAACTCAAACAAGGTTGGATTTCCAATTTCAATCAAATTCCAATTAGCTTATATATAGAACCATACTTGACAAAACAAGATATTAAGTTGTTACATTTTTTTTTTCTCAACTATGCATCCAAGTATATAATGGACAAATGGACAAATTTCTGAAAAACAGAAATACTAAACAAAAGAGGGTCTTTAATTTAGTAGGGAAAGATTTCAAAATGTATCAAATAATGCATTAGACTAGACAACAGTGGAAAAAGGCTACATGGCAACAAAATATTTAGTAAATAAAAAGACTATTTAATGAACTAAAACCTCAACTATAGAAATGTAGATAAAATAAAAAATTCGTTGTTTGCTATGACAAGGTGAAATCAGGGTATTTTACAAGCATTTGCCAGATAAGAAAAACTTCAGTGTATGCTTACCAGTGAATGCATATGGGAGTATTCAGCTGAGAAATAGAGTGTACCAGAAGAAGAGAATCAGTAAGGAAGGTACGCTTGGTAATAATACTGCAATCTTCGACAGCAAATTTCGCTACCTACACAAAACAGAAAAAAAAATGGAGGAAAAACAGAAAAAAAAAAAAAAAAAACAAACAAACTAAACAAACTACAAAAAACAAACTACACTAAACAAACTAACTAAAATTGGAGAAAAATGGAGCAAATTTCGCTACTTAAGCAAAAATTAATAAAACAGAAAAAAACGGAGTAAAAACAGAAAATAAAAAACAGAAAATGAAAAACAGAAAAAAGAAAAAGAAGAAAACAGTAACAAAAAACATAAATAATACAAAAAACGAAACTATAACTAAACTTATAACTAAAAGTTCAAAGAAATACCAAAAAAAAAAACTACAAATTAAAAACTAAAAAAAATAAAAATAAAAACGAAAGAGAGAGAGTCGTTCTGATACCGGTCATTGCCAGATTTATACCCTTTAACCACCGAATTTCACAAATTTCACACATTTCACACATTTCACAGATTCAGCAAGATATAAAAAAAAAACCCAGAAAATCAAAAAATTTCAGTAAATTAACAAATTTCAAACCTTCTTTGACTGTGGTGCGAGATTGTTCTTCAACGGCGAGACAGAAGACAGAGAGAACGGCGAACGGTGAGTTGGTTCTGCTGCGAGACGGAAGACAGCGAGTTGGTGCTGCTGCGCGACTTGGTTGTGGTGGAGAACAGCGAACGGCGAACGGCGGAGAACGGCGAACAAGGGTTAATTTCACGCGAACTGTTTTGGGACGAACATTTTGGGGCGAATTGTTTTGGGTCTGGCGCGCGACGAAGTTTTGGGGTGAAAAATTTCGCAGAAGGCGCCTAAAAAAAAAAAAAAAAAACAACTTTAAGCTACCGGCGAAGGGACCGGTAGCAGATGTGGTAGCTGAAAGTCTTGGTAGCCGCTGATTTTGGCGTTTCATTTTTTTTTGGAGAAAAATCAACTATCAGCTACCGGCGTCAGCACCGGTAGCTGATACCGGTCGCAGTAAAACTTTTATGCTGTAGTGATGCATTGATCTCCAATGCTCAAAATGATGATGGAGATGACTGGTCCGGCAATGACTTGTCTTAGATATTTTGATGTTTCCTATAACATTTGGTATGAGTTTTAGATATCTTATGTTTTATGTCGTACCTTATATATTTTATTTTTATGTCCTACCTTAGATATTTCATATTTGATGCTTATGTAGTACTTTAGATATTTTATATTTATGTCGTTTTGTGAATTTCTTGGTACGTTACATACCAATTAAATTGCTTGTGAATTGTTTGATACGATTCGTACTGATTGAGTTGGGGAAAAATAAATGAACATAATGGGTATATCTGTTTGGTACATTTCGTACCAATTGGTTAAAACAAAAAAAATTACCCTTCTGTAACCAATTTTTACCCCAGCAGCAACCACCAGATCTCTTAGCAACGTCATCATATAGTATCAGTGACGGATATCATCGGTCGCTGAAGAGTTATCTATGCCAAATTTTTTACCCTTCAGCGACCGATGGCGTCATCAAGATGGTCATCTATGACGGAGCAACGGTGACCAACCCATCTGCTACCAAATTTGGTCATCTGCGACCGAATTAAGTATCTGCGACTGGTGACATACCCTTCAGCGACCTATTTGGCTGGTTGCAGATGGGTACTTTTGTTGTAGTGAGCTACGGCAACTAATGAGACTAAAGCTACAAGAAATAACATGTTTAGACTAGCTACAACACACAACACATAGACTAGCTATATAACAGAAGTATTATCTATAAAACTTGATGAGTTCTTAGACATAAGGATCGGATGTAGTAGTAGAACTAAAACTTGACTCAAGGAGAATGTGATGGCAATAAACTAGCAGCTAGTTCTATTAATTTTTTTGAAGAATAGTGGAAGAATCTACCAATTTCATATTGAAATCAAGAGTGTCAGGCCTGGTACTTAAAATAGATACCAAACCAAAGAGCTAAACCTGCCTAATCACCAAGGGTACGTTTGGATGCACTCAAGAATAGCTAGAATAGCTACTGTTTAGAATAGTAAATAAGAATAGCTACTGTTTAAGAACAGTGCTATTCAGAACAATGAAAAAGTTGTTTGGATTGCATATTTGGAATAGAGTTTGGAGGGAATAGCTACTGTTTAATAATTTATGTGTAAGATTAAATATAATACAATATAATATTAATTCAAATATTAAATGTAATATAATATTATTTTAAATATTAGATTAGTATTAAATAAAATATTATAATATTAGTTTAAATATTAAATATAATATAATATTAGTTTAAATATTAAATATAATATAATATTAGTTTAAATATTAGATTAGTATTAATAAAATATTAGATTAAATATAATATAATATTAGTTTAAATATTAAATGTAATATAATATTATTTTAAATATTAGATTAGTATTAAATAAAATATTAGATTAAATGTAATATAATATTACTTTAAATATTAGATTACTATTGAATAAAATATTAGTTTAAATATAATACAATGTAATATTAATTTAATTATTAAATGGAATATAATATTATTTTAAATATTAGATTAGTATTAAATAAAATATTAGATTAATGTAATATAATATTCGTTTAAATATTGAATGTAATATAATATTATTTTAAATATTAGATTAGTATTAATAAAATATTAGATTAAATATAATATAATATTAGCTTAAATATAATATAATATTAGTTTAAATATTAATGTAATATAATATTAATTTAAAAATTAGATTAGTATTAAATAAAATATTAGATTAAATATAATATTAGATTAGATTAAATATAATATAATATTAGTTTAAATATTAAATGTAATATAATATTATTTTAACTATTAAATGTAATATAATATTAGTTTAAATATTAAATGTAATATAATATTATTTTAACTATTAAATGTAATATAATATTAGTTTAAATATTAATGTAATATAATATTAATTTAAAAATTAGATTAGTATTAAATAAAATATTAGATTAAATGTAATATAATATTATTTTAAATATTAGATTAGTATTGAATAAAATATTAGTTAAAATATAATACAATATAATATTAATTTAATTATTAAATGTAATATAATATTATTTTAAATATTAGATTAGTATTAAATAAAATATTAGATTAAATATAATATAATATAATATTAATTTAAATATTAAAATGTAACATAATATTATTTTAAATATTATATTAGTATTAAATAAAATATTAGATTAAATATAATACAATATAATATTAATTTAAATATTAAATGTAATATAATATTAGTTTAAATATTAGATTAGTATTAATATTGAAATGAACAAATGCTATTCCATGTTTTTGTAAGAATAGCGAATAGCAACGCTATTCTAAAAACAGTAGCTATTCCGAATAGCTCTAAAGTCGTTTGGATGCACTCTGTTCCGAATAGCAATGCTATTCCGGAAACAGTGGCTATTCTCGTGCATCCAAACATACCCCAAAAAAACAGACCTAGTCACCAACTGTTATGTCACTACCTAACACACACACATATATATATATGTACGTCCAACTTGCCATTAGTCAAACTGCAACTGTTCACGTTAATTGCATTTCAATAGTATATATGTTAGGTAGTGACATAACTCGTTCTCTTTCTTTATTTTCATGATCAGACATCATATAAAAAATCTTTCAAGTTTTTCACATATATAAACAGGTTATGGAGTAATGAACGAACATCTCTTTGGGTCATTCACACACATTAATTACTAGCTGGTTCAACCGTTGATCACATGAAACAACCATACAACTAATGTTTAAAAACACTACAGTCTCACAATTTGATCAACTCAGTCTTCGATGATCTGACAATGATCAAAAACCTCATATAGTTCTCAAACACTATAGCTAACTATTTAGAACATTGTTGGAAGATGTCATCCTAAATTAATTTCACGTTGGGCTTTAAATCCCATACAAATTGCACACACAAAAAAAAAAAAAAAAAAAAAAAAAAAAAAAAAGGAAAAGAATTACTCATGTAGCACATAGCAGACTGCTATTATCACCATAGCGATCGTAACTGAATTAGCTACTTTTTTCTATAGTTTAGCTTTTAAGGTCCGGAAACATTATAATATTATTATAACGAGCTATTTAGAAGACTGATATTTAGGATAACAAAAACCATATAGTACTGATCAGTATTGAATATATTCTAACAATAAAACAACAAGCATGACCAACGACTTGTACTAAAAAAAGAGAAAAGTAAAACTTCACGCATTGAAATATGAAAAGTCCAAGATCACAAAAACAAATATGATTCTTTGAATTATAGCACGAAACATGGCTACTTGGTCAAATTTTGAAATAATTCAAAACATCTCTCTAACCAGTGAAACAAGTAACGAACCAACAAACTTGTAACTAAAGTATTCAAACTTAAAGAATAACAACATTTAGATAATCTAATACAATACTAAAAATGTTTTAATCGGTACATGATTTTACATATCAAAATAACATATCCAAAAATAACATAGAAACTAGCACCACTATTTAACAAAATGCCCATCACTACTACAGAAAAGCACTTCCTACATTGTAGGTTATACACGGATTTCCTCTATTTTATAAAAATTCGTGTAGAAAAGTGGAATTTTAAATATCTCTAAGAATTCTACACAGTTGCTTACATAAAAATCCGTTTACAATTCCCTGGGGAACAGTCCGTGTTGAAAAGGAGGTTTTATACACGGCTAATTAACTAAATATCCGTGTGTAATTTGGAGAGAGCTACATGGATTTTTGAGAAAATATCCGTGTAGGATGATGTTTTGTACACGGTTTTTTATATAAATAGCCGTGTGTATAAATTAACAGAGCTACAGGGATTTCTAGTTAAAAATCCGTGTAGGAAAGACCATTTAGGATTTTAATGCTTCTTTCAGCGCCGTTTTGATCACTCTCTCTCCTCTAGATTGGCTAGAAACTAATTTGTGCTGCGTTTGGATATGAGATTGCTGATTTTCTGGTGATTTTCTCGTCTCTCTCTTGCTCAAGTTAGTAATTGTTCTTCTTTTTTCTTTAATTTTCTGTTATTTTCTTATTATTGCTCAAGTTAGGAGATTTTAGATTACATAAATAATGGACATGCTGAAGGTGAAGGCTCGACAGAACTAAGAATCATAACCTACGGTGAAGCAGGAGAAGACACAATACAGGGTTAGTCAGAAATTACCACTATATCGTGGGGATGAACGAGCATTTTTGCTTTCCAACTGGAGAGCGGCAGTGGAAAATGAGAATTGGACGAGCACAATTAAGCATGCAATTTTGGAAACCAAGAGCCTAGGACAGAAGAAATCAGAAGAAAATTAGATGTACGGTTGAGATAGAGGACCATTGCAAGAGATGGAACCAGAACAAGTGCTGGTGGAGTCGGCCAATATAGATGAAACTAACTGATGAGACTATCTGATCAAGAATATTAGTCTACTTTTGATGTTCTATTTTTCTTTAGTTATACTTCTGTTAGTGGCAGCATAGGCAGACCTTGCCTTCCTTTTGTTAACTTTTTCTTGTGATCTTTGATATTCTCAGCATGAGAGGGACATGCTATCTAGGGACTATATGTACTTTCAGTTTTTTGTAGTAATTAAAAAATGGACCTTGCCTCTTTATCAAAAAAAGGATAGAGAACCAAGATAGACACAAAAGGGATGGTGCATTTAAACCCTCCACCTCTTCATTTCTGGAAAGTTAAAACAGATTGGAAATTGTGCACTGAACCAAGTAAAATTGTGTAGGGCCGGGGATGTCAAAAATTTTTTATATGTTTATTAGCATAATATAATTGTTTGAACTCGGATCCATATCTTGTTTCAACTATTTCTCATAGCTTTCCCGGTGAGCACGGGCTTGATCCAGCCCAGTTTCACTAGTCGAGGGGCATACCATTTGCGGGGACCCACAGGTCAGACAATATACACCTACGATGAAAGCTGACCAAGGCTCCAACCTCTCTTTGTTGGAGACTGCACAGATATAAGATTCTAAAAAAATGAGTGAATTGATTATACACTGTAAAGTGATATCAAAGTGAATTGACCATACATTACAAAGTGATAATCAATAAATTAATCACATACTTAAAATACCCTTACAATATTAAAATTTAATGTTGTTAGTTTTATTATGATTCTTTAATCAGTTTATTGTATTATTAAGTTGTTTTTGTTTAATTGAGTACTTAATTGATTGTGCAAGTTATTTTTAGTTTAATTAATTTAACAAGCATTTGATAAGTATAATCTTTCTTTTAATTATAATATAATCAGTAAGCAACCACGTTGTTTAATTAATGAATGAAAGATGCAACATTTTCCTCTTGTTGTAAGAGTTGCGCCATATGAAAAAGAAAAAAAAAAAAAAAAAAAAAACAGAGCTTCCAATCAATTGTTTTTTGAAAAAAAAAAAATTCCCCGGACAAAGGATATAAATCCATAGAAATTGTGAAATAAAAAAATGAAACTTCAACACCGAACAGCTAATAGAAAGACTATACCTACATGTCTGTTTTTCCAAAAAAAAAACAAAAAAAACACTATGGTAATTGACTAATTGAAGCACCGAACAGGCCCTAGTTCCTTTATTTGAGAATGTAGTTAAAGTTTGAGTTAGGTACAAAATTTATTTACACAAGCCTATTTTATATTTTTAGCGTTATTTTTTTTTCATTGAATGAAATAACTAATGTCATTACATTTTTTTTGTAGGATTTTTTCTCAATTTGAAATTCCATTTTTCAGAAATGAGCCGGAACGACACTGAAGTAATGAAAGTAATAAGTGGTCTTAGAAATGTGATTGGAAAATTACAACCAGAGATGCTCTTACAAATAAAGGTTGAAATAGAGGTAAACCTGATAGGCTGTTTTAAAACAATTAATGTACATTGTTCTAAATTGTATTTTTCTTTTTCAATATTTATTTACTGGAAGAATAAATTTTGTAGGCAGAATGGTACCGCAGAAAATTAGAGTCATTCTACTGTTAAGATTTAAACAATAACACAATGTTAACATTGTCCTCCAGCTGAAGGATTCACATCTGCTGCGATCCTAAAAAGGTAAACAGTGACTCTAAAATCTCTGCTTTTCCAAATCTGACCATCCAAAGCACGTATCTCAAAGCAGCTAATTTTTCTTTGCACAAATCTCGAAACAATTCAACAGTTGGATTTGGAAAAGCAAGAATCGCAGGCTACTGTTCATGAGCGAAGAATCGCAGCAGATGCAGATCCCCGGCTGAATGGTTGAACCTATACGCAGGAGAAGTATGTCGAACTTTGGTATTTATTGCTGCCATTTCGTGTGTTAAGCCAAATGGTTTCTTCCTCACAATGTGAAACAAACTGGATCACATTTGATTTGATAGACACAACTAATAGAAATAATTTGAATTCTGACTCGACCAATTCACCCTATTTTAATTCTATGGTCAAGTGACCGATCACAATCTGATTCTCATTTTGCGAACCCTGG
Source organism: Carex arenaria (assembly GCA_964058825.1). NCBI lineage: Eukaryota > Viridiplantae > Streptophyta > Magnoliopsida > Poales > Cyperaceae > Carex > Carex arenaria. The sequence continues at coordinate 327,649 of CAXKVW010000483.1, read as the reverse complement.
TTATACAATCGTAAGTTAATTACTTATTTCATGCATTTCCTGACAGTTGAATAAAACAATCTCATGTGGCAATTACAACAGAGTTAATCCTTAATGATGCAAGCTACTATTTCTTCTTTTGGTCTTGTACTCTTTCCAAAATTATGTTATTTTCCGGATATAGCTTGCAGGATGTACTTTTTACTGATCTGCATTTTATGCATTCTGATACAACTTACAGCTATATTTTACCTTAGACTATTCATTATTAGTAATGTGATTTTCAAAAAAATGATATGTAGGATTATAAAATACATGTTCTCATAAAAAAAAATTAAACGATTCTCATAAAAAAAAGGATTATATATAAAATACATGACTTTTGTTATAAAGAGAAATGTAGCATTAATATTGTTCTTAACAGTCCGTTTCTCGTTATTTTAGTTGAAGAACTGAACAAAAGATACTAGAGATTAAATTAAATGTTTGCATTTGTGAGAAACGGACTGTTTGCATTTGTTTGCATTTGTGATGTTATGGGGTTAGGGTGCTTCAATCAGAGATTAAGACTTAAGAGGTTGACAAATGACAGCAATTATTGAAAGATCATTTCTATTGTTTTCCAATAGCTTAATAGTTTCAGTTTGTAAAACTTATTACTAGCTATCTATGCAAATAAATTGAGATGAACCAAATCGAATTCATGGAAATTGTTTTATTATAAAAACAGAGTTTTTGTCTTCTCAATAGCACCTCATTCTGTAGGTTCCATCATCCGTACTTTCAACCCCACAAAGAAAAAAACTTTACGAAATCATCTGCTGAATATGTAAATACTTAAATTACAATAACAATACAACATGACCATCTTTTATTTTGAGGTATTTTTTTTGTTTTTGAGGTAGATGACCATCTTTTTTTAATGATCAATTTTATATTAAACCATACCATTGACAAAGGAGACAAGACAATGCAGCACCATGGCATGTAAAACTGATATTTATCTTGCCAAAGGACCATGATCTGGTGGTAGCTTCGAATTCCCAATATGTGCCATCTCAAAATTGCCACTAAGGCTAACACCACCAGAAGAATTTGTTTGATAGTCACTGCTTATGTCCCAAGAAACTTTGCTACTAGTTTCAGTGCTAGACATCTCTAGACTCAGGCTTTCTTTGAGCTCTGCTACAACTGCTGTCATGTCAGGCCTCTTAGCAGGTAGGTCAGTGCACCTAAGTGCCAGTTCAGCGACCTTCCAAATAGAGTTCAAGTTGTATTGGGCTCCCATATATGGGTCCAATATGCTTTCTATGTTTCCTTTGGATAGCCTTTGCTGCACAAATTTAGTCAAATGCTCATTCCCTTGTGGGCCTTGGCAGATTGGCTTTTTGCCTGTGATAATTTCTAGCAAGACAACCCCAAAACTGTAAACGTCACTTTTTTCTATGAGCTGGGAGGTCGAAGCATAACTGCAGAAATACAAAACAAAATAACAAACTAATAAACAAGTACATGAAGTAATGAAAATTAGAAACAATAGATTAATTTCCCATCAATGAACATTTTATAAATTTCGATTTATATACATATATTTTGTTTTCTTTAATATAAAATTTGGGAGACAATTTCCTTTGTACCCTTACAAAATGGAAACAAAAAGAGACACTAGTGGAAAAACAGCAATCAGGGACGGTCATTTATGCACATTAGGGTCGGGCTTCCAGCCGATACTGATCCAGGCGATACTGATAGCAATAACAATCAGGAACGGCTAAACAGCCGTCACAGATTCAACTTTCAGTAATGGTTGTTTAAAGAACCGACACTGAAAGTGACTTTCAGCAACGGTTATTTATAAACGACCGTTACAGAAAGTCACTTTCAGTGTCGGTTCTTTAAACGACCGTTACTGAAAGTCACTTTCAGTAACGGTTAGTTATAAACAACCGTTACGGAAAGTCACTTTCAGTGTCGGTTCTTTAAACGACCGTTACTGAAAGTTGAATCTGTGACGGCTTTTTAATAACAGCCATTACTGATTCTCCTCAAAATCGTTGATGTTATATAGTTACAAAATCGGTTTATTTAACAAATAGCCGTTACTGTTTATTTTTATTATATTAAAAAATCAATTTTTACATTGAGGCCAGCTACCATATATTTTTGCTGGCATAATTTCAACAGTCACAGCACATTGTAAAATTACCCAAATATAATTCTTCAATTTCACAAAATAACACATCATAAATTAAAACATGTTTCTTCAATTTTACAAAATAACACATCCTAATTAAATATCATCAAGTTCACATATTAGTTTAAACAAGTTAAATATCATCAAGTTCACACATCCTAAATTATGACAAAATAACACCTCCTAAATTGTTTTACTCTTTTCAACTAGTACTTCCTTCAATAAAAATTTACCCCACTCTAATCGAATTTGGTCGATGTTTCCTTCGTTATAACCGATGGAAAAGTCCTGCATTTTTAAAATAATAAGTACAATTCATTGCGTATTTTTGAAGCAACTAAGCATAACTTTGAGAAAAAAAATTGCACACCTTTAAATTTGGAAAAACATCGAGGTAGTGAGTTATTATATCATGCACGAACAACATGACATAATATCCACATTCCCAATCCGAAAATTGTTGTGGGCACTGTATTAAACAATCATAAGTATAAAAATTTAAAAAGTTTCCAAAACATAGAAAGGGCTAATTGAAATTCCATATAATCAGATTTTTTTTGCATCTAAATTAAGTCCCTATATGTCACAATTTTTTTGCACATGAGTTTTTGCAAAGGAAATAACTATACTGACTATATAATAAGTTGTGAATCATTTAACTATATTGACTATATAATTTTATATCCATATCTCTCTGTAAAGAGATAACTCATACATACTGAATTTCAAAGGGATACCAAAAAAAAATTAAATCTAACTAACTGGAACTATATTGATTGACATGTGCTAACCATTTAAAGGTAATAGTTGGTACCAGAACCGTAACAACACTGGACTGACTGGTACCAGTCTAGAACCGTGACAGCAAGCACCCAACTGGAACTATATTGACATGTGCTAATAGTACATCTATGAAAACTCTCTTCTTAAATTTCTGATTACCCTTTATTCTCTCTTTTGAACTTAATTAAACTTAATTAAGAACCAGAGGTAATAAAAGAAAGTGGGTCCAACTATTGCCTTTAAATGAGTAACCTTCAACTTGGCGCTTTTTCCATGTCCTCCAATACACCTATCCATTCGGTAGGGCCTGTTAAAATAAAATTTCAGCGCAAAATTAGTACTTATAAAATATATATATTTAACATGATTACAACATGGAAGTTCGGGAACCTTACTCCTCAAGCGCTTTTATGATCTTTAGATTTTTTTTATGTTTCTGATCAGAATCGAACACGTACAACATGCTCTCCCATGCGTGCAGCACAACCAATACCCAATGATTACTACATTTTATGTACCACATGTTATAATTTTTTAATTTTTACAAAATAAAAGAAATCTAAATGGTTATAACTAACCTCTGATGATACGGTATGAATATAATTTTCTTGTCCCGGTTTTCTTTCAATGCTTTCCTTATGTAATTATCAGCATATTCTTGTTCTTGAGCATCACCAGTCAAATTGTTGTAACATGTTTTCACGGGATCCATAAAACCCACAAGCTCATTAGGAAATAAGTCCTGATAGAATTTGTGCACATACCTGCAAACAATGGTATATGTGTTATTATTATGAAATATAAATTAAAAGAACTAAATTTTGGCATTAGATACAAATATATTAACTCACATCAAAAAAATCTGAATAATCGGTGCACCAAGCCGCGTCTCTGGTGTAATCAAGTCCGCCAAATCATCTGCATGAATGTATATCGAGTCATCACAGTGGAAAAGGTCCAATGGTACCTCGACCAGAAATTTATTTTCAGCTTGTTTCAAGAACTGATCACGGAGTTTTTTGAAAATGACACCCAACTTGTCAAAATTGAGACCATCAAACTTCGTGTATCGCTTTCGTGCTAACAACTGAGAGTGAACTGAGGTAGCACCTGTAGAAACTTGTAACTCTTTGCTTGGTTCCTACAATTTGGCAATAAAAAATCAACCAAGTCTACACATCTAAGGCAGTATTTCCTGCAATTTGGCAATAAACTAAGTCTGCACAGTTCAAGGCAGTATACAAGTCGATCAACCAAAGATTTGTTGGTTGGTAAACCAAAATTTCAGATACATGCATCACATATGTCAGATTGATGAGAAAAATACAGATCAAAATGATGCAATGGCATATCCAATATATGATGTTACAGTATTATTTACATGGAAAGGTATTATCTTTTTTTACAGTAAAGTGGAAATCTGAAAATTTTCTAATGGAATAAAGTCATGCCCCAATTCAAAACAGTAAAATAATGAGAATTCCATTTCAGGAATTGAAAACAACTAAAATAATCGTGATTGCTTATTTGGACATTACTTGTTCAATTTAGACAGTGACTAAAATTTCAATTCCATTTCAATAGAATTTTACTTGATTTATAAAATTGAATTTATAAACTACATACTCATTCTATGTACGAAATCATAACTAAAAAAAGTTGTAATAAATCACACTTTTATACCTCATCTAAGGATATCATATCCTTTGGCCATGCAGTGAAACTAGACTTGGCTGAGCGAAGGGTTACCACCTCATCATTTGGTACTGGTACAGGAGTGTCTTCTTCACCCGCAGCATAATCATCCACTGTTACTTTCGCATGGCCGGGCGGTAGAGGTCTACCGTGAATTACTGTGCCTTCTACATATGAATGAACAATCCCTACAGCCACTTGAATCCTCCTTCCATCTCGAACCAAATAAAGTTTGCATTTGTGTTCTCCCTTTAATGACAAATATACAAACCAAGAAATGTAATGACATTCTATTTGTTATTCACATGAATAATAGGTATTTATATTACCTCAATTGAATCAAGAAAATGTGGTGGATGGACCGACTGGCAGCTACTCTGATAGGCTCTTGGGCTATCGATGTCCATTTGTCGTTGGCTCATTAAGAATGTCATTTGCTCCATAAAAGGTTTCATTCTCTCCTTTACCTCTCTCTGTATTCTCTCATTTATGCTCGCCTCAGACTCCGAAGAAGTGTTTCTCTTCCTTTTTCCGCACACCTCATAAGTTCTTCTTATACCCACTAGAGTTCCAACACCTCTCACCCTCCCAGAATGCTCTCGGTTTGGTAGAGAATTTCCTAGAACATCGTCGTATCGTTCGATGGTCATCATGCCTTGTTTGAAAGCCGCTTCGTTTTCTTCCTGATATGACAAAGACAATGACAATAGGTTATAACATATTAAAAATCATATAATAAGATTTGAATAATGTGCATATATTTAGCAATTATTTCTGTAACATATTTTTTGATAAAAAAAAGACTGCAACAGGCAAGAGGAAACTAAAGAAATCTGGTTTTCAGCACAAAATAAGCTGGCATAATTACAAACATGCCTATAAGCTAGGAGGAAACTAAAGAAATCTGGTTTAGATTCTTTCGCAGCACAATTCATCTATACTTAATTAAGAATACAACCAACTACCTCTTTATGACTCAAAACTTGTATTCCTTGTAACAAAATTGGTACCATACACTGGTATATACTTAATTAATAACTTATTTATAATTTTTCAGAAATCAACCCAATTATTCAATCACACAAAAAACATAAATCTGAATTATTTTTGAAGTAAACACAACCTAAGTGTTGATTTACCCGATTCATATTAATACCATAACAAAATTAGAATGCACTTCAAAAAAAAAAAAAATGTTTCCATCTTAAACATTAACTTGCAACATAAAATAAAATACATAAACTACCAACAAGAGTTCCAGATTAAGTACATCAATGAAAAAAAGGATTAACCTGTTTCCATCTTGTAAAAAAAATGATTAACCTATTTCTAAAACAAAATCCAACCCAACTCAATGAAAAGATAATTCATAAAAAAAAAAAATCAGATTAAGTACATCATAACAGGATGAAAATGCATCATGGCAAAGATAATTTCTTTGTACTCACAATTGTTTCGATGATTGCTTTTGTTTCCAGATTCGGATAAACACGTTCCTGGCTCTCTTTGGACACCTTCTCTCTGGCCAGTTTCCACGAGACATGTCTGTATTGAACCGATAGCTGAACAAACTACTCTTGTGACAATTCGCTTGTTGACCCCTGTGAAGACAATTCCGCAGATGACTCCTGCTCTTTAGAAATATCTTGCAAAGCTTCTTTAAGTCTATTCTGAAATTTCTCACCACTATATCCTCGAGATCCCAAGTAATGATAGTACTTGTTTTTCGATTGATTGGCTTTCCCTTTTTCACTTAGTTTCTATATTTTGAAAAAGAAAATAATTTGCTTTAAGAAAACAGATTGAATTTTTAATAATCCAAAAATAGTAAGGTAGGTGTCCTCAAGAATGTGAAATACCTGAAATTCCTCCGACTGGCGGTATTTGACAAATTCATCCCAATCAGCTTGTGTAATGGTGGAAAATTCATTAAAGGGCGTCTTACCCTCCTCAAAGTACTGTTTAGTCAAAGTAGATCTGAACCTTCTGTAATGAACAGCCATGCGCGAGTAGACCTCCTTTTGCAAACGTTCGTTATTAGGTAGATTCCATTCCAACTGCCAAGCAAAAGACAATAATTTTGGAGTTATCTATCTCAAACGAAAACTTGTGAAATTAGTATGATGTTACTTACCATTATTTGCTGCCACATCTTAAGCTTTATGTAGTCTGGTACATCAGACCAATCTTTGCAACTTACAGGAACATTGGCTCTCACCACTGTCCCAAGTGTCGATGGATAACTTGTTGTGTTCTCGTTTATAATAGGCCTTCCAAGTTTATCAAATTTAACCTCCTTGTCAGGCTTATTAACCACACGAGTAAGTTTAGTAGGACCTCTTCCTCGTTTCTTGGGAAGAGCAACGGCAGGCTCAGCATCATCACCACCACTAGACATAATTTCAGCTACAAAAAAAATTCAGAACTAAAAATTCAAAACTAACTTCTATTTAGTTGGTTAATAAAAGAAATAATTAACAAAAAATAATTTATGGCATACGTGCCAGAGAGGATCCCTTTTATGTGCCTTTTGCTCAGAGACATCCCATTATAACTAATTTTAGTGGCACAAAATCCAATCAAGGATGTTACACAAAGATAGTGTAAATTGACAATATCTAAAGTCACAAATTAAATATCAAATTCAATTAATCATAAAAGCCGGAACACTGCAATACATATCCAGAAAGGAAATCCAGATTTAATGGTTCCTTCACCAATTCGTGTCTGCTTTGAAATTCAACTGACACAATTTTAAGAAATAAATTCATGGTTCCTTATCCTTCACCAGTATAATGAGATAATGAGAAAATTAAAGAAAAAAGGGGTTTTCCTTGCTTTAATAACCGTGTCTAGGATTCTTTGCCTAATTACTGTAATACCCCTTTAAAGTTAATTTCTAGAAATTAAATCAAACAACTCCCAAGATCGCTGGCCTGAGGCCTCTCTCCCTCTCGTTCTTCGTTTTTTTACCGATAAGTTAAAGAAGAAGGGTATGTGCGTGGATTGAAGAGAAGGAGAGAAGAGAGTTATTTCATACGAATTGAAGGGGCAAAATATTCGAATTGAGAAAATTGTTGACTTACGGATGCTCTATTGAGCGGTTGAGCGGCGCACCGAGGAAGTGCGGTTGAGCGGCGCACCGAAGGAAGTGCGGTTGAGCGGTTGAGTGGTTGAGCGGAGGCAGCCGCGCTAACTGAGGTAGATTGAGCGCCTGGGAATGATTTTCAGAGAGGGAGGGGGAGCCGCGCGAATTGAGATAATTAATTCTAAACCCTAGGCGCGCGAAGATATAGTGATCTGCTGAGCGTACTGGAGGGAATGTTGAACTTAGTGAAAATTCTAAACCCTAGGCGCCAATTTGAAACGAAAATTTGAGCTCAGTTTTTCAGCTGTACAATTTTACTTTGTTTTTAAGTATATGTTAACTTTATTTTAAAATTGAATATACTTATTTCAATTTTGGCATATTATTGCAAATGTATACTAACACTAATTAATTGTGTCATTATTGGAAACATAAAATATTTAATAACTCACATCAATTGCTTACACCACCAAAATAAAATTGAATACACCACCAAATTAAAAAAGCCATAAAATTAACGTATAACATTAAATAAGTCATAAAATGACTTGAATGCATAAATTAATTAAGTAAATAGATATATATATATATATGGATGAAATTGAGAATTGAAAAAAAATAATATTTTGTTGCATGCATGTCACAATCATCCGTAATTTACTGCACCCTGAAAAAGAATAAATTAAAACAAATAAGTCATAAATTTTGAAGAATATTAAACTTTATTTTTTTAATTTTTAAAATGATAAAACATACTATAAATGACATACCAATAAAACATGCTTCCAATCATGCAGTCATTTAATGTATGCTTCCTGAGAAAAACATTCTGAAAAAATCGTGCAGTCTAAACCTCTTCGGCAGCATCCTGAAAAAAAATATAAAAGCAAAGCAAATAAGTCATAAATTTTGAACAATATTAAACCTCATTAATGGTGCAGAAAATCATGGCCCGTAAAGTAAAATTCTCCTTGCCATATGCATCAAATATTTGTACTCCTGGGCACCACAATTTTTTTAAGTCATCAATCAATGGCGCTAGATACACATCTATGTCATTTCCGGGCTGTTTCGGTACTGATATCAGTAAAATCATCATGATGTACTTGCGTTTCATACACAACCAAGGCGGAAGATTATAAATGCACAATAGAACCGGCCAACTGCTATGCTTACTGCTCAAGCTACTGTGCGGATTCATTCCATCTGTACTCAACCCAAGCTTTAGGTTCCTATTTTCACCGCCAAATTCAGGAAACTTTCTATCGATATTTCTCCACTGAGGAGAATCAGCCGGGTGCCGTAATTTTCCATCTTTTTTCCGGTTTTCGCAATGCCAACGCAATAATTTCGCATCTTTAGCATTTGCGAACAAACGTTTAAATCTTGGTATCACGGGAAGGTACCACAGTACTTTTGCCGGAGGTCCTTTATCCACTTTAAAATAATCACTTTTATCGTCGGTAACCTGTTTTCTCTTGTAATGTGATGCACCACATTTTGGACACTCGTGAAAATCTTCATACTCATTTCGATATAATATACAATCATTTGGACATGCATGTATTCTTTGAACTTCCAAATCCACTGGACACAACATTTTCTTTGCTTCAGAAACATTACATGGTATTTCATTTCCATCTGGAAGCATTTCTTTTAAAATTTCTAATAACGCAGTAAAACTTATATCACTCCAACCATTAGATGCTTTTAGATTATACAATTTTAATATACCTTTCAGTTTTGTAAATTTAGTACAACCAGGATACAATTCCTTTTTAGAATCCTCATACAAATTCTCAAATACACAATATTGTTTATCATTACCAAAATCCTCTTCTAAATCTCGTAACATTTGATCAAAATTTACACTTTCATCTACAACCATATCAATATTTTCATCTCCTTGCACATCACTTCTGTCATTGCAATTATGGTCTTCCTGATGCTCAGTACCAGTACCAGTACCAGTACATATACCTGTTTCCAAACTCTCGCCATGCCATATCCAACAGGTATATTGTTGTTTGAATCCACGACGGATTAAATGATTTCTCACTTGGACCGGGTTAGAAAGTTTCTTTACATTGTTACAATCACAACAAGGGCAAGACATTAACACATTCCCATTATTTGCCATATCTTCCATAGCAGCTTTAATAAATTCATCAACTCCTGTCAAATATGCATCTGAAAGACGTGATGCTCCATACATCCAACTGCGGTCCATCTGCAATTATAAGAAAACACAATTAAGTACGCGGTTATGGTTAATTGATAAATTTAGGGCTTATATGGGGCCGGTTACCATCCTATCCCACTCTTTGAATACTTTGCCTCTATAGTGGATACATGTTAGTCGTGTTTTAGTACTCAAGAAAATTTCGGCAGCATTTCCCCTTAGTTCCCCGAATATTCGGAGAACTAATAAGGGGAATTGCTGCCGAAATTTTCTTGAGTACTAAAACACGACTAACATGTGCCCACATCCTAATTGAGACAAAATATTCAAAGAGCAGTCCCAAACTGGAGACTATTCAAAATTAACCCCTATTGGGTTAACTTTGAATGGTATCATGACCTAAAGGCATTAATAATTCAGTTGTGGCTCATAAGACAATACGTATTCTATATAGATACCTACCAAGTATAGATACGTTTAATTAACTAAAATTTATCATAATACACATCCATACGCAAAATTAAACAAGAGTTTTATATTATACTTACATTTTTTTTATGCCGGAGCGAGTGATATGAAGAGATTGTAGCACCAAATCCTTAAACTGTAGCACCAAATCCCTCAATTATAATTCATAAGATGCCACCAAACTTCTGTCCTAAAATAAATTAACGGTTGTTTAAATAATGCGAAGAGATTGCTAAAATCAAACCAAAAGAAACACTAATTGAAATTATTCTAGCAATCATAATGCGAAGAAACTATATATGAGAAATTTCTAGTTGATGTCACATTTTCCACTAGTGTTTGGTTCAATCTAAAAAAAATTTGATTAGGATTTCAAAGGGGGCTAAAAAAAATGTGATCAGAATTTGATCAGAATTCCACTCTTATAAAGCCTAATGGAAGTTAAATTTAACAGAAACTATTAGCTATCACATCAATTGTTTGAGAAATTTGTAATGATGCTTAATAAGGTTTAAAAGTATTGGTAATGCATAACAGTCCGACAACCTAAGAAATGAAATTCATATAGAATTTTAGAATCAAAATTGCTTCACTCTTATAAGGTCTAATCTAACTTGAATTTAATACAAACCATTAGCCATCACATCAACAAACACAGATGTATAAAATAGCATTTCTAGCTAGCTTGAAAGACAGATTTCAAGATTTTAATAAACGATCAATCTTGAAAGAGATAGATGTATAACATAGCACTGGTCTCCATTAGGGGGTTTTCGTGATTAATTAAATAAATCATACCGAGCCAGATTTCGTCATTGCTATTTTATAGGTTAATTTGGGCCTTAATTTAGGTGATTTTGGAGATAAATTATAAAGTGCAACTAAATTATAGATGACAGAAGGCTATGCACTCCAATAATAACCGCACTCCAACTTAATTTAGGTTAAAAGACTGATTTTGAGGCTTACTTTAACTAAACAAATTTCAAACTATGCAAAGTGATCTTAGCTTTTAAACCATCCGGAGAGATAAATAGCAGTCTTACCCGAAGAATCAAGCTGGCTATGCACTCCAATAATAACCGCAGCTAGTGCCAGATCGCCCCGCCAAAAAATCGTCCAGCAAACAAAAAACCTAGGTATGAAGCTTCTGAATCGCGCATTGGAAGGGAAAGGTTCAGATATTTATTAAGAATTCAGAAACGGTTATGTAAGAACCGTTACTAAAATTTACAATCAGTGACGGTCATTTATAAACAACCGTTACTGATACAATCAGTAACGGTCGTTTATAAACGGTTACTAAAAGTGACAATCAGTAACGGTCGTTTATAAATGACCGCCCCTGATTGTATCAGTAACGGTCGTTTATAAACTACCGTCCCTGATTGTAAATTTCAGTAACGGACTTTAATTTTACCCGTTTCAGAAGATAATCAGTATCGCTTGTTACCTATACCCGATACTGATACACCGATACTGATGTTAGATTTTCCACTAGTGAGAAATTGTTGATGATCCAGTAGAACATGAATACAACCAATGGCAGAGCCATGTGGAAGGAATGGGGATCAATTGATCTCCATTTAATTTTCTATATAATTTAGAGTAATATGCTATGAATAGTGTAAAATTGATCTTCATTCGCAACATAAAAATTTTATATAATTGACTCTTATTTATATTTGACCCTTTTAAGGTGAAAATCTCGCACGGCTCCTGAGTACGACGACCATTGTAAATTATAATATATAGGGGAGTTTAATACCTTAATGTCCTTTTGTTACACAAATTACTCTTTTTTTTAGGCTTGAAGGTAATTCGGCAAACAAGCATTACACGGGCAACAAATCCCCTCACATAGGAAAGAATCTGGGTCTAGTACCAATACGTCCTAAAAAATGGATAGATCAGACAAGTAAGAAAGAAAATATAGAAGAGGCATGGAGAACATACTGGGGATCCAAATAACCAGGTGTCCCGACGACTTTTGTGGAGACATGAGTGCCTGAGAATGCCCGGACTAAACCAAAGTCAGAAACTTTTGCTTCGAGATTTCTGGTGAGAAGAATATTGCTGGTTTTTACATCTCTGTGAATTAGTGGTGGATTGCACATTTTGTGAAGATACTCCAATCCTGTATGAAATTCAAAGATTAGGTCACTGATAACACATGAATCAAGTTGTTCCTTGGTGGCAACAGTAACAAAATTTTCAGACCTTGGGCAGATTCATGCGCAATTCTTAGCCGTTGTTTCCATGAAAAAGGCTTAGCATTACCTACAAGCCAAATATGTCAATTATTAAATTTGCAAGCCAAAATTTTGATCCCCTGGTTGATTAGCACCTTGTTTTTAATAACATTTGATCCTCATCCTGCAGACTGCCAAGTTTTTATCTGATTGAATTTGACATTTTGGGTACTTGGTTTAAATAAAAGTGTTTATCAATAAATTGGTGCAGTGAAGAGCTTGCAAAGATATTGATACTAATCAAATTTGGATCAAGCAAAAAAAAATTTAGTTCTGCAACTTGACAACCTCTCAGCCAATTTTGCAAATTTCCTTAACTTCTTGCATGTACTCGTAGATAAGAGCGATGTAATTTCCGTCGTTACAGTATCCAATAAGTGAGACTAAGTTCTTGTGATGAACCCTTGACAACTTTTCAACCTAGATAACAATTTGAGATATATTCTGCATTAGATGCTGTACCTTTAAAATTATACTCTGATCTAATTATTTGCATAGTATACAATATGTTCAAAGAATTACTTCCTAGTTCCTTCAAAGTATTAACATTCTGGTAACCTAAGCCTGTGAAAAGAAAGGCAGATCATAGATGTATAAGGTCCTGATTACTGATGCAAAATATAGTTAATCATGCATGATGCATGCTACAACAGTGAATGACAGATAATCCTTTTACCTCATTCAAAAACTGTTCAGTCCCTTGCGAAGATGACTCAGAACGAACTTTAACAGCAACTTCATTTCCATTTCCTAGTTTTCCCTTAAAAACTTCACCAAATCCCCCAATTCCAATTTTTTCACTAAAGTCATTTGTGATAAGGTTCAGCTCAGCAAAGCTAAATTGCTTTTTGTCGAAATTTAAACCCGTTCCTCCAGTCACAGACTCGCCAGGGTCATTTGGTTCATCATGTACATGAGAGCTATTTCCCATACCAAATGTTCTAGGATCCTCGTGAGATGTAGGTGGGTTGATGCGTTTATCTACAAATATTAAATCACTTATAAAATGTGTTGAATAAATGCAACAATGAGGTAATATGAAAAATTAGGCAAACAGTGTAGGTAATTCAGTTAACTCCAGTGAGGAGAGATGGCCAGGTCAATTTTCATTTCTCTGATCTGCGGACATAAGTTCTCATTATATGTATGTGTTGTTTTGCGTATAGAAGGAAAAGTCAGAATCAGAATCGGGATCAGTCTTTTGACTATGGAATTAGAATCGGATGAATCGGTCAGAATCAGGTACTGAATCGTTCAGAATCGGCCAAATCGGATCGGAAACTCAGAATTTTTTTGCCAAAAGCTTGTTTTATACTAAAAAATACAAAAAATAATTGATAAAAAAATAATTTGTCAACTATTTATGTTTAAACAAATTATTACAATCAAATAATCCACTAATACAATATAATACAAGCATTTCAATAGTTATATTTAAATGTAATTAGGTATTCTAGTAACAATCGATATCATAGTGTGGCGGTAGTTGGCTTGATTTTTATGCAAGAGATCAATGGCTTGAGTCATGCTGAACAGAAATTATTTTGGAGAATTCTATTTGTGCATTTCGGCCAATGGTATTAACGGAATCAAACCGTTGCGACCAAAATTTGACTGGAATAGGACCATTTTGTGCGAAATTTGACTAGAATCAGTCCGTTTTGGCTGAAATTGGATGAAACATTCACATATCGTGTAAATCGGCCTGAAATTGGATCGGTACTGCCCAGTTCCAATCCAGATCAACTGATTCTAGTCCGGACAGCTGATTTTTCCTTCTATGGTTTTGCATTGTAGTTAGCATTCAATGATATGATGCCTTTCAATATTACATATATACATAAACCAATAAAAATGTTCTTGATCTCATGCCATCCTAGAAATAAAAGTTTGTAATGTAAAATTAATTAATATTGAGAACCATTCTTTGCTCTATTGGTCAAGGTAATGCTATTCGTGTGAGAGGCTGCAAGATCGAAACTCTACTGGGGGATTTAATTGAAATATTTAGAGTTTAAAGTCTTGATTCTCATCTTTATTTCGAAAAAAATAAACTTCATCATTATGGAACAATTACCTTTCATCTTCATCTTCTGCCACAAAAAGAATAGTACAACTGCTCCAACAATCAGCAACACGATAACTACTGCCACAATTATAAAGATAACTGCTTTCGATGATTTCTTGTGTCCTGAACCACCATCAGTGCTGCTGAAACTGGCATTTTATAATTTGGTCAAATTAATTATATGTATACATGCTCCTTGATCATTCATTCTTTTGTAGTTATTTGTGAAATTGTTTCTATTGCTTCCTTAAGAGAGCATATGGAAAGCTACACTTACCAAATGACAGAACAACATGACTAGTGATAAACAGAAACAAAATAAGATAAGGACCGAGCAATTAATGTCCGATAGTGTTGATTTGTGCAGTTTTAGAACATCGAAGCATGGGATGCCCGTCTCTCACTACTTATGGATGACTCAACATAGTAAACAAGTTTCTAAACTAAAGAAATGACATTTCAAACAAGTGGTAGGATTAAAGGATCATTAGTTTGATAAAATGGGGAAATTAGACATACAGCACTGTCAAATGGCCGTCCTGTTGTCTTTTTTGAAGACCAGGAGGAAGTGTTCTTGAAAGGCCACTGTTTTCTGAGAGGTCCCTGCAGTAAAAAATAATATTTGATGAAATGTTGTGAATTAATGTTCTGGTTAAAAAAAAGAAAGGGTTTTCTTGTCTTACAGGAATGTAAGTGATGCTAATTTTTCCAGAGAATTAGGAATGTTGCCTGAGAGATTGTTGTGAGATAAGTCTCTGCAAAGATTATAAAAGATAATTTCATGTAAGAAACTGCTTAATTGCTATGTTACAATAATGTAATTGACATTAAAATAACTTGCTGGAAATAATTTTATTTTTCCTGAATGTTAAATGAACTTACAATGTCTCAAGCTTAGGTAGGTATCCAAATGCAAATACCATTGCCCCGGTTAATTCACTGGATAATAGATTTCTGAAAAAAATAGAACTTAAGTGCTACTGCAGAAGGATCCATACAGAAAAGAATATTTTAAGAAAGCACTATTTGTGAATGTAGAACTCACAAAACTGTTATTCCGGAAATATCAGAGGAATTAATTGTACACTTAACCCCTGTCCAACTGTAGCTTGTAGGAACACAAGGATCACCATTCCAATCTTTTCTGATATTATAACTCACCTTGATGGATTCAATGGCTCTCACTGTACAGAAATTAAATTTGTTTGTCAGTAGCAGAATTATTCCACAGAGGACAATCAAAAATGTTGAGACTAAAATTAGAAAAATATAGAGATATACCATCTGTGATATCTGTTGGAATGTTTTTCACTGGTAAGATTGTGTACAACTCAAATGCATTGAGTATGGGTGGGAGAGTTTCATTTGGGGAACTCTTGAGGGACACGTTATAATCATTGAGGCCTGTATCTGTGTACCAAGCATAAGCTGTGTTAAGATAAGTCTTTATAGGAACAGGATCCTCAAACTTTTTCACTCCATTGTTATAAATGTGAAACTCCCTGAGACTAGTGTTTGGCACGATCTGGATCTCAGCAAAATGGAGCAAGACGAAGAAGAGAGTCGACGTGTCCAATGTCGACCATGTTAGGTCAATGGGGCTGCTTACTGTTGAGGAAACAGCAGCTGTCTGTAGCACCAAGGATGGCACCTCAAAAGTAAAGCCTTCAATGTTGGAGATGGTGGATATTGAGTTCAATGAAGGATCAGTGTGATTCAACCATAGCCGGTCGTGGTCATCATCAGGATACCTGCTCTCTACAATATCAGTTTCTACATAATAACTTAAATTTTAATGCAATTTATTTAATTAAAAGTATCACTTCAGTTTTGGGGGCCTGAGAATTGAACGTTTTTGGTCAATTAGAACAACAGAAATTTTTACAACTGACAAATTCAGGATGTCTAAGTTAAATGCTACATTTTGCATACCTCACCAATGATTTATTTGATCCCATATCTCCCCTAGAAAAGAGATTCAGAGATTGTGTAGCTTTTGCAAGTTCATAGAGAGTGCTAGTCAATGGTCTCAACTCCAGCGCAGAGATGAAAGGAGTCCCGAGTCCCGTGTTCACCAGACAAATTTGTATATAATTAGCAGGGACAATAGCAATTATCTCATAAGAGTGCCAATAATCAGGTCTAGAGATGTTAACGGTAGACCAGAAATTGACACCGAAATATAAATCAAATCTGGGAATAATTTCTAATTTATCACAGTTCCCATAATAGAATGTTGCTCTCACAAGATATTTTGATCCTTCTGTTAGTAGTTTTCCAGTGTAACAGTTTTTAGTACCATTAGGAAAGCTCCTGAGGGTCTCGAGATTTGTATACATATTTTTGTCCACTTCATACTGACTAGAGATTTTGCCATTAAACCCTGTGTCGATATACTGATCGTCAGATACGTATGTTAAACCTGTGAAGCGGTCAACATAACTAGTGTTGCTTGCAATACCACAGTCTATGTTTATGAAACCTGCGAAGAAAAGAAAATTATTTTAATTGTTGATCAAATTGATTTCGTCAATTTTTTGAGTGATTTTTTCATTTGGAGTAATCATCTAATATATATTGCAGAGCTCCTTGCGCACCAATGTTTCGACTGATCCCATATGTACAATAATAGCTTTTTGTCAAAAAGGTAGTATATTTTAAAAAGGTTTGTTTGGCAACATATATTTCATGCATACAAAATTCATGAACATGAAATCTGGAAAATCAATTTCCACAAATTCACGTACACAAAATACATATATAAAAGCAGTAAAAGAAGTCAAACCAAGTTGTTTACCCAAATGAATATTGGAGAATTTTTTAGAGCGGGTGGAACTATTAGCCCAAATGATGTTGGAAAAATGTTTCCACAACATTTGTTGATCGATAGAGATATACATTGGAGGTATTAGTGAGCGTACAATGTGGGAGATAATTTGGAATACAAGAGTGGTAGGTAGGAGATATTAGTGGAGATGTTTAGAAATATATCGTAGTCAAATCTATAATTAGGCTCTATGCATGTAATTGTAATCAAGACACACAACATCAATACAAGATTTTCTTTCCTTGAAGGATATCAAGACAAACAATGAAGCAGAATTGGATCCGGGTTTTACGATTTCGTTTCAAGACTTTTAGATGGCTAATTGGACCATGCTTTTCCAAATCAAGCCATCCATCTGTGCTGAGATCCGTACATGAAAAAAATTCAACGGTTAGATTTGGAAAAGTAGGGTCCTGCTTGCTAATTTGGCGAGCAGCTGATTCGGATCCCTTCTAGAGTGGCAGTCTAGTACTTATCACCAAGAAATCAACGGATATATTGCATGTGTCAGACCTCATATCAGCATAATTAAATAACTTCATATTGTTTCGAATCACTATTGGTTAATCTTTTTTTTTTTTAAAATAATTACATGGCCTGAAGATTTTTATTGGTTAATCTTATCTGTAGACTTTTAAATAAGCATGTCAATGCACGCTTCTCCGGAAACGAAAGAGAATGTGAATGCACGTGCATTGCTATTTTTCAATTATGATTTAGAACCATAAACAAGAAAAAACTCAAAATGATATGGGAGCTAGAGGAATTGATATGTGGTACAGTTGGTAGAGAAAGAAGAAATCTTTAACTTTATTCCATTTCTTTATTATTTTTTTGGTCGTGACTCGTGATCATGGGTAACAGGGTGGGGAAGAGCAATTAAGTGATTAAGCCTATAAAGCTAAAATAAATTGTGACCCTAAAGATCTTTGACATATCCTATGATATATATCCCTTTAGCTCCTTAATTATTTAGCGCTTTGTCAGTTTTATTTCATTTTATCAAGACTTTAATCAAATTTTAATGTTATCCGAGGTTTAGGACTAAAAATTGGTAACTTCTAGATGACACAGTTCGTAATTTAATTGACATTAATGAAAAACAACTGAGACCCAGATGAAATTACGGACGTGACATCGTTATAAGTCAATAAAAGCAATTCTAGAGGCCGTTAATAAACCCGGACCGGGCTTGAAAAAAACAAATGGACACAGAAATCATTCCGAGTTGATTTAATAACAAAATCGGATACATATGCATCAAAACCGGCCGTCAAAACTCGCTATGTAGCTACTGCATGGCTTTTAAAAAAAAAAAAAAAATACGGCCGTCAAAACTGGGTTTATTTTGTCTGGCTTTTACAAAAACTAGCTAACCATATAGGAAAAACCGATTGTTCTCACAACAATATTCATTTGTTTTCTTTCACTTCCTGAATTTTGAAGTTTGTTGGATTGATCTTTTGTGCTTATATAGTCATTTTATACTGATAACAATTTAATTGAAGAAAAAAAAGAGAAAATACTGAGAGAAAGTAGGCAAATGTAATGCGTAATAGACATAGCAGTCTTACCTAGAGAATCATGCTGGCTATGGACCCCAATTATAAGCACAGCTAGTAGCAGAAGAACTGAGCAACTCCGCACCATTTCTGACCAGGACAATTCCTGTTCTTGTTGTCTGGAAAAGCTGAGCAAGGACTGTTTTTTTTTATAGCGCAACTGCAATTAGTCATAGGTAATCTCCACTTGCAAATAAAGAATGTCACATTCTTAGCATCTCACCAGGTCGCAAGGGCATCATGTTCTTTCATGTGAGTCCTTGACTTGACTCAATAAAAAAAAAAGGTCAATCAGCCTATATATCGTTACCAGTTTGACCATATAAATGTGCACACTCCAATAACAATCGAATTCGCATCCTCTGAGATATCTCAAATATTATATACTGCCCCTGCGCTATCTCCCAATAGGCACAGGACACGTCGGTCGGTCGGGCAAATTATGAGATTTCTCAGAAGATACGCACTCACAACAATCCTGTTTTGGGTTCCAAGCCTCTCCATTTACGAAGAAAAAAAAAATTATAAGTTGAGACAATATTTTGAATGAGATAACGATTCTAATGCCTCAAAGGCTCAAAGCATTAATATTCTATAAAAAAAAAATTCAAAAAGATAAAGTAAATCAAGCGTACTTTTATAATTATTTGGGTTAGGATAGGACGTGTGTGCCGATTTTTTTATTAATACCCTAAAAAAAAAATCAAATATGCCCTCGGGCTGATAAAAAATTAAAAATGCCCCAACCGCCCAGTTACGAAGCGGTCAACTTATTTATCTATTTTTTTACCAAACCGCCCAGATGGGAGGCGGTTAGCTACAGTAACTGTTTTAAAGAGAGATCTCAATAGTTTTATCTAAAAATAGAAAATAAAAATGTTCAATCTTACACTATGTCCTCAATTTTTTTAATTAAGCTCGTTATAAATTTTTATTTTGGTGTATGGAGTTGGTGGAGAAAATTGAGGACATAGTGTAAGATTGAACATTTTCTACTTTTAGATAAAAAATATTGATATCTCTATATATATATATATATATATATATATATATATATATATATATATAGGAAATTGCTAATATGCTACGCGTAGCATAGAGGGCCTCCGTGCAACGGCTCAAAATTTGAATTTTTAAATTCCTAACGGTCGATCCAAACCGTTAGATATGTTCTACATATTGAAATGTTCTTGGAGACCAAATTTTATATTTTTTGGATTTCTTTTACTATTTATTAAGCCACTTTGAAAATCGCTGATCCAACGGTTTCACTGTTGGTTAAGCCACCGTTGGATCAGCGATTTTCAAAGTGGCTTAATAAATAGTAAAAAAATTTCAAAAAATGTAAAATTTGGTCTTAAAACACATTTCAATATGGAGAACACATTTAACGGTTTGGATCGACCATTAGGATTTTGAAAATTCAAATTTTGAGCCGTTGCACGGAGGTCTCTATGCTACGCGTAGCACCGTAGCCACGTCCTATATATATATATATATATATATATATAAAACACTCTACCTAACCGCCCCCCATTTGGGCGGTCAGTAAAAAAAATGAACTTGATTGCCGCACGGCTGGCTGTCTGATGGGCACAGTGAACCCCCCCCCCCCCCCCCCCAATCTGGGTGGTTGGGGCATTTTTTTTTTAAAATTCAGTCCGAGGACATATTTGCTATTTTTTTAGAGTATTAATTAAAAAAATGGACATGTGTGGCCCGGCTGATACTTACAGGTTCGAATTATATCCACTAGGTTTTAATTAGAAGAGTTAATTATAAGAGAGCAACTTGGGTCCGATGCCGCCCATCAGACTCAAATTGAGTTCGATGGGTTCCATAACCATCCGATATGATTTAAGATATGTGCATATAGCTTCAATATCCGTGTTTGTTTACTTTAAAATCTATGCACATGGATCTTAAAGCTGATCGGACGGTTATGGAGCCCATCAGACCCAAACTGCTATGTAATTATAGTGTAAATCTCCCTATGTAACTTTAGTTTTGTTTCATTAACATGAAATGAGCTTTCAGCCTTTTTTTAAAAAAAATTATATTGTACATCTAATAGTTAATAAATAATCATCAAATTATTTTATGCTTCATCGATCCAAAAAATTCACCATTAAAAGGTCCTCATTTTTTTTTTTGTAACGGACGATGTTGGAATGTTAGCACCATCAAAGATGTGGATCAGATTGGTCTAGTTAATGACTATAATTAATACTAATCACAATGATAAAATTAATACATAGAAAAATATCTTCCTTCGAGTGTCCCTATTATTTACGTAGATGCAGGATTAAAAATTTTAGATAGCGAATAAAACATGAAATGTTAAAATATATTAATGTGGTGGCTAAATTTTGAATCCAAATTTTACAATCAGAAGACTAGACTAAAAGAAAAAATCTAATATTTTATAAGACGCCAAATTATATAAAAAAATTCAAAAGAAAAAAGTTCAATTAAATTTTAATATATATACTTCATTAAAAAAAATTAAAACAATAGGAGAGGCTAAGCACCTTTTAACTTGTACAAATTAAGATACGATCTCAGTGTAGCTGGACCTACTATTAAAAATAATGGATTGAATAGAAAATAAAATATGAGGACACACTATAACGTTACAAGTTATGGCAATATTGCTAATACAGAAAATAGAACAATACACGGTTAAACAAGCAAATGACACATGGTCCACCGATCGTGTCTGCGTGCATTGTATATCAAAAGATCAATACATTATATATTAGTTGTATTTGATTTTCTACTAGTAGTTTTTCATCTTTTTCTAATTATCTTTCATTTTTTTTCTAATAATTCATCATCTTCTGATTGTCTTTTATATTTGCGAGATGGTCTTTCATATTCTACTAGTTTTTTTTTTTTTTTCAATTACTACTAGTTTTCTTTCAAATACTAGCCAAGAAACCTATAGTTGACCTTGTTATATATATGTATGAGTTTGCTAATATTAAATTTAAGGGACGCTTTAGTAAAGTTATTGATAGCCTGTTGTTGTTTAATAATGTACGCTAACAAATTGTTTAATTTCTATTTATATTGTGCAATTTTCTCATAAACAGGTGATGCAAGACACGGTCATGCATTTTCAGATCCACTGCTACATTAATTAGAAGAGAATATATAGCTCGGGTCCAATGTTCATCAAAATCAAATTGGGATCCCATGGACATCAGAACTGTCCGATCCGATTTATAATTCATGCGCACAAACTTTAAAGTGGATCGGATGGTTCCGATATGATCCATTGGCATCGGACCCAAATTGTATAAATATTAGAAATTGTGAAACGGCCATCCGATGTTCCGTATTGTGTTGAGATTTGCGCTTGCTGAGTGGTAGAGGATGCATGAGGCATTATTAATTAGTATTTATTACCAAGTCAAGTCAACGTACATATGGCATGAATCAGATCATATATATGCATGTTTGGGCCAATAATTAGTTAATATTATCTGTACTCCAATCATATATGTTTGGGTCAATGGTTTAAATCATATTTGTAGCGGCGGCTATAAAATTTTAATTAGAACGATAAATTATTTATTTATTGTGATTAATTATATTTGCACTTCTGACCTTTTTGACCTTTTGTCTTGAACAAATTGATTTAAAATTTTACAACTTCTGATATACATGTATTCTTTTGAAAAGATAATTAACGATTCAATTTTATTATCTCAAAATTTGATTTTTAAATTAGAGTAGAACTCGGGTGTTCCTAAGTTCACCAAGCTTCTTTGTGAACTCTAAAATCTTTCGAATTGGTTTCAATCAATGAATTTAATATGTTAAAATTCTTCTACTTTATGAGTGATGCGTCTACATGCAAAAATTTTAAAATTTTAAATTAATTTTGTTTAGAGTCAAGTGGTCAAAATGCATCTAAAAATTGAATGCATTAAAATTAATTTATAAAACTTCTCATATTGACCACTTGACTTTATACTAAATTAATTTGAAGCTTCAAATTTTTCTCATATAGACGCATTACTAATAAGTTAGAAGGATTTTAAAAGTTTGGATTCGTTGTTTAAAGTTAATTCAATAAATTTTATAGTTGAGTTCACAAAGAAGTTTGGTGAACTTATAAACACCCTAGTTCTACTCTTTAAATTATTATTGACAAAAAAATTCTGATCAACGTGAGACAGCAAAAACTAAAAAAAAAAACAATAGTAACTCTATGTAAATATAGAGGAGTTTGATGTGCAATGTACCAGGGTGCACCATTCAATGAAATTTATTTACTTTGTATGAAAAGTGGGGATAGATATTTTCTAGCGGTCTCAAGCTACAAATTTATTTTTTAGTAAGCAATAAAATATACTAAATATTTACTTAATCATTTGCTTATTATATTCATTTATTATATATTTATATATTTATTTTATTTACCCGGCATGTTAGTGTGACCGAATGTATTGACTTGTTTTTGTTTACTTGTGGATGGTTTAAACGACCTTCATTTTTATTCATAACCAAAAAAATAAATAAAATAATATTAATAATCAGATCCCCAAAAAAATTTCATCCATGCCCAAACCGCCCCCCAGGGGCAATTTACCCCCTACCAACCCGCCCCCCTAGGGGGCGGTTTACTAATTTTTTTTTTTTTAATGTGATGATGGATTATTTATAATTATGTTTATAATTTATGTATTTTGTAATATTATGCATTTATTTATATTTTTAATACGATGGATTTTATGATTTGTGAATAGTTTAACAATAACACATGATATGGATAGATAACAATAATTGTTTTGTAATATTATGTTTGTTTGAGCAGATTGAATTTATTACTTGAATTTTAAAAATAAAGATTTGAATACATAACACAATATGGATAGAGAACAATAATTTTTTATTTTTTTTATCTAAGCAATGCATTGATGCTCATTAAAAAAAATATTAGTGTGATCTCATTGTCTATGCCAAAACACCCGTCATTTTTATCCATGCCCATCAAAACTTACATTTCACCAACTCTGCCCATCAAAACAAAATTATGTCAAAACTGTCCAAACCGGCTCAAATTTTTTTTGAAAAAAGTTATAATTTTTTTATTAAAGTTATAGAATTTTTTTATATGTTTCTTTGAAATTAGATATAATTTAGTTTATTAGAAGGACTGAAACAAATAATCCGAATCAATATTTTTCAGATCAGGTTTTTTGCGGCTGTAAGAAAAAGTAAAATATTTCATTTTGTGTTATTAGAAAAAATAAAACGGCCACAACTTAAAAAAAAATGAAATGGATCAAGGGTCAGAAACATCGTTTTTTTTTTACTTTAAACAGCCATAACTTTTGCTATAAAAGTCGAATTTACGCGTATGACCCCAATTCGGAAAGGAGAGGAGGAGACGGCGGTGACCGTCACCCCAGAGTTTACCCCGAGTATCCGAAAAAATCAGAATCACTAAAAAAACGTCGTTTAGTGCCTCAAAAATTAAGTTTAAGATTTTTAGTGTCTTAATTGAATTTTTTTATGTTAAAAAATATTTTTCAGCACGGAGAAATGCACTAGTAGCAAGTGTAATTGCCATAGAAGAAGTATCATACAAGCATTTTATCTTCTAGTTCGATTTCAAGGACTGAAAGGTATATGCTCTAGCAATTCTGTAATTATAATATAGTTTACTAGTTCTGTTAATTCTAAGAAGCGTAGGCATCTCTTTGCAAATTAGTAGTCTAGATAGGAACATTATATAATTAGATACTTGATTTTGTCTTGAAAATGTAAAGCATATTTAGATACTTATTTTTCTAAATTGTTCATTTTAGTGTATACTGAATCATAGATTTATGATTCTTCTCTATCAATGCCAAACGCTTTGAAAATTTATAACTTATTATCTTGCATTCAATGTTATATACTTAATTATAATAAACAAATTTTAAATTGTTCATTAGAAACAATTATCTATATATTAACAATCATTACTTCATTAATTATGTGTTCACACAAATAAAGAATTCATCAACATTATCACTTTGAAATTTGTTACTATTAATAACCATCAAATATTTTTTAAGGTTTACAATTAATAGTTCGTCATTGTTCAATTATATTATCCATTTAATTGTGTGTATACATACATAAGTAGACAAATTAACTATTTGCTCTTGAAACCGACTAATTAGACTAATGACATTTTTCTTAAATAGACTACATATTTTTTATTTTTATAATAAAGGGTATAATGGATATTTTATAAATTTAAAATAAGCTTTAACAGACAAAGGGATTAAAATGAGTAAATTTGTAAGTGTTTAAAGTTTAGAAGAATAAATATGATATTATGAAGTTTAGACAAGAAATACGTAATATTGACAAATCATAAAATCCATCGTATTAAAAATATAAACAAATACATAATATTACAAAATATGATATTATGAAATTTAACCTTGCATTCAGACGTTATTTGATTATTTTGTTCACTTATGTTTTAAACTATTCACAAATTATAAAATCCATCGTATTAAAAATATAAACAAATACATAATATTGCAAAATACATAAATTATAAACATAATTATAAATAATACATCATCGCATTAAAAAAAAATTACTAAACTGCCCCCTAGGGGGGCGGGTTGGTGAGGGGGTAAACCGCCCCTTGGGGGGGCGGGTTGGGCATGGATGAAATTTTTTTAGGGATCTGATTATTAATATTATTTTATTTATTTTTTTGGTTATGAATAAAAATGCTGGTTTAAACAAGATTGGAAATTGTCCGAAATTTTTATTCATAGGAAAATAAAAAAAAATTAAAAATAGGAAATACTGTATGAAAATTTCAAAAACATAAAGGCAGTAAAAAAAAATGAAAAATTAAATTACTATCGAAGAGGAATGCCTTCGGCAATCCCAACCACAAAAAAAAGAATATATATATATATAGAGAAGGGTTCCAATGCACCCAAAATTTCCACTTCCATTTGCTCCCAATTCTGAACCGCAGATCTCATTAAAAATTCACGGTCCAGATTACCTCGATCCGCTATGGACTCTTCATTTCCTTTCCTGGCGTGCTGCATTTCATTCAAATCTCTCCAGTGAAGAAAATAGCGATCCCCTCCAGTGAAGGAAAGAATGACCCCAACTAGGGGTGTCAATGGGTACGGTACGGTTCTGGTGGAGGCATTTTCACACCCATACCCATTAAAATTGGTCTTACCCATACCCTACCCTTACCCATTAAAAATTAACTGTACCCTACCCTACCCTTACCCGTTAATATTATTGGGTAACGAAACGGTAGTGGGTGAATAACGGATAATACTAATATAATAATTAATTTTATTATATTTTATAAATTGAACATCAAAAACTAATTCATTTCACACATATATAATTGCATTACTAATAAAAATAAAAATAAATATATATGCAATCAATTTCAACTAAATTATTTTTTATAAAGCAAGAAAATTCAAAAGCATGAATATCTATTCGAAAAAATTCAATTATTTAACAAAATAACAAACCATGCAAATAAAATAATATGTTTAACATTTTTCTAATAACAAAAGACATACATTACTAAATAACAAAAACACATAACTAATTATTACTCAAACTTTATTATAGAGACACCAAAATGGAATTATGGAAGAGTAAATAAATATTGAATTTGAATATATATAATTTTAGATTTTATAATTACCCTATAGGATAACGGGTACGAAATAGTCATTACCCATACCCATACCTATTTGGTTAACGAAAAAAAATTCTTACCCATACCCATACCCAATAAACTAACGAAAAAAAATCATACCCATACCCGCCTTATCGAATACGATACGGGTCGGGTAAACGGCTAAAAAGGTACCATTGACACCCCTAACCCCAACCCCCTCCCCCTCCCCGTCTCCGTTTCACTCTTTCTCCCCACCTCCTTTGATTACTGATGTGGATAAAGTCGCCATGCCTGCTTCTCCTTGCCGTGATGAATTTTTTTTTTTTTTGCAGTTCTCTCCACGGTGAAGAAATGCCCTTTTCTGTCTCTGGTGAATGAAGTTGTTGCTTCACTTGCTCCTTCCGCCAGGCAATTAATCCAGCAAACCAGTCAAGCCCTCAACTCCACCATCTGAAGTAACTGACGTAAGCTACTTACATTAAATTTCTGTTAAGTCTTTCAGTTTGCCAGAGTAACATAATTCAAGTATTGATCAAGATGCTTAATCTTGTCATATATTGTTCCATTCTTGATTAATAGCCTTCAAAACTCATACCGTATTTATTCAGTCATTGAGATGTACAAGAAGGTCCTATTTTCACATAATTTCAAAAAAATAATATAACTATGCACATCAGGCTACTTGCATTGGCTGTTAAGTTTGGCTTGAAATTGTTCTTATTATTGTATATGGATAAGATGATATTAGGTTTTGACTAAGATTTTCTGTTGTCAGAGTTTGCACCGATGCTTGTGACACCATAATGGAGGCGTTAGAAGGGGTACTTAAATGGATTTCCAACTTAGAGTTAGAGCAACATCAAGAAGGGAGCAAAACTGCAACAATTACCGTTTATCGTTTTGAACATATCTCGATTGCTAATAAGCCCATTACAAAGACAAAGGGTCGAACAAAAGGAAGATGTTTGGGTGTCGAAGAATGGGCACATCAAAAGCGGTTTGAAGTACGTATGGAAAACTCGAAAAAAAAAAACGATAATAAAGAAATTGTGGAAAATGTGACCACTACTTTTCAACTTGCGAGGAGAGAAAATTAGTTGGTGTTATGGAGGATGCACATACCGGAGACTAGAGAATGCTTTGGGGTCATTTTGGAACATGTATGATTTGTGGTTATTTTGAAACTTGAATATCAAGAAAGGGTATGCTTTTAGTTTTATTCTGTAAATTTTTTGTTGTCAGTTTTATGCTTTTAGTTTTGGAGCTTGTATGGATTGATATGCAAAGAAGCAAAAAATCAAAGAAGAATTAAAAATAAAAACCTAAGAAACAGAAGAGCGAACAAACGAAAAAAAATGCTCAAGATCGAATTTCCTTACAGCAACAATTTTTTTAATTCAAGGTAGTTTAGTGTTGGCAGAAATTAGCTTAGTCAGGGTAGAAAGAATTCAAAACTCAATGTTTATAATTACCAGTACCAACATTTCTTTTTTTGTAGCCATTATTTGCAAAATTTAGTTTGGTGCACATACCAGTACCAACAATCCCCTTTTCTTTTAGTTTAGTATTGGCATATACCAGTACCAACACTGTTTAGTATTACTTTCACTAATTTGCACTTTTACCCCTAGTGCAAAACCTCAAAAATAAAAAAGTGCATGAATCTCAACATAACTAAAAAAATTAAGTACCAACACATGACAACCTCAATGCCATAATAACAAGGAATTATTTTGGTTTCAAACTTTATATTCAATCATTATGCTTACAAAAAAAAAACAGTCTCTGAATCTCAACATAACTAAAAAAAAGTTACAATTAAAGAAACCCTAATTTACTAGTTTCCACCCATAACACTACAAATTCTAAGTTTGTTTCTAATTACATGATAAGAAATTATAAAACTATAACTCTATTCAACTCATGCTATCTATCTTTGGGTCTTCTGTGTTGTTGTTTCTTCATCCCAGCTCCAAGATCAGTTTTGCTCCTTTCACTGTGCCAACCAGTTTAAGCCCTCTTCTAAAAAATTACTCTTTTAGAAGAATTTTTTGCCTAGTACATTTAAAGATGATAACAAAAGGCAAAGACAGAGAAATAACAATTATGAAAATTAGATATGGCTTCGATTATTAGATATTTTTTAATCCCTTTCTCACATTACCTTTACTGACCCAATGAAATTGTATTCAACATTTGATAAAGTGAGTGTCATATGAGTTTTCGTCCAATTATCTTGTCAAAATCTCTCTTATTGGCATCAGATTGCCTTTGTTTGATCATATATCAATAGAACAATTAAAGCTGACTCAAAACAGGAATAAGAACAAAACAGGAAAATTTGGTATTAATAGCAGGAAGTACTTGACAGCATTCTCCAAAAATGAGTAATTCAATCATTACCTCAAAGTTGATGCAGTATGATCAAGTCGCCGGAGAGGAGCATGGGTCTGGACCGTCAAGATAGAAGTTTTTGCAGGATGCGAAGAGGAAGCGGGAGGGGGGGGTGGTGTATCGGAAGCGCTGGATGGAAGAACGGGAGAGAGAGAGAGCTTGAAAATAACAGCGGAACGAACAAGGGGAGGGGGTCACGGTTTTTCACTGGAGAGGACAAAAAATGATGGGAGCATGACCGGAGTGGAAACAAAGAGTCAATAGCGGAGGTAATCTGGACCGTGAATTTTTAATGAGATCTGCGGTTCAGAATTGGGAGCAAATAGAAACAGAAAATTTTTGGTGCATTGGAACCAATGTTTTAAAATTCGGTCTATTCGGCCTAATATTCCTATTCGGTTCCAATTCGAATAGAAAATCTATATTCGGTCCGAATATGAAGTTTAAAGCATATTATTGATTTAGAATATATTAATAGTAATAAAATACCGATTTAAAGTATATATATAAAAGTGATTTATACCACATATTACCAGTTTAGAGTATATTAACAGTGATAAAATACCAATTTATAGTATATTAACAGTGATTCATACCACATATTACCGTATTCTTATTTATATGTACGAATTATCATTTAAAATCCGCATATATAAATCCAAATAGATATCTATATATGCGGCCGCATACTGTATATGTGATATTCAGTGGCCTTCCGAATACCAAATGAGAACCGAATTTCAAAACAGGAACCCTCCCCATATATATATATGGGCCGCTATCTCTCCCATCCGTTTACTCTACTGTGAGTGAAAATAAAAACAATGAAACTGAAGCCTAAAACATAAAACAGCAATGGCTTATTACGCCGTAGTTACAATATTTGTTCGTTATTTTTCTTGGTGGAGATGGGCGATGGCGGCTCACTTTTTCTTCTTTTTGTTTCTTTTTTTCTGGTTAGAATGGGCCATGGGCCATGGCATCTCAATATATATTTTTTTTTTCCGTTTTATTCTGGTTTTGAGATGTGCCATGGTGTCTCACAGGAACGCCATGAGTCATACTTATCTTTCTATTTTAGAATTTTCCCTACAACATTTCTTACTTTTTATTATTTTTATTTTCTTATGAATAATAATTTCGGAAAAATCCGTGAAATTTTTATTCATAGGAAAATAGAAAAAAATAAAATGAGGAAATATTGTATGGAAAATTCAAAACTGAGAAGGCAGCTAGGTCTCATGACATCCAGACATATCATACCAGGAAAAAAAACGAAAAAATAAAAAATTACTCATGGGACATCATGACTCATCGATACCCACAGAGTTAATTGAAGAGATGATAAACACAACACAAGTCAAGAAATCTATGAAGTAAAAATCCCGTGAGTATGGATGTGTCATGGTGGCCCAGTTATTTTATTTTATTTTCTTAATATTTTCCAGTTTCGATGGGTCATCGTGTTTCATGAGTAATTTTTTATTTTTTTTTGTTTTTTCCTGGTTTGAGATGCCCTATGGTGTCATGCATGCAGGAAGGCCATGAGTTCTTGCGGCCTTCTCATTTTTGAATTTACCCCACAGCATTTCCTATATTTAATATTATTATTTTTTTCATTTTCTTATATATAAAAATTTCGGAAAAAAAATTGTCTAGAGCCGGGCCATGTCAGTCTGACCAAGTATATTGCCTTTTTCTATGCTAATTAGCATTAAATTGTGTAATGACATCACGGCACAAAACATCATGTTTCTTGTAGACTATTAATTTGCACTAGCAATGGACCTCGCGTTGCTTCGGTATTGTGACAACATGTGGAGAAACATATAGATAAGAAAGTGTACTGAAGTACTATAATGGAGAAGCATATAGGAGATAAGTAAAACAAAAACTGTACATAAGTGTATATGAGTAATATACTTATATCACATCTTGTATTATTTGAAAACACAAATTTTTAATAAAATTATTCCCAGTATTTGTTTTCGTTGAGATAGCAGGCAAAATAATATTTACAATATACAACAGGTGTGAACTTTTTTTTGAGTTGCTGCAGTTATTCTTCTTTTTCCATCTTTTTGCTGCTATCGGTGCTGCATAAATTGAAAAGTGTGTTAGTTTGTATTGGATGTAATTGTGTTGTATCATGAAAGGAGTTTGTAATAATGTGTAGAAATAAAAAATAGCTTTAAGGTTTTTTTTATTATTATTCGTTTGATTGCAGGAAAATGGCATTTTTCCTGTGTAATTTAAAAATGAGCTTAAAACGTGATGCTAATTGCATAACTTACGGCATTTTTGTCAATGAGTAGTGGAAGAGAGCTAAAATACTCACAGCTTATGAATAAAGCTACTAACATTTTAATTCACAACCCATTAGTTGAAAGCAAGGTATCAATTAAGAACGACACCTTCTAATGTTTTCTTTCGTTATTGATAATTTAACACATATGTAGATGCCGTGATGTGCAAGAAATCAAAAAATTCTAAATCATAAAAGATGTGGTGCTAATTGCATAACGTATAGTATTTTTATAGATGGATTGTGGTAGAATAATTTGTTCACTAATTTTAAAAAGGATATAGTTTTTATTATTATTATTATTACTTGGTGCTAGTCACCATTTCTTTTTTTACAAAAAAAGCAAGCTCAGGAAAAATCACAGTACCTTTAGTAGCCGAACCTCAAAAGTCAGTGGCACATTTGCATGAGATAGTAGACTCATCCAACTGAACAAACTAATAAAGATGGGGAATAAAACCAAAATTAATGCAAGGCCTTAGTGAAGGGTAGTATGTGGTAATTACCTAAAAGATATGGGCACAAAAATAAAAACTTAGGACATGTAAATCAGAAAACTTTCAGCAGAATACACTTTATACTTGATATATTAAGGTCAATAAGTGGTTAACAACAAATTAACATTAGTTCGAGTATAGCGATAAATTTCAAGAGTTACCTTATCCAATATAAGTTTTGTGAACTCATTAGCATATCCTATTTCAGGAGGAATAAATGGTCTCCTTTTTTTTTTTTGCATATAATAAAAAATCAACAGCAAGACAAAAAATAAAAAAAATGTCAAAGGGAAAAAAATAAGAGTTATCACTGAATTGTGAAATAATCATAAAGGGATAAGTTGGGAAATATTCAATCTCGAATTTGCTAAAGCAATTTACCTCTAACCTTCATCTCAAACAATACCTCTTTCAGAGCATGTATAATTTAAAATGCACAGGTCAAGGAACCATCAACCATTAGATCTCACATCTTAACCATATTTCAAAAGATGTATAGCTGAAAAAAGAATTCAATTACCATGTAAAAGTAGAATGTAAATGAACCTGGATTACACCCTACATTCTTAACAATAAACAATCATAAAAGATGTTTCTAAATTGATTAACTAAATACATTTATAATCTTTCTTCAAAAAAAAAGATACAGTTATAATCCACTATGCATACAACAATATTTTGCACCTGCTTACACAAATACCAATTATTAAATATAGACAAAAGATCTGATTTGGACTATAAATTATTGTATTATATAGATAAAGATGATTTGAAAGAACCAACAGTCATAAAAACTCAAAACAAAGGGCTAAGATGAATATGATTTACCTTGATGCTGATTCTATGGATTACGTCACGTTTCAAATATCTGATTTTCAGGGCTTGATTTGTTATGCCAGTATGTTGTACATTCCTTGTCTACAATTAGGATTTTCAAAAGAAATTGAGCTGAAATAAATCACATATTGAACATACAATACTCAACTATTTAAAGATAGGTCTTATTTGATATACATTTCGTTCTGTAAGGCCAAAAGAAAATTTGAGAATCTCGCAATATTCCGCAAGCCATCCTATCTATTAGATTTGAAGCTAGCTCGCACCTCTATCTTATTATCCTGAAATTCAAAGTATGAAAAATTATCCCATAGTTAAAATACATAACGAAAGTATTGACCATATCTTTATCATTTTGATGCATTCCTTCATTTCACTAATTCGATTGTTTTTACTTTAAGCGATTATTTCAAATAAAATTGGAAAATAAATGTCATTCATTATCCAATTGAAGAACTATTTTAATACATGTATGATTTTCATTGATTATAAATACAACTTTTCAAATAGAATTTCAGTATAATCATCTGAGTCTAATTACTAAACAATTTTAGTAATCTAAACCAATTGGATTTTTATTTATCTTAACCGACTTTATTACTTTCTGAATGTAGATGATTGCAGGTTCAATAGGACATAATTTAGAGCTTTGATTTGTAAGACTAAGCTTAATATGTAAGAGAAGAAAGATACACCATGTGAAATTAGCATGACTTGCAGAAATGAACTTTAAAAATAATATAATTTAGAGCATACTGGTCCATGGAGGAGCAACAGATCAGTTCCTCTGCACTGTATCACATCTCCTTCAGTACATTGTGGAACCAATATATCTCCCCTCTATTGAAGAGGTTCCATGTGAGTTGAAGGGAAAGTCTGATCATTGTTATTAGGGCACCTCTACATGAAGATTGAATCAATTCTGAAAAAAGAGACAAAAAAAAATAAATCAATTTCTTTTCAGAGGAAAAAAGGGAAATTTTTAGGTGAACAGTTAATTGGAAGATAGATAAGACGGTGGGGAGATTGGAGAAGGAGATTCACTGTCACAGGACATATTAACTGAAAAACAGATTAAATGGTGGAAAATTTAGAATCAGACATGTTCATATAATAGAAAAAATAATGAAAGACACACAATTGTAGATTGACGCGAGTAATAAAAAATGTTGTAGAGGTAACAGATTATGAATAGGGAAATCTGACTGTCTGATAAAAACAAAGAATGATCTAACCACTAAATTTAGATCCTACGGAGGAGGAAACAAATTTCAATCGCTTAATTAAAGATAACATTTTCTCTTTGTATGTGTTAAATTGAGGATGCAAAAGGAGTGAGATTAGGAAATGCATACTCTAAAGAGCAGCAAATTTGCTTGCAGACTACACACAGTCTCGTGAAGCAAAAAAAAGAGAGAACTTGCAAGAAAAGGTTAATGAAAATACATAATAATTTTTAGTGACTTCAAGATATTGAATTTTCACAATTTTAGAACATAAGATGATCACTTCTTATTATTATAAGAACATGAATCACTTGAGGCCTAACAATTAATATAAGAACCTATGTATATGCCTTCTTATGCATATACATAAAAATTCTTGTTCCCAATTTGACAGATAATGCCTTCTTACAATGGAAGAAAGTTGTTAGAACTTATGTTAGTTTATTTGTTATATGGGTGCCTACGAAAAATTGATTTAGTTTTAGTGATGTATGTGATCCAAAGTTGGAAAATTTTGTGTAAAATAGTAGGATACCTCTATGGTAGTGAAGACGAAACCGTATGAAAACTTTGTTTAACTGTATAGATTATAGGCAGTCCATAATTTGACAATTTTTCCAATTATCGCTGGCCGGTGCATGTCATCCATTAGTGCTGCAAGTGGAGTTATTTTCTTGTACGCAACTATCTGTAAATTTATCAAAAGACGTAAGAAGTATTAGCAGAAATCTGAAGAAATATATTGTGACCAACTACTATAAGATTATGGTATATAAACAATAACAAAAATAGAATTTTGAAATATCTATTATTTTGCTTCAATTTTTTTAAATATATATTATTTATGTAGAAACATACCTAAATCCTGAAAGATTTCAGTGTAGACTATATTTTGAGTGTAATTTAGATGTTCATCATTTGGGTTTTCGATAATAATTTTAACACCTGATCTAGATGTTACTCGAGATAGTGCTACATACAATTGTCCATGAGTAAAAACTGGGCGAGGAAGATAAATTCCAATTTTGTTGAGGATTTGTCCTTGGCTTTTATTGATTGTCATTGCATAAGATAATCGTACAGGGAATTGTTTGCGTTTCAATGTAAATGGCCATTTTGGATCTTTTACATTGAAGATTATTCGTGGTATGTAAACTGTTGTTCCTGTGTTAGAACCAGTTATTATGACCACCTCTATTACTTTTTGTGCTAATTGTGTGACTATTAATCGTGTTCTATTGCACATGCCACTTGATTGGTCTATGTTGCGCATTAGCATAATTTGACAACCTAGTTTTAGATTTAGTTGATGACTTGGGATACCATTTTGCTTGATAGAATTTAAACATTCAAGGGGATACATTGTTTGAAGTTCTTCTAGAGGAATTGTCGAATTGCACATTGTATCTACGCTAAAGTATGTTGTACAATTTGTGGGTATCATTTCAAGTATCATGTTATTGATAACATCAACACCATCATTTGTTGGAGTAACTATTGCTCTTTCTTTTAAGTATTCAGAATCTTTGTAGAACATTTGAAAATTGTGATAAACAGCTTCTATAATTGCCTTTTTCTTATCCTTGTTTGTATGTATCAATAAATCATTTGGTATTTCTATCCAATTATCTTCAGGATCATCGAACATTTTTCTGGTTGGTACGGTGGCATTTCCTATAGCTAGTAACCAATCATTAAAACTTGCTGCATTTTCTTTTTCTTGTTGAGACATTTGAGGATGTTGTAAACGCATATTTGTATGAAGTGTATAAACATGACAATATGACCATATTTTTGATTTTGTGATTGATGCATTTAATGTTTCATGTCTACTTACATACCTGGTGACTGGTGAGTTTGCCGAAAATCCCCTCCGAGCAATATTGTTTTACCACCAAAAGATTTTTCTTTACAACATTTGTCATGTGTACTTAAAATATCTCTCAAAGTTCGATCTAGTGCTTCAAAGCAAAAGCGATGATTCATTAGAGCTTCATCCCAAATTATTAGTGATGTTTTGTGAATCAACTCTTCCAAATTTGTTCCATTTTTTATGCCACATGTGGAATTTTCGTTTATATCGATTGGAATTTTAAATCTGGAATGAGCTGTTCCTCCTCTTGGGATTAATAGAGCTGCTAAAGCTGATGAAGCAACTGGTAAGACAATTCTACTCTGAGATCGCAACATTGAGATTATTGTTTTGTATAGGTATGTTTTTCCTGTGCCACCATGACCATAAACAAAAAAGAGCAAACCTTTGTCTAGTTCTACTGATTCGACAACAGCTTCATAGATTTTCTTTTGTTCTTCGTTTAATCCATTGTATAAAGGTAAAGCTTCAGTTAACAAATCCGATGAATTGAAAGAGATTTCCTCTCTTAGTAATCTATTTTCGAATTGTTGTACATAATTCTGTTGAGGTTTTGGAAGCCCATAAACTGATACATTGGAATTATTGTCAATTAATAGATTCTCGATTTCGTATAGGACGTGATCTTTCAAATTTGAATCTGATAAATCTATGTTTTGCAAATGATATGTGTTTTTTATTTTGTATATTATATCATCTGTTATTGTTTTCCAACAATGTTCGAACAAATTTAGTGGATTTGATATTTCACAAAGAAGTAACATAGTCACAAATAATTTTCGTAATTGTGTTGCACTTGCCCAATTTGATACTTCTTCGATTGCTAACAACCATTCGTTGTCATCTTCTAGTAAACCTAGTGCATTACATGCCTCTCTGAATGTGTTATATGTAATGTTATTTATTGTTCGAATGTTTTCAAAGGTTGTTGTTCCTCGATTGATATTAAGAAGCATTCTTAAGTAATAAATTTCTTCTTGGTTTGGAGTGATGTAATAAATTCGTCCTATGCGATTTTCTTTTTTTCTGGGAGTCCAGCATTTATCTTTTGACTGCCATGTGTATTTTCGAGGTATTTGTATGAATGTTAACTTACGCGCTTCGGGATCTCTTTTATTTAATTCCATCCACTCTGTTAACATCGTTCTATCAAAGTTACCACTATTCACTATATCTCTTATGTCTTGACCATCAGTGAATACAATATTGTTCATTTTGGGCATATGAATAGGTAATCTTTCAATTCTTGGAATGTTACAGTGAATGTTGTATTGAAACAATCTCCAAACAGCTTCATGCGGCGTTATGTATCTACAATCTAAATACACTTTTATTTCATTGATTTTCTCAGATTCATTTTGTCCGTTTTTGTTTGATTTTAATTGGTTGCTTAATTCTACAATTGTTCTATCATTGCCTTTGCATATATATTTGAATAAATATTTGATAAGTTTTGATGTGTGACATTTTTCAACATTTATGTGTGCTTGATATTTGACAATTAAGTCAATGTTGTGAGGAACAACAAATCAATTATCTAACTTTAATCCTTTTCTTTCGACAAAGAAATCTGTTTTTCGTCTTTTGTAGGTAACTATTCCGTCTTCGTTAATTGTTGTTTTGTGATTATATTTTTTTGGAAAATTTTTTGAACATGATCCGTTTCTCATGCATCCTATTTCTGATGTACTTCCACTACATGGACCGTGTATCATAAATTTGGTGATTGCATCATATCCAGTTGGACCTATTGTTAGATCAGGTATTTCGGCTGATATATATTTGTCTATGTCTTGAGGAGTTTTTAATTTGTTGTTGTCTGCTAACCATAATATAATGTGAACATGTGGAAGACCTCTTTTTTGAAATTCAATAGCGTATACATCTGTTAATGAATTAATTATTGTTAGAATAAGCAATTTAAATTGAATTGAAGTAATTAGGAATTGATAGAAAAATACAATAAATATAAAAAGTAGACTTACATGCAATGGTGCTGCCAAAATGATTATTGTTTTTTATGTCATGTAACAATATTTCTAGTTTCATTCTAAAAACACGGGCAACAACATCTGGTCTATCTTCAGGTTTTTGTTCTGGAAGTAACATTTGGTATATTTCTTCCCATTGTGGATTGCATGTAAATGTGACGAAGAGATCAGGCATCCCTAATTGTCTACATATTGCCATTGCATCATGATAGTTTTGAACCATATATTTAAGACTTCCAACATGTGAAGCTGGTAACACTATTCTTTTGCCCACATATTTACCAATTGTATGACCTTGTCCAATTGCATTTTGAATGTTGTTATAATTTTCAGATCTAAGAAGTTCTTGATTCTTTTGTTGAAATAAACGACCGGATTTGAAAATTGTGAGAGCATTTTCAACACGTGGATGGAATTGATATGCATAAAATTCAGCCATTGTGACAAATTTGCGATTTATTGTTGGTTGTTCATCAGGTTTTTGGACATATTTTATTCCTTGATGATAACCATCTTCACCATATGGTAGAAGGAGTGGGTATTGTAATGCCATGTAGCTTGGATGGTTATAATGAATTCGTTGTAATCCATTTGTTCGATGATAAACAATGACATCACAATAGTTATCTTTTTCATTAATATCTCCGACTACTAAGCCAACAACTTCGTTTGCTTTTGGCATACAATACTGAGAAGATTTATTTGATCGAGTGCTCATTAGTTTTAGGCTTAATTTTGACATTTCAGATTCTTGAAATCGATCTTTGAACATTCTAAAACACTGAACTATGACATTATTCTCATCTAACATTTTCATTAGATCTGAAATTATATCTGGTTGTAATTCATGCAGTTTGTGATTAGCCTGAAAATTGTCTAATCTATTGTTTACTTCATTTGATGTGTCATATATATATAATTGTGCGTATGTCAGCCTATGTCCTTCGGATGGAAGAAGAGATCATATTCGATGGTAATTTTGACCCGAAACTCTATAAATATATGGTCCGTGTCCGTCATTTATTTTGTTATCTATGTTGACTCCCATTGATGTGAAAGCGAATACTGCATTGTATGCTCTTATATTTTCTTTAAAATGGGTTGATCTGTGATCTTTTGAAGGATCTAGTAATTTGTCTAATAAATCAGGAGGTTCTTTTAAGGATGGTATGGAAACTCTGCCTTCCCTACAACAAAGGTTATATCTAGGATTCTTTACGGTTGATGTTTTGGTACTCTTTTCAGCAAGCCAGAAGTATGCACCGCAGTAGTTGCATATATGATTAGGTGCTCCTAAGTTCATTGGTTGCAAATATTTTCCTAACAAATGAATCAAAACAAATGTTTTTGGTATGAGTAAAATAATATTTATTATAGAATTGTTATAGGACTTTCTATAGATGCAACCATTACTAAGTAACCAAAATACACACACACACACACACACACATACATATGTACATGTGTGTGTGTGTGTCTTAAAAATGTGCATACTTGTAAGAGCTTCATTTTGAGGAGAATGTTGAATGTCGCCTCGCAATGTTTCTTGTTGTTGTTGTGAAGTTGGAAATTCATTTGTTGTATCTGTTTCGGCAGTTGTAAATTCCGCTTGAGATGAAGTTGAACTGAACAATTGTTGGGCTGTTTTGAAATGAAGGATATCTTAATATTTTTTATCATAAAGGAGAGGTTAATCTAATAATCTAAGATGGAATGTGTAAGTTGTTGTGTTTATCATAATGTTAATTTAGAATAAATTGGAAAATTACCTATTAAACGTGCTCTAGAAGAGACCCTTCGCGAAGATGTTTCTAATAAATTAAGAGAAGTAACATTTGATTGATTTGTCTCTTGTAGCAGTTCTTCATATGAACCTATATATTAAGTATATATATCTTATTAGAAAAATTTACATTAAGCAGACATTTTGTGTAATATTATATGTACAGATATGCATATAAAGAAGAATCAACTTACCATTAGTGAATGGTAATGATTGCACATTATGACCATGACCGTTGAATTGATTGCGTGCATTGCCTCTTATTGTCAGACGTTGATCGCATCGATCAGAAGATTGCATTTGAGATTGTTCACCAGGAAATTCTAATTCATGATCAATGTTATAAGGACCAATCTGATGCATCCGAACATGTTTTTCCATTGGAGATGGAGAATTGTGACGCACTCTTTTTCCTCTCTTAATTTCTAACCTCTTCGACATGTCACTCTCTCTTTTACTCATAACCTACAATGATGTCATGTGTAATATTCTTAGATCATTACGAATTTGAAGAATGTACCTACAAGAACACAATCTGAAAAAAAAAAAAAAAAAGAATGACAAACTTTGGGTAAAAAATATATAAACAGAGAGTTAAGAAAATGAACTGACTATTGTGTATCAAATTGCTAATGGAGACGAAGGACAAAATAACTGTTGGCTAGTTTTTATTGATCTTGGTAAAGAGAGAAGAAAAAAATGAAGCATTTAGCTCACATCTACAATCAAATAAGGAATATGTATTGACAATAAAAAGAATGTAGATGAAGATGGATATATTAAAATGCAAGGACACAATATTGGTGGAAAAAATTGAACAATAATAAGAGCTTTACATTGCAGCTAACTTTTTTTCTAAGAGAAGAATACAAATAAACAAAATGGAATAAGTCAATACACCAATTTGTTGGAAGCCAAAAACACGCATTTTTTATGAAAATGAGGAAAAATACTGTAATAGATTTTTGAAACCTCACCAAGATAATGGAAGAGAGTAGAAGCAAGCGATAACCGAGGAGGAGTTTCCTACATTTTATTCGTACTGTTAGAAAATAATGTTCTGAAAAAAAATAAGCATTTAGATCAGATTTGCAGCAAAGTGAAAAAATAATGTAGACGATAATATAAATTACTTTATATATTCTATTGTTAAACTGGTCTTTTTTTTTTCAAATCGTGCTTGTCACAAATTTTAGAGCAGCAGTACATGGCATCGATTTCAGCGCTAAATAAGGTTCAGTTAGCAGTTAACTTATAGAGGTAAATACGAACAGCAAGAGTAACCAGTAATGAACCAAAATCAAATTGTTCCAGTTTTTTTATTATTCACTTTTCCCACTACTATGATGGAGTCAAAATAACTCCTAACTGATTGCTGCAGATAATCTATTAGAATAAAGCTTTAAAATCAATTGCGTCCCTAACTTAGCTGCAGATAAACTACTAAAACACAACGGAATAGCATCCCACTCACTGAGGCTCCAATTTTATTTTATTTTGTAGAAATTATTTTTTCTAATTAAAAACCTTCAGTGCTAAACAGAGAAAAACTCGACTTCCAGCTAACCAAATTAAGGTAATAATTTAATTCTCCCTGAAGAAATGAATTTTGAATCTGAGTTGTTAGTATTAAAATAAATTGGAAAAAAAATCTGACAATCTTGAACTCTCTTTCGGCAAAGTATATTTATTAACTAAAAAATCTTATCAAAACTCGTCATCAAATTAAAGTTTTCATTATTTTATAAGGGCTCAATTTGTATCCGTCAACATCCCTTCTATATTTATTTTTTCACTTTCCAATATGATTATGTGAGGTTGTGTCATATTACCAGCTAAGTCTTTATTTAACTGAATATCAATTCTAAC
The DNA here is from genome assembly GCA_964058825.1 of Carex arenaria. Lineage (NCBI taxonomy): Eukaryota > Viridiplantae > Streptophyta > Magnoliopsida > Poales > Cyperaceae > Carex > Carex arenaria. The sequence goes on along the minus strand of CAXKVW010000483.1, from coordinate 286,089 downwards.
ATAAATCTAATAAATATCTAACCTCCATGAAGATGCAAATTATACCATTGGTATCCATCAAATTCAAAGAAACCCAATCAAGGACAAAAAACTAAAGAGCACACAAACATACATGGAACCATACAGAAAGTTTGAAAAATTAATATAAAAAAACCTTTTAGTTATATAGGGTGTGAGCAAAGACCCAATTTAGCAACAACGACGAAAGCTATTCTCATATTTCTATGGTGTTATATCATTAGCACTTGGATCTCAGTTTGCCAACCATGCACAACAATTAACAATGAACTTCGGCCTAGAAGCAATTATGTTTGCCCACAATTAAAATTCTCATTTCATTCTCTAAAATCCAGCCAACCCTTTTTTTATAGGAAAATTTCTATTGTACCCATCAAAAATTTTAAAATAGCCAATTTTCCCATCAAAAATATTGAAATATTTTATTTCCTCATTCTAAATTGAAATCATTCTTATTTCTCGATATCTTGATTAAATTTGTAAAATTAAGCTGAATTCAAATTATAATATTATTTTAAAGTTAAAATTACTATTTTGTCCATATTATTTCTCCTTCATCCTATCGTTTGTAAGCTTTATGGTGTTAGTTAAATAGCTGATTTAGATACTCTGAAAATTTTATCTTTTAAGTGTAAACAATAGGGCACGGCTTTGACTTTACCTGCTATATCAATATTTTCTATAGAAATTAATTAGTTGAGGAAGCATTAGGTCGAATACTATGTACAACAGACTGTGGACACTAACAATTAGTTAATCCGATTGAGAGGGTTTGCATTCTTGGAATCAAAATTTTCAAACTAAATAAAAAAAATACAAACATAATTAAAAGGTGAGTATTAATTTTAACATGATTTTTTCTACAGTTAATTTCTTCAGAGGAAATTCTGTTCTGTGATAAAAAATTTCTGACATATCTTACCTCCTATGACCTTGCTAACTGTTTATTTTTCTGACAGATGGGAATGCTGTTCAGAAGAAGGCTGGCATGGCACCACAAAAGGTCAATACAATGAACAAATTAAATTATAGACAGAGAAAGAGAGTACCGGCTATGGACGAGGTAAGTGAAGGGTGGGGGGGCTGCCAACGGAGCGGAGATGGAGGTTGCGATCTGCAGAGAGATTACAGATAACAGTGAGGGATGAGAGCGCTCCGATAGAAGAGCTCAGTCTGAAGAGAATGAAGGAAGGGCTCGATGGCAACTGAGGTCGACAAAAAGGCGCAGGCGGCGTTCGAGATTGGAAAGGTTGGAACGGCACCGCTGGCTGGAAACTTCGTGAAAACCGTAGAAAACTCAGAGTAGAGAGGAGGGGTGGCACGGATGGAAGGAGAGCGGAAGAGATGGGGCGGACCACTTAGAAATTTTGTTAGCAAGGAGAAAGAAGATGGAGCCTTCGAGAGAGAGAGAGCAAAACAATTAAAAATCTCTTCTTTTTTTTTTTTCTAAAGATGGAGCCTTCGAGAGAGACAGCAAAGCAAATAAAAATCTCTCTTTTTTTTTTTTTTTTTTTTTAATCTTGTGGGCTGACAAAGCAAACAAAATGCTCAATCATAAGATGTAAATCGGACGGACCAAAATAGAGGGGGCACTGTAGCAGTACTGTAGCGCTACAGTAACAACAACATCCAAAATTAAATATATAGATAGATATGAGATTTTTCAAGCTGCCGGTATGGTTCATACCGGCCAGCTCTTTTTTCTGAATGAATGAATCTATTTTTTTTTTACTGTGTCAGGCCGTAATATGATTTTGGAATTCACACATAATTTTATTCTTTATGGTGTAGGCAGTAAATTATTTGCAGTTAATAATTATGAAACTTTAGTGTGTGTCATTATCATCCAATAAGTATTTGCTGAAAAATAAAGTTATGTTTATGGGTGCACATGTAGTGTCCGAATAAGTGTCTGTCAAAATTTATGGATTCGATGCTGTGTTATATTTAATTTTATCCTTTTTAAACTTTTTATATAATTTAGCCACCCTCAATGTTAAACAAATATTTAATTGTAGTTTAGTAGTTAAAGGTTCTATTTTGTAATTGAGAGATCTTGTGTTCAAATTTCACTTATTCCAATTATGTATTTTAATTATTAGCTACCTCTATCAAGAAAAATTAGTTCCACTTCACAGGATAGGAAATGCATGGAGAACTAGCCTTTGGTCTAGTGGTTAAGGCACATGATCTCTATGTGAGAAGTCATGGGTTCGAAACCCAGATGGAAAAAATTCTTTGTTGTAATAACAAATGTATTAAATAGTTGGGTGGCTTGAACTCCAACCTTTACTCAAAAAAAAAAAAAAAAAAAAGATAGGAAACGCATGTAGGCAGCCTTGCTATCTGAAGCTGATATTTATCTTGCCGAAGGAACATAATCTGGTTGGTTGCTTGGAGCCCCCAATATATATGCGGCATCTCAAAATTGTCACTAGGGCCGGATAACACCACCAAATTAAAAGGATTATCATTTCTTAGAAAAATCACTGCTTATATCCTCCGAAGCCTCACTATATACCAAATTCAGTGCTAGAAATTTCTAGGTTGAGGCTTTCTTTCTTTGAGCTCTGTAACAACCGTTGTCATGTCGGGCCTCTTAGCAGGTAAGCCGGTCCACCTGAGTGCCAACTCACCAACCTTCCAAATAGAGTTTAGGTTGTATATCGGCCTCCCATATTTGGGCCCAATATGCTCTCTCTGTTTCCTATGGAGAGCATTTGCTGCACAAATTGAGTCAAATGCTGACTCCCTTGTGGGCCTTGGCCGATTGGCGTCTTTGCCTGTGATAATGGTAGAAGCGTAACTGCAGAGATATAAAACAAATCAACAAACAAGCAAACAAGTACGTACATCAAGTAATGAAAACTAGAAATTATAGGTCTTATCCGCTCTCAATGAACTTTCTGTAATTTTGATTTATATACATATTGGTTTTTTAAATTTTAAATTTTTAAAAAAGGAAAATTCTCTAGTATATTTATGTAGTATATTTATAATAATAAAATTACAAGTCAACTAATCACCAAAACAAAACTACAAGTCGACGGATATATGTCATTAATTGGATCGATGTCGACATACTTGCATCATTATTAATTAACTCTCTCTTGCCTCGTACCATTATCTTTAATAACATAATATTTATTAAGGAAATATAACTTTTAAGTATTGTGACCAAATTAGGTACAATAATGCACAAAACTAGCCAAAAAAAAAAGTACTTAATCATTTTAAAGATTTCCTTAATAAATACACACCTGTGTCTGCCGTTTTGGACGTGCTCTTGTTACCCAGGAGAGAGAAAGAGTGAGATGTAAAATGAAAATTTCAGCTGCAATTGGGCTATATAGGAAAAATGGGTCCGCCATTCTGAATGGCGGACATCAACCTGTGTCTACCGTTTTGAATGGTGGAATTGTCAATTTTGGTCCACATACTTAATTGGCGGACATGATAGATTTATAATTTCTAAAAAAAAATGATTTTTTAGTTTATTATTTTTTTCAATATGTATAAATAAAATTTTCGGTTTCTAGAGGTCTCAAGCTACTAGTTACAGGCAATTAATTTACTGGTTATGTTCCGCAAATTTATTTTGAAGTAGTAAGCAATAAAATATACTAAATATTTACTTAATCACTTGCTTATTATATTCATTTATTTATTTTGTTTGCTGGGGCCAAGTTAGTCTGACCGAATGTATTGACTTTTTTTTGTTTATTTGTGGAAGGTTTGAAACAGATTGGAAATTGTACATTGAACCATGTAAAAAAATTGTGTAGAGCCGGGCCATGTCAGTCTGACCGAATGTATTACTTTTTTCTATGCTAATAAGCAAAATAAATTGTGTAACGCCATCATGTTGATATAACTTTTGATAAGTCTCCAATTTAATTAAGATAACTTTTAACAACGAAAAGTAGCACGACAGAAGAGTATCTCACATCTAATTAATGGAGATTCGCGTCTGATCCTCCTACTCGTCACGATTCCAGATTGCTATTTGGGGAAAAACAAAAACCATGAACCGGCCAATAATTGGCCGATTTCTAACTAAAATAAGGACTGACCAATAATTAATTGGTTTTGGTAGATTTAAAATTCGGTACGTAACTTCTGTGGACATATTTGCCAATTTCTATTTAATGGTGGATATAAATAAAAATGATGGGTTAGTCCACCCCGTGAGCTAATATTAAATTTAAGTGACAATTTGGTAAATTTAGAGATAGCCTGTTATAGGTTGTTTAATTAATCATATTTGCAAGCTCGTCGTTTATTATATATCTTCTTGAGTAATTTTCTAATTGACAGAATGACAGTTAACGCAAAACAGTCATTTACAGAACCACTGCTATATTAGAAAGAGTGAAACGCGCCATCCGATTTTTCTTCTTGTGTTGAGATTTACGTTATTCCATAATTAATATGAGGACACCTTCTGTGTAAATCGTACAACCTTGTTCGCTTAGAGGACGGAACATAAATTTATTATGTAGTATTTATCACCAAGATATCAAAACCAATAATATTCTCCTCAATTCAAAGTTAGAGGCAAAAATTATGACTTTGACCTATCTAATTATAAGGCTTTCAACCATTATTTCCATTCTCATATCTCCACTGCTGTAGTTGGAACTCCGGGATACCTAGATCCAGAGTATGACCATTCATCATCAGTATTTTTGGTTCATTCTATTACATAAATGTAGTGAACAATTTTTATATTTTCAAAAAGAGCCATCTAGTTGTAGGCCAAGGATACTAAGGAAAGATGTGAAGTTATGACTAGACTGGTCACAAGAAAAAAAAAAAAAAGTTTGGTCAGAATTTTTTGATTAATTTTGCCTGAATTCATAATGGGATTTCTTAATTAACAGTATAATAAATATCTGCAATGTCAAGAAATTTACTGAATGTTTAATTGTTTGCTTTTCGCATTTCATGGTACTACCAACCATACCAGTTGAGTGAGTAAAGTGATGTGTACAGCTTTGGAGTTGTTCTACTTGAGCTCATAACAGGACAACTCCCAATAATTGCAGGCCCACAAGGGGTTCATGTAGTACAATGGGTCCGCCAGAGGCTCTCCAAATTAAGGAGATATTGAAGATGTTGTAGATGCCAACATGCATGCAATGAGAATATGATGTGAACTCTGTGCGGAAGGTTGCTGATCTAGCATTGCGATGTGTTTCGCATATCTCAAGCCAAAGACCCACTATGGCTGATGTCTTTGCTGAGCTAAAAGGCTAAAAGAATGCTTGGAGCTTGAGACTGTAAATGAGGAAGGTCATAGTTCAAACCCTAGTACGTAGTACTACAAGTTCTATGTATATGAGGAATGATAATGCTTTCACCTATCCTAGTGGTGTGGGAGAGGTTAGTCAGACATATGAGATGGGACATATAGTGTCATGAGGACCTGTTGCGAGATAGGATTTGACCTAGTATTTTTTTATATATTTTAATTTCCATAATTTAAGCAACTCATTAAGAATTATTACAACCTTAGTCTTATTGTTCAACTTGACAACTGGGACTTTGGACTCATGTCGCCAGACCTACATTTGGGGATCCAGATTATATTTACACCGGTTCTGTATTGGGGAGTCTTTGCATATGTGATGTTATGAGTTTTGGGTCCTTTAATAATTAACAGCAATTATTGACAGATCAATTCTATTGCTATGCACTAGCTTAATGGTTTCATTTTGTGAACCCCGTGATCAATTCTGGTTTCTACCTATCTATGCAAATCAACTGAAATGAACCACAAGGAATCCATGGAAATTGTTTTATTATACAACGATGACAGAGTTAAGTCAACTTAATAGCACAGGGTGCCAATGGTTCCATTTTCCTTACTTTCAAACCTCACAAAGAAAAAAACTTCAACAAATGATCTGCTGAATTAAGAAAGCAACCAGGTAATTTTTCTCTCAAAAGAACAATTTTATATCAAACCAACCCACTCACAGGATAGGAGACACAGGGAATGCAGCATCATGCTGTCTAAAACTGATATTTATCTTTCCAAAGGACCATAATCTGGTAGCACTGATCCCCCAATATGTGGCATCTCAAAGTTGCCAGAAGCCGCTCTACCAGTTTCACTGCTGGACATTTCTAGATTCAGGCTTTCTTTGAGCTCGGTAACAACTTCTGTCATGTCAGGCCTCTTAGCAGGTAGGTCGGTGCACCGGAGTGCCAGCTCAGCAACTTTCCAAATAGAGTTCAAGTTGTATTGGCCTCCCATATATTGGTCCAATATGCTTTCTATGTTTCCTTTGGAGAGCCTTTGCTGCACAAATTCAGTCAAATGCTGACTCCTTTGTTGGCCTTGGCGAGTTGGTGTCTTGGCTGTGATGATTTCTAGCAAGACAACCCCAAAACTGTAGACGTCACTTTTTTCTATGAGCTCAGAGGTGGAGGCATAACTGGAGAAATATGAAACAAATTAACAAACAAAAAAGTACATGAAATAATGAAAATTAGTAATAATAGATCTTTTCCACTCAATAAATTTTCTATAAATTTTTATTTATATACATTTTTTTCATATAAATTTGGTAGACGATTTCCTTTCTAATGTTACAAAATGGAAACAAAAAATGCAAATGCTGATGACGCTGTAGAACATGAGTACGGCTACTGTAGGATATAATATAGAGTGCTATAATTCCCTTTGACTGAGGCTACACTGTTATGCATAGCATAGATTTGTCTGTAACTATGGATCAATATTTTTATTTCAAAATAAAAATAGTCGATTTGGACCTCCCAATATGATTCATGTATGAAAATGTACTCGTGGACTACATTTTATATTATTTAGAATTTTTTATTATTTTTCTAGATAGGAGGAAAATCACTACTTTTGAATAGTCTAGAATGTTTAGATCAAGTGATTTTCTATGAATAAAGCTGGCGTGCTACCTGTAGCATAGTGACATATCGTGCTATCTTTTTAAAAACTTATCGAATAAACTTCAAACAACAAATCCAAACCGTTGAAACTGATCTACTTCACGAGTGATGTATTTACATATAAAATTTACAAATTTTTACATTCATTTAGTATAAGGTCAAACGGTCAAAAAATAATGAAAAATGAATGTATTAAAATTAACTTATAATTTTTATTTTTTGACCGCTTGACTTTATACCAAATGAATTCAAAACATTATAATTTTGGCATGTAAATACATCACTTATGTAGTAGATTGGTTTCAACGGTTTGGATTAGCCATTGAAACATATCCAATAAGTTTTTAAAGAGGTAGCACGACATGTCACTATGCTACAGGTAGCACACCAATCTTATTCATTTTCTATTGCCTATCTCAAAAAATAGTAAAAACAATTCTTAAAATTATAAAATGTCATCCACAAGTACATTCTACTAAGGAAATCATGTTGAACCGTTCAGGTCGATTGTTTGGACTTGATCCATAGCACAGATCAATATGCCATGTCCACAAATGCTATGCTTCACGGGCACTCTCATTGCAACTCATTTCAGAATGGAAAATAAGCCAAGTGCCAATAAAAACATGACTAGAACAGACAAGTTAGAATAAGGAACTGGAAAGGCAGGTACAACATACTGTGGATCCAAATAACCAGGTGTCCCAACGATTTTGGTGGAGACATGAGTGCCTGAGAAAGCCCGGACTAAACCAAAATCAGAAACCTTTGCCTCGAGATTTCTGGTAAGAAGAATATTGCTGGTTTTTACATCTCTATGAATTAGCGGTGGATTGCACATCTTGTGAAGATACTCTAATCCTGTACAAAATACAAAAGATGTAACTAATTACATAAGATTCAAGTTGTTGTTTGTTGCCAACAGTAACAAAATGTACAGACCTTGGGCTGATTCATATGCAATTCTGAGCCGTTGTTTCCATGAAAGAGGCTGAGTGACACCTACAAGTAAAATATGTCAATTATTAAATCTATCAGACAAAATGTTGATCATTGGGCACCTTTTTCAGTAAGATATTTTTTTATTAAATTGTTTTTTATTAAGATTAGATCCTCACCATGCAGACTCCCAATTTTGATCTAATTGAATTTGACATTATGCAGATTCATATCCATGTGTTTATTATAGAATACTAGTGCAGTGCATAATCTGGAGAAATATTGATGCTAATATAATTTGGAACAAGGGAAAAATCGTTTAGTTCAGCAACTACATTACCTCTTAACCGATCTTTCAGATTTCCTTCTTGCATGTACTCGTAGATGAGAGAAATGTAATTTCCGTCCTTGCAGTAGCCAACTAGTGAGACTAAGTTCTTGTGATGAACCCTTGACAGCTTTTCTACCTAGATAGAAATTTGAGATACATTCTGCATTAGATATATGTTATGCCTTTAAAATCAAACTCTGATCGAAAGATTTTTATATACAGTTGTAAATATATTCGGAGTATTACTTACATTACATTATGAATATTCTGGTAAACTAAGTGCCAGTGAGAACAAATGCAGAGCAGAGATGTAGTTGACCTAATAACTAATGCAAAATATAGTGAATCATGCATGCTGCACGCTATAACAATGTACCAATTAGTTCTGGTACACAGCTTTATATAAAGTATAAACAATGAATGACAGATACTCCTGTTACCTCATTCAAAAACTGTTGAGTTCCTTGCGAAGATGACTCAGAGCAAACTTTTACAGCAACTTCATTTCCATCAAGTCTTCCCTTAAAGACTTTACCAAACCCCCCAATTCCAATTTGTTCTCTAAAGTGATCTGTGACAAGCTCCAGCTCAGCAAAACTAAATTGCTTTTTGTCGAAATTTAACCCCCCAGATTCGCCAGGGCCAATTGGGTTATCAAGTACATGAGAGTTATTTTCCGTTCCAAACCTTCTAGGGTCCTCTTGAGATGTAGTTGGGTTGATGTGAGTATCTAGAATAATACATTATTTATAAAATATTTCTAAAAAATGCAACAATCAGCTAATATGTAAAATTTAGGCAAACAGTGTATGTAATTCAGTTAAGTCCAATGAGGAGAGATTGTCATATCAATTTTTTATTGCTCTGATCCAATCCCTTTCACTGACCCAATCCTTTTCAAAAAACACATACATGTAGGTACCAACAAAAAAGGTTATTAAACCTCATGCATGCCATCCTAGGAAGAAAAGTTTGTAATGTACAATTAATCAATATTGAGAACTAGTATTTGGTCTAATGATGACAAAGGCAATTCCTTATGTGTCGATGGCTGTTGGTTTGTAATTATGCTGGAAGATCTCATTTGAACATTGAAAATAATTGGGAGGCTTCATCTACCTACTTTATCTCAAAAAAATAAATATTTAACCACTATGCAACAATTACTTTTCTTCTTCTTCTGGTACAAAAAGAATAGTGCCACTGCTCCAACAATCAGCAACACGATAACTATAGCCACAATTATAAAGATAACTTCTTTCGAAAATTTCTTGTGTCCTGATCCACTATCTGTGCCGTTGTCAGTGCCGTCAAAGCTGTCATTTGAGATTTTGATCAAATTATGGGTATGCATGTTCGTTCATTCTTTAATTTGTTTTTTCAAATCATTTGGTTGCTCCCCTAAGCCAGCATGTGGGAAGCTACCTTAACAAAGGGCACAATAGCATGACTAACTATAAACAGAGTCCATCAACATTAGATCTAACCTATTTATTATCTCATAGTTTTGCACAGTTTTCCAACATGCAATGACCACTCCCACTCCTTGAGGATTATGGTATAAACTAAAGTAAAATTAATTGTAAACTTAAAAAATGGCTGTTCAAAGAAGTGGTGGTAATGAATGTTCATTCATTTTATCAACATGGGGAAAATAGACATACAGCACTATCAAATGACGATCATTTAGTTTTTTCTGGAGACCAGGAGGAAGTATTCGTGAAAGGCCACTGTTTCCTGAGAAGTCCCTGCAATAAGAAAGAACAGTTAATGAGACATTGGGAATTGATGTTTTGGATAAAAAAGAAAAGGTTCACTTGTCTTACAAGAATGTAAGTGATGTTAAATTATCCAGAGAATCAGTGATGTTGCCAGACAGATTGTTGTAAGATAAGTCCCTGAAAGGATCATCAAAGTGAAACTCCATGTAACAAACTGTTTCATTGCAATGTCACAAGAATGCAAGTGATGTTATTATGACTTCCCTAAAATATATTTTTGTTTCTGAATTTTAAACGAACTTACAATGTCACAAGGTCAGTTAGGTATCCAAATGCAGATATGATTTCCCCGGTTAATTGACTGGATGATAGATTTCTGCCAAAATATAAATACAATTTAATTGCTCCGCAGAAGGATCAATACAAAGAGAAAAAATTCAATTAAGCATTGTATTGGATGTAAAACTTACAAAACTGTGATCCTGGCAATATCAGAAGAATAAATTGTACATCTAATCCCTGTCCATCTGTAGTTTGTAGGAAGGCAAGGATCACCATTCCAATCTTTTCTGATACCATAACTCGTCTTGATCAATTTAATGGCACTAACTGTATGGAAGATCAAAATATTTATTTCAAATATATAAACTATTTCTTATATAGTTTGCTCATCAGATGCAGATTATTCCACTAAGGACAATGAACAATTTTATATTGAGAAAAAATATAAAATTTTAGAGAAATACCATCTCTGGAATATGTCGGCAACATTGTCATTGTTAAAGTTGTGTACAGCTCTAATGCATTGAGTATGGGTGGGAGAGTTGCTCTTGGGGAGCTCTTGAGCGACATAGTATAATCTGTGCGGCCTAATTCATAGTATGAATAAGAAGATGTGTTAAGGTACTTCATGGGAATTGGGTTTGTGGAATATTGCTTTCCATTTGTATAAACGTAGAACTCCCTGAGACTAGTGTTTTGCACAATCTCGATCTCAGCAAAATGGAGCAGAACTAAGAACCAAGTCGACGTATTAGATGTCGACCATGATATGTCAATCGAGCTGTTTGCTGTTGATGGACCAGCTGCTGTCTGTAGCACCAAGGTTGGCACCTCATAATAAGTACTCAAGCCGTCAATGTTAGAGCCAGTGGATATATTTGCCCATGAAGACTGTGTGTAATTAAGCCATCGCCGGTCATGGATATCATCAGGATACCTGCTCTCAACAAATAAAGAGATGCCTAATTGGTGACTTTTGTTCTGCACAATATGAATTTTCTAAATAAGAAAGTAAATTTTATTGAAAACACTACAGCAAAACTAGGCATCAGCGACCGGTATCAGCGACCGGTTCTGTCGCCGGTCGCAGATGCCCTATTTTCTCAAAAAAAAAATTAAATAACAACAAATATCATGCGACCAACTTTTCAGCGACCGGCGCTCCACGTATCTGCGACCGTTTTTGTCCCGGTCGCTGAAGGGTGGAAATAGAAAAAAAAAAAAAAAGCGCCAAGTTTTCCTTCTATTGAGTCATACCCTCCCGCGTTTTAGGTTTAGCGAAAAACAAATACCTCTTCGCCCAGCCTCCGCGCGCCAGACCCTTCTTCGCCCAGACTCTTCGCCCGGCCTTTTCGCCCAGCCCTAAACCCTCTTTGGACCATCTCTCTCACTATCTTGCCTCAGATCGGCGCCATATCAGACGCACCAACTCCGCCGTTAGCCTCAGACGCGACCCCGCCGTCAGCCTCGGATCGAGCCGTCAGCCTCGGACGCGACCCCGCCGTCAGCCTCGGACGCACCGATCGAGCCGTCAGCCGCAGTCGCGACCCCGCTGTCAGCCAAAGACACGACCCTCGCCCCTTGTTGTGAATTGAAGATTTTTTTCTGGTAAATTCTCTTTGCTGATTTTTTAGTTAGTACGTTGCTTCAGTTCGATTTTGCCAGTGTTCAAGTCGTTTTGGGGGGTAATTAGTAAAAGTTTGGCTTTTTTTATTTATAGGTTTTGAGATTTTGAAAATTGGGGTTAGATTACCCAAATTGATATGGTCAGTCTCATATTTTATACTGGGAACATTGGTATCAATGGTTTTTACTGGTTTTTACTTGAATGTTTTCAGTTTTTTTGTTCGTTTTTTTTTCTGTTTTCTGTTTCTGGTTTTTTCTGGTTTTTTTCTGTTTTTTTTTTTTTCAGTTTTCAGTTTTGATTTTTTTTTTTTTTCAGTTTTGATTTTTTCTTCTGCGACCGGTGACGTCATCATCTGCGACCGGTGACGTCATCATGGGAGTCATCAGCGACGGAGCAACTGCGACCGATTTTGATCTTCTGCGACCGATTTAGTCATCTGCGACCGGCGCCTCTGCTATCTGCGACCGATTTGGCCGGTCACAGATAGACCGATCTGCTGTAGTGAAAAAATAGGAACTTAATTGAAAAAATATCACTTCAGTTTGGGGAGCTGGCGAATTGGAAGTTGCCCGCCAATTTAAAGTTTGAAGTAAGCTATTGTAGGTCAATTAGAAAAATACAAAGTCTAGGAAATATGGACGATTATAATATCTGATAAATACATTTTCATAACGGTCAAAATCAGGATGTGCAGGTGATATTATCACCACAGAATAAGCCCTGAAAATGCAAATGAAGTTTTTTTGCATACCTCACCACTGAATTATCTGATCCCACATTTATCCTAGCATAGAGATTGAGAGCTTGCGTAGCATATGCTTGATAATAGATAAATCTATCCAACGGTCTCAACTCCAGCACGGAGATGAAAGGAGTTCCAAGTCCTGTGTTCACCAGACAAACTTGTATATAATTAGCAGGGGCAACAGCAATTATCTCTGAAACATACGATCGACCAGGTCGAGGAATCTTAATGGTATCCCAGAAATTGATACCAAAATATAAATCGAAACTGGGAGTATTTTCTAATCCGTCATAATTCCCATAATAGAATGTTGCTCTCACAAGATATTTCGATCCATTTGTTACTGGTGTTAGGGTGTAACAGTTTCTAGTACCGTTAGGAAAGCTTCTGAGGGTCTCAAGATTTGTGTAATTTTTATTCACTTCATACAGACTAGATATTTTGCTATTCACCCCTGTGTCGATATATTCATCGTCAGATACATATGTTAAACCTGTGAAGCTATCAACATAACTAGTGTTGCTTGCGATACCACAGTCTATGTTTATGAAACCTGCAAAGGGAATAAATTTGGAATTGTTGATGAAACTGATTTTGATAATTTTATTTATTTTCGAACAATTATCTAATATATACTGGTAAGGCCCTTAGGCACTTATCCTGGGATTGATCAATATGTAATCACAGTTTTTTGTCAAAAGGTGGCATGGTTTTTAAATAGTTTGTTTGGCAACAAAGGAGTTTAGTTCTAATTAAAGGTGTTATTCCTTAGCATGCAAATGGAGTGAGTTTAATTAGTGTTTTTAAGAAAATCAAAGGAGGCTATTAGACTTGATCCATGACTGATATTTCTTACAAAATTGTGAAAAACAAATTTAAAAAATGGGGCAAAACTAGACTAAACTCTAAGCATTTTTTTTTTAAAAGATTAATTTGCTTGGGAGGCTAATTAAATAGATTTAAAAATACTAGGGGATGGTTAAGAAGGGGTTGTCGAACATGTACATAAGACTTCTGAAAGGGTGACTTATATGAAATTAGTTTTTTTTTCTACTATTGAAATTTTTTTAATAGAAAAAAGTCTTACTAGATCTTATAAAAGAAAATGATTTCTCTCTTTATCATATTTCTGCTCCAGCTCACTAGCCAATATGAACGCACAAAACTAGTGAGCAAAAAAGTACAAAAAAAAAAAAATGGGAACTCTATACAAATTAAAATTGTACATAAGGTTCACTGTCATGCGAATAATTTGTGCACGGATACCTAATTTGTACATCATTCCTATATCCGAAATTTTTATTAATCGAAAATAAATAAATAAAATATCATCGGAATTGATTTGGTAGAAATTCAATATCTAGATAGACCGGGTTGTTTTATTTTGTCCCATGGGATGGAACATTTTATCCCATCCCACTAACTCAAATCCTAATTATCCCAACCTGGTTAACTCAAAAATATTTACATGGGACGGTAAGATCCGTCCCGTCCAGCTCAAAAAAAGAAAAGAAAAGAAAAACCTAGGATAGAGTAGACTGTCCCTACCAGGAGCGCAAAAAAAAAAAATTACCATCTCTAGTATTGTATTTGTGAAGTGAGTGAGGGACGAGAGACAGAAGTGAAGGAGTGATTTTTTTTTTGGGGGGGCAGGACGGGATGGTGCTTACCGTTCCTTTTTTTTTTTTGGGACCGGACGGGCGGATCATACCGTCCCATGTAGATATATATTTTTTTCCTCCTGCTTAGTTAACTATGTTGGAATTAGGATTTGAGTTAGTGGGACGGGATAAAATGTACCGTCCCGTGGGACGAGATAAAACAACACGGTCTACCTAGATATGGAATTTCCATCAAATCGATTCTCTTTGTCAATATTTTTTTATTTTTTTATTTTTAAAAATTTTGGTTCCTTTACTGCTATTTTTTATTCTGAATTTTCACAACCTAGCTCGTCATCATTTTGTTGTAACCCGGAGGCAAGCTCAATTGAACCAAATAAATATTTATATAATCTGAATAGTAAGATCTCTTTATATAAATGTATTTATAACAGCATTTCACTAATAATAAAGTTTTTTAGAACTTTTGTAAATACAACAAATAACAGATTCGGAGTTCTAATAGTGTAGCTGGTTAGAAGAAGTTATGTAAAATTTGGTGAAATATTTATTGTGGGTGCTGGGAGCGAGGCCTAAATTTTTATTAATATCTTCAATTAAAAAAAAATAAACAAATGCTCCAGATTTTTTTATCAAAAATTTAGTTTGGTGTTTTCATTTTGAGAATTTTCAACAAAAAAAAGAGACCAAAACTGTCAGAAACTCTAGCAGTTCACTTCCTATAGAACCGCCAGGAATTCTGGTGGTTCACTTCGGAGGAAAATCATCGGGATTCCTGATGACAATTGGGGCATTTCAAAAAAAAAAAAAAAAGAGGTCACTTGTGGAATTTTTTTTAAATTGAAGATATTAATAAATATTTCGGGAGAGGTGTAGAGTCGTGCGAGGTTGTACTTTAAAATAAAAAAAATGGAGTTGATTAGTTGTATTTATTGAAGAAGGGCATCATCTAATTAATTGAATAAAAATTGATATATAGTTTATTAATTCCATTGAACGATTATATATTTATTAGAAAACTAATTAATTGAATAAAAATGGATATATAGTTCATTAATTCAATTGAGCGATTATATATTTATTAGAAAACTAATTAATTGAATAAAAATAGATATATAGTTCATTAATTCAATTGAGCAATTATATATATATAGAGCAGTTCGTTATACCAAGTGAATTTTGTGATTTTGAAGTCCAAATAGCCAATCTGAATCGCTCAACATGTTCTCCATATTGAAATGTACTTGGAGACCAAATTTTACATTTTTTTGGAATTTTTTTACTATTTATTAAGCCACTTTGAAAATCATTGATCCAACGGTGGCTTAACCAAACAGTAAAAACAGAAGCCACCGTTGGATCAGCGATTTTTAAAGTGGCTTAATAAATAGTAAAAAAAATAAAAAAATATATAAAATTTGGTCTTCAAGCACATTTCAATATGGAAAACATGTTGAGCTGTTCGGATTAGCTATTTGGACTTCAAAATCACAAAATCCACTTGGTATAACGAACTGCTCTATACCAACGTTGGTATATTAACCAAACTCTATATATATATATATATATATCCTAGAAAACTAATTAATTGAATAAAAAATGGATATATAGCTAATTTATTCAATTTAGCGATTATATATTTATTAGAAAATTAAATGTTAGGGGTATTAATATCATTTAATAAACAAATTATCAGTAAAATACATATTTGGACATTAACACATCATATAATCAATGGAGACGATATAAAGAAAAACTATATCGAATAAAAGAAAAAATCTATAATATCTGATTTGCTTTCGCGAAAAGATAGAACTGATTTGTATTTATTTTATATTGACCAGGGTAAAATAAACGGTTAAAGCAATCTTAATATTTGTTTTCTTATGAAAAAGTGGTGTATTGAAAAAAAAAATTAACATAGAGCTCGTACATATTTATTTATTACAATAAATTCCATACGTAGTTTAAGTTCTTATTTATATTTGCTAGACATTCGAAGTAAACCATCTCAATGACGTAATTAATGATTAGGAGCATTAATTAATTAAAGATGCAAAAAAGAGAAATGATGCTATGATCATATGCATATTACATATATATATCCACCCAAGCTATGAATATATATCCTAATTTTTAAAGTCCAAACAGTCAATCTAAACTACTGAACAAAAAATGTCCATATTGAAAATGTAGTTAGAAACCATATTTTGAGAATCTTTAAATCAAGTAATTTTCTATCAATTAAAAAAAATAGTTATAAATTTTAAATAAACATAAAAGATAGGTCACCATTTTTACTTTTATATAAAAATCATGTTTTAATCAACTGTTTGATCTTTCAATAAAAAGTATGAATACATTGCAGCGACCAGTGTAATATACATATCACCATATATATAACATCATGCCAACAAAACACTTGGATTGATAACTTTCCAACAGTAAAAGACTCCCTATTAAATTAAGAATGTGGAAGTGATTAAAATGAGATTAAAACAAAAAAAAAAAAAAAAAAAAATTATTTTACCGACAGAACTTGGCTTCTGGCCCTGAACACAAACGAAGAGCAGGAGAAGCAATATCAGAAGATATGAACCCCGCAGATGCATTCTTCTCCAAAATCTGTTTTCTGCCTCTTTTCGGAAATTCGGGATACAGTATTTATAATAGCCAAGAAACCTATATAGTTGACCCTGTCATATGTACGACTTAATTTGCTAATATTAAATTTAAGTGACGATTTAGTAAATTTAGTGATAGCCTGTTCTAGATTGTTAAATCATATTTGCTAGCACGTCGTTTATTATATATCTTCTTGAGTAATTTTCTAATTGACAGTTAATGGAAGACACGTTCATTTTCAGAGCCACTGCTATATTAGAAAGCGTGAAACGCCATCCGATTTTTCTTCTTTTGTTGAGATTTGCGTTATTCCATAATATCAGGACACCTTCTGTACAAATCGTACAACCTTGTGCGCTTCCTGAGTGGTAGAGGACGAAACATAAATTTATTATGTAGTATTTAATTATCACCAAGAAGTGAACGGATATATATATATGGTCTATATGAATTGGATCTCATATCAGCATCATTAATTGACTTTATCTTGTTTTGTACCATTATTAGATGATCTTATCTGTATCCAATCATATATGTTAGAGATCAGAGGTTTAAATAATATTCATAAATAGTGATAAATTAATTATTTATTGTGATTAATTTAAACTTTTGATTTTTTTTTTCACCTTTTGCCTTGCATAGTTTGATTTTACATTTTACGACTTCTGGCATGCATGTATTACTTCCAAAATATAACATAATAAATGATTTACATTTATTATGTCAAATGTTGATTTTTAATTTATTAATGACAAAAGAATTAATATAATCATGAGACACGAAAAACATAAGAAACTCCTCTTATTTAAATGTAGATCATGAATTAACAGGATATTATTGGAAAGTGGGTAAATATTTTCTACAGGTCTCAAGGTACTAGTAACACAAAATTAATTTACTTTTTATTCTCACCAAATTCATTTTTTTTTTGGCAAACAGACGCGTCCATAGGCACCAAAAAGATTATTTCTAGAAGGTTATTTTTATAATAAATTTGGCGGTCAAGTCATTCAACTGCTTTAATATCCACATGGAATCCTTTTCCGAGTTTCAAAAGTTCAACATCTAACAATAAGGATATTGTCTTTGCCACTAGAAAAAAGACAAGTTCTCGTTTTTGGAAGGTTTAAAACAGATTGGAAATTCTATATTGAACGATGTAAAATTTTTCAGGGCCGGGAATGACAATTTTTTTCTGTGCTAATTAGCATCATAAATTGATTGAACTTACGAAGAAAAATGGGGAGACCTCTCTGTTTTTTTTTTTTTTTTTTTTAAATCCCAGGCAGAGGCTGCCACTGGTGATTATAAATTGAAAACTTGCAGTGTCGCATCGTCTGTTCTGTATCAGACCTGACAAATGGCGAGATCTCATTTGAGTCAATTCTATTGTTCTTCAACAGTTTAATGGATTTCATTTTCTAATCCCTATGATCAATTCTTGTTACTGGCCATCTATGCAAGTCAACTGAAATGAGCCAAAGGAATACATAGAAATTGTATTCTTATACAAGGAAACAGAGATTTTAGGCCTTCTTAATAGCACGCCATGCCATAGGTTCCATTTTTCCTACTTTCAACATCAGAAAGCAAAAACATCAACAAATGATCTGCTGAATTTATAATGCATAAATTACTATAAGAAAACAACCAGGCCAATTTCTTTTCCAAATGAACAATTATATATATACCCAACCAAGATAGGACACACAGTCATGCAGCACTGTGCTGTCTAAAACTGATATTTATATTGTCAAAGGACCATAATCTGGTAGCCCCAAGTCCCCAATATTTGCCTTCTCAAAATTGCAATTATGCTCGCTTATGTTCCCCGAAGCCTCGCTACCCGTTTCAATGCTAGACATTTCAAAATTCAGGCTTTCTTTGAGCTCTGTGACAACTGCTGTGATGTCTGGCCTCTTTTCAGGTACATCGGTGCACCTGAGTGCCAGTTTAGATACCTTCCAAATAGAGTTGAAGTTGTATTGGCTTCCCATATATGGGTCCAATATGCTTTCTATGTTACCTTGGGAGAGCCTTTGCTTCACAATTTCAGTTAAATGCTGACTCATTTCTGGGCCTTGGCAGATTGGAGCCTTGCCTGTGACGATTTCCAGCAACACAACCCCAAAACTGTACACGTCACTTTTTTCTATGAGCTGAGAGGTGGAGGCATAACTGAAAAAATAGCAAATAAATTAACAAACAAGCAAACAAGTACTACATGAAGACTAGAAACAATCAACTACTGTAGAATACGAGTACAACTATTTTAGGATATAATATATAGGGGATTTCAATGTCCTTTGGCTACACTAGTTACAGCTTTAAATTTAGGTTTGGAGGTAATTCAGCAAACAAGCATCATGGGGGCAAGAAATCCATCACATAGGAGTCTGGTCTAGAGCCAATATGTCCTTAAATGCTATGTTTCACTGGCACTCTCATTGTAACTTGTTTCAGAATGGAAATCCAAGTGCCCATACAAACATTACTAGCTAGAACCGAGAAGTTAGAAAGAACGGACTGGAGAGGCAGGTAGAACATACTGGGGATCCAAATAACCAGGTGTGCCAACGACATTGGTGAAGACATGAGTGCCTAAGAAAGCCCGGACTAAACCAAAATCAGAAACCTTTGCCTCGAGATTTTTGGTAAGAAGAATATTGCTGGTTTTTATGTCTCTGTGAATTAGTGGTGGATTGCACATCTTGTGAAGATACTCCAATCCTATACGAAAAAAAAAGATGCGCTCACTAATGAAGTTGTTCCTTGATTGACAAATGACAATAATACCAAAATTTACAGACCTTGGGCAGATTCATATGCAATTCTGAGCCGTTGTTTCCATGAAATAGGCTGAGAATTACCTACAAGTTAAATATATCAACTATTACATTTATAAGCCAAAATTTTAAACATCTGGTTGTTCGGCACCTTACTTTTTAGTAAGACTAAATGTCTAAATCCTCATCCTGGAGACTGTCAATTTTTTATCTAATTAAATTTGGCGTTATGCATCCTTGATTCATCAAAGTGTTAATTTATTATAGAATATTGGTGCAAGGCATAAGTTTCAGAAATATGATACGCATCTAATTTGTATTAAGGGAAAAAAAACGTGTTCTGTAAATTTACAACCTCTGAGACAATCTTGGAGATTTCCTTCTTCCATGTACTCGTAGATGAGAGCAGTACAAGTTCTGTCCTTGCAGTAGCCAACTAGTGAGACTAAGTTCTTGTGATGAACCCTTGACAACTTCTCAACCTAAATAACCATTTTCAATACATTATGCATTACATGCTGTGCCTTTAAAATCACAAAAGTATACTAGTGCAGTGCTAAACAGATTTGGCCCTCAACCTATGGGGCACGAGTTTTATTCACGCCGAAGACAATTTATTATACCTTGACAGCCTCTGTCAAGATTTTCAAAAAATAAAATGATACTCTGTTCTAAAGTTTCATAGTTATAGAGCTGTAAGTTTATTCAAAGTGTGATCACTTCCATTAAAGTATAAAAATTTTAAGTAACCTAAGAGCCTGCAAGAATGCAGAGCACTTATATACTTGGTCCTTATTGCTGATGCAAAATACATAGTGCAGTCAGTCATCCATACTGCACACTATAACAGCATGTACCAATAAGTTTTGGTACACAGCCTTATATCTATAAAGAATGGCAGATAATCCAGTTACCTCATTCAAAAACTGTTGAGTCCCTTGCGAAGATGACTCAGAGCGAACTTTTACAGCAACTTCATTTCCATTTTCAAGTCTGCCCTTAAAGACTTCACCAAATCCCCCAATTCCAATTTTTTCTCTGAAGTGGTTTGTGACAAGCTCCAGCTCAACAAAACTAAATTCTTTTTTGTTTAAATTTAACCCCTGTCCTCCTGCCCCAGACTCGCCAGGGTCAAGTAGGTGAGAGTTATTTCCCGTTCCAAACCTCCCAGGATCCTTGTGAGATGTAGGTGGATTGATGTGAGTATCTGCAATAATAAATCATTTGTAAATCTTTCTAAGAAATGCAACAATCAGCTAATATGTAAAATTGGCAAACAGTGTATGTAATTCAGTTAAGTCCAATGAGGAGAGATCGTCATGTCAATTTTTCATTTCTCTGACCTGCAGATAAGAGTTGCTTTTTTTTTATTTATGGTGTTGTTTGGTATTGTAGGTGGTATTCACTGACCCATTCCCTTCCAAAAACACATATATGTAGGTACCAACAAAAAAGTTATTAATCTCATGCATGCCATCCTAGAAAGAAAAGTTTGTAATGTAAAATTAATCATTATTGAGAACTAGTATTTGGTCTAATGATGACTAAATCAATTCCTTCCGTGTCGATGGTTGTTGGGAGATCTCATGTGAACATTTAAAATTGGGAGGCTTCATCCACCTTTTTTTATCTCAAAAATAAAATAAAATTAATCATTATGCAACAATTACTTTTCTTCTTCTTCTGGTACAGAAAGAATAGTGCCACTGCTCCAGCAATCAGCAACACGATTACGATAGCCACAATTATAAATATAACTGTTTTCGAAGATTTCCTATGTCCTGTTCCGCCATAAGTGCTGTTGAAACTGTCATTTAATAGCTTGGTCAAATTATTTGTATACTTGCTAATCGTTCATTCTTTTTTGTGAAATTATTTCTGCTGCACCCCCTAAGACAGTATATGTGAAGCTACCTTGCCAAAGGACACAACAACATGAATAATGATAACCAAAGTTACTCAAAATTAGATCAGGACCGGGCATTTATTGTCTGATAGTTTTTGCATTGGTTTAGAATATCCAAGCATGGGATGCCTGGCTCTAACTTCTTACAGATTATGGTATCAACCATAGTAAATAAATTTTTAAACTAAAAGATAAATGGATGTTCAAATAAGTGGTAGGATTATATATCATTAATTTGATCAACATGGGGAAGACATACAGCACTGTCAAATGGCCATTCTTTTGTCTTTTTATGGAGACCAGGAGGAAGTGCTCCGGAAAGGCCAATGTTTTCGGATAGGTCCCTGCAATCAAAAAAACCATTTGACAAAACGTATGTTGATAATTGATGTTCTGGCTAAAAAAGAAAGGGTTCTCTTGTCTTACAAGAATGTAAGTGATGTTAATTCATCCAGAGAATAAGGAATATCGCCCGACAGACTGTTGTGAGATAAGACTCTGAAAGGATTATAAAAGGGAATTTCATGTAAGAAACTGTTTATAATGGTTCGTAAACTCGGCCGATTCCGAGTCCACTCGGCCGAGTCAACTCGGACTCGGGCCGGTCCGAGCCGAGTTAGGGCCGAGTTCCTCGCCTGTGCGAGTTTTGGAGTAAAACTCGGATGAACAGTGTCTGACTCGGCCGAGTTTCCGAGTTTCTGGCCGAGTCAACCGAGTTTCTGGCCGAGTCCGGCCGAGTCCGGCCGAGTCAACCCGAGTTCGGCTGAGCGAAAGCAAAAGCAAAAGACAGGCAACCCAAATCAGAGAAAGAAAGAGAGATACCGGGAGATGCGACACCTGGCTCGTACGGTAAGGCGTGAGACAGAGGTGGCGTGCGCAAGGGGATCAAATTCGCCTCTGCAAGGCGTGGGAGAGAAACAGAGAAGGACGGTTCCTTCTTGGAGAAGGAAAGAAGAAGGTTTTAATTTGAGGTGGGGACCACATGTAAATGAGAGAGTGGGTTTTAAATGGGGGCCATTTGTCATGGGAGTAGAAAGAGAGATGATGCGGATCTGAAATTCAAAATTTGATTGGAGTTAATTTCTTCTCCAGGAAAGAAGAGAAATGAGTGGAGGAATTTAATGAGGTGGGGCCGCTTGCAAAGGAAATTAGAGAAAAGAAAGATATGGAGAGGTGAAACATGTACTGTCATTCGTGTGGCGAGTTGTGTCATTAATATTTTATATCCACTTTCATTCATTTGTTATATAAAATTTTCAATTCCAATTAAATTTAAGTTGTTGAATTGTCGAAAATTTTAGTTACGAATTTAATTACATTTTAATTTATCCAAATTTCAATTTATCACTAATTTCTTGTTTAAAATTTCTGAGTTATAATAATAACAACTTATATAATCTAATTTGTTTATTTCGAATCGATCGTCTTAATTTAATTTTACAAATTTAATTAATTTAGTGACATTGAAATTTTATTATGTTCTTTTCAATGAATGTTTCTTTATAATTTAACTCATTCGTTAATTAACTAAAAAAAATTAATTAGCCGTAATTCTTTATTAGTTAGTTAGTTAATTATTTAAAAATTTCAGACTATAACAATATTAGTCTAAATAATATTTTTATATCATCTATTTTATTTCCTTACATAAACAAAATTTTGTGTTTCATTTATTCAGTCTTATTTATAATTTTTTTTTAATTTGAACAAGTTGTAGTCTTATGTTGTTGTAATAACGAGTTATACAAAATTTTAATTTATCTGTTTAATTAACTAATATTTTAATTAGTCGTAAGTTTTAGTCATTAGTCCATTTAATTAAATCTAAATTCTTAGATTATAACAGGTCATGTACAATAATATCCTCATTTTTATTTTAATACGGAGGACGATGAGATAATCCAGCCAGCTCGGCATAGCTTCTGGTAATAAAAAGTGTGTTTAATTTTTAATTCTTGTATTACATTATATAATTAGTGAATTATTTAAGTGTAATATTTTGTCTTAACATAATTTTATTACAAATTATTTTTTTACCAATTATTTCCTACGTTTTGGGCCTTTTGGCTACAAAACAGGCTTTCTGCCAAAAAAAACCGAGTTTCCGAGTCAACTCGTCCGATTCCGGCCGAGTCATCCGATTCCGATTCCACGGTCAAGAACCCGATTCCGATTCCGATTCCGAGTTTCAGAACCATGCTGTTTAATTGCAATGTCACAAGAATGCAAGTGAGGCTATTATGACTTGCCTAAATTATATTTTTGTTTCTGAATTTAAACGAACTTACAATGTCTCAAGGTCAGTTAGGTATCCCAATGCAGATACAATTGCCCCGGTTAATCCACTAGATGATAGATTTCTGCAAAGAAACATACAACTTAATTGCTTCTGCAGAAGGAATGATACAGAGAGAATAAAATTCAATTAAGCATTGGATTGGATGTAAAACTCATAAAACTGTGATCCTGGGAATATCAGAAGAATTAATTGTACAGCTAACCCCAGTCCAGGTGTAGTTTGTAGGAAGGCAAGGATCACCATTCCAATCTTTTCTGATATTATAGCTCGTCTTGATTGATTTAATGGCACTAACTGTAAGCAGGATTAAAATTTTCTTTCAAACATTTAAACTTTTTCTTATAAAGTTTGTTCGTCAGTAGCAGATTATTCCCCCAATGACAATGAACAACAATGAGAGTTTTGAGACAAAATACAAAATTATAGATCTACCATCTGTGACATCTGTTGGCAGAGTCACTGGTAAGATTGTGTACAACTCAAATGCATTGAGTATGGGTGGGAGAGTTGCTCTTGCAGAACTCTTAAATGACACATTAATATAATTTTTTTGTTCCCTCTGTGAGTAGAAAACATATGTCTGACCAGTGGCGGAATCAGGAATGAAAACTAGGGGGGGCCTAACTAGTT
The DNA here is from genome assembly GCA_964058825.1 of Carex arenaria. Taxonomy (NCBI): domain Eukaryota; kingdom Viridiplantae; phylum Streptophyta; class Magnoliopsida; order Poales; family Cyperaceae; genus Carex; species Carex arenaria. Next base: position 261,625 of record CAXKVW010000483.1, on the reverse strand, counting down.
TCTCTCGCTCTCAGAATATCAGTTTTAGTTTCATGTTACACGATTAAATGATAAAAAAAAATTCAACAATTATCGATTATCATAATCTTTTACTTTTAAAATAAAATATTTAACAAAAATAAATATTAAATTAAGTAACAAAGCACATATTTGATAAATCGTTCTTCATATCTTGAAGTCAAAGCAAAACATCAAAAGTTCAAAACAACCTACATAGAAAAAACTAGAGAAACAATCTTATAATGAATCCATATCTCACAATCATAATGATTTTAAATTTTCAATTAGAAAATGTACCACTAATTACTAATTTGAAATGGTTGAATTAATGTGCAGCATTAAACTGAGATACAACTTGTTGCTCTCAAACTTTCATATTTTATGCAAGTTGGCTTATTTTTAATTTTACACCTCCAATTTTGCTTCAATTACTGAATACAAACTTAGAATATAAAGCCACAAGTTGGTTATATAGGCTTATTAACTTAGCGGCACAGATTTTGCCTAAAATCTGAAGCAAAATTATAAAATGTTAGAATGTAGAAATTATATACAAAAAAAATACAGAACTCGTACAAACAATGCAAAAGGAAATATCTTCTCTTTTTCTGTTCATATGAAGCCTATTAAGATTCTTTTGCATTGACAATTAGTGGACCGTGGACGAGACTCGTACAAACAATGCAACAGGCTCCAACTTACAAGGTGCCTTTAATATTAGAATTTTGCCCATAAGTCCAACAGGCTCCAACTCACAAGAACTGGCGAAGGGCCCAAAATAATTTAGCCCATAAGTCCATAACCATAAACCTAAAATTCCTGTCATGATGATCTGGGCCAAGGGGGGGGCCAGGGCCCAGGCCCTGGTTCCGCCCCTGTGTCTGACGGTACTCCATGTGAACAGGGTCCTTTAACACTTGCTCTTCATTTAAATAAATGTAGAACTCCCTAAGACTAGCGTTTCGCATGATCTCAACCTCAGCCATATGGAGAACGAGAAGGAAGATAATCGACGTGTTAGGTGCCCACAATGATATGTCAATGGAGCTGTTTGCTGCAGAGGGAACAGCAGCTGTCTGTAGCACCAAGGATGGCACCTCAAAAATAGAGCCATCAATACTAGAGCTGGTAGATATTGCAGTCCATGAAGACTGTGTGTAAGAAAACCATAACCAGTCGTGCTCATCATAAGGGTACCTGCACTCAAACACCAAAATAGATGCCTAATTGTTGACTTTTGTTCTGTATACAATCAATTTTGATAATGGAAACTTAATTACTGAATTTTATTTAATTAAAATAATATCACTTGAGAATTTAAAATTACCTACCCGTCAATTTTGGGTTTTAATTAATAATATAGAAAAATACTAGAAAGTCTAGGGAGTATGCAGGATTATAATATTTCATGAATATGTTTGTTTAGGAAAAATAAGGGTCAAGCCCTCATTTGATTCATAATATTTCATAAATAAAATTTCACAACGTACGAATTCCGGATGTCTAAGTGATATTTTTAGCACGAAATTAGCCCTGAAAGAGATAATGAAGTTTTCCTTTTTCCTGATGAATGCTTTATTTTGCATACCTCATCCGTTGATTATTCGATCCCACATCTTGCCTTCTATATAACTTCAGAGATTGCGTAGCATTTGCATGTTCATAGAGAGTTCTAGTCAATGGTCTCAACTCCAGTGTGGAGATGAAAGGAGTCCCAAGTCCCGTGTTCACCAGACAAACTTGTATATAATTAGCAGGAGCAACAGAAATTATCTCCTCAAGGTACCAATCATCAGATCGAAAGATGTTAATGATGGACCAAAAATTGACCCCGAGATATAAATCGAAGGTGGGAAAAGTTTCTAATCTGTCATAGTTCCCATAATAGAAAGTTGCTCTCACAAAATATTTTGATCCTTTTGTTACTGGCGTTAGAGTGTAACAGTTTTTAGAACCATTAGGAAAGCTCCTGACGGTCTCGAGATCTTTTTGAGTATCTTTAATCACTGGATACTGACTAGAGATTTTGCCATTCAACCCCGTGTCGAGATATTGGTCGTCAGATACGTATGTTAAACCTGTTAAGCCGTGAACATAACTAGTGTTGCTCGCAATACCACAGTCTATGTTTATGAAACCTGCTAAGAGAAGAAAATGTAATTATTGATTAAACAATCATCTAATTAAGGCGCCAAGGATGGAACTGATCCATATATATGTACAATAACAGCTTTTTGTCAAAAAATAATAGTTTTTATAAACGTTTGTTTGTCATAAATTTCATGCATACAAAATTCAAGAACATTACATCTCAAAAATCAATTTACTCAAAATCATCTACACAAAAACATGCAAAAAATACATCACAAGAAACTATTCGGTTGTATTAATTACAGGAACAATTGTAGAAGTAAATTTAATGAAAGAGAAAGAAAACGTAGAGGTCAAACCAAGTTGTTTACCCACATGAATATTTGAGAATTTATGAGAGCTGGTGAAAATATCTTCTAGGAAATACTACATAGTTGATTGTATCAATTTCCGATGACCTCGTTGTTTTATGCGCCCAAGTCTCTCATTTGTATCTTAATTTAATACGGAATTTCGTATGTATCTCTTAACTACATGGAAATAAAATATTTTTCCTTCTAAAATTCAAAAATATTATATTATCTTTCTAAATTTTGTTACTAAAAAATTTATCCAAATTATTATATTTTCTGGTAAAACACATTTTAATTTTATAATTTCTCACAAATTTATGCAAAATAATTAGTCTCACCTATACCTTATCCAGTTAAAATATAACAGATAACGAAACAATTAATGAGTAATTATTAAATCAATTGTTAGCTTATATAATATAATAAAAAATAACAAATAAATAAATATATTAAACACGTCATATATCTAATATCTTAAAATATACAAAATTATATTTTTTATAAACCATTGTTTTAATAAATATAAATTGTTAATTAGATAAATAATTTTGTTATTATAATTTTTTTATTATAATTTTTTTCCCTAAATTACTAATTAAAATTTATATAAATGTTGGAGAAATCAATTTTATCATAAATTACTAAATAAATAAAATGGAGCTCGATTCAAATGCCTCTTGTCTTTCATGTCTCAATTGTCTCTCACATTCTTATTTGTCTTTTCAATTAAAATAGTCAATCCAAGCAGCTCAGCATGATCTCCATATAAAATTACTTAGAGACCAAATTTTATATTTTTTAAAAATTATTTACTATTTTTTATAGAGGTACAAAAACACTGTTTTTTAGAAGATTCTGGACCATCCAATTCATACCTATCTACAACAATAGTAAAAAAAATCTAAAAATTATAAAATTTTGTCACCAAACATACTTTAATATAAAAATCATGTTGAGTGATCCGGATCGACTATTTGGACCTAGAAAATGGAGATAAGAATGAGGCACGATTGAGACATAAAAGATATGAGACATTTGAATCCTACTAAGAAAATTATCAATTATAATTTTATATTTATCATTTAACTTATAGGGTAACTTGTACGAACTAGCTAGCTCTTATTCATATCTTATCCTATATGAGCTAACAATTTTTTTTTCCATTCTCATATCCGATAAGCTAACTAAAAAAACATCACCCATACCGATCTTATCAAATATGAGTCAAAAAATAGATAACAGAGTACCATCAACACTCCTATCAGCGTATTGGAACTTACAATCTGGCGCTACAAATCTGACAGTTCGGCCCACCAGAACAGCTCTTTTACTGTTCTGCAACTGTCAAAAAAAACTGTGAAAATAACTGTTGGCGTCAAACTTTTTAAAATTCAACAGGACAATCCAACGACCGCTTTGAATTCAAATTTGACCATTTTATATACATTTTTTAACTTTTCATTCAATAATATACCCATTTCACCAGAGCTGAAACTGAAGATCTTTATAAATATTTTTTTTGCGGGGTCCGGGACTGTTCATACATTGCTAATTAAATATTCTGTTTTAGAGATAATACAGTCCCATTAATTTATGTAAAAGATAATGATTTAGAATATGGATAAGACCAACTATATATATATATATATGATGTGAATATAACAAATAACTTCCCCACCACTGTACGATCAGCCATTTTTCGATTCCAGGGCTCTGCCTCCCCCGATTTTTTTATTAATTGAAAATAAAGATAAAAAAAAATATCGCAAAAGGAGATCAATTTGGTGAAATTATAATATCTAGGTAAACCGGGATTGATTATCTCATCCCACTAATATAAGTCCGTAATCATGCTAACTTAATTAACTAGCTAGCTAAGAAAATTGTGGGACAGGATAATCTGTCACATCCCACAAATATTTTTTTTCTTAAGAAAAAGAAAATAAATTATGGGACGGGATAGATTATCATGTCCCTCTATTTTTTTTTTTCTCTCTTCTTAGTTAATAGGTTAAACGGAGGAAAAAATTATGGGACGAAATAGTTAATTAGATTAGCGGTGTTACGGATTTAGATTAGTGGGACGGGATAAATTGTCCCGTCCTCATTTTACCTACATTTCGATTTCCAACAGAAACACCACCCTATTACGATATTTTTTATTTTTACTTTCAATTAATAAAAAAATCGGCTGCCTCCCTCCGAGCCATCTAGTCGATCCCGTCTTTCTGAATTTGTTAGTTCCTTATTTTGTTTTTGTTTTCCATCCTAAATAAAAAATTATGTAAAAATTGTTATCTAGTATGATTATTGATACATAGAGGTTTTTACATTCTTGTCTTATTCAATAGTGTTATTATATCATTTTAGGATAATAAATTAGGAAGCAACTAATTTTCTCTCTAGATAATTTTTTTCAAACGTTTTGCGAAATCTAATTATTTGAGACGATACTTTAACTAAATTATCATAACCACTTTTTAGAAAGACTACCAGTGACACTAGCGTCCCGAAGTATAAATATACAACATATCATGTATTTTATATCTAATATATAAGTATTTCTAAAAACAACTGGACATATCAACTCTTTTTTTTTATCTTTCTCATCATCCATCCATCTTTTTACTTGTTTTTAGAGGTGGATCTTTTTTCTTTGTTCAATCTCGCCCATACTTTGACGATCTATGAGAATTTTGTGAATCTAAAACTACGAATATCTTCTACGTTATTTTTTCTTTCAAATGAGATTCATGATGAAGTATTTTTGTCTTCTTCGTCACGCAAGTATTTATACCTCGTCATGCAAGTGTAAATAGTCCATATGTCAAATGTTTGTACCTAACCGATACTATAAATTTTAATTTTTTTTTCCAATTAGCACTGGATAATATTTGGAAGTACTAATATCAAATATTGTAAATATTTATACATCGTCATACAAGTGTCAATAGTTCATGTATAAAGTGTTTGTACTTAACATATTCTATCAAATTTTATTTTTTTTCCATATGACATTTGAATATGTCTGAAAGTATTAATATAAAATATTGCAAGTATTTATACCTCGTCACGTAAGTGTAAATAGTTCATGTGACAAATGTTTGAACCTAATAGATTCTATATAATTTTATTTTTTTCATATGGAATTGGATGACGTCTGAAATTATTAATATCAAATATTGCAACTATCTATTCCTCGTTATGCAAGAGTAAGTAGTTCATGTGTCAAGTATTTGTACCTAACATATTCTATCAAATTTTAATCTTTTACATATATTAGCATGCCATTATTTATACTGGTCTTTCTTGTAAGAATAAATCATGTGTCAAGTATCAATATAAAAAATTCTTAACTAAAACTTAGAAGCAATTGCAACTTCCATAGGCTTGTTATATACTGGCTCTAATTTGGATATAATCAACATGAATTAGGAAGAGTAATTGAGCGAAAGGATTGTTCTTACTTCTTAATAAATTCAATATTAAGATATGAAACATGAATTTGAACAATAAAACAGCGCCATTAAAGGTTATATGACAATCTCTTTCTTACTTATCCTAAGCGAATTATTCTTTCATGGATTCTTTATCTTTTCTAGTCGCATATGAAAGAAAAAAGGGTAATACGAGTCTGAACGACGAAATTATGCATGAGAACTTTTTTGTAATTCACAAGAAGAGAATCGACATAGTTAGCAACATTCAACAACAATATTAGTGCTATCACAAAACAGACACTTAAGAAGAATCAAGAATTGAAAGCTTTTAAATAAATCCTAATATAAGTTTGTTGTTTTTTTAATTTTCTTTTTCATTTACTTTAATTTTCTGTTTTTTTATGCTCAAATATTTTGAGCAGAATTGTGTTTTTAATTTTAGTTACAAACTCTATGTAACTTCAAAATGATTAATGAAAAAGGGCTAGACCCTCTTTTCTTTGTCAAAAAAATATTAGTGCTCACACAAAAATTAACAGAGAGAAGAGAAAGTGACATCCTTTCTCGGAGAAGACAAAAGAGTGAACCTGAGTTGGGAACGGCTTGAAAATTACTAGGAAAAAGGTCGATGAAGGAAAGATCTGGGCGGAGCGGAGGCAATCTTAACAGAGGAGAACAAAAAGAGAGAGGAACTGGAGAAAAAACAAAGAGGAAGAGTCGGAGGAGGAGAGAGTTAATAGAAATTTCATTTTTTTTATTTCAATTTCAATTTCAAAGAGGAAGAGTCGGAGGTTAAAAGCTGAATTTTCTAATTTTTTTTAATATATTGACCTAGGTAAAATAAACTGTAAAAAGCAATTTCAATTTTCTTACAATAAGTGATATTGTATCGAACAAAACTAATAAAAAATAAAATAACATAGGGCTTGTAAATATTTCTTCTTTTGTTTGCTATCTTTGGCAATAACTTTAGTTTAATTGCTTATTTTTACTAGATATTCTCACGAAATTAATACCATCTCAGTATGACGTAACTAAGAAGATGTAAAGAAGATAATTTGAGGCTACTATAGTGTGTATAATACATATTGGCCCGTATTAAAAATTCATATTTTCGTTTTAAGTCGTAACAATTAATTTGAACTACTCAACATGTTGTTCACACAAAATGTACTTAGAGTACTTAGAGACCAAATTTTACAGTTTTTAAAAATTTTAAGCTATTTTTTTAGATTTGATATAAGATTGTTCAAATCTTTAAATCAACTGATTTTCTTTTAATTTAAGAAAATAGTTCAATTTTTTTTTTAATGTAAAATATTGTCTTTAATATATTTTCATATGAAGATCATGTTGAAAGACTCAGATCGATTATTCGAACTTTAAACAATATAAATTCATGCATAGTATCGACATATTAATTTGTAATATGCATATCATCGTATCTAGCCTCATTACAACAAAACACTTGGATTGGCAACTTTCCAACACTGAAAGAATCTACTATAAATCCAAGGAAGTGGAAGTTATTAAAATTAATGAGATTAAGGCCAAAATAAAACTAAAAATATTACCGTTTGAATTTGGGTTCTGGCCTTGAACACAAACGAAGACCAGGAGCAGCAATATCAGAAGATATGAGCACCACAAATGCATTCTCCCCAATTAGCAGTTAAAACACATATCCCATATACTCCCTCAAGTCACACAATCGGAAATTGAGTTTACTAGACATACAGTATTTATACTAGCAAAGAAATTACCCTAATGGACCCCGTCATATATAGGTATCATGAGTTTGCTAATGTTAAATTTAAGGGAGAGGATTATTTAGGGTAAATTTAGTGATAGCCATAGCTTGCTCTTGTTTAATCATGTGTCGCTATTCGCTAATTACAAGTTGTTTATTTTCTATCTTCTTTTGTAATTTTCTAATAGACATGCAGTTGACGCAGTCACACAAGACACGGTCATATTCAGATCCACTGCTATATTAGAAAGTGTGAAACGCCCATCCTATTTTTCTTCTTGTGTTGAGATTTGCGCTATTCCATAATACAGGTCGACACTTTCCGTGCAAATCTTACGTACAGCTTTGTGCGCTTCCTGAGTGGTAGAGGATGGGACAATATTAGGTAGTATATTCATAATAATAAAATTACAAGTCAACTAATCACCAAAACTAAACTAAAAGTCGAAGGATATATGTCATATTAGCATCATTAATTAAATCTCTCTTGTTTCGTACCATTATCTGTACTCCAATCTCCTTGCACAAATTAATTTCAAATTTTACGACTTCTGGCGTGCAGACGTCAAAAATATTAATAAAATATTCAGTCAAAAAATATTAATAAAATAATTAACTATTCACATTTGACATCAAAAATTTTACGACTTTTGGCGTGCATGTATTATTTTTTTTTATTTTTGATAAAAGTGGCTGTCCACATGTTTCATTACGAAATCAAAGTATTTATTCATACAACTAATGTCTTAACTAAGATCCAAAAGACAGTAATATAAAAAGTTCATATCACAAAGCAGCTAAAGCAACTAACGAGACAAAAGCTATAAGATATAACATATTTAGACTAGCTATAAAACACAACACACATAGACTAGCTATATAACAAAAGTAGAACTATTCATAAAACTTGATGAGTTCTCAGCGACTTAAGGATCAGATGGAGTAGTAGAACTAGAATTCGACTCAGAACCAGAAGGAGAATGTGATGGCAATACACCAGTAGCTCTATCAATTTGATTCTAAATCTCAAGATCTGCTAAGAAATTCTCCAAATCAGACCCTTCTAATTCAAGTGCGGATCTGATCTCAGATTGAGTTTTCCTCTTCCTGGATATTTGAATCCGAAATCACTATTGTTGTACCTTGCTAGTTCGAAGAAGACACATCAAAAGGTAATATTAAAGTTAATTTAATAAAGGAATTATCATTTATAGCTTTGCACCAATAAAATGATAAAGAAATAATGAAAGTAGCAATAGATGCAATTGAAGGAATAGTAGCATTATTAAAACAAATTTTATTTGCATGTATTATTTTATAAATATAACATAATTAACTATTCAGAAATATAAGAATTCTAATCATCGTCAGACGTTAAAAATGTAAGTAAGAGTATATATAAAATGAGAACCCTATTCACAAATATGTTCCCATTGCAATGCACGTGCACAATACTAGTATCTCTTGTGCACACATTTCATATAATAGATTTTGAAATTTTATAGTTATTCAATTTTTAATCTTGAATTCTCACATAATAGATTATTGTTTATACAATATTTGCCAAGATTCTAAATAGTGACTATCGCATCGTAGTGCAAAGGCTTAAAAAATAAAGTTATCCTAAAAAGCATTGCTACAGCAGATACTATCATACATATTGATATTCAAAATATTTCTAGTAATATCATAAACTATCTATTATTTTTCTATTTAAAATAACTGAAACATTATATCATAACTATCGATCTTTTAAAGAAATATGTCATATTTGAACCTCATCATATATTACCATGACAATATATATAATTGAGTAATAAATATTTGTTAAATTATTGGCCACTATCAAGTTCTTCAATATGGGGTCACCCTGTCATCATATATATATATACCCTTTTACCCATTCTACCAATATATTTGTCACTACAAACTCGAAAGTCGTAAATATTAAAAAATATTTATATATGTCCAACTTGCCATTAGTCAAAATGTAACATTTCACTTCAATTGCATTTCAATAGTGTATATGTTAGGTAGTGACATAAGTTGTTCTCTTTCTTTATTTTCATGATCAGACATCATATAAAAAATCTTTCAATTTTTTGACATATATAAACAGGTTATGGAGTAATGAACGTACATCTCTTTGGATCATTGACACACATTAATTACTAGCTGGTTTAACCGTTGCACTAATCACATGAAACAACCATACAACTAGGGTATGTTTGGATGCACAAGAATAGCTACTATTTCTAGAATAGCATTGCTATTCGGAACAAGGTGCATCCAAACGACTTTTAGAGCTATTCGGAATAGCTACTGTTTTTAGAATAGCATTGCTATTAGCTATTCTTACAAAAACATGGAATAGCATTTGTTGATTTCAATATTAATACTAATCCAATATTTAAATTAATATTATATTACATTTAATATTTAAATTAATATTATATTGTATTATATTTAATCTAATAATATATTATATTTAATCTAATATTTTATTTAATACTAATATAATATTTAAAATAATATTATATTATATTTTAATATTGAAATTAATATTATATTATATTATATTATATTTAATCTAATATTTTATTTAATACTAATCTAATATTTAAAATAATATTATATTACATTTAATAATTAAATTAATATTATATTGTATTATATTTAAACTAATATTTTATTCAATACTAATTTAATATTTAAAATAATATTATATTACATTTAATCTAATATTTTATTTAATACTAATCTAATTTTTAAATTAATATTATATTTCATTAATATTTAAACTAATATTATATTATATTTAATATTTAAAATAATATTATATTACATTTAATATTTAAACTAATATTATATTATATTTAATCTAATATTTTATTTAATACTAATCTAATTTTTAAATTAATATTATATTACATTAATATTTAAACTAATATTATATTATATTTAATCTAATATTTTATTAATACTAATCTAATATTTAAAATAATATTATATTACATTTAATCTAATATTTTATTTAATACTAATATAATATTCAAAATAATATTATATTACATTTAATCTAATATTTTATTTAATACTAATCTAATTTTTAAAATAATATTATATTACATTTAATATTTAAACTAATATTATATTATATTTAATATTTAAACTAATATTATATTATATTTAATATAATATTTTATTTAATACTAATATAATATTTAAAATAATATTATATTACATTTAATATTTGAATTAATATTATATTGTATTATATTTAATCTTACACATAAATGATTAAACAGTAGCTATTCCCTCCAAATCCTATTCCAAATATGCAATCCAAACGACTTTTTCACTGTTCTAAATAGCACTGTTCTTAAACAGTAGCTATTCTTATTTACTATTCTAAACAGTAGCTATTCTAGCTATTCTTGAGTGCATCCAAACGTACCCCTAATGTTTAAAAACACTACAGTTTCACAATTTGATCAACTCAGTCTTCCATGATCTGACAATGATAACAGTATAGCTAACTATTTAAAACATTATTGGAAGATGTCATACTAAATTAATTTCAGGTTGGGCTTTAAAGCCCGTACACATTGCAAAAAAAAAAAATAACAATAAAAACTCATGTAGCACATCAGACCATTATTATCACTATTGTGGTCGTAATTGAATTAGCGCACTTTTATCTCATAGCTTAGCTTTTAAGATCCGAAAACACTATAGTGTTGTTATAGCTAGCTATTTAAAACAATGATATTTAGTATAACAAAACCCATATATTATTGATCAGTATTGAATACATTATAACAATAAAACAACAAGCATGACCAACGACTTTGACTAAAAAAGGAGAAAAGTAAAACTTCACGCATTGAAATTTGAAAAGTCCAAGATCACAAAAACAAATATGATTATTTGTCTAATTAGCAAAAAGCATGGCTACTTGGTCAAATTTTGGAATAATTCAAAACATCTCTCTAACCAGTGATCATATTGCAATATGTCATCATATACTGATAAACAAGTAACAAACCAACAAACTTGTAACTAAAATATTCAAACTTAAAGGATAACAACATTTAGATAACCTAATACAATACTAACAATGTTTTAATCGGTACATGATTTTACATATCAAAATCACATATCCAAAAAATAACATAGAAACTAGCACCACTATTTAACAAAATGCCCATGAACCTTTAACACAACAAGAGGTCTCACATCTTTGCAAAAAAAAATTTAAGTACATCAACCTTTCATGCCATTTTTCATGTTGTCTCTTTCACTGTGAGTTCAAGAAAAACAAACCAGCCAGAATCATTTTAGATTTAAACTAAACCTAAAATTTTATTTAGTTGGAGCACAAAAGAAACTCACTGTAGCTTATACTTGAGTGGAGATTTTTTGAACTAAGAAGCTAGGCTTGATGAGTACTTGGTGCATCGTCCATAACATCGGCATGTCTTTTTCCGTGCGAATGCAAGTTGTCAAATTGATTGCTTTATACCTGCACTTCTATTAATTGGTTTTGATACAGTAAAAAGTTGTCATACTTGATTCCTTTTCTAAAAAGGTTGAGAGAATAAGCACTGCATTACCCAACATAAATTGCTATGATAAATTGTAATTAGCAATGGAAACATAAGATAGATAAGAAACTCAATTTTTGAGATTGTTCAATATAAACAAAGCTATTTTGAGAATGCAGCTAAAGTTTATGAGTCAGGTACAATATTTATTTAAGCAAAGCTATTTTATATTTTTAGCTTTAATTTTTTTATTTAATGAAAAAACTAATGTTATTACTTTCAGAAAGTAATGAGTGGTTATTACTTTCAGAAACTAATGAGCCGGAACGACAATGAAGGTAATGAAAGTAATGAGTGGTCTTAGAAATGTGATTGGAAAATTACAACCAGATATGTTCTTACAAATAAAATTAAGGTTGAAATAGAGGTAAACCTGATATGTTGTTCCAAAATAATTAATGTACACGTACTGTTCTAAATTGTAAGCAGAATGGTACCGCAGAAGATTAGAGTCATTCTACTGTTAAGATTTTAACAATAACACAACATTGTCCTCTGGCTAAATGGTGGAATATGGACGCAAGAGAAGTATGTCCAACTTTGGTATTTATTGCTGCCATTCGTGTGTTGAGCCAAACGGTTTCTTTCTCACAACGTGAAACAAATTCGATCACATTTGATTAATTTGATAGACACAACTACTATAAATAATTTGAGAATGGATCAATTGATGCATCTTGCATTTTGTCATTATAACATGCACCTTCGTGAATTAATGACAATGGAGACTACAGCAAAATGACCCTTCTGTGACCGGTCAAATCGGTCACAGAAGGGTATGGCGCCGGTCACAGAAGTCCGAAATTGGTCGCAAATGGGTCGGTCGCAGTTGCTCCGTTACTGATGCCCTCTCTGCTGAAGTCACCGGTCACAGAAGGGTTAAAAATCGGTCACAGAAGGGTATTTAAAATAGAAAAAAAAAAAATCAAAACAGAACAAAAAGACGGAAATAAAACAGAAAAAAGAAAAACAAACTGAAAAAAACAGAAAAAACAGAAAAAAAAAAAAAGAATATAAAACAGGAAAAAAAAAGAAAAACCAGTAAAAAACAGAAATAAAAGAAGAAAAAACCGAAAAAAAAGAATATAAAACCGAATATAAAACAGGAAATAAAACAGAAAAAAAAAGAAAAAAAACAGGAAAAAAAACAGAAATAAAACAGAACAAAAAACAGAACAAAAAAACAGAAAAAAGAAAAAAAAACTGAAAAAAAAAGGAAAAAAAGAAATAAAACAGAAAAAATAGAATATATATAAAACAGAAAAAAAACAGAAATAAACACACAAAAAAAGAAATCAAACAGAAAAGAAAGAAAACAGAAAAAATAAAAAATAAAACGTTAAAAAACAGAAATAAAACAGGAAAAAACATTATAAAAACATAAAAAAAGAAATAAAAGAAATAAACCAGAAATAAAACAGAAAAAATAAATAAAATAGACAAAAACTGTAAAAAAACAGAAATGAAACTGAAAAAACTGAAAAAAACATAAAAAAAACAGAAAAAACAGAAACAAAGCAGAAAAAAACGGAGAGAAAGAGAGAAAGTGAGAGACCGAGAGTGGTGGCCTTTTGCGCGCGGGCGTCGGCAAGGTCGGGCAGCGTCGGGCGGCACGACAGCAGAATTTTTTGTTTAAACCTAAAACGCGCGGAGAGAGTGAAAAAGAAAGAGATTTGGCGGCCATTTTTTAGGAGATACTCTTCTGCGACCAGTCCCAATCGGTCACAGAAGGGTAAGGCGCCGGTCACAGAAGGGTTTTGTCACCGAAAGTTTTTTTTTTATATTTTTAATTAGTCTTCAGCGACCGGCGATCAAATCCGTCACTGATACCGGTCACTGATGACCAAAAATGCTGTAGTGAGAAGAACACACAATCACGAGTCGGATCAAATAATGGGTCTTGATAAAATATTCCACAAAGATGAACCCCTTCAACCTTGAATCAGGTGATGATTTTTTTTCATTATTGTTGTGTCCAAATATGTTGCTAATTAATTAAATAAATAATTAGCAATATTTTAATGCTTGAAAATACCAATAATGCATAAAAACTCTCCAAAATGGATTGAGAATAATATTCTAAAATTCATAGTACAATTCCTCATGTAAAAATAGGAATTTTGATATATTATACAAATTATAACTTAAAATGGTTGAAGAGTTATGAAATATTCATGAAAATGTTGACATGGCAATCCCTGATTGGTGCCACGCAAGCACAGGGACCTATTACATCACCTAAAATGTCCTGGGTGCAAGCTAGGTTGCGAAAACAACACCCTGACAATCGTGACCCACTGGTCAATAATGTCGCTGGGGTTTTAAATAAATCAAACCGATCCCTTTGATTTGAATGCACCTGGTTCCTATACACCATGCCCAGACCGGTATACGGTTCATCAAATACTGGGTTCAATCATGATCAAAGCCAATGAGAAGACAAGAAAAGGGTACGGGTCGGACAGATGGGTCATTACCAGGATAGATGTTTAATTAGTATTGCTGTCCATTGTTGTTTTCCTTAATGTTTTTTTTTTTCATTTGCTTTTCACTGTTTTCAACATGGTTCTGAAACTCGAAATCGGAATTGGAATCCGGTTCTTGACTGTGGAATCGGAATCGGATGAATCAGCCGGAATCGGCCGAGTTGACTTGGAAACTCGGATTTTTTTTACAGAAAACATGTTTTGTAGCCAAAACGTAGGAAACAATTGGTAAAAATATAAATAGAGATATTGTTGTACAGAACCAAAAAATAGAGATATTAATTGTTATAGTTTGAAAAAATAATAATTAATTAACTAACTAATAATGAATTAGGACTAACTAAAAAATTTAGTTTATTAACAAACAAATTAATTTTTTGGCTCCCTTGTAACGTGAATCCTGCATAAAAAACAAACAAATTAAATTATAAATAAACATTCACTAAGGTTACTAAAAATTATAAATATATTATAAATTATAAATAAAAATTATGAATTTGTTATAAAAATAATGATAACAAGATTACTAAAAATTAACTTAAGTTATAATTTAATTTTTATAAGGCAACATAATTTACGATCGAAATTTATTATAAGGTTAATGATTATTTGATCTTATTTTCTCTCTAGAGCAAATCCCAAAAGTTCAGATTGTGATGCAGCGAAATGGCATCCTCTGCGGAGTTTTTACCTGCGGAGCTGTGCGGTTTTTTTAATCTGGACCGTTCGTTTTGATCGGACGGATCAAATAAGATCATAGAACGAATCTCAAAGCAAAATTAATACTGTCCCTCCATCAAATCGCGCACTCACCGTCTGGAGATTAAATCTGGACCGTCCGATCAAAACAAACGGTCCAGATTAAAAGAACCGCACAGCTCCACAGGGAAAATCTCCGCAGAGGATGCGAGTCCGTGATGCAGCACCCTCCCTTTTTATTTCCTGTCCCCTTCCCTTTTATTCATTTTCCCCTCTTCTCCCGTCCGCCATGCCTAAACCTAACCCAGATCCGCCCCTCTTCTCTTTCGTTGTTCCTGGAGAAGGAAGCCAAGAGGTTCTCCCGCATCTCCTCTGTGCTCCTGTCGCATCTCCTCTCTTCTCCTGTCCAAGATGTTTTCCTCTCTGTTCCTGTCGCATCTCCTCTGTGCGCGACGACCACCGGAGCCAGATTCAGATTCGGCTTTGTTCCAGATTATATATCTCGCTTTCTTTCTCTGATTTGGGCTGCCTTTGTCTTTTACTCGAGAAAAATTGAAAAAATTGCCGGACTCGGCCGCAAAACTAGGCTAAACTCTAAGCATTTTTTTTTAAAAGATTAATTTGCTTTGTTGGATAAATAGATTAAAAAAATACTAAGGGATGGTTAAAAAGGAGTTGTCGAACATGTACATAAGACTTCTGAAAGGGTGAGTTATATGAAATTAGTTTTTTTTCTTTTTCTACTGTTAAATGTTTTTTTAATGGAAAAAAGTATTACTAAATCGAACATGTATCTCTGTTTTCTTTTTTTCTGACGCGTTTCTCACTTTTATTTATTTATTTTCCTTTCCAGACGCACTGAAAACGCGTCTTTCTCCTTTTGCTTTCCTCTCTTCAGTTCCACCGCTCCAGCTTCTTTTCTCTGAGGAAACCAACGGCAAGGTCTCTGAGGCCGCCACCTCGTCGGAGAAATATCACTACTCCCTCTTCGGCCCAAAAGTCACTCGCGAGACTCCGTCAGATCCCCTCCGATCCATCCTCGATTTCTCAAGTGATGCGTCCACCATTTCCTAAGTTTGATATCATGTGAAAGAAAACGTTATAGTTACCGGTTACCACGAACAAAGAGCTCGTGCTCTCCAAATTCACTACCCGTACAGTCTGACAGAGATGCAAAGCCCTGATTACCTCTTTCTCCGCCATGGCTCTCTCCAGGTCTCTTTTTTAATTACCTCTAATACTGTACTGTTTACTATTATATATGTTGAGTATTGTTTGCAATGCGTGCCAAATTGGTGCTCTTTGCAAATGTGGCAAAACATAACGTGAAATTTATAAAGAAACCATTAACGTTAAATGCAACTGATTTTATCTTTATTTTTTGCCTGATATGAAGCCTGAGCCCCTTGCTTATCTGCATGAAATCCAATAGAAAATCACTCGAGTTTATGGTCTTGTCATCATCACTATTGGGGTCCTTAATTATACTAAAGAAGCAAATGTTGTAACCTTTAATTAGTTAACTGTATAATTAAAGGATGTAAATTTACATTACAGGATAAAGAAACAATGACTGTAAACTGTAACTGGCTTAACTCTATAATTACAGGACAAAAACAATAACAAAAATATCTTTTGCATCGATTTCGAAAATACATCTTTCTGAAAAAGGTAGCTAGAGAGCTACCTGCTCCATTAAAATGAAACAGTTTCATAATTGATGTGTCACCATTAAATTGAGTACAGTTGTTTTAGCAACAGTAGTTTTAGCTCTTGATTAAATTGAGTATCATGGCCTGATTGATACCATGAGTGAAATAAGCCATTTGTGCAAATTAGGATCATTTTTTTTCATGGATGAGTATGAGCTTTACAGTAATAGTTGAAAACTGTAAAATGAAATGCATATGTTTTATTACCACAAATGGAACTCGATATTAGATAGAACTATCTGTCTCTTTCACACTATTTTTGGTACTTTTTTTCCTTGTCAATTACAAAGTTTATTTCTTTGTTCAGAGATGGGTTCACCAAACTTTCAGTCTAATAAGGATGTAACAATATTGAACATTACTGGAGATGAATCCAGCCTATCAGACCCGATATATGATGCAGTACCAGTGTGTTGCCGGCAAATCAATGGTCAGTATTTCTCATCTTTTGCAAATGCAAATCACAAAATCATTGCTTAACTGATTCCTAAGCTGTGCTCAATTCAATGATTAATGAAGTTTTCCCAATTCATGATTAATGCAGTTGCACACCTTTAGCGAGCTCAGAAGCTTCTGTCTCCCTGCATGTGATGAGGTATTTTTTCTCTTCACTCTTGGCTTCAAATAATAGTCTTATAAATTCAATATTCGAGTAGATTGACAACCGTAATTCAGGTACACATCAAAATTTCTGCTCCTTTCTCCTGCAATTCTGGGTTTTGTGGCTTCACTCTCTGCATGCAGAAAGGTATCTCAACAATAAATTTCCTCACTTACTAATGAAGTTGATTAAGAGTAATAATTTTGTTTCCATATTTATCATGGTAAAAACTATAGTTGCTACGACTGTTGTTCTTGACTCAGAAATCTCAAGTACCAGATCTGAGTATTTCCTAGCTGACAACACAGACACAACTAATTTGATGGAACTGAGGCATTAAACTTTGGGATATTTTTTCAAGGTATACAACTCAGACCTTAGATTTCAGGAAAGATGATTATGCAGAGATTGTGGAAAATTCTTCACTCCAATTCCAACCTCTTATTTCTATCCCTAGAGATTACCTCGCTCCGCTCTAATTCCAACCTCTTATTTTGATGTACCAGTTCCATGTTTTATATACTGGTTTGCTTTAATTTTTATAGGAGATTTGTTGGAAAATTATATATATTCATATGTATTTTTAATCATCAGTTAGAACCCTTATTACTTGTTTTGTTACATTTTCTAGATAGAAATTGCCTTAAATGTTAGGCTAGAAGACAAGATGCCATCACACCTCACACGAGTATTATGATTGCTTTTGGTTCTGACCGATTACACTCTCCATGTGGCACCAAGTAACATGGAGCCGAAATTTTTATTAATATACAAAAACCGATTTTTATTTAACAATCTATATAAAATTCTGATAGAATTTTAAATCTGTCCATACCGGCAACAGAATTGCCGGTTTCAGAGCAACTAACCGGCAACAGAATTGCCGGTTTCAAAACCCCAGAGAACCGGCAGCAGAATTGCCGGTTGCAAGTTTATTCGGCAACAAAATTGGATTCGACAAAATTGCCGGTTCTGGAACAAAATATTCGGCAACACCATTGCCGGTTTTAAAATCGATAATAACGTTTCAATTTAAAATAATTGTTGACAATTGTCATGCTTTTAGAAACAAATCTTGCTCGTTAAAATGAAAAAAAATATATGCAAGAGAACTCCAAGGGTTTGGAGGCCCATAATAGCTTTAATATTCCTTGTTAACACTTGATAATTTTTTATTTTCACAATTTCAACAATCTTTAAAAAATAAAGCTTAAAATTTAAAATTCAACATTGTATGCATGACTTATATAATGTACACATCATGTATATATAAAATTTAAAATGAATTAAAAAATAAATTAAAAAATATTTGATATATATATAATGTACACATCATGTATATATAATGTATATATAATGTACACATCATGACTTATTTAATATTCCTTATATAATGTTGTTCCAAAAATAAATTAAAAAATATTTGATTTTTGTTTGATCTGGATAACAAACATTTAAAAAAAATAACATTACAAAATTAATTACAATTAAAATTAACTAACAATGTACAAACAAAAAATAAAACAACTCACATCAAAATTGAACGTTCAAAATGAAATTAATTAATTTTGATAAATAAAAAATTAATTATTCCGAATTAATTAATTAATAATTAATTAAAATAATTATTCAAAATGAATTAAAATAATTAATCATTTAATTAATTAAAAATTAATTATTCCGAATTAATTAATTAATAATTAATTAAAATAATTATTCAAAATGAATTACAAAAATTAATCAATATTAATTAAATATTAATCTAAATCCAGAACTTTTAAATAATCTAAATCCAGAACCGGTTACTATTTTATAAATATACAAAATTCAATTTTTAATTAATTAATTCGGAATAATTAATTATTAATTAATTAATTCGGAATAATTAATTTTTTATTTATCAAAATTAATTAATTTCATTTTGAACGTTCAATTTTGATGTGAGTTATTTTATTTTTTGTTTGTACATTGTTAGTTAATTTTAATTGTAATTAATTTTGTAACGTAATTTTTTTTTAAATGTTTGTTATCCAGATCAAACAAAAATCAAATATTTTTTAATTTATTTTTGGAACAACATTATATAAGGAATATTAAATAAGTCATGATGTGTACATTATATATACATTATATATACATGATGTGTACATTATATATATATCAAATATTTTTTAATTTATTTTTTAATTCATTTTAAATTTTATATATACATGATGTGTACATTATATAAGTCATGCATACAATGTTGAATTTTAAATTTTAAGCTTTATTTTTTAAAGATTGTTGAAATTGTGAAAATAAAAAATTATCAAGTGTTAACAAGGAATATTAAAGCTATTATGGGCCTCTAAACCCTTGGAGTTCTCTTGCATATATTTTTTTTCATTTTAACGAGCAAGATTTGTTTCTAAAAGCATGACAACTGTCAACAATTATTTTAAATTGAAACGTTATTATCGATTTTAAAACCGGAATATTTTGTTCCAGAACCGGCAATTTTGTTGCCGAATCCAAATTTGTTGCCGAATAAACCTGCAACCAGTAATTCTGCTGCCGGTTCTGGGGTTTTGAAACCGGCAATTCTGTTGCCAGTTAGTTGCTCTGAAACTGGCAATTCTGTTGCCGGTATGGACAGATTTAACATTCCATCAGAAATTTGTATAGATTGTTAAATAAAAATCGGTTTTTGTATATTAATAAAAATTTCGGAACATGGAGAATAAAAATGTGTATTCATTTTGTTATATTTTTAGAATTAAACACAGATTTTTGTTTGCTCTCATTATTGACTAATACATAATTATGCAATCAATCTTTAAATTAATCACATTTTAAAAAAAGTGATTAAAACAGACTTTCAATTCCTACGGCAACGCGTGGTCAGCACTTGATATTCTTATAAAAGAAAATGGTTTTTCTCTTTGTCATACTTTTGCTCCAGCTCACCAGCCGATATTAACGCACAAAACTAGTGAGCAAAAAAGTACCCAAAAAAAAAAAATGGTAACTCTATACAAATTAAAATTGTATATGAGGTTCACTGTCATTCGAATAATTTGTGCACGAATACTTAATCTGTACATCATTCCTTTATCTGAAATTTTTGTTAATAAAAAAATAAATAAATAAAATATCATCAGGGTCGATTTGGCAGAAATTCCAAATCTAGATAGACCGAGTTGTTTTATTCTGTCCCACGGGACGGGACATTTTATCTCATCCCACTAACTTAAATCCTAATCCCAACCTTGCTTTCCGATTTTTTATTAATTGAAATTAAATAAAAAAAATATCATTAAAGATGAAAGGTTTGCGGAAAGATTTTTTATTAATCAAAATTAACCCGTTTCACTTAATCTGTTCATCAAAACATCTAAACAAACTAAGCACCCAAAAAAAAAAACCACAGGACGTGACAAACATTATATTACCGTCCGGCCCAAAAACAAAAAGTCCAAGCCGTTCTAAAATTTGGGGATTTTGCGGGAACAAAGAGGGGTTAAGCTTCACGCAAAATTCTAAAATTCGGAAGCTTACCTCAAATTTCAAAAGTCAAAATTTTAAATTTCCGTTGACACACTCGTATTTTTCTTTTTTCTTTTTTTTTTGGGTGTCGGACGGAATGGTTTAATCCATTTCGGAAAAAAAAAAATTTCCGAATGGATTAAGTGGGACGGATTAAAATGACCCGACCCGTGGGACGGGTTAAACCAACCCGTTCTACTCATTTTTCGAATTTTCCACAAACCTTTCCTCTTTAACAATATTTTTTTATTTAATTTTGATTAATAAAAAAATTGGGGTTAACTAAGCAAGAGGAAACAAAATTATATACATGGGGCAGTAAGATCCGTCTCGTCCAGCCCAAAAAAAAAAAACAGGGACGGAGTAGACTGTCCCTACCAAGAGTGCAAAAAAAAAAAAGAATTACCGTCTCTAGTATTGTATTTGTGAAGTGAGGGAGGGACGAGAGACAGAAGTGGAGGAGTGATTTTTTTTTTTGTTTTGGCAGGACGGGATGGTGCTTACCGTTCGTTTTTTTTTGTGTTTTTTGGGACCGGACAGGACGGATCATACCATCCCAAGTAGATATATATTGTTTTCCTCCTGCTTAGTTAACCGGGATGGAATTAGAATTTGGGTTAGTGGAACAGGATAAAATGTACCGTCCCATGGGACAAGATAAAACAACCCGGTCTACTTAGATATGGAATTTGTCCATATTTTTTTAATTTATTTTCGATTTTTAAAAAAATTGGTTCCTTTCCTGTTATTTTTTATTCTGAATTTTCTCAACCAGCTGGCTCGTCATCATTTTGTAACCCGGAGGCAAGCTCCATTGAACCAAATAAATATTTATATAATCTCAATAATAAGATCTTTTTATATAAAAGTATTTATAACAGCATTTCATTAATAATAAAGTTTTTTAGAACTTTTGTAAATACAACAAATAACAGATTCGGAGTTCTAATAGTGTAGCAGGTTAGAAGAAGTTATGTAAAATTTGGTGAAATATTTGTTGTGGGTGCTTGGAGCGAGGCCTAAATTTTTATTAATATCTTCAATTAAAAAAATAAACAAATGGTCTAGATTTTTTTTATCAAAAATTTAGTTTGGTGTTTTCATTTTGAGAAATTTCAACAAAAAAAAGGATGTCAGAAACTCTGGTAGTTCACTTCCAATAGAACCGTCAGGAATCCTAGCGGTTCACTTTGGAGGAAAACCGTCAGAATTCCTGACAGTTGGGACATTTAAAAAAAAAAGGAGGTGACATGTGGAACTTTTTTTTAATTGAGGATATTAATAAATATTTCGGGAAGTGAGGTGTAGATTCGTGCGGGGTTGTACTTTAAAACAAAAAATGGAGTTGATTAGTTGTATTTACTGAAGAAGGGCATCATCTAATTAATTGAATAAAAATTGAAATATAGTTTATTAATTGCATTGAACGATTATATATTTATTAGAAAACTAATTAACTGAATAAAAAATAGATATATAGTCCATTAATTCAATTGAGCGATTATATATTTATTAGAAAACTAATTAATTGAATAAAAATGCATATATAGTTCATTAATTCAATTGAGCGATTATATATATATATTTATTAGAAAACTAATTAATTGAATAAAAAATTGATATATAGCTCATTAATTCAATTTAGCGATTATATATTTATTAGAAAATTTAATGTTAAGGGTATTAATATCATTTAATAAACAAATTATATGTAAAATACATATTTGGACATTAACTCATCATATAATCAATGGAGACGATATAAAGAAAAACTATATCGAATAAAAGAAAAATCTATAATATCTGATTTGCTTCCGCGAAAAGATAGAACTGATTTTTTTTTTATATTGACAATTGTCACACCCCGAACCAGGGGCGTGCAGTTACGCCAGGAATATATATTTTCTATATATCCCTTAAGGCAAAAACGATGAGATGAATGGATTTTTCATCCCAAAAACCTTCCCCGATTACCCAATTAAACTAACCCCAATTCATTCCCATTCCATGCAACAAGAAAATAAAGTATACACATCCTACATTATCACACCTCCTACTTTACAACACATCCTACTTATCATATATAAAGTGTATACTACTTAATTATAATTTACACAAGTCCGGTTTAAAAAGGTTATACGCAACAAAAATATGATCAGAGTACTTTAACTAGTACAAAAGTGATCAATTAACCATGGCATAAGTATACCTATCCTATTCTGCTCTCCAGACGATCCCGAAGGCCTATTCCTTCTTTCCTGAAAAACCCACGAGGGAAAAGGGGTGAGAAACTTATTCGCAGTTTCTCAGTGCGGAATTTAAAAAGGGCTACTGGATTTGTAAGAAATCCAAAATCAGAATTAAATCAGTTCAATATATGCGAATCATGAATGCAATTACTTTGAGAAGAAATTCAAATGAATAATTACTATATCACAGTTAAAGAAAACAAAACGGAATTCCTCAGATTATTTGGACCTAAGTGCAAAGTTCCTAAGTCAGGTTGGAAAGATACATAGCAGTATCTATCTTATTCGGCATAACCATTCTATTTGTTCTGGTTCACAATTAAAAACATACATATCAATTCAGAAATTCACCATTCACGGTATTCATTCATTCGGTCAGAAGCAAAGATTATCCATACAGTAACAGTATAACAATATTCAGTATACCACAGCTCAGTATGCCTACGATCACAGTAATAACAGTATCCCCTACCCAACCGGTACTGGGTTCAGTGGGGTCATTCCCCAAATGCGCATATGGTTCCTGAATCAAAGTCTAGTCATGACTTAGACTTTGCAATAACTATATATATATAATATAATATATCAATTCAGTACTGTGGTTTAATCTCATTATCAGAATCAAAGGAACAATCAATTCGATGAACCATACCAATATGCAAAGTCATAACCATTAAAGCAATTCATTCAATCAAACATGCAATAATTCAATGATGCGGGCAATGAGAAATTCAACATGCAGTTTATATGATCCATTTAATTCGTGAAATAAATCTCAAGACAAATCCCGTGAACCCCCGCACCTGTTGTGACGTTCGTGTCGCTTATCGAGGATTCAGACTTCTCGAGGTATCTCGGAATTCTCTTGTTCGATCAGTTATGCCTGTTTCATATTTAATACTAATTTAGACCTAATTCGATAATTAATAGAGAAAATCAAAAATTAAATCGAAGTAACCCTAATTCGATCAATATTCAATCGGTATTCGTTTTGATCAATAGACGTCAAGTCTTTATTCATTTCGAGTTGGTATGGTTGATTAAATCAGATCAATCGACCAAAAATTACTAATCCTTCGAAAACCCCAATTTAGAAATTCAAGTTCAAATCGAGAGTTTCAATCAATTAAACGAGGGTTCAGAAGTTCAACGGGTTAATATCTAACAATTCAAACCCCAAATTTCGAGTCTTAACCGAAAACACAACGAATCAAGATCAATTGGGGTTTAACAAGAATAATCAAAGAAAGAGATACCAATTGGAGGGATAGAAGTGATCAGTAATCGTCTGCTCGGTTCTAATCTCGATTTTCCGAACGATTCGATCGATTCCGCGGGAATTGGAGCTCTTTTCTCTCTTTCTCTTTTCCTTCTTCTTCTCTCTTTTTTTTGTTTTGTTTGGGCGGTCTGCACACAGGCAGAAAGGGACGGAAGGAGAGAAGGAAAGAAAAGAGTTTTGATATTTTTTTTGGTAATTTTGCAATTTAACCCCTCCAATAAGTCAATATTACACAATCGGTTAATTTTTTTTTTGCATATAAGACCCTCACTTATAAATTAACACTAAGATATATATGTTATGAACATTAAGGGTTCAAATGCCAAATGGATATCGGTTTTAATTCGAGTGTTTCAGATCGAATTCGAGGTTACTTGAAACTTTTAATATAAATATTTCAAATTGGTTCAAAATTTTCAAAAATTGATACTTTGAATCAATCTGTCAATATAATAATAATAATAACAAAGTAAATTTTTCAAAGCATCAAAATATATTTTACTAAAATTTATATTTCAGTTAATTTCGAAGTTTATTTTATTTTATTTTTCTTTTCTTTTCTTTTCAGTATCACTACGTTACATTCCTCCCCCTCTTAAAAATAAAGTTCAATCCTTTGAACTTAACTACATACCTGAACTGTCGAATAATTCAGGATATTGTTCGCGAATTTTCGTTTCGAGTTCCCACGTTGCTTCTTTCTCTGAATGTCGGCCCCACTGTACTAACACAAGATTGATTATTCGATTCCTTAGCCTTTGCTCTTTTCGATCCAATATTCGCATCGGTTCTTCTGTATAGGCCAGGTTTTCGTCAAGGAATAAATTAGAGTGGTCAATGCAGTGTGACGGATCTCGTACATACTTGCGGAGCTGTGATACATGAAACACCGGATGAACCCGGTCCAATGCTGGAGGTAAAGCAAGCTCGTAAGCTACAAGTCCAACTCGGTGTTGAATCTGAAATGGACCGATATACCGGGGACTCTGCTTACCCGATACTCCAAACCGATGTACTCCTCTAACTGGAGATACTCAGAGCCACACATGATCACCTTCTTGAAATTCCAGAGGTCTGCGGTGCACATCAGCATATCTCCTTTGTCGATCTTGAGCTGACTTGAGTCGATTCAATATAATTTGTGTTTTCTCTGCTGCTTCTTGTATCAGTTCTGGTCCTGTGGACAGATGAATACCCGTCGGACCCCACCACAATGGTGTACGACAAGTCTCACCGGTCAGCGCTTCTAAAGGTGGCATCCCAATGCTTGAATGGTAACTATTGTTATAAGCAAACTCAACCAAATGCAAATGATCGAGCCAAGACCCTCGAAAGCTTAAAGCACACGCCCGAAGCATGTCTTCTAAAGTCTGAATGGTCCTTTCTGATTGTCCATCGGTCTGTGGATGATGTGCGGTGCTGAATCTCAACTTTGTACCCATATTCTCTTGAAAACTCTTCCAAAAATGTGAAGTGAATCGGGTATCTCGATCAGATATAATTTCTCTCGGACATCCATGATACTTAAAGAAAGACTTCAGAAATAGGTTGGCTAAAGTTCGACCCGATGTATCAGGTCCGAGTGGAATAAAATGTGCCACCTTCGTCAGTGTATCCACAATCACCCATATGGTATCATACCCGCCCACTATCCTCGGAAATCCAGATACGAAGTCCATTGCGATGACTTCAAATTTACCTCTCTTCTTATCCAGCGGTTGAAGTAACCCCGCTGTCTTTCGTCGATCAGCCTTCACTTGCTGACAGACTTGGCATTTCTCCACATATTTCGTCACATCCCTCTTCATGTTTGGCCACCAGAAGTACCCCTTCAAATTCTGATACATCTTTACTTCACCAGGATGAATCGTATATCCAGAATCATGTGCCTCAGATAGAATCAAAGTTTTCAAGTCCGAATCATCCGGAATGCAGATACGGTTTCCAAACCGCAAAATACCTTCATCATCAAGCCTAAAAGGAGTGTCTCGGTCTGATGTGGTATACTCTCGGAACTTCTGACATTTCTGATCTCCCTGCTGCGCTACCCGTATACGATCATGTAAGTCTGGTTTTACCTCAATTGCTGCAGAAATGATAGATACACCAACTGATTCACTAGTACCCGTTTCCGCTTCAAATAAGCGAGTTGCAACTGATTTCGCTAATTCTTGAGATGCTCTAACATGTAAACTCATCAATCTCATTTCTTTGATTAAACTCGCTTCACGTGTAATCGCGGGTGCTAGGTTAATTTGACTTTTTCTACTCAATGCATCAGCCACTGTATTCGCCTTACCCGCGTGATACTGAATATCGAGATCGTAATCTTTCATCAACTCCAGCCATCTCCTTTGTCTCAAATTTAGTTCTTTCTGAGTAAAAACATATTTCAGACTCTTGTGATCCGTAAAAATCTGACACTTCACACCATACAAGTAATGCCTCCAAATTTTCAGTGCAAAAATCACCGCTGCTAACTCCAAATCGTGCGTCGGATAATTCTGTTCATGTGGCCTCAATTGTCGAGAAGCGTAAGCAATGACTTGCTCTCCTTGCATCAACACACAACCCAGACCTGAACGAGATGCATCCGTAAATATTGTGTAGTCTCTTCCAGTTATCGGCATTGTAAGAATCGGTGCCGACACTAACCGACTCTTTAACTCCTCGAAACTCCTTTCTTGCGCTTCACCCCAGTCGAACTTAACACCTTTATGTAACAACTCCGTGAGAGGGAGAGCTATTTGCGAGAATCCTTTTACAAACCTTCTATAGTACCCGGCTAAGCCGAGAAAGCTACGAATCTCAGTAACAGTCGTTGGCCTCTTCCATTCCGTTACTGCTCGAATCTTCTCAGGATCCACCGATAATCCTTCACCCGATACTACATGTCCCAAAAATGCCACCTTATCCATCCAAAATTCACATTTCGAAAATTTCGCATAAAGTCGATGATCCCGCAGCCTCTGTAACACCACTCTGAGATGGGCTGCATGCTCCTCATGCGATCGTGAGTAGATCAATATATCATTAATGAAAACTACTACATATGAATCCAATAAATCTCGAAATACCCGCTGCATCAGGTCCATAAAAGCTGCCGGTGCATTGGTCAGTCCAAATGGCATGACTCGGTATTCATAGTGCCCGTACCGAGTACGGAAAGCTGTCTTCTCCACATCGTTTGGGCATATACGTAGCTGATGATAACCTGTTCTCAAATCGATCTTGGAATAGACCGAGGATCCTTGCAATTGGTCGAAAAGATCATCAATCCTCGGTAATGGATACTTGTTCTTCACAGTCACTTTGTTCAACTCCCTGTAATCTATGCACAACCGCAGAGTGCCATCTTTCTTCCGTACAAATAACACCGGTGCACCCCAAGGCGAAGTGCTCGGTCGAATAAAACCCTTTTCCAACATTTCTTCCAACTGTACTTTCAACTCTTTTAGCTCAGCCGGAGCCATCCGATAAGGAGCCTTTGAAATCGGAACTGTACCCGGTATCAAATTAATGCTGAACTCAACTTCTCGTTCCGGAGGCAACCCTGAAATCTCATTAGGAAAAACATCCACATATTCTGAAACAACTGGAATGTTAGATATTTCTGGAATTTCAGTATCAGTATTCATCACCATTACTAAGTATGATGTACATCCGGACTCGATCAGATGTCTCGTCTCTATGGCAGAAATATAGGGTACCACCTCCTTCACTCCTCTACCCTTAAAAGTACATGAACCACCCGGCAATGCAAACTGAACGGTACGATGCAAACAATCAATGGTAGCTAGATGTTTGGTTAACCAATCTAAACCCAACAGCGCATCATAATCGGAAATATCCATTACCAACATATCTGCTGGAAAATCTCTTCCATCCACTCGTATTTTCAGGTTTTGGCAGGTTCGTGAAATTTTGGTAGTTGAACCGAGCGGAGTACTAACATCTAATACTCTACCACTCGACTCCGTAGACCACCCACATTTATCCACTAATGCGCTCGCAACAATTGAATGGCTACAACCTGTATCAACCAACACATATGCAAGATGCCCCGAAATAGAAATAATACCTGCTAGTAGATCAGTCTGAGTGGAAACAGGAACTATCTCATGGCTCTCCTCCGGTAACTCTATCACATCCACTGCATGAACATTCACTCGTTCTCCTGTACGACCTCCTCTCAACTGTGGTACCGTGCCTCGACCCCGTAACGAAGGTACGCCTCCACTTCTTCGTCCCTGCGGACCTCGATAATTCCCACTGCTACTACCCCCAGATGTACTTGAATAAGAACTGGGACAATCTTTGATCCAGTGATCCCGGCTGCCACAACGAAGGCATGTCTGGTTGAGGCGGCGACATTCAGACTCCGTATGAGGTTTCCTACAAATACGGCACCAAGGCTCAGCAGTTCCTGAAGTGAACTTAGGCACCATCTGTCCAGTAGGGTATCGAGGAGTTTGAGGTCTAACCCCCGATCCACTTGCTTGCTTACGCAGATCAATTTTCGGTCTAACATTTCTGGTCTGGCTCTGCTGCATACTTCTCTTAAGATACACTTCTGTTTGCTCAGCACATTTCATTAGAGTCGGAATCCCAGCAGCTGTCGAATGATGTATAGCCAGTGCAATGTTTGGATCTAACCCGTCCAAGTACTGCTTCCTGTATCTCATCGCATTTTCTTTCACATCCGGAGCATACCGAGATAGATCAAAGAATAATCTGTTGTATTCCTCCACCGACCTCTCATTCTGTCGGAGGTTCAGAAACTGACTCCTTAAGGCCTCCCTGTGCAAATCACTCAGAAACTGCTCCCCGAACTTTTGCTCGAACCACTCCCAAGTAATTCCTTGCTCTACCCCTTCATGCTCCACCTTCGCTCCTTCCCACCAGTTTCTACCAGACTTTTCCAGCAACTGTACAGCCAATTCCACCTTGTGAACCTCTGGTACGCGGCATAAAGTGAACTTTGCTTTTAAATTTACAATCCATTCCTCAGCAGCAGGATATCCCCCCGACCCGTCAAACCGAGGGGGTGTCAGACGCATAAAGGAATCGTATAACTGTCGGAACTCTTCTCCATTTGCTCCAACACCAGAAGCTGATCCGGGGGCCTGTCTTTCAGCTGTACGACCTCTTTCATAGGCCATGATCAGCATTTCCGCAAGATCCCTCTCCATTTGACTATTCAATAATCAATATATTCAGATTTTCAATTTACGCAGTTTAACG
This sequence comes from Carex arenaria, assembly GCA_964058825.1. NCBI lineage: Eukaryota > Viridiplantae > Streptophyta > Magnoliopsida > Poales > Cyperaceae > Carex > Carex arenaria. The sequence goes on along the minus strand of CAXKVW010000483.1, from coordinate 231,589 downwards.
TTACCCTTTTTAACTCTAAACTTACCCCACTCGTATATCCTATTATGTCTGGTTGGGTTTTAAACCGTAGGCTCTGATACCACCTTTAAACTGTCACACCCCGAACCAGGGGCGTGCAGTTACGCCAGGAATATATATTTTATATATATCCCTTAAGGCAAAAACGATGAGATGAATGGATTTTTCATCCCAAAAACCTTCCCCGATTACCCAATTAAACTAACCCCAATTCATTCCCATTCCATGCAACAAGAAAATAAAGTATACACATCCTACATTATCACACCTCCTACTTTACAACACATCCTACTTATCATATATAAAGTGTATACTACTTAATTATAATTTACACAAGTCCGGTTTAAAAAGGTTATACGCAACAAAAATATGATCAGAGTACTTTAACTAGTACAAAAGTGATCAATTAACCATGGCATAAGTATACCTATCCTATTCTGCTCTCCAGACGATCCCGAAGGCCTATTCCTTCTTTCCTGAAAAACCCACGAGGGAAAAGGGGTGAGAAACTTATTCGCAGTTTCTCAGTGCGGAATTTAAAAAGGGCTACTGGATTTGTAAGAAATCCAAAATCAGAATTAAATCAGTTCAATATATGCGAATCATGAATGCAATTACTTTGAGAAGAAATTCAAATGAATAATTACTATATCACAGTTAAAGAAAACAAAACGGAATTCCTCAGATTATTTGGACCTAAGTGCAAAGTTCCTAAGTCAGGTTGGAAAGATACATAACAGTATCTATCTTATTCGGCATAACCATTCTATTTGTTCTGGTTCACAATTAAAAACATACATATCAATTCAGAAATTCACCATTCACGGTATTCATTCATTCGGTCAGAAGCAAAGATTATCCATACAGTAACAGTATAACAATATTCAGTATACCACAGCTCAGTATGCCTACGATCACAGTAATAACAGTATCCCCTACCCAACCGGTACTGGGTTCAGTGGGGTCATTCCCCAAATGCGCATATGGTTCCTGAATCAAAGTCTAGTCATGACTTAGACTTTGCAATAACTATATATATATAATATAATATATCAATTCAGTACTGTGGTTTAATCTCATTATCAGAATCAAAGGAACAATCAATTCGATGAACCATACCAATATGCAAAGTCATAACCATTAAAGCAATTCATTCAATCAAACATGCAATAATTCAATGATGCGGGCAATGAGAAATTCAACATGCAGTTTATATGATCCATTTAATTCGTGAAATAAATCTCAAGACAAATCCCGTGAACCCCCGCACCTGTTGTGACGTTCGTGTCGCTTATCGAGGATTCAGACTTCTCGAGGTATCTCGGAATTCTCTTGTTCGATCAGTTATGCCTGTTTCATATTTAATACTAATTTAGACCTAATTCGATAATTAATAGAGAAAATCAAAAATTAAATCGAAGTAACCCTAATTCGATCAATATTCAATCGGTATTCGTTTTGATCAATAGACGTCAAGTCTTTATTCATTTCGAGTTGGTATGGTTGATTAAATCAGATCAATCGACCAAAAATTACTAATCCTTCGAAAACCCCAATTTAGAAATTCAAGTTCAAATCGAGAGTTTCAATCAATTAAACGAGGGTTCAGAAGTTCAACGGGTTAATATCTAACAATTCAAACCCCAAATTTCGAGTCTTAACCGAAAACACAACGAATCAAGATCAATTGGGGTTTAACAAGAATAATCAAAGAAAGAGATACCAATTGGAGGGATAGAAGTGATCAGTAATCGTCTGCTCGGTTCTAATCTCGATTTTCCGAACGATTCGATCGATTCCGCGGGAATTGGAGCTCTTTTCTCTCTTTCTCTTTTCCTTCTTCTTCTCTCTTTTTTTTTGTTTTGTTTGGGCGGTCTGCACACAGGCAGAAAGGGACGGAAGGAGAGAAGGAAAGAAAAGAGTTTTGATATTTTTTTTGGTAATTTTGCAATTTAACCCCTCCAATAAGTCAATATTACACAATCGGTTAATTTTTTTTTTGCATATAAGACCCTCACTTATAAATTAACACTAAGATATATATGTTATGAACATTAAGGGTTCAAATGCCAAATGGATATCGGTTTTAATTCGAGTGTTTCAGATCGAATTCGAGGTTACTTGAAACTTTTAATATAAATATTTCAAATTGGTTCAAAATTTTCAAAAATTGATACTTTGAATCAATCTGTCAATATAATAATAATAATAACAAAGTAAATTTTTCAAAGCATCAAAATATATTTTACTAAAATTTATATTTCAGTTAATTTCGAAGTTTATTTTATTTTATTTTTCTTTTCTTTTCTTTTCAGTATCACTACGTTACAACAATATTAATATTTTTTTTCCTTATGAAAAAGTGGTGTATTGAGCAAAAATAAAATTAACATAGAGCTCGTACATATTTTTTTTTTCTTTTGTCGTCTGTCCTTGCCAATAAATATTTTTTTTTATTACAATAAATTCCATACGCTAGTTTAAGTTCTTATTTATATTTGCTAGATATTCAAAGTAAACCATTATTTCATCTCAATGACATAATTAATGATTAGGAGAATTAATGAATTAAAGATGCAAAAAAAGAGAAATGATGCAATGATCATGTGCATATTACATATATATCCACCCAAGCTATGAATGTATATCCTCATTTTTAAAGTTCAAACAGTTAATCTAAACTACTGAACAAAAAATGTCCATATTGAAAATGTAGATAGAAACCATATTTTGAGATTTAGAATTTTTTAAATTTAGATAGGTAGAATATCATTACTTTCATATGGCCAAGAATCTTTAAATCAAGTAATTTTCTCTCAATTAAAAAAATAGTTATAAATTTTTAATAAACATAAAAAGTAGGTCACCATTTTTATTTTTATATAAAAATCATGTTGAATAGTTCTAATCAACTGTTTGATCTTTCAAATAAAAAGTATGAATACATTGCAGCGACCAGTGTAATATACATATCACCATATATATAACATCATGCCAACAAAACACTTGGATTGATAACTTTCCAACAGGAAAAGACTCACTATTAAATTAAGAATGTGGAAGTGATCGATTAAAATGAGATTAAAAAAAAAAAAAAAAAAAAAGTGATTTTACCGACAGAACTTGACTTCTGGCCCTGAACACAAACGAAGAACAGGAGAAGCAATAGCAGAAGATATGAGCCGCACAGATGCATTCTTCCCCAAAGCCTGTTTTCTGCCTCTTATCGGAAATTCGGAATACACTATTTATATTAGCCAAGAAAGTCATATGTATGACTTAATTTTAAGTAAATTTAGTGATAGCCTGTTCTAGATTGTTTAATCATATTTCCTAGCACGTCGTTTATTATATATCTTCTTGAGTAATTTTCTAATTGACAGTTAATGTCCTAATATATATCAGGACACCTTCTGTGCAAATCGTACAACCTTGTGCGCTTCCTGAGTGGAGAGGACGAAACATAAATTTATTATGCAGTATTTAATTATCAAGTCAACGGATATATATATAGAGAGAGAGAGAGAGAGTAGAACTAGGGTGCTCCTAGAAGTACCAAATTCCTTTGTACTCTTAACTCTAAAATCTACCAGACTAACTTCGAACAACAAATTTAAACTATTGAAATCCTTCTACCTTACGAGTGATGCATCTACATGTGAAAATTTTAAAGTTTTGAATTAATTTAGTATAAAGTCAAGTGGTCAAAATTAGAAGGTTTCTAAATCAATTTTAATGCATTAATTTTTTGGAAGCCTTTTGACTACTTGACTTTATACTAAATTAATTCGAAACTTTAAAATTTTCACATGTAGAGTTAATCCGATAGGTTTTATAATTAAGAGTACAAAGAGATTTGGTACTCCTAGGAGCACCTAGTTCTACTCTCTCTCTATATATATGGTCTATATGAATTGGATCTCATATCAGCATCATTAAGTTGACTTTATCTTGTTTTGTACCATTATTAGCTGATCTTATCTGTATCCAATCATATATGTTAGGGATCAAAGGTTTAAATAATATTCATAAATAACGGCCGCTATAATATTGTTGAATGATAATTAAATTAATTATTTATTGTGATTAATTTAAACTTTTGATTTTTTTTTTCACCTTTTGCCTTGAACAGTTTGATTTTACATTTTATGACTTCTGGCATGCATGTATTACTTCCAAAATAGAACATAATAAATGATTTACATTTATTATGTCAAATATTTATTTTTAATTTATTAATGACAAAATAATTCATATAATCGTGAGACACGAAAAGCATAAGAAACTCCTCTTATATAAATGTAGAATGAATTAACAGGATATTATTGGTAAGTGGGTAGATATTTAATTTCTAGAGGTCTCAGGGTACTAGTTACACAAAATTAATTTACTTTTTATTCTCACCAAATTCTTTATTTTTTTTCTTGGCAAACTGAAGCGCCCGTAGGCACCAAAAAATATTGCCTTTGCTACTAAACCAAAGATAGTCAAACTAATATGTTGATTTTTTTTGTTTCTTTCTAGAAGGTTATTTTTATAGTAAATTTGGGGGTCAAATCATTCAACTGTTTTAATATCTATAAGGGATCCTTTTCCGAATTTCAAACGTTCAACCTCTCACAAGGAAGACATTGTCTTTGCCACTAGAACAAAGATAGGTACTAATTTCTGGAAGGTTTTAAAACAGATTGGAAATTGTAAATTGAACGATATAAAAAATTTTACGGCCGGGAATGTCAATTTTTTTCTATGCTAATTACCATCATAAATTGATTGTACAAATGGGGAGATCTCTTTTTTTTTTTTTCAAATCCCTGTCAGAGGATGCCACAGGTGATTATAAATTGAAAACTTGCAGTATTACATCGTCTGTTCAGTATCAGACCTGACAAATGGGGAGATCTCATTTGAGTCATTTCTATTATTCTTCAACAGTTTAATGGATTTCATTTTCTAATCCCCATGATCAATTCTTGTTTCCAGCCATATATGCAAGTCAACTGAAATGAAACCAAAAGGAATACATAGAAATTGTATTCTTATAAAAGCAAACAGAGATTTTGGGTCTTCTTAATGGCACGCCATGCCATACGTTCCATTTCTCCTACTATCAACATCACAAAGCAAAAACATCAACAATGATCTGCTGAATTTATAAATGCAGAAATTACTATAAGAAAACAATCAGGCAAATTTCTTTTCCAAATGAACAATTATATATATACCCAACCAAGATAGGACAGTCATGCAGCACTGTGCTGTCTAAAACTGATATTTATATTGTCAAAGGACCATAATCTGGTAGCCCAAGTCCCCAATACGTGCCTTCTCAAAATTGCCACCATGCTCGCTTATGTTCCCTGAAGCCTCGCTACCCATTTCAATACTAGACATTTCTAGAGTCAGGCTTTCTTTGAGCTCTGTGACAACTGCTGTGATATCAGGCCTCTTTTCAGGTACATCGGTGCACCTGAGTGCCAGATTAGATACCTTCCAAATAGAGTTTAAGTTGTACTGGCCTCCCATATATGGGTCCAATATGCTTTCTATGTTTCCTTGGGAGAGCCTTTGCTTCACAATTTCAGTCAAATGCTGACTCATTTCTGGGCCTTGGTGGATTGGAGCCTTGCCTGTGACGATTTCCAGCAACACAACCCCAAAACTGTACACGTCACTTTTTTCTATGAGCTGAGAGGTGGAGGCATAACTGAAAAAATAGCAAATAAATTGACAAACAAGCAAACAAGTACTACATGAAGACTAGAAACAATCGACTACTGTAGAATACGAGTACAACTATTGTAGGATATAATATATAGGGGATTCAATGTCCTTTGGCTACACTAGTTACAGCTTTAAATTTAGGTTTGGAGGTAATTCAGCAAACAAGCATTATGGGGGCAAGAAATCCATCACATAGGAGTCTGGTCTAGAGCCAATATGTCCTTAAATGGTATGTTTCACCGGCACTCTCATTGTAACTTGTTTCAGAATGGAAATCCAAGTGCCCATACAAACATTACTAGCTAGAACCGATAAGTTAGAGAGAACGGACTGGAGAGGCAGTTAGAACATACTGGGGATCCAAATAACCAGGTGTGCCAACGACATTGGTGAAGACATGAGTGCCTGAGAAAGCCCGGACTAAACCAAAATCAGAAACCTTTGCCTCGAGATTTCTGGTAAGAAGAATATTGCTGGTTTTTACGTCTCTGTGAATTAGTGGTGGATTGCACATCTTGTGAAGATACTCTAATCCTATACGAAAAAAAAAAAGATGCAGTCACCAATGAAATTGTTGCTTGATTGACAAATGACAATAATACCAAAATTTACAGACCTTGGGCAGATTCATATGCAATTCTGAGCCGTTGTTTCCATGAAAGAGGCTGAGCATTACCTACAAGTTAAATATATCAATTATTACATTTATAAGACAAAATATTAAACATCTGGTTGTTCGGCACCTTACATTTTAGTAAGACTAAATCCTCATCCTGCAGACTGTCAATTTTTTTATCTAATTAAATTTGGCATTTTGTATCCTTGATTCATCAAAGTGTTAATTTATTATAGAATATTGGTGCAGGGCATAAGTTTCAGAAATATGATACTCATCTAATTTGTATTAATTGGAAACACTTTTTGTTCTGTAAATTTACAACCTCTAAGACAATCTTGGAGATTTCCTTCTTGCATGTACTCGTAGATGAGAGCAATGCAAGTTCTGTCCTTGCAGTAGCCAACTAGTGAGACTAAATTCTTGTGATGAACCCTTGACAACTTCTCAACCTAGATAGCCATTTTCAATACATTATGCATTGCATGCTGTGCCTTTAAAATGAAAAAGTAGACTAGTGCAGTGGTAAACAGATTTGGCCCTCAACACACGGGGCACGGGTTCTATTCATGCCGAAGTCAATTTATTTTATTTTCACAGCCTCTGTCAAGACTTTCAAAAAATAAAATGATACTCTGTTCTAAAGATAGTATACAGCTGTAAGTTTATTTAAAGTGTGATCACTTCCATTAAAGTATAAAATTTCAAGTAACCAAAGAGCCTGTAAGAAGAAATGCAGAGCACAAATATACTAGGTCCTTATTGCTGATGCACAATATAGTGCAGTCAATCATTAATACTGCACACTATAACAGTATGTACCAATTTGTTTTGGTACACAGCCTTATATATATATTTTTTTGGGTAAAAAGGCTTGTGCCCAGTTTCAGCCTTATATATATAATGACTGACAGATAATCCAGTTACCTCATTCAAAAACTGTTGAGTCCCTTGCGCAGATGACTCGGAGCGAACTTTTACTGCAACTTCATTTCCATTTTCAAGTCTGCCCTTAAAGACTTCACCAAACCCCCCAATTCCAATTTTTTCTCTGAAGTGGTTTGTGAGAAGCTCCAGCTCAGCAAAACTAAATTGCTTTTTGTCTAAATTTAACCCTAGTCCTCCTGCCCCTGACTCGCCAGGGTCTTTTGGGTTGTCAAGTACGTGAGAGTTATTTCCCGTTCCAAACCTTCTAGGGTCCTTGTGAGATTTAGGTGGGTCGATGTGAGTATCTAGAATAATAAATTAATTATAAAATGTTTCTAAGAAATGCAGCAATCAGCTAATATGTAAAATTAGGCAAACACTGTATGTAATTCAGTTAAGTCCAGTGAGGAAAGATCATCATATCAATTTTTGGTATTGTAGGTGGTATTCACTGACCCAAAAAATTCCAAACACACATGTATGCAGGTACCAACAAAAATGGTTATTAATCTCATGCATGCCATCCTAGAAAGAAAAGTTTGTAATGTAAAATTAATTAATATTGAGAAATAGTATTTGGTCTAATGATCACAAAGGCAATTCCTTATGTGTCGGTGGCTGTTGGTTCATAACTATGCTGGAAGATCTCACTTGAACTTTGAAAATTGGGAGGCTTCATCTACCTACTTTATCTCAAAAAAAAAATTAACCACTATGCAACAATTACTTTTCTTCTTCTTCTGGTACAAAAAGAATACTGCTCCAACAATCAGCAACACGATAACTATAGCCACAATCATAAAGATAACTGCTTTCGAAGATTTCTTGTGTACTGATCCACCGTCAGTGCTGTTGAAACTGTAATTTAAAAATTTGGTCAAATTATGTGTTTACTTGCTAATCTTTTGTTCTTTTTGTGAAATTATTTCTGCTGCACCCTGAACAGCATATGGGAACCTACCTTGCCAAAGGGAACAACAACATGGCTAAAGATAAACTGAGTTACTCAAAATTAGATTAGGACCGAGAATTTATTGTCAGATAGTTTCTGAAAAGTTTTAGAAGATCCAAGAATGGGATGGCCATCTCTAACAAGTTATGGATTACAGTATCAACCATAGTAAATAAGTTTGTAAACTAAAGATAAATGGCTGTTCAAATAAGTGTAGGAAAAAAATATCATTATTTTGATCAACATGGGGAATATAGACATACAGCACTGTCAAATGACCATTCTTTTGTCTTTTTTGGAGACCAGGAGGAAGTGTTCCTGAAATGCCACTGTTTTCTGAGAGGTCCCTGCCATAAAAAAATATTATTTTATGAAATGTTGATAATTGATGTTCTGGCTAAAATATAAATTTAGGGTTCTGTTGTCTTACAAGAATGTAAGTGATGTTAATTCATCCAGAGAATAAGGAATGTCACCCGACAGATTGTTGTGAGATAACACTCTGAAAGGATTATAAAAGTGAATTTCATGTAAGAAACTGATTAATTTCTATGTTACAATAATGTAAGTGATTTTATTCAGACTTTCCGAGAATAATTCTTTGTTGCTGAATGTTAAACGAACTTACAATGTCTCAAGCTCAGTTAGGTATCCAAATGCAGATACCATTGGCCCAGTTAATCCACTGGATGATAGATTTCTGTAAAAATAGAACTTAATTGCTTTCACAGAAGGATCGATACAGAAAAAAAGATTTCAATTAAGTAATGTATTTGATGTAAAACTCACAAAACTGTGATTCTCGGAATATTAGAGGAATTTATTGTACACTTAAGCCTAGTCCAACTGTAACTTGCAGGAAGACAAGGATCACCATTCCAATCTTTTATGATACTATAACTCGTCTTGATTGATTTAATGGCATTAACTGTATTGAAGATTAAAGTTTTCTTTCAAATAATATTCTAAACTATTTCTTATGAAGTTTGTTGGTCAGTAGCAGAATTTTTCCACTGAGGACAATCAACAATATTGAGACTTAAATTAGAAAATTATGGAGATATACCATCTGTGGTATCAGTCGGAAACATTGTCACTGGTAAGATTGTGTACAACTCAAATGCATTGAGTATGGGTGGAAGAGTTACTCTTGCAGAACTATTGAGGAGCACATCATAATTTGTCTGGCCTGTATCTGTGTACAAAGCAAAAGCTGGGTTAAGGTAAGTATCTATGGGAACAGGGTCCTCGAACTTTTTCTTTCCATTTCCATAAATGTAGAACTCCCTGAGACTAGTGTTCTGCACTATCTGGATCTCAGCAAAATGGAGCACGACAAGGAAAGTAAGTGACTTGTCAGTTGTCGTCCATGTTATTTCAATGGGGCTGCTTGCTGTTTTGGAAACAGCAGCTGTCTGTAGCACCAAGGATGGCATCTCAAAAGTAAAGCCGGCAAGTCTAGAGCTGGTGGATATTGCATTCCATGAAGACACTGAGTAATTAGACCATAGCCGGTCGTAGTCATCGTCAGGGTACCTGCTCTCAACAAACAAAAGAGATGCCTAATTGTTGAATTTTGTTCTGTACAATATCAGTTATTTTTACTTTTTATATAGAAATTTAAATTTTACTGAAATTTATTTAATTAAAAATATTACTTCAATTTCGGGAGGTGAGATTTGAATGTTTAATTTGGGGTTTGAAATAAGCTATTGTAGTTTAATTAGAAGCAAACCTAGAGCATATGGGCAATTATAACATTTGATATATAAATTCTCAAAACTGACAACTTCAGATAAATGCTATTTTTTGCATACCTCAACAATGAATTGTTTGATCCCAAATCTCCCCTATCAAATACTTTCAGAAATTGCGTGGCATTTGCAAGTTCATAAAGAGTGTTAGTCAATGGTCTCAACTCCAGTGCTGAGATGAAAGGAGTTCCGAGTCCCGTGTTCACCAAACAAACTTGTATATAATTAGCAGGGGCAACAGCAATTATCTCAGAAGCGTACCATTGATCAGGTCGATGGATCCTAATGACCAGAAATTGACACCAAAATATAAATCGAAGCTGGGAATATTTTCTAATCCGTCATAATTCCCATAATAGAATGTTGCTCTCACAAGATATCTTGATCCTCTAGTTACTGGCGTCAGAGTGTAACAGTTTTTAGTACCATTAGGAAAGCTCCTTAGGGTTCCGTGAGTGTAACAGCAATTACTGTTGTTCACTGGATACTGACTAGAGATTTTGCCATTCAATCCTGTGTCGATATATTGATCGTCAGATACGTATTTTAAACCTGTGAAGATATCAACATAACTAGTGTTGATTGCAATACCACAGTCTATGCTTACAAAACCTGCAATGAGAAATAAATTGGTTGCTGATCAAATTGATTTCGTTAAATTTTGAATCAAAATTTTCTTTCCGAATAATCATATAATATACTGGCAAGGTACTAATGCACCGATGGTGAGACTGATCCGCATGTACAATAACAGCTATTTGTCAGAAGACGGTATATCAAGTTTTCATAAAGGTTTGTTTGCCAACATAAATTTCAGTCAAACAAAATTCCTGAACACGAAATCTTAAAATTAATTTACAGAAAAAAAAAAATCAAAAATTCATCACGAGATCAATAATTGCCTTACATGAAAAACTGTACAAATAATTTTAAAGACAATTAAAGAAAATCTTGAAAAATTAAATTTAGTCAACCCAAATTATTTTTACAATGGAAATTGACGTATTTGTGAGAACGGATGGAACTATTAGCCGAAATTATGTTAGAAAAATGTTTGCCAAACATTAGTTGAGAAATATTGCACGCTCAATTGTATTTCCTTTATATATTCAAAAGAATGAAGATGTACATAGACGCCAGTAAACAATAAGTACTGTTGTTATATTTTGAAGTCTGTGCCATTTAATTAACATGAATGGGATTAATGTTGGAAATGATATTGAGAAATAGTTTTTGGTCTAGTGGCTGAGGCATATGGTTTCTATGCGAGAGGTCATAGGTTCAAAATCCTGATGAGGGAAATCCTTTGTTATAATAACAAAGATATTAAATAGTTGGGTGGTTTAATCTCCAACTTTTACTCAAAAAAAAAAAAAATTGGAAATGATATTGGTCAAATTATTAAATGTTGATAGAGAATAATATAAAAAACTGGACAAGCTTATACAAATCGTAATTATTTCTATACATTAACTCTTTGAGTAACCGCTTGACTTTGGACTAAATGAATTTTAAAATTTTAAAATTTTACATGTGCCCGCATCACTAGTGAAATAGACCAGTTTCAACGGTTTGAATTTATCTCGTTTGAAGTGAATCCAATAAATTATGGACTTATGCTTACCAAAGAGAGAGAGAAAGAGAGAGGGAGGTTAATATCAAAATGTTTGTTCTGGAGCCATGGTGCAACCAATTGGTTTTCCATTTTTCATTGTCCAAATGGTCGATCAAAATCATAGATGTGATCTTTATATTAAATTGTGCTTGGAGACCAAATTTTACATTTTTTGCAACTTTTTACTATTTATTAAGTCAGTTTCAAAATCACTGATTTTAATAAACACTGAAAAATTTATGTATATATTATTGAAAACAATGATTTTAAAACTAAATTAATAAATAGTAAAAATATTCTAAAAAATGTAAAATTTGGTCTCCAAACATATTTTAATATAATTAAATGTTGAACAGTTTAGATCGACTATTTGGACTTTAAAAATTAAAAACCAAAGCGTTTGTTCCACTGTCTAGGAACAAACGTTTTGATATTAGCAAGTCAATATATATGTGTGTGGTTGTGTGTATTTTCTTTTACTGAGATTGACGGTACTAAATCTGGCCCTTCCAAAAGAATTCACATCCCCTGAACAAATGTTTTGATATTAGCCACTCAATATGTGTGTGTGTGTGTGTTAAAATGTGATTGGATATCAAATTTTACATTTTTTGCAACATGATACTATTTATTAAGTTAGTTTCAAAATTGCTGATTTTAATAAATATTGAAAAAATTATGGATTATTGAAAACAATGATTTTACTGAGACTGTCTAGGAATAAACGTTTTGATATTAGCCACTCAATTATATGTGTGTGTATTTGCTTTTACTGAGACTAACGGTACTAAATCCGACCCTTCCAAAAGAATTCGCATCCCCTAAAATTTCTCAAAATTTGAGTGGTAAATCTCAATTGTTCAAATACGTTATGCACGAATCTGTAAGCACAAATAATACTGCCCCCCTGCGCTATCCCCAAATAGACACCGTACAAGTCGGTCACACAAAAATTGAGATATCTCAGAGTAGGAATATAGTCTAGGTGAACCCAAGTAGGAATTTAGAACTTCATAACCCCTTTCAAAGGCCGTCCCAGTGTTATTCAGTCCTTGAAATAGAGATAGAATATAATTTCAGTCAAGTCAAAATTGTTTCACAACCTATTAAAAAATATAACATGTTTGCTTTCAGATTCTTGTAGGATTAAAACGGACGACTCTAATTAATTAGTCTCATTCTACACGATTAGGTATTGCACTGGATCTTAAATTCTTTTTTGAACCTTAAACCTTATCCCACCAAACCAAACTTCCTACCACCATCCGCCATATTTCACTTTTTGAGTGTGTAGGTTTCCTTTTTTTCGTTGGGTGGTGTTTTTGTTCAAATTACTTTGGACGTACAGTTATATAGTTGGGTCCAAATTATATATCCAATCAGTGTCAAAATTTACATGAACGGTTTAAATTTACATAGCTATTTAAATTTATCAAATTTTGAATTGTTAGCAGGAATCTTATCGCAGATCAAACTGCATGGTTTGAGCTGAATTTAAATAAAATTTAATTTGTCAAAAAACTTTGGACAAAACTCAATTGCTGTTTCGTTTCCATCCCACTAATTAATTTGTTGGTAAAACCATATCAATCTGACGTAACTAATTAATGGTTAGGAGAATTATTAATTAAGGTTTAAAGAAGAGAACAACAAAACATTTGGATTGGTGACATTGCAACAGAAAAAGAATAAACTATTAAATCAAGCACGTGGAACAGTTGAAGTGATTAAAATGATATTAAGGCAAAACAAATTAATATTTTTACTATAAGAATTTGGCTTCTGGCCTTGAATACAAACGAAGAGCGTCAGCAGCAATATCAGAAAATATGAGCACCACAAATGCATTGATCTTCTCAAACAGTACAACATCGATCCCATGCATAAATTATGATATATCCTCTCAACTCTCAATTAATTAAGTCATGACATTAAATTTTGATTTCTGCCACTTATCGGAAATTAATTCTGGATAACATGCAGTATTTATATATACTGCCAAGAAATCTGGTTGACCCCGTAATATGTATGAGATTATTAATTAATTAATATTAAATTGAAGAGACGATTTTAGAAAATTTAGTGATAGCTATCCTGCCTGTTCTTGTTTAATCATGTATATATGCTAACACGTCGTTTATTTTCTTCTATAAATCTTCCTGAGTAATATTTATTTTAATTGACAATCAACCTTTATGCGCTTCATGAGTGGTAGAACACGTATGGGTGTTTTCAAAATCAAGATGTCAACGGATATATGGTATACATGAATCGGATCTCATATACATTAGCATCATTAAATAACATTATCTTGCTTCATACCATTAATTATTAGTTAATCTTATCTGTAATCCAATCATAGTATATTCGGATAAAAGGTTTAAATAAGTAATATTGATCATAGCGGCGTTATAAAATTTTAGGATGATAAATAAATTATGTATTGTGAATAATTTGCACTTTTATTTGATTTTGTTTAATTTTCACCAGCTTCCTTTCACAAAGTAATTTCAAATTTTATGACTTCTAGCGTGGTGTGTGCATTTATTATTTTATAATATATAGAACATAATTAACGATTGACATTTATTATTTCTAGTTTTGTTTTTTAAATATTAATGACAAAATTAAGAATTCTGATCATCGTCAGACCCCAAAAATATAAGTAAACTCCCTCTTAAATTATAAATTGAGATGAGTTTGCTTTGTAATGTACCAGTTGTGCAGCCCTTATTAATTAATTAATTGGCGCAAAAATTTGAAATTAGCAGCATTCGTGAGGAACGTCAACACATCTTGCAGAGTAACAGATTTACAAGATGTATGTCTAAATACAGATAAACGGTGCGGATAATTATTTTACAAATCGGATCTGAATATTTGTTAATAATAATCGGAAGAAACTCTGAATTTGGATCCGGATAATATCCAAAACCCAATTCTGGCTATGCTAACCTCATTCCTCTCTCATCTCTCTCTCCGCATTTTAGTAATGGAAAGAAAATGCCTTGGTTCTTCATACTATATATCTGGTGGGAGTACTAGTAATGCTAACTTAAATTATAAACTTAAATTACTAACTTAAATTATAAACTTAAATACTTCAATTATAAACTAACTTAAATTATTGATTCATATACATATTTGAATTCTTTTATTAGTATTTGTATCTTAAGTTCAAATAACTCTATTATCTAACAATTATTAATTTGTATCATATTTGTATTCGAATTCATATTTGTAGATTATCCGCTCTGTATTTATTTAAGCCATATTTGATTTCAAATTTGACCTTTGTCAAACCTAAGGTCAAAAGCTTATAAGTAATATGTTTAATATCCGTATTCGTATCCATTCATTTAAATGTGTATACAAATTTGATATTAGCATTATTCGCTCTGTTTACACCCCTAATTAAGATCCATCGCACATCATATTTTGATAAAATCTTTTAACAGTCGCAAACAAAAAACATAATATTTATATATTCTTGAATTTATTCACTTATTTTTTTTTACTATTTATTTATTTTGTTTCCTTGCCATGTTAGTCTGACTGGATGTATTGAGACTTCATTTGTTCATTATTTTCTGGAAGGTTTAAAACAGATTGGAAATTAATTGTCTAGGGCCGGTAATTAAGGTAAAAAAATTTCTATGTTAATTAGCATAATAAATTATTTGAACTCGGATGTCAGATCCATATCTTGTTTCAGCAATTAATTTCTTCAATTTTTATTTGGATCTCCGGCCTTCAGGCCCAGCAAGGCCTCTCTGGCACATTTTAGGCTCTGCGATCACATTTGAGAAGCCTGGACAAGGCCTCTCAATGGCCCATGTTTTTGTCAAATTTAATAATAATTAGGGTAAATATGACTGCAATAATCTATGCAATCAAATTGTTTTTAAATCAAGCAATAAGGTGGCGGACTTTACACTGTTTCCTTTTAGTTGCCGTCTCAATTCTACGATTGCTACAATTGCATTATATATTGATTGATATTCGGAGATTTTCTTTATTTAAAACACCATTTTCAATTGATATTCGGAGATTTTCTTTATTTAAAACACCATTTTCAATTGATATTCGGAGATTTTTATTCTGTGAAGTAACAATTATTCTGTTTTGCTATTTATGGCCAATTTCTCTTTAATTTGTGGGTTTAATTTTTTTTAATTTCATATTACTTGTTCCTCTTAAATTAATAACACATTATAAAGTTAAGGGGAATTTCATTTATAATCCTCAAAAAGTCTCAATATTATATATTTCTCCCTCTAAAATTCATAATATCATATTTACCCCTCCAAATTTCATAAACTCACAAATGTACCCAATTTATTGCATTTTATATTAAAACTAATTTAAATTTATAAAGTTTAAAGTTGCCATTAGTCTAGTAGTAAAGGCACATGGTCTCTAAATTAAATATGAGAGGTCATGAATTCGATATTCAGATAGAGAAAATTATTTGTTGTAATAACAACAATATTAAATAGTTGGGTGGCTTGACCTCCAAATCTTTACTTAAAAAAAATTATAAAGTTTTGGTTTTACCCTTTTTCATGTACATTAATTTTTCTCCTTTTTAAAGCATTAATGTAGGATGTATTATTGAGTATTTATTTGAAATCTGCGTACGTACAGGATTAATGCACTATCGATCTACACACTGGATGTAATATAATTCATAGAGATGTCAAAACCAGTAACATAATTAATTATAGGCAACAATCGATCTTGAGGCTACTAGAATATAATAGCAGATTTTGGATTATCAAATTAAGGTGACCGGCAACAATAATTCAACCCCCCAATTTAATTTCTCAGTTAATTGTTGGGACACTTGGCTACATTGATCCAGAGTACGTACGCATGCTTTTATTTATTCAATCTTTACAATTTATTCCCTGAAATGTAATATCCATCAGGATTCTTCTCTTCATATAATTATAGTATATTTAAGAAACACCATTAAAAAGGATTAAAGAAAGGTCTGAATTTAATAATTGTATGTACCCTCCAGCACACGGGGATCCGAATTCGAGACGAATCAGAATAGGATTGAATGCTGGGTTTGCAATTAGCAAAGACATCTGCAATTGATTTCAAGCTAGTCTCAATTTTAGTTATGAACAAAAATTACAAAAAATTTAAAAAAACTAAGATATTGATCGAACATGTTTCATAAATTTAAATTAGAATGTAATTGTGGGAATTAATGGAGATGGTTGGAAAGTAACTATGGAATAAATTTTAACATCAGTGATGCAGGATGCATAACTGATTTGTTTTATTAATTATAGTGATGAAGATGTTATAAATTAATAACTAGCAAACACCTGATGATTTTAATAAACGCGTTGACACGTACGGTACTAGAACCGGTTTGTCCATACTTGTTCCATTTCCATATATAGGGTTTAAAGTTATAAACAGTATCTCTATCTATGTGGACACAGTACGCGAGTATGGGCCAAGAGTGATGCTTCTATGGACATAAGGACTTATTTGTAAAATGAACATATTTTTATTTTCAAAGTTCAAACAGTCGATCCGAATCGTTCATCTTGTTCTCCATATTAATATGTGCTTGGAGACCAAATTTTACATTTTTCTGAATTTTTTTACTATTTATTAAGATGGGTACAAAATTCAATGGTCAGAATTTGATATTTTTTGTACCCATCTTAATAAATAGTAAAAAAATTCAGAAAAATGTAAAATTTGGTATCCAAGCACATATTAATATGGAGAACAAGATGAACGGTTCGGATCGATTGTTTAAATTTTGAAAATAAAAATATGTTCATTTTACAAATAAGTCCTTATGTCCATAGAAGGAAGCATTTGCCTTATTTGAAATCTGAAAACTTGAAACCCAGACCTGACCTGACCTGATCTAGCTAAGACGACTTGAAATCCGAGTCTTTCACAAGGCAGCTACTGCCAAGTTGTAAAAAAACACAGAAAATACGAGATAACCAAAAATAAAAATGATCCGGAAATCGACCTGACCGAAATAAGTATGATCCAAAACTCTTGACTTGCCAACTCGACCAACCTGCAAAGTGCAAACCTCCAGGACCAGGGGGCTTAATCCTCCTAGCCGAACAGCACCACAAGGAGCCCACAAATGTATTAAATCTAATTAAGAGTACGTAGTCCTCTTTATCCATCACTTCACTTGTCATCTCAGCAAACGAAATCTATGTTTGATCATTATTCAGATTTTTCAATGGTAAAACACAATTTTGGGGGGTGATGAAATGCCAAACAAAATTAATGCTGTTAAACAAAGAACATAAAAAGTCTAAATCAGGTAATATTTATTAGCTTTGGGACTTTACATTGAATCAGATAAAAGTCTATAATTAATTAGGCCAAGAAGGCTAGAACCATCCAGTGAATAAAAAGCTAGTCTATTGTTAAAAGTCTAAAAAGGAAAGAGAAAACTATTTGTGTTTTTGTTACACCCTGAAAGGATTTATCAACGTGTTTGTCCTTCCCCTTTCAGATATATTACCCAATAATTAATTGTATTAGAAATTAAAACTAAATGGGAACAATAATACAGCCTTGGCAACAAAACCACGCCACTAAAATTCCCAAAACTGCCCCTGAGAAAACCTGAGAAGGAGTGTGACCTAAGAGCTCCTTCAATTTTCTTTCGCTTATTGGATGCCCCTGAAATAGGTCCTCAATGATCTTATTGAGCACCTAAATTTCACAAAAGAAAAATAAATTAAAAGATACACACAATTATAGCAAACATAAGCATTTTTACAATAATCCAATAATGATACCACAAAGCTTGGTTGCACACATAATATTAACCCGTGTTTGCAACTTTCAATTGCCAAGTTGTCCCTTATTTCATCTATATGTTCCTTTATTTCGATTTAGGTACAATCTTAGTTTGCTTTTGGGTAGACCAATCTGAGACACTGAGTTCTTCATTTCTGTTGTATTTGTTTAACAGTTTCTTCACAGCTAATCTTACCAAAATTGGTACTGTACTGTTGTTTCCTAGTACTAATCTGTAACCATCCCAATACTAACAAACAATTCTTAAATTAAACAATCTGTGACTGTTGTTACAGAAATCTGAAAAATCTAGATCAGTCATAATGTGCACCACCATTGTGTTTGACAAAATGCCTCAGAAAGAAAATTTGAGTTACATAATGATAATTAATATCCGTGTTGATTATATTAATTCACCACTAATTTTACTGGAAATTTAAAAGCCAAGATAGATAGAATATTTTACCTCGGCTTGCATCCCAGCATGCCTTCTGACACCAATGGCATCATACATCACAATCAAACTAAACCCCAAACAAACAGGAAACAGCGAGTCGCTTATACCATGGCACAATGCAACAGAGGCTGTGAGAGCCGTACAAAGAGAAGAGTGCGAAGAAGGCATCCCACCTGAACTAAACAAAACTCCCCAATCCCACTTTCTCTCCACGAAAAAATTCAGAAAAACCTTGATAGTTTGTGCCATAAACCAGGCGACTAATCCGGAAACAAAGGTCGGATTGGCAGCCAATGTGCAAATAAACGGGCTGACACGCGACTTGGAGATAGCGGCTGCAGTTGTGCTCATGAGGATAGTACTAATACCAACTTGGCACTTGAACTGAGGCCTACTGGTGGGGTCAGAGAAGCCGCCATGGAGTAAAGACTGAAGCCTTGGGAGAGATTGGAGGAAGGAAAAGATGAAGAAGAAATGAGGGATGGCATTGGATTGGTTTTGTAATGTTTGGAATGGGGGGTTTTTCAGAGGAAATGAGCTGAACTTGGAAAAGGAAAAGGAAAAGGAAAAGGAAGAGGCGGGTGAGTAAGGTCTGGTTGAGATGGAACTGAATTTTCTGGAATAAGCGTTAGCGTTAGCGTTAGACTTCCGCGGGAGGAGAGAAGGAGAGGAGGAAACCCAAGATTTACAGGGCTTCAAGCTTACAAATTCCATGGCTGCTCCGCATGGCCTCTGAAGAGCGGAGAGGAGGAATAACGAAATCTTCGACTGCTATTTTGCCCCCGAGTTTGGGAGAAATAACGAAACGAGATGGTACCGGGGAGGGGGCAGAGGTGGTTATTTTCGTAATTTTGCATGTCGTTTGACGTTTCAGGGTTTAGCAAATGGCATAAAGACGCGGATATTACCTCTACGGGAAGATTCTGGGGAGGTCCTTTTCTTTTCCTTGTTGTCGCACTTCCAACTTCCAAGGGAGGAGGAGCCTTCTTCTTCGTTTAATGGATTAGGCAGCCAAAGGTTCGGAGATTTGAGTTGCACCAATTTTAACAAGATCCAACAGTTCAGATTCTAAGCTACAATGTGTTGTGCGGCACAGAATCTCAATGCAAATTAATTGATCAATGTACAATGTTCAGGACGTTTTGGAATTTTTTTTAATTAGCCGAAAGTGATTAATTTATTAGATGTCAATTAATTTGATATTTTTTCAATGTTAAAGAAATAATATAAAATTTTCAAATTCGACATTTATGATTTAATTAAATTATATTTTCTATCATGAAAATAAAGGATGATTTGATGCAAGTTTTATCATTAATTCGAAGATTCAAAGTTTGCCGAAATTTTTATTGATAGGAAAAGAAAAAAAAAATTAAAAATAGGAAATACTATGGGAAAATTGTTTAAATGAAAAGACAGAGACGAGCCATCATGGCACATCTCAAAACTGTGATAAAAAAAAAAAAAAAAAAAAACACTATGGGACGCCATGGCTCATCCCAACCAAAGAAATGAAAAAAAAAAAAAAAAAATCTTGTCGCATAGTATGCTTTGCTTTGCTTTTTTGCTATCTTCCTATTTGTTTACTCCGTTAATTTGTTTCCTTGGTAGGGATGGCTAATGGCGGCCCATTTTTTTTTTTTTTCAGGTTAGAATGGCTCATGGCATCCTCACTAAATATATTATTTTTTTTTCTTTTTTCATGGTGTTGAGATGTACCATGGCGTCCTGCAGAGACGCCATAGCTTGTTACTGCCTTCTCAATTTTAAATTTTCCCAAGGTATTTTCTATTTTTAATTTTTTTTTTCCTTTTCCTATCAATAAAAATTTTGTCAAAATTTGCAACAATATAGTATAAACCATTTTCTATTGAAATAATTGATACTTAAATTGTATAAAGTAATATACAACCAATTTATAAAGTCAATTACATATCTAAAACGACAAAACTTTTTCTATTTGCAAATTATTTTTAATTAATTAGAAAATAATGAAAATAGTAAAGTTAACTGTATGTCTTTTTTTTTTCTCTCTCTCCTTTTTGGCAAACAAGTTAACTATATGTCAATCGCCCCTAACTTATTTCCTTCATAACTTAGTAGATCTAAAATTTCGGATTTTTGTCTGTTCATTTTTTGTAATTTTGAGACTGCAAATCTTATTCAAACAAACTCAACTTATTAGGAAGTAGGAAATAAGAATATAAAATCATCAATCGGTTTTGTTCGAATTTTACGTAATATTATCTAATGATGGCCGTTTCCATGTTATTTTTCATTTTTCAAAACAGCGAATTTGGGCCCACATAGGATAGGAAGTTCTGCAAGCTGCAATTGTACTTTATTGGGCTTTGTTAACTAATTGAGCCCAGAATTGCCTTTCTAACCTCGGCCCAAAAGGAGGCAATTTAGCGGGTCCCCCTTGGCAGTGTACTCCCTAGTCCCTTCCGGTGAAGGTGAAGAAAAGTTTTCCCGTCTCGTCCCTCTTTGCTTCCGACGAGTGAGAACTGTGATCACCACCGTCTGACTACCGGAGGTACGCGCACCGCCTCTTCTTCCACTGCCTTCTTTCAACTTCTCAATTTTTACCTCTTGCAACTTTTTCTTTCCCCAGTAATGCTCTCGTTCCCGAATCTACATTTTTTTTTTTTTTTCAATTTTCAATTAATTTCATCTTTTTTCTATTGATAATCGCATCGTTTTATATTCTTCTGGATGATAGATCTTGAAATTTGTATAGAGTAAGAGTTATATCCAGTGGATTTTAGTAAAGCGTGAAAACTATCTCTATGTACTCAATGCCTGAAACTTTTAACCTAGAACTGTTTGTTTATAGATGTACCAATTTGTTTCTGGACATGTTATAGGTCCTGATCGATTTTAGAGGAAGTGAAACTGGAATTTTTTTAATCATGATTAGATGGAAATGAGTTTAAAGGATTATAGAGGCATATACAAATATGGTAAAATGTTGAGAGTTTCTTAGGTAGATACAATTAAGTTTTGTTCAGTATAAGTTTTTTTCTGTCCATTAGAATCTTCCCTTGACAAAATAAGAGACATTATTGGTTTCTGATTGTTTAAACCTCATTTTTTATTCAATTTAAGTTGGTCAATCTGGTAATTTGTTCAACTCATTCATCTTAATGTACCCATTATTCCACTGGTATCGACAATACTTAAGAGCAGTTGGTTTCGTTCAAATGTTGTAACTGAGGAAATTGTGATTTGATCAATGCGAAAGTCATTTATCAGCTTGCTTCCTAGAAAAATGTCATTTGTTGTTCCTCTCTTTACTCAATCTGCTTGGCTGGATAATTTTTTTCTCCCTCTATTCTGTAACCAAATATAATCCATGTCCAAAGTGTCCCATATCTTTGCTTATTACAATTTAATTATTGAAGAAACTTTTTTCAACTTGGAATTTGCCACATTGTTAGAAGAGTATGTAATCAAATAAAAACTGATAATTGCTGTGAAAACATGGTGACATTTATAATTTGCTTTTGCTTGTTTGATTTTTAGTGAAAAAAGTTTCTTTTAGTGCATCTTATTTCTTAATTCTCTGAAAATAGGTTGCATGCCATTCTATTCTGAAAGAGATTTTTGAAAGAAAAGATGTTCTTCTAATAAGAAAATTCATCTTAGTTCATCTTGTAGTTTTTAGTAGTTTTTAGTAGTTTTTAGTAGTTTGTTAGCTTGTTTGTACTACTGTCTCATAATTGTTATCTCATATCCTACTCAGTTATGACTGAATTCTTATTATATATAGAATCATAAGCTTGAGCTGTATTTGGACTTCATAGTTTGCATATTCTGTTGATTTAGGAGTTGGAGCCTCTCTAAACCTCATTCCATTTTTTGAAAACATTTGAGCCTGCGAAAAGGTCCTTATGCTCTAATTCCAATA
The DNA here is from genome assembly GCA_964058825.1 of Carex arenaria. Lineage (NCBI taxonomy): Eukaryota > Viridiplantae > Streptophyta > Magnoliopsida > Poales > Cyperaceae > Carex > Carex arenaria. The sequence goes on along the minus strand of CAXKVW010000483.1, from coordinate 208,809 downwards.
ATATATAGAAGCATAAACTTAAGCAGCATTTGGACTTTGAAGTTAGCATATTCCATTGATTTAGAAGTTTTAGCCTCTGTAAACCTTATTCTGTCAATTTACAAGCCAGAGCCTGATATAATGTGTGTGTGTTTTGTTTTTAATCTTTGGCAGGTTTCCTCATGGATCTTGAAGAAAATGCTGACTTAGAAACTATGGAAGGAGAAGAGTTTGGTGCCGAGGATGATCTAGTACTTACTTCCTCACAATTTACTTCCACACTTTCCATCTTTCTAATAAAGATTATTTGATACAAGAATTGAACAATTGCTTAAACCTGTGTCGTTATCATATTATTTTTGTTGGTTGATTTTGATGTGTTTATTTTTTATGTGAAGGAGGATGCTACTTTTAGTGGTGAAGTGTGTGTAATATGCACTGGTGTTGTAACTGAGAGAGGTGTCCTGGACTGTTGCCAACACTGGTATGTGTTAAGCTATGTTGATGTAATTGTCACAGCTGAGCGATAGTTTATGTTACAAAAGAACAAACTATAAAATGAGCAGCTGAAAATTGAACCTCAAATAGTCAAACTGTTCAACTGACCTCATGGATTTTTAAAGAATTGGGGACTTTACAGATGGAAATGATTTTCTCAAGGAGACCTTGATATTTTACAAATAGTTTCAATTTGTATAATATATGCTGTGTCTAACCATACATGTATATACTCTGTTACAGCCCTACCATTAGGTTACTGTTATAATAACAACTACCCACCACCTTTTTAGTATCAAAATTGATGATTTTGCCTCAAGTCCAGCATGGTTTGATGCCAAAACAGAACCGGAGTCATGCTAAATGAATTATAATTATGGGTTCCAAAGCTAAAAGGGTATTGAATGTATATACGAGTAAGTAGGTTGAGTTCTTATGAAATATTTGAAAATTTTGTCTGCTTCTTTTAAATTTAACCTCGAATTTAGCATTTAATTGGTATTTGAAAATGACATAAGAAACTGGTTTGGATTCATATATGTGAAATTCTGGGTGGCATTTGCGAATGTGGTAAAACATTCAGTGAAATTTGCTAAACGTGCAAATAGAGCTTGCTCATTTTTCTTCTAAATTATATTACAGATTAATGATGTGTGGCTTCTTCACTAATGCAGTTTCTTTCTAATAAACAGGTTTTGTTATGAATGTATTGAGCAGTGGGCAGCCTTTTCAAATCACTGCCCTATTTGCAAAAATGACTTCCACTCTATAACATTCCATCCTGTAATTCTGGGTTTTGAGCAATTTCAAGTAAAATTTCTCAGTTTATTTTGTGATTAATTGAAATGATTTTATAATGTCAAATTGGAAGGTGGATGATACTAGTGATTGCATTGATGGCGAGGAATCTTCTCTTTCAATGTGAGAATGACCATTCATCAACTTTCCTTACATTTGTACCAACTGTACCAAATTCTTGTTTAATTTTAATGCTGATTTTATGCTCTTTTTTTTTTTTTTTAAACCTTTGTTCCATTCAGAGAAGGTGATGATTGGGACTTAAAGGAGGGTGAAATTGACACACTTTACTTCCCAGCTAACTATATCAATGAAGAAGTAATAACATTATACAAATCATTTCTAGTTCATTTGTATATTGCACATTCTTCTATACAACATGTGGCATCACACTGAAAACCTGGTTAGAAGGATTTTGTTACCAGTTGGTGCATACTGGTTTAACAGTATAATTTCAGTGAAAACTAACTTTAATCAGTAACAAAAAAAATTTACTGTGCTAATTTCAACTTTCTATGATAGAATGTTAAATGTTTGGATGGAGGTGGGTGCAAAATCCAGAGCGGTATAGCAACATATGGTGATTCGATCAGTGATACATCAGTTGCTTGTGATTCTTGTGAAAACTGGTACTGTTTTATCTTTTTTAAAAAATAGAACTACATGGATCATTTTTTTGCAATTAGACACTATGTATATATTGCATATCTTTTTTTACAATTGTGTGCATGGTGCATGCTGAATAATGTGTGGAATTTTTATGAATATAGGTATCATGCTATATGTGTGGATTTCAACCCAAATTGTAATTTTGCAGGAGGCTGGATATGCCCAAGGTAATTTTATTCTTTCTGTTGGTGTTTATCCATGAATAATTTTTTTTCTGTAGTTGTGTATACTTTCCTGTGCATCTTATTATCTATTAGCATTTGTGAGTTTTCTCTATTGTTTTTTACTAGATATGATCACTTGTACAGTTGTCCTCTCTGGTTGGATTTTTGTGTAGTGTTTTGCAAATAAAAAGCCAACTTTTTAATCTATTGGCAGGAAACACCACCAATTTTGCAAACTTGCTGCTAGTGTGCAACATTTTTGTGTCTTTTTCGAATAACATCTCACTAGTTAAAACACAAGTGACCAAGAAGTTCACTAAATTGCCCTAACTTTGTTATCTATAGTTGTTACAAGTTGGGGGTGAAGTTGTCAACATTTACTTTCTCTGTCATAACATTCCAAAAGTAGATGCTAAGTGCAGCTATTGGAAAGGGAAAAAAAAAGTTTGGTCTCAGGTGGAATGTGATAACTATTACTTGCCAAGACAACAAAACGTTGCTCAAAAAAAAAAAAAGAAGTTCTACATTCTGTTACCCCTCCATATGTCTTTTTTTTTGTTTTACTGTTGTTTACTTCTCTTTCAATAGGTGTGCTTTTGATACTGATCAAGCAAATCCAGTTCATACTTTCAAAGATATTCCAAAAAGGAATTCTGAAACTGAAGCTGGCAATGGCAATATAGCCTCATTATTTCCTGGGAATGTATCAGTTTCTATTGATGATGGTGAAACTGCAGTTGTGGTATCATTTCATAAGGAATCTGCTGACAACTATGAGACAGGCAAAGAATCAGAATCAGAATCAGATTTGGTTTTAAGAGAGTCAGAAATTATTTCAAATGATCAGAAATTTCCACTGGTATTATCTCCTATACGCGAGCCTGTTTCTGAAGAACCAATGCTTAGTGAAACAAATTTGAAATCTGGAATGAATGAAGAAATCAAAATTGAAGTCTGTGATGGACCTGTTGCACTAGAGACTAAACCAGGTATTTTCACAATGGTATAGGTTATGAATTATTGAGAGAGCAACTTTTGTTGACAATCATATAACAAATTTTACATTGTATCATAATTGCATCTGTAGGTAAGGTGCCCTCGGAGGACATTGATATGGTTGATACTATCGAGGATCAGGAAGTTAAAGCTGATAATTTGGTGGGAGAAAATTCAAACAATGTCTCACAGCATCCCATGTAAGTAAATTCCTTCAAGTTTTGCTACTTTTTGTTTGAAAATAATATTCAGTTAAGACTATGAAGACATCCCTATTTTGTTATCTTGGGTAAATTTCCTCCGAGCTTAGCTTGTTTCATGCTTGCAGATTTCTCATTAGCTAAAATAAATTTTTGAAAAACATTTCTAGTTGTTAACATGTGTGGTTTCAATATACCCCTGGACTAACTGTACGAGTCTGTTGCCCCAAAAGAATTGTACAGATAAAGTCTCAGTTTGCAGTCTGCTTTATAACTTATATTGTAGGAGAATAGGAGTTGGAGACAGTATAAACTTATATTGCATGCACAAATTAAAAAGTGCTTTGTTATAATTTCCTCCATGATTCTCTATCTTTGGAGAATAGAATTAATTGACTCTATAAGGGAAAAAGCTTCCTTTCATAAAAGAAGTACTTATCCATTTTTGTTCTCATCTGCCTCATCTGTTGAATCAAACACATTATTGCAAGTTATGCCCTGTACTCATTATATTCACTGGAATTTTTCCCATTCTCTTAAACAAAGTTTCTCGATTCTGCAATCTGAACAAAAAGTTTTTCATTGTACTTATTTCATCTTTTATCATTTCTTTCAGTGAACTGCCACCTCAAACCACTAAAAGAAGATACGCTGAAATTATGATGGAACCAGTGGCCGTATCAAAGAAAGCCAAATTAGCCACTCCAGATATCATGAGTATAGTTACTGAGCAAAGTCCAAGGACCTTAAACAAAGAAAAAGTCAAATCGGTGGTTAGAACAAGAAAGATAATGCGAAACCAGGAAGGAGAGAAGAAACCATCAGACTTAGTTGATAATCTACAAACAGAGATAAACACCCTAAAAAACTCCATAAATGATGATAGTCTTCTTAAGGCAGTTCGTGCAGTTATATCCACAAACAAAACAGGCCCATCTGTTGTGCAAGCCAAACGGCCCACTGCACAGACAGGAAAGGCACGTCAGAATTTAATGAAGAAGGTCTACAGTACTTCCACCGGGAGGAGGCGTCCAGCCTGGCAGAGGGACTGTGAGGTTGAATTTTGGAGATCCCGTTGTAATTCAAAGGTGAATCAGGAAAAAGTCGAGAATTTGCAGTCAATTCTTGATCTCCTTAAGAAAGGTTCTACATGGTCCGAGCTTTGTCAGGGACAAAATGAGGAGAAGGAAAAATCAATTCTTTCTAGGGTTTATTTAGCCGATGCCTCAGTTTTGCCAAGAAAAGATGATATAAAGTCCTTGTCTGATGTTAGTGATGCCTCAGTTGTAAAAAGTAACCAAAACAAACCAGAAAGTGGTGATAAATCAAGTGTTGTTCCCATTAAGAAAGAAAACAAAATTACGGTTGCAAAAGGGTTAACTAACCAAGCGAAGATAACAAACCAATCTGGTGAAATCAAGACTGATAAAAGGAAATGGGCACTTGAGGTGCTAGCCAGAAAGAATGCCTCATTGAACTCAGGCTCCAATCAGGAGAGAGATGAAGACCGATTATTGTTAAAGGGAAATTATCCTTTACTGGTTAGTTGTTTTCTCCTGTTTTTGTTTCTTAGCAATAATTCTTACCATTTGACATTATAATACATTTTGGTTTTTCAATTTCTTTCTGTAGGCAAGACTTCCCCTTGATATGAGACCAGTGCTGGGTGCTGATCGTCACAACAAAGTTCCCATCTCCGTTAGGCAGGTATTCTTAATTTCATATTTTAGGATCTTAAAGGGTCAATTTATCACTTTACCTTGTCAATCTTTCTCTGTAGTATGTAAAGAATAAAACCCAACCCAGAGATTAATATTGACCAATGCTATTTATGTTAAAATAAAAAACCTGGAACAAGTAATTCTTATTTTCTGAAGGATGTTATTGTTAGTTTTGTTGTTAACAGAAATCAAATGTTGGACACTAGAAGGAAATAACAAAAAAGGACAGTAAAAATTAAACAAATGAAAAATAAATAGCACACTTTCCAATTTTAATGATCTTTTTGTTCCAGCACTGTACTGAAATGCATGGCATTAATTAAATCGAAGTTAAACAAAACAAAAGAATGGAAATTAAGTTAGTTATAAATATATTAAGTAAAAAATCATTATTACTAAATTACTTGAAAATTATCTTTTTTTCAGGCTCAACTTTATCGGATTACTGAATATTTTTTACGAAGAGCAAACCTACCTTCAATCTGTCGGTCAGCAGAAACTGAGCTGGCAGTTGCTGATGCAGTTAACATAGAAAAAGAAATCTGCAAGCAGTCTAATAGTAAACTGGTCTATCTTAATCTTGTTTCCCAGTCCCTTCGACAACATGCCAACAAATTCACATTGGACAAAAAAGTAGAAAATATCGAAACTATTGAAAAACCTGAATGTGTTGACGGTGATGGTGATATGGAAATAACTAATGATGGTGATGTTGAAAAGGCTAATGACAGTGATATTGAAAAGGTTTTGAGAATGGCTGGGCTTTTGTCTGATTCACCTCCAAATAGCCCAGAAAGAAATGATGCCAGTGTAGAAAACTCGTCTTTAAAGGGTGAAGCAGATTTGGTTCATACCGAAACTAAAAAAATGCAAGGAGGACAAAGAAAGGAGCCCGATTTTGAGTCATTAAAGGGTGAAACAGATTTGGTTCATACCGAAACCAAAGAAAAGCAAGACTGGGAAAGGAAGGATCCCGATTTTGATTGCATTGGGAGTGATTGCCCAGAGTCGGAGAGAAATAAAGGGAAAAAATTAGAGAATAATCTGGTTACTAGACAGGAGTCTTCAGTATCCGATCAAAAGGAAGCTGTAGGTGTACCAAAAAATAATTCAGTTGTAGTAAAGATGTCAGAGAATGAAGCACAAGATGAAAAGAAAGCGCTAGATGGAGAAACTGGTGATATGAAAAATTGTGACAAAATTAAAAATATGAATGAGGATAGTAATGTGAATAATAACAAAGGGGAGGATTGGAAAGACGGGTGTGAATCAGAGGGTGAGAGTTGTGCTGGTAGCAAGTCAATTTCACATAATAGAGAGAAATTGAGTTGCTCACCTACCCATTCAATGGTCTGTGATAATGCACCAAAAGGAGAGAAACCCCGGGAGCCTGTGAACCGAAAGCCATCTGATTCAGCGCTTTCTATATCAAAAAAGGTAAATCATATATTTTTCTTACGATGGAGAGTTTATTTAGGGCAACTTGCCTCTCTTTCTCTTCAAAATCTGGAAATACCAGGTGGACCCCCGCAAAAACATAGGAGAGTACATTTAAGTAGAAAGTGTCTCGGATACCTAATTGAGCAAAGTGCAATACTTTGTGGTGGCATTTAGGATATTGCCTTTTTGCAGGTTGTATAAGATACTTATATTGCGATCGCCGTACTGCGGAGTATTTTCTTTGGATTACTTGTATTTAATTCCGCTTTAGCTAATAGATGTCATGTAAAACTGAAATTGATTTAATTTCAGGTTGAAGCTTATGTGAAAGAACACATCAGGCCTCTTTGCAAAAGTGGAGTGATAAATGTGAGGCAATATAGGTGGGCTGTTGAGAAAACAACAGAAAAGGTTATGAAATATCACCAGAAAGAGAAGAGTGCAAATTTTTTAATAAAGGAGGGTGATAAGGTAAAAAAGCTAGCTGAGCAGTATGTTGAGGCTGCTCAAAAGATGGGCGATGTGTAGTAATTTAAGACTAACAAGAGAATTTCTTTTTATGTGGAAAATATGTTTTCATGGAAAAATTAATGCATAATGTAAATATCCGGAGCTTAGATTCAGTATTTAATCATGATTGTACAGTATCATAGTTGGGTCGAGTATACAAAGCATCATAGCATATTAGCACATTATGCATAACAATTTGTGGTGTTGAAATTTACCAAGCAATAAGAAAATATAACCAATAAACAATAATTTTGACAAATCATCTTGAAACGCATGTTCAAAGATAATCATTTAGTTTTCTCAATGAGATCTTTGAACCACTTCAAACAAATTTTCCCTATTGAGTTTCTCAAGGTCATCCTTGAATCACTGAATACAAAAAACTAATGTATTGCAAAGATGCAATATCATTTGAAATATTACAAAAAAATCACTGCTACAAAATCATCAATTCTTCTTATGAAAATAGAACATCTAAATTATTAAAATTAAAAAATAAGAATATCTGTAGCAAATAAATTATACTATTCCAAAATTAACTACTTATAGAATTACTACTTCACATCTCTCTGCATAGAGAAAAATACTCGTGATTCCAACGACATGCATTGCTGCAAAAGCTTCTACGACGATCCCAACCCCTGACAATCCCACAATCTGAATTTTTGCAACATTATTGTATGTTTCCCGCAACAGTAGATTACCATTTATTTCATGATATGTCTGATAAGGTTCCCACGAGTGGAGCACATCAGTGAAGCACATCCCTTCCAGATTCTTATTTATATTAATTTGCTTCACCTGTTTTTGGTTTCCCCCAATTTCATACATTAGATTTTCAAACTTTTTACTCATATGCACTTATATTCATAAGTTGTGATCTCAATTCTGGTACATATATGGAAGAACGATATTTAAACAATAGTTTCAATAAAAAAAATAACAACAACATAAGTTACATCACTCTTGTATATATAGTTGGTAGATCATGCCATGTAAGGTTTGCAACTACCATAAAATTAAGGGTCATGCATGCTTGTTTGTTGGTGCCAAGATCATATGGTGCATTTAGAGGCAAGAGTAATGGCACACCTATAATCATAAGAAGACCAATGAACCATAGCTATAGTAAGTAAAAATTATGCCATAACTCAACTCACCGTGTAAACGTGTAATGAAATTAGTTGCGTCTCACATATCAGACATATCATGATATGATATTTCATGATATGTCTGATAACTTTCTAACGGCTTAGTTCGAACTGATCATCAACGTGGCCAAAATTTATTTCATATGCTCTGAAGATACCGTGAGAATTGACTGCAGCAAAGTAGATGATGCTCTTGAAACTGTAGAGTTACGGTATTCATCAAGTAGAGTGCTTCTGTATGGCTCTTGCATGTTGCTTTTTTTACGAGAACGCATAAAGTATGAGTAAGACCAATTTTATATGTGTATGAATATGAAAATGGCGAACACTGCCCATGTAATATACCGAGTACTCACGAATCACGATCCTGAGCATAGTTTCAGAAATTGACAAAAATTATCCCTTTTTTTTTTTTCTAATGGTAAACAAGTCACAATTCCAGTCCAAAAATTTGATGTGTTATTTGTACTAATCAATAGCTCAATTTTCGCAAAATTAGTTTGTAAACAATAATGACACTCATAAAAAAAATCAAAATCGATGCTTTAATTGAACAGTTCATAATTCAATTGACCACGTAAATCATCAAACGTAAAATTATGAGTACAAGTTAGAGTCAACCATAAATCACTGGTACAAAATCATATTTTTGGATTTTAGTGCAGGGATATTGGTGCGGGATGGTGCTGCGGGAATAATTATCAGGGTCCATAGAATTATTGGTTCACATCTCTCTGCATAGAGCAAAATACTCGTGATACCAACGACATGGATATATTGCTGCAAAAGCTTCTACGACAATCCCACATTCTGAATTTTTGCACCATTGTCGTTGTTTGTTCTCCGCAACATTAGCCTGCCATTTATTCCATGATATGTGTCTAATAAGGTTCACAACTTTCTGGCGGCTTAATTCGAACTGATCATTACTGTGACCAAAATTTATTTCATCCGCTCTGAAAACACCGTGAGAATTATTGACTGCGGCAAGTAGATCATGATGCTCTTGGAACCGCAGAGTTACGATATTCATCAAGTAGAGTGCTTCTCTGTGACCCTTGCATATTGCCTTCTTTAGAAGGTCTACTCCTGCCGGAATATCTCCCTTGTCAAATATATTTATCTGCAGAAATAAAATGCATGTCATTACAAATAATTAAGTAGTTTGGACACAATCAATATAAATTTGCACGTGCACTTTGCAATTTAAGATGAAAGTAATCATAAACGCTTAACAAGTGGTAATTAGCTAGTTTGTCTGTAATAAAATTCTGATCTATCTAGATTTGTTAATTAGTTCAAATAAATTATTTAATAATCTTGTAACTAAAATACCCGTTTAATATATATATATATATATATATGAGTGTGGCTAAGTTGCTACCGGTAGCACTTCGACCGAAGTGCTACCGGGGTCATATCTTAGTCCTTGATGTTCAAACAGCAAATCCAAACCGTTAGATGTTCAATCTATATTAAAATGTACTTGAAGACCAAATTTTACATTTTTTGGAATTTTTTTGCTATTTATTAAGCTAGTTTGAAAACCGCTGTTTTTATTAAATTTCTAGAGCATTGAAAACAGCGGTTTTCAAACCAGCTTAATAAATAGCAAAAAAATTCCAAAAAAATGTAAAATTTGGTCTCCAATCTCATTTTAATATAGATTGAACATCTAATGGTTTGGATTTGCTGTTTGAACATCGAGTACGAAGATATGACCCCGGTAGCACTTCGACCGAAGTGCTACCGGTAGCAACTTAGCCACACTCTATATATATATATATATATATATAAGTTTACATGACTAATTACATTGCCAAATAAACGAAATATATTTCATAGGGGGACTCAAAAGGAAGAGTAAAAAGAGATTATTATCTATAAACCCATTTTTTGCATTTTTATAATATTATTTAACATAGATGCATGAATAGATAGCTAAAAGCCTCTTACGTACCAGTACGTGCAAGTATGAAGCAAGCCTCCGCATTACCAGCTTCTGCACAGACGTTCAGAATGGGCATGCGACGATCGATTGCCGTCCAATTTAAACTTGGAAACTCCCTCTCTAATGCTATACGTTGTTTCACTATTTGATCTTTTGATGCGGCATAAAAAAATTTGGACCTATAAAAATTAAAGATAAAAAAAATATAATTAATGAAATATATATAGTATATATACATGTACAAGTTAATTATAGGCCATACATGCATACAAAGATCTCAAAACAAGATTAACTTTTTTTAATTTTTTGAATAAAAATTATGCAAGTACGTACAAAAGAATTGAAACAAAGATCTCAAAACTAGATTAGCAATTTTTAAAACAATGAACGGCTATACTCTTAAATGAGCCATGCATGCATAATATTTATGTGACATAAAACTTAGATGTAGACTAGCAAGAATTATTAAAAATAAATAAAGTACAAGAGAAATTATTTTTACAGAAATATAGAGAGAAAATATATATTTACGTGTTTTTGAGGTTATAGAGATCCGCAAAAGGATGAGAAGAATGTGAAACAAGCTGCGCTGCAATCTCGACAATTAGATCTTCCGGGAGCATGTTGATTGTTGAGGTTTTTATCTTTCTCTTCATTGATTTTGTTGTAGCACCATTTGAAGTCGATCTGTTTGCCGCGATGCATTATTATTATTATTCCAAGGGTACATGCATATATGCAGTTCTTACGATATATATATATATATATATATATATATATATATATATATAATGCATGTGTTTATATATAACGTTGTGTCACAACCAAATTAGCAAGGCGGCAGCAGAATTTAGAAAGCAATTCCCTAATTAAGTTTCCTTATTTAATTTGTAAAAAAAAATGTTTTCTAAAAATAGTGTCAAGTTAATTATATATAGCCAATTCTTTCCATTTTTTGCCATACTTAAATAGACGAGGTTTATTATGTATACTATTTTTCAAACATCTTTAAACAAAAATAATAATACTGAGAACAATATTAATTTATACCAAAAAATTCAATTGATACATAATTAGCATTCTATATTATGCTCATATTCGCATAATTTATTATATATATTAGCTAGTTTCGAACTTTCAATATATTAATTCGTCTTGTTCATGAGATCTCTCATCTCGCGGAATTAATCTATAATGGAGAGAATTTAGAAGACAACTATAAAAGTTTGATTGTTTAATTTGATAAAGAAAAACTATCTTCTTAAAATGGAATTGAGAAGAGTTATTAACAAGTTGAACGAATTTTAGTTTCTAAAATAGGGCGGAGTTGCCTGTATATACCTGTACCTTACCATTTTTAATTGTTCCATATATTAGCTAGACGACGGTATTAATTTATCTCTGATATTATTTCCTAAAGACCTTGCACCATACTTGATTTTAAAATACTAATCAATTTTAAAATACTTCTTAATTAAACCTCTGCTAACCATTTCCCAAAGACCTTAACCATTTATAATAAAATTGATTTATCTAACTCTTTATATAGATTGTTACTTTGTAATTTACACTACTACAGAAAAAGAGATTGCACACGGACATAAATGGAGGAGCTACACGGATTTTCTGCCGTGTAGGTTGTGAGGGTGTAGGAATCGGTAAATAAATACACACGGATATTTACCCGTGTGCGATTATAATGATTCCTACACGGATTATTATATAAATAGCCGTGTACGAATACTACCAGTGTCGCTATCCATATTACCGAGCTACACAGATATTTAGCTAAATATCCGTGTAGGATTACCCTTTCTACACAGATTTTTGATCAAAAATCCATGTAGAAAGGCTCCGAGAGCTACAAGGATTTTCTAATAAATATCCATGTAGGAAAGTATTGCACACAAACATTTAATTAAATATCCGTGTAGGAAAAGTATTCCTACACGGATATTTAATTAATGTCCGTGTAGCTCTCCAAAGAATTGTACGCGGTTTTTTGGTGAAATAGCCGTGTAGGAATAGAATTGCACACAGTCCATAATTTAAAATCCTTGTAGATAACCCGCCTTCTCTTCTAAATTTACTCTACAAAATAAATACATAGCCTTTTGCAACATACACACACACACACACACGCACACATAGCCTTTTGTACATGCAATTCCATGTGATCCAACATATAACATATAGTCCTCAAGATCCAATACAATATTTGTATAAAAATTATGTCATTACCAATTAGTAACCATGTGATCAAGGTTTGGCCCATGTTGCCAAAACTCATGGTTATTATTCAGTTTGGACCGAAATTTCATACATACTAAGTTGTATTAGATCTAACTGTAGGGCGCAGAAAGTTGCATGGCTAGATTAGCTAGCGATGCGGACATATTTGTGGGGGGGATGCTCCCGTATGGGTTCAGTGCTCCAGTTTCCAAACGAACGTGAGCAGGGCACCGAACTCAGGGCATCACTAAACATCTTTCTGCATACCTTTCAGTTCACCCTTAGCCAGACCTACGTTCATGATCAGCCAGCCAGGGTTTTATTATTTGATTGTGGGGACGTTTAACTCCCGACGGGAGCAAGCCCCCGCCGTTAATTACATCAGAAAGACCTTTCGGGTCAATCTGAACACCTCGTTCATTCCGGAATTTGTGCCTATTTGGTTTGAACTGAGTAATAGGGCTAAAGAGGGCTCATGTATTATCGTTTGGGCATATATTTGGGGTTCTCAGTTGCTTAAAACATTTATATGGTCATGTGTATATATGTGTGCATGCATGTGTATGGTTATGGCATATGCAGTGTATTTATTTGAGACGTCATGATACATGTGTAAGGAGGGGTATTCTGGTCATTTTAAAATGTCATGAAAAACTTGTATGCATGTGTAGAATTTGATTATATTTATGAAATATATGACATGTTTCAAGAAATTATGACTTTATTATAAAAATATAACATTTGGTTTAAGAAAAGGGCATTTTGATCATTTTAGATTATGGCTGAAACTTGAACATATTTGAATTTGATTTAGAATGATAGAGAATTGAATTTGGGTTCATTTAGTTTTGGTTTGAGTCAATTTGGACTTGAAATGAACAAGTTATGATAAAAAAAAAAAAGACTAATTTGTAAACATTTTTATATTTCAGGGACTTGTTTATAATTTCTGGAAGGACTTGAACATGTAATTTAGGCTTTATATAGGGTTTGATATGAGTATTGGGCCTGGAAGGGCATGTTTAAGAAGATTTTTATCTGACATGGACTTATCTGTAAATTATTAAGGACTGCGCTGTGAATTTTATTTGTCAGAAGAACCTATTTGTAAAAGTGCTTTTCTTAATTAAATTTATTTAACTTCAGAATGAACATGGGCTTTTGGATCATATCTGGGCCTTTGAGATTTGGATATATGCATGTCAACATTGGTGTAATCATTGGATCAGGCTTATGGGCCTTTGAGATTATCAATGGGCTTTGAGATTCGGTTCAATGGATTTTCATTAAACCCGACATATGGGACCCAGAAATCAGTGAGTCTCGGGTTCAAAGAGGAAAGGTGCTGGCCGTTGGATAGAACTATATGCATCAAGATTCACGTATTCATTTGAACTCCTGCTTTGGCGCTCTTATCACGCGGTTCATATTGCATCAATATCCGTGCAAACATGATTGAAGCCCGAAGGCATTGGACAACTCCAGTTCAGCCTAGGGTAAGCAGCTCCGATGCGGCTCCGGCCATGGCAGGCGCTGCGTCGCTGCAGTTTGGGTCGTCTCGACTCCAGAAGTGCATTGACGCTATTGTCGGTCGCCGGCGATCATCGGGGCAGCGGCATTCGGCTAAGACTCGGTGTATCCATACCGGTATGAACATGCACCGATTTTCATCGTTCTACTCCCGATTTTCTTCAATTAATCGATTATTTAGCATCGTATGGGAGCATGGAAGCTCAAAGAAGCACCAATTTAAAATTTAAATATCAAATATGCATGATTTGAATTTGAAGGTCTCGGTTTGGTATGAACTTAGTACCGACATGTGGTATAGAGGATTTGGGTTGAATTCAATAATTTAAGTCATCATTTATTACCATTCTAGAATGTATTGAAGACCTAAAGACATTTGATTTAGTCATGGAAAGCCGATTACACATGGTCACATGTGATGCATACAATTTAACATTTCTGAAATTCAGAATTCATATTTAATTCATAAACATGTAATTGAATAAAATCATAAACATGGTCACTTGTGAAGAACTGCATTGAATAAAATCATAAACATGTAATTTGGTATATCAAGAGTATCCAGGAGCATTTTTATAATTTTTGGAAATTTATTTGCATTTTTAAGAATTTTCTCAAAGCTGTCAGGGGTATAAGTGTCCAACAGTGACAGAAATTTTGCATTTAATTCATGATTTTATTCTGGGTGCTATACAACTTGGGTTTGAGCAAATTTTATATCTAAAATCATTGACAGAGAGTGTAGATCATGAATATATTTGTATTTCACATTTCAACATTGTTTGAGGCCTGTAAAGGGCAATGCAGCTGACTGGGGTCATGTTCCAGTTTTGACAGCTTGTGCAGCTTTATATTTTCGGAAATATGAACTTTGAAAAATCATAGAAAATAGCAGAAAAATCCAATAAATAGAAAATTTGTTATGAACTTGTGTGTTTTGGAGTCCTCTATCAGAATGTGTTTTTAGATTTTCAATTTAGTCCCTTGAATTGTCTAGACTTGCTGATTTGTCAGCAGAGGTCAAATCAGTGCTTTGGAGTGCATTGCACTATACCAGTGGGCATTGTATTGTGCTTGGATGCTGAGTTTGGACTTGGTACAGTACCAGAGGTCTGTTAAATATGATTTGGACATAGTTAAAGGTCTGGTTCACATCAGAACAGGTTTTCAAGGGCATATGGCCACTGTTTTGGTATGAAACAATATAGAAACAAGATCAAAGCTCCATAAAAGCAACATTCATCAAGATTTGAGTATTTTAAAATGCTATGAACATGGAAAATCACAGGGAGGTCCCTGGTTTTATGAAAATCTCATTTTTGTGTCCTCTCACTTGATTAGAATAGGCAAATCATCAAAACTTCATAGATTTAAAAGTGCAAATGACATTTTGGCAGCATAACACCTTGTTTATTTGCATTTTAAACCTCAGTTTCTCACTAATGACAATTAAGTCTTCAAGAAAGTGTGAGTTAGCAATTTGGCAGCATAACCCCTTGTATTTCTTGAATCCTTTCATTGCCATTAGGCCTATCAAGTGATCATTGGGTTGAGGAACTGCAAAGGATGCCAGCTGGCTCAACTTTAAACAGCCCTTGTGTGTTAATTTTTTATTTTGTCACTTTATTCCCTTAAATGAAAGATTAAACAAAGCATCTAAGGGATCTGATGTGCAAGGATGCCAGCTGGCTCAACTACTCACATCTTAGCCTATATTTGCTTAGCTTAAGCTTTCAAGGGAGGCAGAAAAGGAAAAGAAGAAGAAAAATGCATGAAATTGAATATATACATGCATATATGCACTAACTTTGTATATTTTTGTATAAAACTGAGATCAAGCATAAAAGAGATTATTATTAAGCTAAAAGTATAGATCCTATGCAGTGGCTTAGTATAAGCTTCTATATATACATGTTTTTATTTGAAAACAGTGAAGAAAGAGAGGAAGAAAGGAGATTTTGATCATCAAGATCTGTGCCTAAGCACAAAGCTCTCTCTTTGAAGCTTCAAAACAGCTAATATTAAGGGGAGAAGAGAGATCAGAGAAAAGAGATCAAAGAGCAACAAGAAATAATATGAAATCAACAATAAAATGCAAATTTTTCAAAAGAACTTCATTCACCTCTGGAATTATTACATAATATAGTCTAAAATACTTCCAAACTATGCTATACCTATCAATTTGCAGAAAGGAGAAGAAAGCAACAAGCTTTGCACTATGAATTTGGGAAAGAAGCTAGCCTAAAGCTCTTTGCACAGTGTATCAGTATATTCTCTCTATTTTTCTATATCTCTCCTGTTGTTTGCATCAGGTATGGGTGCCTTTATATAGGCTATGAGCTAGGGCATTAGCTCTGCATTGCTGGGCTTGTTCCATCATGCACCACAGCTGTTTGATCATTGGTCTACAAAATTTCATGTTTATTCATGTGCCATGCTGGCAGAGATCATGCTTTTATGATTGAATATACGATATTTCATCACTTGAATTCATCTCAGCCTTTGAATCAGCTCAAAGGGTGACATGTCATATTTTGGCCCATTGATTGGCCGGCCACAGAGAGCATGCATGCATTGCGTGATCTTTGACATTGAAGGGAGAATATTCTCCTGTTTGGCATCATCCAAGGAGTGCAAGGCACATGTCCCTGGGGACCAGAGAGCTGGCAACGGCTTGAACAGTCCCGGGTGTGCTATACCTGCGCCGGTCTTGGCTTATCGTGACCCTACACTGTTTCACATGTTTCTGTGCATAAGGAGTTGTCAGAGAGCATCGCATACATCTATTTATCATGTGCCTGAGCGCGATTTACCCAATTGGCAGCCGTACATGCACCCCTTGCCACATCCCGGATCTTATACGAACCAGTTCATGGTGCTAATGAAATTAAGCATTGCTTCTTCAAATTAACACCTCTGAGATCATCGTGTGACTATAAAATATGCGTTTGTCAAGTCTTATAGCTTAATTCAAGCTCAGTTGCTTGTTCCAACTTCCGATTTGCTCTCTATTTCGGCTGACATCCCGGCTTGTGAAAAGGGTACGTCTTTGAAGGGGTGCTAACAAGAATAAGGGTGTATAATCCTCTGCCAGTCACAGGTAATAGCATATGCATCATTTAAACCCCTTTCCTTGAATCCGTTTTCCATTTTTAGCAACATAACAGAGTAGAGAGGAAGAGGAAGGAGCTGACAAGCCGAGCCCGCTGTCAGTCTCTCAAAATCCTAGCCAATCGGCTTATTTTATTTTGGTCGATTCCCGTCTAAACTTGGTGTCACATACACCGTGTAGTAAGCATAGCCTGGTCCATGGGAACTGGGTGTACGAGAGACGAAGGGGTCGCGAGCGCCGAGTTTTAAACTCAGCGACTTAAGTCGCATCTTGGCTGGTCTTCGCGCATGATGAGCCGGGGCGCCGACAGTCTGGTGCATAGGGTTATATCCCACTGAACCGAGTTCATCCATCTCATGGGTCCAGCGAAAAATGATATAGATCATTGACAGGTGGGGTCAGGTAGCTGGGTTTGTTTAGCAGCCCTGAAAATACACCCAGAGAGGCTTTTAATGATTTGTCAGCCTCTGTTGCTTGCGTGGCACCAACCAGAGTGTGTCACATCAGCATTTCTATTAAAATTTCATAACTCTTTGAATATTTTGAGTTAGAAACTGCATAACATATCAAAATTCATAGTATTTCATGGGGAATCAACATATGAATTCCCAAACATTGCTCTTGATCCATTTTAAAGAGCTCTCATGTACCCTTGGTATTTTCCAGGCATTAAAACATTGCTAATTAATATTTAGCAATATTTTAGGGTACAACACTAACATATCAAAAAAGGAGTGTGCATGTTACTCATGACATTATGCCTCTTGATTAAAGGTCTCCAACAACATTGCATCTCCAATGAAAAATACAATGATCAACACTAACATATCAAAAAAGGAGTGTGCATGTTATTCATGACATGATGCCTCTTGATTAAAGGTCTCCAACAACATTGCATCTCCAATGAAAAATACAATGATCAACATATATGTGCATACATACATAATAGAGAATAAAAATTCTCAATTAAAATTTTCGTCCAAAATTATAAGAAAATATTTATACATAAAATTAATTAAATATGTATAGTTTTTATACGAATCACTGAAAATCAATTTCGTCAAAAAAAAATTATTGCATCTTAAAATAGCAAATAAATTTAAATCTTACAGTACAGCACCAGGAAAGCACCAGTACAACACCAAGAAAGCACCAGAGGGCCAAAAATCACAAGACAAGCACAACCCAAAACCCTAAGGTTTGGAGAACAACATGAGATTTCGAATCAACAATGCCAAAATAAATTCGAAATAGAGAGAGAGAGAGAGAGAGAGAGAGAGAGGTGTTTTTTTGTTACCGAGAGAGGCCAACAAGCACCAAGAGAGGCGAAGTGGGAGGGTGGCGAACCGGCAATAAGGGAGGTGAGACAATCCAGAGAAGGCGGGGGAGGAGAAGAGGTGCGTGACTTATAAAAAATTTAGCAGAGAAGGCAGGTTAAGAACATTGTAACCCTATTTCTATACCGATTTTAAATTAAATGTCCGCATGCAATTCTATTCCTACACGTCTATTTTACCAAAAAAAACTGTGTACAATTTTTTGGAGAGCTACACGAACATTTAATTAAATATTTATGTAGGAATACTTTTTAAATATCTGTATGCAATACTTTTCCTACATGGACATTAATTTATTCAAAAATCTATGTATCTCTCTAACCATTCCTACCTTGCCATTTATAAAATAACAGTGTACAATTCTATCTTTCTACACGGATTTATTATCAAAAATCCGTGTAGCATTTCCTACACTGATTTTTGTTGAATATCCATGTAGCTCTCTAATTAATCCTACATAGATTTTTTTCTAAACATTTCTACACTGATTCTTTAATAAATATCAGTGTAGGATTCCCAAAAAATTTCGGGCTTTCAAAAAAACCTATTTGGTACACAGTTTTTATATAAAATTGTCAAATCCGTGTACGATGTGATGTGTAGGATTGCCATTTCTGTAGTAGTGTTATGACAACTTTATTTATATTATTTTGTTCAATTAATAATTTGTATCTTTTAACGAGCTGAAAAAAACTATAATTTAATATTTTGATGATATTATGTACATATAATGTGTTCGATATTTTATTTATTTGTTTTATATTTAGATTAAATTATAAAAGCTATTAATTATTCGATAACTGCACATTATTCAATCAATGCCAGTTGACTATATACAAAAGTAATTCAAAAATTATAAAAATTAGCATGTAGGCACGTTACTCGGAAGGTAGATGAGATTCAACAGTACAAATTCGTCATTTGAAACTAATCCGATAGATTTTAGAGTTAAGTTTACGAAAGGACTTGGTACATTTAAAAACACCTTAGTTCTACTCTCAATATATTTATTTGTTATATTTTTAGTTTAAATTAAATAAGCTATCAATTAATATATTTGACAATTATACATTATTCGTTTCTTATCATTTATCTTAATTTGTAAGGTTAGGAAATGACTAAAACTAATACTTAACGAGTAAGTATATATATAAAGTATGAGTAAGATTAATTTTATATGAGTATGGGCATGAATATGAAAATGGTCAAAATTTGGATATGTTATCTGTACTAATTAATAGCTCAACTTTCACAAAATTAGTTTTTAAATCAATAATGACGCTCATAAAAAAAAATCGATGGTTTAATTGAACAGTTCTAATTTAATTGATCAAGAAAAAATCGCAAAATTATGAGTACAAGCTAAGTCATAACCAAAAATGACTGGTACAAAATCATCAATTGTTCTTATGAAAATACATCTAAAATGATTAAAAATTAAAAAAAAAATATCTAAAGCAACTAAAATATTATTTTATTTCATAATTAACAACTTATAATATTAATTGCTTCACACCTCTTTGTATGGAGCCAAATACTCATGATTCCAACAACATACATCACTGCAAAAGTTTCTATGACGATTCCAACCCTTGGCAATCCCGCATTCTCAATTTTTGCACCATTGACCATTGTTGTAAGTTTCCCGCAATAGTAACCTGCCATTTATTTCATGATATGTCTGATAAGGTTCCCAATGAGTGAAGCACATCAGTGAAGCACATCCCTTCCAGATTCTTATTTATATTAATTTGCTTCACCTGTTTTTGATTTCCCCCAATTTCATACATTAGATTTTCAAACTTTTTACTCATATGCACTTATATTCATAAGTTGTGATCTCAATTCTGGTACATATATGGAAGAATGATATTTAAACAATAGTTTAGAAAATATGACAACAACATAAGTTACATAACTATTGTATATATAGTTGGTAGATCATGCCATGTAAGGTTTGCAACTACCATAAAATTAAGGGTCATGCTTGTTTGTTGGGCCACTCATATGGTGCATTCAGAGGCAAGAGTAATATATGGCACACCTATAATGATATAATCATAAGAAGACCAATAATGAACCATAGCTATAGTAAGTAAAAATTATGCCGCAACTCAACTCACCATGTAAACATGTAATGAAATTAGTTGCGTCTCACATAGCGCTTCCTACACTGTGGTTGTACACGTATTTTCTCGGTTTCATGTAAAACCGTGTACGAAATAGGATTTTCGCCATGATCAATTGATATCTCTAAGAATCCCACACGGATATTTCATTGAAAAACAATTTTCAAAAAAGCCGTTTGAAGTTTATATTTCCTACACGGATATTTAGTTAAATATCCGTGTAAGAATTGAACAGAGCTACACGGATATTTACTTAAATATCCGTGTTAGGAAATTTATTTGTACATGAATTTTTATTTAAATAGCTGTGTATATATGTCGATAGAGTTACACGGATTAGTAGCTAAATATCCGTGTAGGAAAGGTCATCTAGGGTTTCAGCTGAAATAAAAAGCTTCTCTTCCAGCGCCGTTTTGATCACTCTCTATACAACGCCGTTTAGGAAAGATCACTCTCTCTACACGATCTAAGGAGATATAGGATTCAAAGTTTCTCCACCGTTGATTTTACTTTGAGATGGAGGATTCGAAGTCTTTCCTCCCTATTGGAGGTGGAGGAAATGACACTGAATCCTCCATCTCGGAGTAAAATCACGGAGGAAAAACTCATATGAAATTCAAAGTTTCTCTTCCAGCGCCGTTTGTGGTTTAGGTCCTTCTGTATCAGCGTGCGCCTGCATCTGTGGGTACGTAGGAGAAAGGCTCGCGGCTTCCTAAACCCACAAGTGCAAACGCACACTGCTACACGAGGACCTGCAAATCAACCAAATCAACCAAGTGAGAGAGATGTGGGCAAGATGGTTTATTTCGGAATTTTGTAAAGAACAATATGGATTTGTATAAATTAATTAGTGTAATTATCAATTTTAATTGTTATATTATGTTTTGGGGAATCTGTTGTTGGGCAAAGAAAAAATTCTGATTTATATATAATTTGATGGAAACTAGCCAAAAACAAAAAAAATTACCAAAAAAAAAAGGTTTTTTATTTAAATATTTTATTATATATTTTTTTGAATTTCATATTTTGTTATTATTTTTATATTTGAAGATAACTTTTAAATAAAGCATAAACTCTAAACCCTAATATTAACTGAGATTCATCACGGATTTTGAATCAGAAATCCGTGTAGAAAAGTGAATCCTACACGGATATTCAGTTAAATATCCGTGTAGAAAAATGAATACTACACGGATATTCAGTTAAATATCCGTGTAGGATACAATTTGTATACGGATAGTTAGTAAAAATCCGTGTAGGAATGCTGTATTTGAAAATTTATCAAAGTACCCTAACTTCTCTCAATATATATGTTGATATTTTATTATATCAAGTATGATTTGAAAGTTAATATCTGTCTAGTTCAAAAATTTCAAATTATTTTTTTCAATTTCATATTTTGTTATTATTTTTATATTTAAAGATAACATTAGTTAGATTATTCAAAAATATAAATATAAACAGAAATTTAAATATAAAACCATACATCACACAAAAAGAAAACATTAAAATAACATTAGTAAGAAACTGGTTCGGTGTTACACCATACATCACAGAAAAAAAAAAATAAACTAGCTAGATATCACAGAAAAAAAAAAACTATCTAGATATATAACTGGAATGAAAACACAAAATATAAAACCAACAAAATACAAAACATTTCCCACTAATTGCCGCGCCTTTTTTTCTTAGGGAAGTAGTTGATTATCTTGCCTCCATTCTTGTTTACATTGTCCCAAATTCTCTTGCTTCTCCTCAAAGATAACCAAACATCCTCATCATTCATAGGACCTTCTGGACCGTAAGGCTCATCATCAGAGAACTGGTAGTGATCAGATTCATCGGGGGATGATGTTAATTCAATTACGGGGGGCGGGGCTAAATGACTCCACTCAACTATGTCTGGATGTGGATCAAAGAACTGGAAGGTTTCAGATGGACCAACGAGAGGAGGGTAACCAGCGGGAATAGGAAACGGTGGAGGAATTATGGGAGCCCAGTTGGGATCATCTTGGGGGTCTTCGTACGTAGAATTTTCTGCGGGGTTTTCAGATGATGGAGGATTTTCAGATGGAGTAGGATTTTCAGATGGAGGATTTTCAGATGGCCGATTTTGCACTGTGGACAAATTCTGGTTAATGCTAGGAGGACTCTCCATTTCGTTTTTTTTTCCTGATTTGTACGGTGTAGTGCGATTTTTCACTAAAATCAGCGGTGATTAAATAGAATTAAGGGAGAAGAGAGCGTTTGAACTCCCGCGCGACGTTTGGACTACCCTAAACCTTAAACCCTTCAGATTCATAACGGATTTTGAGCAGAAATCCGTGTAGAAAAGTTAATCCTACATGGATAATAAGTTACATATCCGTGTAGCTATTTATCAACCTACACGGATATATAATTAAATAACCGTGTACAAATTTTATAGAGCTACACGGATATGTAACTTATTATCCGTGTAGGAAGGATAATTCTCACACGGTTTTTTATTTAAATAGCCGTGTATGTATGTTGGGAGAGCAAAACGGATTTATCGCAAATTATCCGTGTAGAAAAGGTCATCTAGGGTTCAGCTGACTTAAAAACTTCTCTTCCAGCGCCGTTTTGATCACTCTCTCTCCTCTGGATTGGCTGGAATCTGATTTTTGCGCAGCAGGCATCTGAGATTGCTAATTTTAGTTGTGATTTGCTTCTCTTTTTCTTGTTAAGGTTAGTGATACTTCTCTTTTCTTTCAATAATTTTCTGTTAATTGCTTTTTATTGCTTATTTAGGGTTTAGGGTTTGATTAATGCATGCATGGTTGTAAAATAATTAGTGTATTGTTGTCCAATAACCGACCTATTAACAAGCTTGTAGGTCCATGCCCGTTCAAAATTAATCCAATAGAGATTAATTTTGGATAGCCCCCGGTTTGGGACTGCTCTTTGAATATTGTGTCTCATTTAGGATGTGAACACATGTTAGCGGGTTTAATTAGTATTTGAGAAAAATTCGACAGTATTTCTCCTTATTGCTCCTACGAGTATGTGGTATGTACACATACTTGGGGAGTTAAGGGGAAATGCTGCCGAATTTTTCTCAAATACTAATTAAATCACGCTAACATGTGTTCACATATGAGGCACAATATTCAAGGAGTGGGTTAGGATTGTAAACCGGCCCTTTGTAAGCCAAGAATTCGGTAGGTTATACATATGTCGACCATCCATCACGCCTGATTAATTGAAATCATTTTTTTAAATTTAATTTACAGATGGATCGAAGTTGGATGTATAAAATGCGGCGTGACAGTGAAGAATATTTGGTCCGAATTGAAGAGTTTCTACAATTTGCTGAGAGTTACAGAGTTTTGCAAAAGGAGGCCGACATTTTGTGTCCTTGTAGGGATTGTAAAAATTGTACAGGATTTGAGGACTTGGACGAAATTAGAACTCATTTAATTTGTCGGGGATTTAAGGAGAGATATACATGTTGGTTCATGCATGGTGAGAAAATTAGAGAAAGTAGTGGTACCGGTAAATTTTGTGATGAAATAAATGAGAATGCACAAATTTCTGATAATTTTGAATTTGATTGCAACAATGATTATGCGAATTTCGAAAATTTGAATAATGTTGAAGTCGAATGCTGCGACGATGATGAGATGACAATGAATATTGATGAAAACGTAGAACACGAGTTTACTGAAAACCTAGAGGACATGTTACGTGATGTGGAAGGTGAAATTGGTGGTGAAAATTATGATAAATTTCAGTATTTGTCTGATGAATCCAAAAAGCCGTTGTATCCCGGGTGTACCGCATTTACCAAACTGTCAGCTGTGTTGAAATTATTGAACTTAAAAGCAGACAGTGGTTGGAGCGATAAGAGTTTCACGTCCTTACTACAACTTTTACGAGAAATACTCCCGAATAACAACGAGTTACCGTGTACAATATATCAGGCAAAGAAGTTGATCTGTCCAGTGGGATTGAAGATTGAACGAATACATGCATGTCCGAATGACTGTGTATTGTACCGTAAAGAGTACGAGTCCATGCATGTATGTCCTAAATGCGGCGTTTCATGCTATAAGCATAAGGGCAAGGAAACTGACGATTGTAACGATGAAGAAAAAAAGGACCGGCCTCCGGCCAAGGTGCTGTGGTATCTACCGATAATACCGAGGTTTAAACGGTTATTTGCAAATTCCAAAGAAACGAAATTATTGCGCTGGCATGAAGAAGAGCGGAAAAAGGACGGAAAACTAAGACACCCGGCTGATTCTCCTCAATGGAGAAATATTGATAGACAATTCAAAGAATTTGGTTCCGACCCGAGAAACCTTAGGATTGTGGTGAGCACAGATGGAATGAGTCCCTTCGGAAGTATGAGCAGTCAGCACAGTACTTGGCCAGTTCTTTTATCCATCTACAATCTTCCTCATTGGTTGTGCATGAAACGCAAGTACATAATGATGTCATTACTGATCCAAGGACCGAGACAACCCGGAAATGACATAGATGTATATCTCGCACCATTAATCGAGGACCTCCAAAAATTATGGAAGACTGGTGTCTGGGTATGGGATGCGTATAGCAAAGAGGTCTTCAAATTACGAGCCATGGTATTTTGCACAGTAAATGATTTTCCCGCATACGGAAATTTGTCGGGTTACAGTACGAAAGGAGCAAAAGTGTGCCCTATCTGTGAAGAGGACACGCAAGTGCTGAGGTTGAAATATAGTAGGAAGAATGTTTTTATGGGGCATCGTAGGTTTCTCCCCGTTAATCACCCGTACCGTAGGAGAAAGAAGGCATTCAATGGGAAAAATGAGCTCGGAGTGGCACGTCATCCATTGGATGGGACGGGTGTCTTCAAGCGGGTAAAAAACCTTGATGTTATTTTCGAAAAATGCGCCAAAGCACCACCTAAAAATATTTGGAAAAAAAAGTCCATATTTTGGGATCTACCGTACTGGGAATATCTAGAGGTGCGACACTGCCTAGATGTCATGCATGTTGAAAAAAATGTATGCGACAGTTTAATTGGCACCTTATTGAACATTCCTCGTCTGACTAAAGATGGTATTAATGCTCGAAAAGACATGGTGGAAATGGGAATACGACAGAAGCTTGCACCGCAGGATAAAGGGAAGCGCGCATACCTACCCCCCGCAATGTGCACCATGTCGAAGGAGGAGAAAAAAAGCTTTTGCAAATGCCTTCACAGTATTAAAGTCCCGTCAGGGTATTCTTAGAATATTAAGAAGCTGGTGTCCATGAAGGACATGAAATTGAAAGGTATGAAATCCCACGACTGTCATGTTTTAATGACACAGATGATTCCTGTCGCAATTCGGGGAATTTTACCAAAGGCCGTTCGGCAGACAATTACGAAGCTTTGTTTTTTCTTCAATGCAATTAATTCCAAGGTGATAGACCCGATTAAATTGGTGGCTTTGCAAGCGGAGGTCGTCGTTACTCTTTGCCATCTTGAGATGTATTTTTCTCCCTCTTTTTTTGATGTTATGGTTCACCTTGTTGTCCACCTCGTGAGGGAAATTAAGGTTTGTGGTCCTGTATTCCTGCTGTATATGTATCCATTCGAGAGATACATGGGTATTTTGAAAAAATACTTAAGGAACCGGCATCGGCCCGAAGGTAGCATTGTAGAAGGGTATTCAACAGAAGAGGCAGTTGAGTTTTGCACTAACTACCTGACCGGTGTGTCTCCTATCGGTGTTCCAAAATCCCGGTACGAGGGAAGACTCCAAGGAGTAGGGACAATTGGGTTGAAAGCCGTATTTGCTGACACAGATGAACTACAAAAGGCACATTTTATTGTACTACAACACATGGCAGACGTTGCTCCCTACGTGGATGAGCACATGACAATCCTTCGACAACAGAACTACACGAGAAGTCAGAAGTGGTTGAATAACGAGCATAATCGTTCTTTTACAGGATGGCTTAAAGAAAGAGTGAAGGAACACCCCGAAAGGTCGCCCGTAGATGAAATTGTTAGGCTACTGGGCGAAGGACCCCAAGTTGTTGTTAGAACATTCCAAGGATACGAGATTAATGGATATACATTTTACACTAAATTACAAAGTGATAAGAGTGCGACGCAAAATAGTGGGGTGATGTTGGTGGCGGCCTCCGCAGAATTCAGTAGATCCGGGGATGCCCGGGCTGTAACGGCATCAAAGTCATATTACGGTGTTATTGAAGAAATTTGGGAGCTCATTTACAGTCCTCGCCTCAACATTCTCTTGTTTCGGTGTCAATGGGTCGAAGACCGGGGTGTGAAGGTTGATAACAACGGGTTCACACTCGTTGATTTCAGCAAAGTCGAGTATGTCGATGATCCGTTCATACTAGCCAAGCAAGCCACACAGGTCTTTTATGCCACTGACCCGAGTGATGCTAGGTGGAGCATCGTCCTATCGGGAAAAAGAAGGATTCTAGGGGTTGAAAATGTCGTGGACGAAGAAGAGTACGACCAGTTCGACGAGATACCTCCATTTTGCACCGACGTGCCAATCGAGGTACCAATAAGTGAAGAAGAAGCGAACTACATGAGATCTGATCACAACGAAGGATTATGGGCCGATGTACAAAAAGTGAAAAAAAAGAGAAAAAGAAAGAAAAAGAAAAAGGGCACTGTGTAATATTTTGATTATGTAATATTTTTTAATTATGCAACAATGTTATTTTGCATTTTCCATTATGATTTTGTATTTTTAATTATGATTTTTATGTAGTATTTTGTAATATTTTGATGATGTAATATTTTGTAATATTATGCAGAGTATACGTGTTGAGCACTTGGGTCCGACGCCCATCGGACTCAAACTGGGTTCGATGAGCTTCATAACCGTCCGATCCACTTTAAGATCAGTGCGCACGGATATTAAAGCAATATGCACTGATCTTAAAGTGGATCGGACGGTTATGAAGCTCATCGAACAAAAAGTAGATGCTAGCCAAAAACAAAAAAAATTAAAAAAAAAATAACACAATCCTACACGGATTTTTAATTACAAATCCGTGTAGGAATGTTGATATTCCTACACGGATATTTTATGATATATCCGTGTAGAATTCCCCACCGATTTGAAATTTAATTAAATATGGTACAAATATAAATATTTATTATATTATTCATCTTCCTACACTGATATTTATTTGAAATCCGTGTATGATACGCTGTGAAATTTATATAGTAAATTTTTTATTTTATTAATTCATTTCGATTTGAACTTTGTAAATATTAATTTCTTTAGATATGAACTTTGTAAATTTCTTTTTATAATTTATGTATTCATTCTTGTTCACTATTTTACAAATGAAAATATTCATCACTGTGTTAGAAATGTTAAATATTAACAAATTTATAATTGTACAACTAATACAGAAAAATAAATAGAGAAAAACAGAAATGTAAACAAGTAAACTTTGATATATTACCGGTAAATAACTTCACAAAAGTTACCAAAAACCTCTAAACAACAGATTACAAAAAATCTGATATAATAGACCCCAAAAAAAAACAGAAACTCATACAATAAACCAAAAAAAAAAAACTCTAAACTACGGGTTCATTCTTTGCCCTACGAATGTAGGGCTTCGGTGGCGGATGGCCCCTGGGGCTGCGACGTGGGCGAGTTGGTAGTGTTCGCGGCCATGGCCAACGTCTGGGATAACCTAGTGGTGGTCGTTCGTAACCGGGTGGGATTGATGGCACTACAGGAGGAGGAGGAGGTGGGGTTTCAACAGGGAGCTCAACAGGTTCTTCTTTGACTTCAGCCATTTTTTTTACTAAGAAGAATATATAGCTAGGTTCAGTGAATATTTTGAGGTTATATAGGGTTTAAGGCGACTCTTCGTTTTTCTGTATTTATTTTGTAATTCACAGTGATGAATAAGCTGGCGCGCATCTCCCTCCAAAAATTTGGTCTTCACCGACGGATATATAATATAATGTCCGTGTGCAAAGGGTATTCTACACGGATATTTAGTTAAAAATCCGTGTCGCTCTTATTTTTTCTACACGGAGTTTTAAGTAAATATCCGTGTAGGATACCCTTCGTACACGGACTTTTAATTAGATATCCATGTGGAAAGTTCCCCTCTTGCTGTACTATAATGTTTTGTAAATATTTCTAAGTACCCGACTCTAGCTTCTCTCAACTTATCTGATTTTCAAAAACCTGGACTGATCCGCCGCTGCTCCTCCCTCTGAGCCGCCTCTCCCTCTACGCCGCCTCCCTCGTCGGCCTCTCTTGGTAATAAAAGCAATCTCTATTCTCTCTCTATTTCCTCCTTATTTGGGCATTTCTTATTTTGAACCACTGTTAATTGTTGATTGTTTAATTTTGTCGAGTTCTCCCTGGTGCTCGTCGGCCTTCTTTGGGATCCTCCCTTGTTGCCTTGCTGCCTCCATTGCAAAGGTATTGGTTTGGACCAAAATTAGTTCTTATTGTAAATTTGGGTTTGTACCAAAATTGTAAAATCAGACCAAAATGAGTTCTTACAGACCAAAATTGTACCAAAATGAGTTCTTTTTTGTAGAATCATGTCACATTCGGGTGAGCATTTCGGGAACCCCGAAGACAAAGAAGGGCAAGGTGTAGCCCAGTCGGAACCACAAAGAAGGACGAGAGGTCCGACGACGTGCAAAACCATGTCAGAAAAAAAGCTATTTCAAATCTTCTTCAAGAAGAACGGGTGTCCGAAGGGGGGAAACAAGGAGCATTACTCAAATTGGTGCAGCCATCTCGCGAAGAGGAAGGCCGATATCCGTTTCCCCTCTTGGAAGGCCTTCAGCAAGGAGGAAAAACAAGAATGGTGGGAGATGGTGAAGGTAATGTTACCATTTCAATATTTCTTTTGATTGCTGTACATGCATGAACTGAAAAATGACATTTGCTTTGTGTCAATCAGGCTCAATGGAACATCACAGATGATGTCGGAAAAAAACACACTCTAAAGATAATGAACGATGGGTGGAAGCAATACAAGAGCACACTCGTGACCGAATGGATGAACAAAGGGAAGAATCCGGTCGGACGCTTTGACAGGTTGACCCAGGAGATCTGGGATGGCTTCGTAGCGATTAAGCAAACCCCCGAGTTCCAAGTAACTAAATTTATAAAATTGTAACTCTGTTTTTTGTCGATTGATTATTTTTCTGCCTTACACTAATTGATTGGCTTTGATTAATGAAGGCTGCAAGTGAAAGGGGCAGGAGCACTGTTGCCAAGAACAAGTACCCGCACCATTTAGGGTCAGGCGGGTACGAGGGTAAGTTGTCCGAATTTAAGAAGATACTGGAGGCAAACAAAGATTCCGACTCACCGGTTGTAAAGATCACCAACCCTAGGGGGACGGGTTGGTTCATGGCAAGATCTGAGATAACAGCCGACGGGAGGATTCGACTGCCTGAAGAATTGCGGCCCTTGGCTCAGAAAATGGTACTTAATTCTTGTTATAACTTGCGTTATTCAAACAAAATTATAACTTCTGTTTTATTCAATTTTTTTAACAGTTGGAGGTGGAGGAGGAGGTCAATTCGGGTGCCCGTACAGTCTCCAGGCAGCATGACGCATTGTCTCAAACGCTGGAGAATCCGGAGCACTCGGGTCGGGTTAGGGGTGTGGGGGTCCGTGTGGGCTTAAAGGATGTATTCGGTGGATCAAAACCTCGAAGAAAGCGTGAAAAGCAGGATGTCAAGATTGAGCGGCTCCGCCAGCAAATGCAACAGGAGCATGACGCAAAGATGGTGGAGATGGAATCAAGAATCTTCGAACGCTTATCCTCTCAGTTTAGGCAGCAATCCGAGCACCCACCTCCCATTTCGCCGGGATTTCGGCGCAGCAGTCAAGCTTCCGGGACCTGGGGAGACGCGTTCGATAATCTAAAGGTAATACTAGTTCATTAATTAATTGCTACTTTTTTATTTGTTGTTAGGTAACATTTCCTCTTAAAATGACTACATGATAATTGCAGAGCGCTACCAAATGCAAGCTGGTTATTTGGGTCGGTGCTGTGCCCGTTACTATTGGTAAGTGTTAGATTTGTGTTCTAAAAGTTATCATTTGTTGATTATCTTTTATATGTTATATTTATGAATTGAATGTGATTTACATTTTGTTCCATGAGTATTATATTTATATTTAGAAATGTTCAAGAAGATGCACTTGGTCTTGAACCGCAGAACTTTAAATAAAATAAATAAGTGTAAAACTCTAAAATGTTCACAGGTCTTGAATATTAGCAGGAACACTAATATGCCATATAAGACTGTCGTGTTGATTAAAAGTACGTTGTAGTTCTGTAAACGTTGATAAGAGATTATCATTTAATAACACGAATATGTGAAAGGTTTCATATATTGAACAGACCTAATAGATGAAACATTATTGGATTGTGTTAGTGTCATTAATGTTTTCATCGTGTCTCTGATTCCAAGATTGAGACATATATCTTTTTCACATGAGGAATGTACAACGTAATTATTATTAAAAAACTACTTGTAAAAGGTGGTGATAAAAATAATAGTTCTTTATATGTAACTTGTGCGGGAAAAGAGTATATGTCAATAGCATCATTGCCACTCATTAATAATGAGAAATGATATTTTTCGGGCCCCTTGATAAAGTAGAATTATAAATGGATCCAGTATAACTGAAGTGCAGTTATAATTTTATAATTTGCTTAATAGAGATCAAGAAATAATTATAATACAAAGATGACACAGTCCTACTTTATATATTAATCATAATATCATAAGGCAAGGAATTGACACAAGTAATGACAAAGATTACATTACTGTAAGGATCGCGTTTCGTAAAAGAATTATTAAACGTCTATGTTATTTGGGTAGCTGTAATGTATAGCTAGAATACCGCTTACAGTTTATAAAATAAAATGTTTTATTTCATTGCCAACATAGCATAGATCCTCAATATAGGTCACACCAACTGAACGGGAAATAAGAAATAAATATTATGTCACATGGCGTGACTAACTAGTAGGAAATAAATATATTGACATGTGCATATTATGAGAATAATATAAGTTGCACATATTATAATAATATGTGAATATTATTATAGAATAATATATATATTTATTTCAAGCCCAAGCCCAAAACTTAATTTAGCAAATTGAGAAGAGAATAAGCCCAAACAAATATGGGTTATAACCATTAAATTCGTATTTAAAATTGGACAGATTTTAAGACAAATTTGAATAAGTATTTGAAGGGGCAAACATTAACCATTCTGGGTAGATGACCTATGAATTCTGTAGCCCTTCGAGTCTAGAATCCAATGGTGAAAGTTTCAAGCCGTTTGGAGTTCTCTAGAGAAAGCTATGATGGTTTTAGTAACCAAGGGTCAGAAGTTAATGTGCTGTTTCGAATTTTGTTCATGTTTTAATACGAATTTGAAGAGTCTAATTTTATGCTTAATGGTTATAAATAAAAGAACTGATCATATACATCAGTTAAGAGGTTGTTGTTATTTTTATTCTCTCTCTCTCCCAAAAACACTTGCTAAAAAATGTTTTGATTGATTGTACAATCGATCAAAAGACGGGCGAAAAGCTAGACACGGTAAAAGATCGCTAGCACGAACTTGACACCGTTCTTGTTTCGGATTCAAGGTGAACCGAAGAGGAATCAAGCAACGTTAGAGATCATAGGTATGATACAAAATCCCTCTCGTAGGAATATGTATATAATTGTGACGTGCTTCAATTAGCAATAATAGAACGATCTTAGATGTTATCGGATTAAATTTTTTTTTATTTTTTATCCGTTTCGCATCATGAAATCCTTCAATTGGTATCAGAGCTGATTTTCTATTATGCTAATTAGACTATTTGATTATGTAATTTTTATTACATAAGTGCTTAATTAATTGCTCTTTTGTGTTGTGGTTCTGAAAATTGCGGTATTGAATTCTTAATCAATTTGTGAAATTGACATAGGTTCACTTGATAATTATTTTTGTATATTCTAAAATTCTTACCTCAATTGAAGATGTTTAGAACAGAACAATAATATAGATCAAGGTATATGGAAAGGTTTATTAGGGCCAAACAAAATAAAAAAAAATAGTGTGTTGCTGGAATTTCTAGCAGCAGCGGCTATTTTAGCTGAAATTCAAATTGCGATTTCTCTTAAATGAATTATCATTTTTGAATGAAACCAGTTTCTAAATTTAGATAATAAAGTGTATTTTTTATATAATAAAACTTTCCTATACAAAAGTGTTACGAATTGTTGTAACAAAGGCAAAATAGAGACAGTGCGCAGAAACGGTTTGTGTTTGCTTTCAAATGATTAAAGGATTATTTTTTTAAACCATGGTGCAAATTGTTAATTTGTAACAGAGAATTATAAATTATTTTAAAGGATTTAAATGATTTGGAGAACAGCAATTACTTAAGAAAAGGAAATTAATTAAAGGGTACAAAATAGTACATCGATATGCAATTTCTACTCAATTTTTGTTTTGTAGGGAATCGAGTTTGTATGTCTCATTCCAATGCCTTGTGTGATGTAAATTTTATGTGATGTGCATGTTTGATTGTAAGCAAGTTTAATAAGCGGTTATTAATTAGGGACAAAAGACAATTTATGTATAGGATGCCTTTTATTTAATTATTTACATCATATGCATTTGTGAGAATGAGAGGGGTTCCTAATACTTGCACTTAGCAAATTTTTGAAAGGATAAAGTTTGAGGGTTGCATATTTATTTTATGCAAATTTTCATCTGATGGTGCAAGAAGACATAGTGATGGATGAAGAAAAGGCGCAGAGGCATACAAACTCGCAAATGTTTTGTGATTGTGTTATGTTTTTTTGCTTTATGAATTTATGTGAATGTATGTTAGGATAGGTATGGATGTATGAATACATGACCAACCAAACTATAGTCACATTTGAGTGTCCAATGAAAAATTAAGTATTTTTCTTCTCATTTTATCCACTTTAAGCTAAGGATTAATAATATGCATGAGTGTAATTTTTAATCTTTAGAAATTGTGGAATATGTTATGATATATTATCAGGCCATTGATAAATGGATTAAATGTGAGGCATTTGGTACATTTATTTTATGGAGATAGTATGACCAAGTATATTGACCAAATAAGATGAGTTTGCTTAATGGGAAGTCAAGATCTAGGCTTGAAGTCTCAGGAAAAACAGTTTAGTAAGAAATTTTTTTTAATAAACAACAAGAGTCATAAAGTTTAGAAAAATTGCAAATGTTTGCAAAAGAATTTCTAAAAGATTATGATTAGTAAAAGATTACTTACCTTAAGTTTATAAATCGGATGAGGTCGATTTATTTATGATAGGATCTTGAATATACTGCATAACGGACAATTTAATAAATGTAGTATTAGTTTTATTTAAACAAGTTTTACATAAATATTAACATGAAATCCTTTAATTTTATTATAGAATGGCAAACAACATGCTTATCCGATCCATACTCGAAAAATGCCCGTTGGAGGGTGATGGTTCCAATTTTCTCGATTGGGAACTCAAACTCCAACTAATCATCAGGGCGGAGGATCTTACAGATGTACTGGTTGAAGATGCACCAGTACTAGGTACAGAACCCTCTGATGAAGAAAAGGCTGTGTCTGAAAAGTACCACAAGGATGAACTGAGCGTTCAAGGTCTCAT
Organism: Carex arenaria; assembly: GCA_964058825.1. NCBI lineage: Eukaryota > Viridiplantae > Streptophyta > Magnoliopsida > Poales > Cyperaceae > Carex > Carex arenaria. The sequence continues at coordinate 174,699 of CAXKVW010000483.1, read as the reverse complement.
GTTGGCAAGTATGGCAACCGAACTTACTCGTAAGTTCATAAACAATACTCCAAAAGGGATAATGGAACGTCTCTCCACAATGTTCCTAGAGAATGCTCGTAAAGAACGTTCAAAGATCACCCTAGCATTTACGAGGTGCAACATGGCGGAAGGGTCTTCCGTTAACCAGCACATGTTGAAAATGCTGGGATACCTCGAGAAATTGGAGAAGCTTAATGCTCCAATGCACGCTGACTCTGCTGAGGATATAATCCTTGGTTCATTGCCTCCATCTTATAGAGATGTAGTCATGCATCTTCATTTGCGTGAAAAAGCAATGACCTTAGATGAGATCCATCAGACATTAAAGCAAGCTGAGGCTGATATGAACAGGCACAAAGGAGAGAAGAATGTTCTTGCGATCTCCCAAAACAGCAAGAAAATCCACAAAGGAAAGGGTAAAAAGAAGATGCCTAAACTGAACAAAGGGAAAGGAGATGCTCAAGCGAGCACCTCCAAAGGCAAAAAGAAAAACTCGCCTACTCTGCAAACAGAGTGCTATTACTGTCATGAGTTAGGACACTTCAAGGCGAATTGTCCTAAGTACAAGGCTGATTTGGACAGTGGAAAAATAGAACGCAAGCGCCCCAAGGTTCAGAAAGGTATTTATGTTATTGAAATTAATTTAACCACATCTATTCATGATTGGGTAATTGATACCGGATCATGTGCTCATATTTGTGCAAATATGCAGGCACTAAAGGATAGAAGACATCTCAAGAAAGGAGAAGTCACTTTGAAGGTGGGAAATGGTGTTAGCATCTCAGCAATGGCCATTGGCTTGATTCACCTTCATTTATCTAGTGGTTTAATAATTATTTTGAACAATGTTTATTATGTTCCGTCTATATGTAGAAACATTATATCCGTGTCATGTTTGGACAAGGATGGGTATGCATTTACTATTTCAAACTCGAGTATGAGTATTTCAAAAGATGGAATTTTCTATGCAAATGCTACTATTCAGGATGGCTTATATTTGCTTGAAGTGAATGATAAACATATTCTAAATGTCAATAACAAACGACTCAAAGTATCTCATGAAAATAAGACTCTTTTATGGCACTATCGCCTAGGTCATATAAGCGAAAAACGCATAAAGAAATTACAAGAAAGTAATCTTCTAAGTCTCCTTGATTGTGAAAAAATAGAGACATGCGAACCTTGCTTAGTAGGAAAAATGACCAAGAAACCTTTCAAGAAGAAAGGTACACGGGCAAAAGACTTGTTGGAATTAATACATTCAGATGTATGTGGGCCAATGAAAACAAGTGCACGAGATGGTTTTAGATACTTCATTACATTCACTGATGACTATAGTCGTTATGGCTATATTTATCTAATGAAGAATAAGAGTGAATCCTTTGACAAGTTCAAAGAATTCAAGAATGAAGTAGAAAACCAACTAGGTAAAAGAATTAAGACTCTGCGAACTGATCGTGGAGGAGAATACTTGAGCAATGAATTTGGCGCATATCTAAAAGAGTGTGGTATCATACCACAATTGACTCCACCCGGAACACCTCAATGGAATGGTGTATCTGAGAGGAGAAATAGAACATTGCTTGACATGGTTCGATCAATGATGTGCCAGGCAAAATTGCCTCTTTATTTTTGGGGACATGCATTACAAACCGCAGCTTATACACTTAACATGGTTCCATCTAAATCCGTCGAGAAAACTCCTTACGAGTTATGGATAGGAAAAATTCCTAACTTGTCTTTTCTCAAGATTTGGGGATGCGAGGCTTACGTCAAACGATTGATGACAACCAAGCTAGAACCCCAAGCGGATAAATGCTTCTTTATAGGTTATCCGAAAGAAACGAAAGGATACTACTTTTGGCATAAATCAACTAACAGAATATTAGTTGAAAGAGGTGCAGTTTTCTTAGAGAAAGAGTTTCTCGAAAGAATCAAAAGTGGTGGGAGTAGTGTAATATTCGAAGAAATTCAAGAAACACTAGAAGACCTCGATCATGTCATAGATGATATTGATATAGATCGAAGTAGCCCAACCATAGTTCCTATGGCTAGTGGGAGCATGAGTAAACAGGTTTCTCAACCTATTGAGGAAGAGGTTTACACATCACCACATAGTATTCAGTCCAGTATTGAGCCAATTCCACAAGAGATTGTGCAAGAGGTTCAAGAGACTCATGATGAACAAGAAGAGCCACAAGAACTAAGAAGGTCAACAAGATCTAGAAAGAAACCTGATTTCTATCTAGGACTTCATGAGATCTTGGTAACAGATACCGAAGATCCGACGACCTTTCAAGAAGCAATGAATAAAGATGACTCCAAATCATGGTATGAAGTCATGAAATCTGAAATGCAATCCATGTATGACAACCAAGTATGGACCTTGGTAGACCTTCCTCAAGGAAAGAAAGCCGTTCAAAACAAATGGGTTTTCAAGAGAAAGATGGACATGGATGGAAACATGACAACATACAAGGCAAGACTTGTAGCGAAAGGGTTTAGTCAAGTTCAAGGGATTGACTATGACAAAATTTTCTCGCCTGTTGCAATGTATAAGTCTATTCGGATATTACTAGCCATTGCTGCATTTTATGACTATGAAATATGGCAAATGGATGTCAAAACAGTGTTCCTTAACGGGAATTTGGAAGAGGATGTATACATGGTACAACCTCCGGGTTTTGAAGATCCAAATAATGGCAGTAAAGTATGCAAGCTTCAAAGGTCCATTTATGGACTAAAGCAAGCATCCAGGAGTTGGAATAAGCATTTTGATGACAAGGTTAAACGTCTTGGATTCATCCAAAGCAAGGAAGAGCCTTGTGTATATAAGATGGTCAGTGGGAGCTATGTACTTTTCTTGGTCCTATATGTCGATGACATACTATTGATAGGCAACTTTATTCCCTTAATGGAGCAAATAAAAACTTCATTGAAAGATATTTTCTCAATGAAAGACTTAGGAGAGACCCAATATATCTTGGGAATTAAGATATGTAGAGATAGATCTCGTAAACTCATTGGTTTAAGTCAACGTACGTACATTGACAAAGTGCTGAAACGATTCAACATGCAGAATTCCAAGAAAGGAAATGTGCCAATGACTCAAGGTGTAACACTTAGCAAGTCTCAATGTGCTACGACACGTAAAGACATTGAAATCATGAAGGATGTACCATATGCTTCTGCAATTGGTTCCATCATGTATGCTATGGTGTGTACACGACCTGATGTCGCGTATGCTCTAAGTATGACAAGTCGTCATCAAGCCCATGCAGGTCCTACTCATTGGACTGCGGTCAAGAATATCCTCAAGTATATGAACAGGACTAAGGATAAATTTCTTGTGTATGGAGGAAAAAGGGAGCTTGTTGTAGAAGGCTACACCGATGCAAGTTTTGCGACAGATTTTGATGATAAGCGATCACAATCTGGGTATGTCTTCATTCTGAATGGTGGTGCTGTTAGTTGGAGAAGTTTCAAACAATCAACAACAGCTGACTCAACCACCCAGTCAGAAGTAATGGCTGCTGCTGAAGCCAGCAAAGAGGGTGTTTGGATCAAGAAGTTCATTGAGGAACTTGATGTGGTACCTTCTATTGAAGGACCATTGGAGCTGTTTTGCGATAATAGTGGAGCTATTGCGCAAATCAAGGAGCCGAAGGCACACCACAAGATCAAACACATGGATAGAAAATACTTTGTCATTCGAGACTTCATAGAAGAGGGTAGAATAAAACTGTTAAAGGTGGACACGGATAGCAACACAGCAGATCCGCTAACAAAGCCTTTATCTCAAGCCAAAAGCGAAGTCCACTTCGATTCCATCGGTTTAAAGGAACATAGAGAGTGGATAGAGATAGCTGAATGAGTTAGAAGGCAACTCTAGTTTTTGAGTTAATACATATGAATGTATAAGATGTAACTTTAAGAACAAGTGGGAGATTGTTAGATTTGTGTTCTAAAAGTTATCATTTGTTGATTATCTTTTATATGTTATATTTATGAATTGAATGTGATTTACATTTTGTTCCATGAGTATTATATTTATATTTAGAAATGTTCAAGAAGATGCACTTGGTCTTGAACCGCAGAACTTTAAATAAAATAAATAAGTGTAAAACTCTAAAATGTTCACAGGTCTTGAATATTAGCAGGAACACTAATATGCCATATAAGACTGTCGTGTTGATTAAAAGTACGTTGTAGTTCTGTAAACGTTGATAAGAGATTATCATTTAATAACACGAATATGTGAAAGGTTTCATATATTGAACAGACCTAATAGATGAAACATTATTGGATTGTGTTAGTGTCATTAATGTTTTCATCGTGTCTCTGATTCCAAGATTGAGACATATATCTTTTTCACATGAGGAATGTACAACGTAATTATTATTAAAAAACTACTTGTAAAAGGTGGTGATAAAAATAATAGTTCTTTATATGTAACTTGTGCGGGAAAAGAGTATATGTCAATAGCATCATTGCCACTCATTAATAATGAGAAATGATATTTTTCGGGCCCCTTGATAAAGTAGAATTATAAATGGATCCAGTATAACTGAAGTGCAGTTATAATTTTATAATTTGATTAATAGAGATCAAGAAATGATTATAATACAAAGATGACACAGTCCTACTTTATATATTAATCATAATATCATAAGGCAAGGAATTGACACAAGTAATGACAAAGATTACATTACTGTAAGGATCGCGTTTCGTAAAAGAATTATTAAACGTCTATGTTATTTGGGTAGCTGTAATGTATAGCTAGAATACCGCTTACAGTTTATGAAATAAAATGTTTCATTTCATTGCCAACATAGCATAGATCCTCAATATAGGTCACACCAACTGAACGGGAAATAAGAAATAAATATTATGTCACATGGCGTGACTAACTAGTAGGAAATAAATATATTGACATGTGCATATTATGAGAATAATATAAGTTGCACATATTATAATAATATGTGAATATTATTATAGAATAATATATATATTTATTTCAAGCCCAAGCCCAAAACTTAATTTAGCAAATTGAGAAGAGAATAAGCCCAAACAAATATGGGTTATAACCATTAAATTCGTATTTAAAATTGGACAGATTTTAAGGCAACTTTGAATAAGTATTTGAAGGGGCAAACATTAACCATTCTGGGTAGATGACCTATGAATTCTGTAGCCCTTCGAGTCTAGAATCCAATGGTGAAAGTTTCAAGCCGTTTGGAGTTCTCTAGAGAAAGCTATGATGGTTTTAGTAACCAAGGGTCAGAAGTTAATGTGCTGTTTCGAATTTTGTTCATGTTTTAATACGAATTTGAAGAGTCTAATTTTATGCTTAATGGTTATAAATAAAAGAACTGATCATATACATCAGTTAAGAGGTTGTTGTTATTTTTATTCTCTCTCTCTCCCAAAAACACTTGCTAAAAAATGTTTTGATTGATTGTACAATCGATCAAAAGACGGGCGAAAAGCTAGACACGATAAAAGATCGCTAGCACGAACTTGACACCGTTCTTGTTTCGGATTCAAGGTGAACCGAAGAGGAATCAAGCAACGTTAGAGATCATAGGTATGATACAAAATCCCTCTCGTAGGAATATGTATATAATTGTGACGTGCTTCAATTAGCAATAATAGAACGATCTTAGATGTTATCGGATTAAATTTTTTTTTATTTTTTATCCGTTTCGCATCATGAAATCCTTCAGTAAGGGCCTCGTACGTCCAACAGCGACAGATGTGGACCATGATCAGCTCGGTCCCGAGTATGCTTTCGTGGAGGTCGACTTAGTCATGAAGCAATGGTCGCACATACCTCTTCCTGTCCTGAACGAGAGCATGCTCACTCTGGATGATGCCCAGATGTCCACTATCCCATGGCCCAAGAATCAGATCATTTTGGATCAGGTAATATCTAAACAATCAATATCTTTTGTTACATTCAAATCCACTCTTTTGAAATGCTGAAATTGATCCAAAATTTGATACAGGATGATCAGGAGAGCCATTTGTCACCGGTACACACGGAGAGAGAGCTGGACGTTGCGGCTGATGAGATCGTCGAGACTAATGCGATCGTCGCGACTGTAGCGCCAGGATCATCACACCACTCTCTGCTCACCGCACAAGAATACAGCCTTTTGCCCCGTGATTGTCGTCGTCTCCATGACAAATTGATCACGGCATCCGACAGCAAGCTGGAAATCCTGATCCCGATCCCTAAGGAGACGTTTCTGCACGAAGCATCTTCTGTGATGATATTGGCCAAGGACTTCAGGGATATTTTTCATGCCTCGGGTAGTGATAAATGGCTCGATGTGTCTCACGTCACCATTTTCGCCATGTAAGTACCAAAATTTATTTATATCAGATGTGTAGCACTGAAATATATATTCTAACTTAATATGATGATTTTTCAGGAAGCTGATCCAATCCATTGAATCTTGGCCGCTTGAACAAAAAAAGAGCTTCACTTTATTTCTGGATCCCGGCAAACTCAATGCCACGATGGTGGAATCATATCCTAAGGACACTGTCGAGTACCTGTGCCGACCGATGCCCCATTGCGCCACGAATAACCAGAAATTCATTCTCGTGCCATACCACCAGTGGTTAGTTAATTCTAACCTTCAATTTTTAAATTATGTATTACTCATATTTTTATTTAAATAATTACAAAAATGAATTAAATGTGATTATAATTGTGTTTATATTTCTCATGCCATAGCAAACACTGGTGTTTGCTCATCATCATCCCGGCTGCAAATCGGTGCTATGCCATGGATTCCAAAAAGCCCGAAAAAATCTCACTACTAACGGCCAAAAAGGTCGTCAAACTTATTAAAAGGTAAGGAATAATTTTCCACTTGTTTGATTTTTTTTCAATTCTAATTAAATTGTGTATCAAAATTGCTAATTACAATCACTTAATTTTGTAAGGGCTTTTAACAAATATGTTAAAGACGGAGAACTACAAACCGAGTCAAAAGATGAGAAGAATAAGATGATTTGTGCGTGGTTAGATGTAAGCCCTCTGTAATTATTTTATTTCATGTCATGGGCAAACAATTATTGTCATTTTAACATATATAGGCCGATCAATATAAATTTTCAGTGCCCGCAACAGTTAATGTCATGGGAGTGCGCTTATTACACGATGTCTTACATGCATCTATGGATCGAAACAATACAATTCAAATTTCCAAAACAGGTATGTAATTCATATTAATTTTTCGTTTTATAATATCAATATAATAAATCTTGCATCTATATTTTCTCGTTACTAATCACCAATTTGTAATTGTAGTATGAATCGACAAAGGACGCTTACTCCCCCGAGCAAATCGATGATATTAGAGAGATGTGGGCAAGGTTTTTTTATACAGAATTTTGTAATGAACAATATGGATTTGTATAAATTAATTGATTAGTGTATATATAGTTTAATTAATCAGTGCAATTTAGAAATTACATTCTGGGAATCTGGTTTTTAAAAAAAAAAAAAGCTGTATATTTTAATGGCTAGCAAAAGTGGAGGCTAGCCAAAAACAAAAAAAAAAAATTTTAAAAATAACAAAATCCTACACGGATTTTTAATTACAAATCCGTGAAGGAATGTTTATTCCTTCACGGTTTTTAAATTAAATATCCGTGAGGAATGTTGATATTCCTACACGGATATTTTATTAAAAACCGTGTAGCTCTAGTTGGATTAGTACACGGCTTATAATTAATAATCCGTGGAGGTTGTTAATAATTGGTTTATTTAATCATCATTTTCTTGACGAGAGCTACACGGATTTGTAATTAGATATCCGTGTAGGAATGTTGATATTCCTACACGTATATTTTATTAAAAAACCGTGTAGCTCTAGTTAGATTTGTACACGGCTTTTAATTAATAATCCGTGTTGGTTGTTGATAATTGCACACGGATAAATATCCGTTTGCAAAATATGGGACATTCCTACACTCTAATATCCTACACTGCAGAAAATCCGTGTAGCTCTTTGTGATTATCCGTGTACAATCACCATATTCTGTAGTAGTGGACATATCATGATATGATATTTCATGATATGTCTGATAACTTTCTCACGGCTTAATTCGAACTAATCAACAACGTGGCCAAAATTTGTTTCATCTGCTCTGAAGAAACCGTGAGAATTGACTGCTGCAAAGTAGATGATGCTCTTGAAACTGTAGAGTTACAATATTCATCAAGTAGATTGCTTCTGTATGGCTCTTGCACGTTGCTTTTTTTAGGAGATCTATTCCTTTCGAAATATCTCCCTTGTCAAATATATATATTTATCTGCAAAAATAAAATGCCGTATTAATTACAAATATGTAATTTGTACACAATTAGTTGGAATTTGCACAAGCACTTTGCAATTCAAAGTAAAAGTAAGTTGGTTGCAAATTAAAAAGGAAACCATAAGCGCTTAAAAATTGGCAAGTTTGTCAGTAACAAAATTCTGATCTATCTAGCTAGATTTGTTTAGTTCGAATAAATTATTTAATAAATTTGCAACTAAAATACCTTTTTAATATAGATAAGTACGTATACGTGACTTATATTGCCAAACAAACGAAATATATTTCACAGATGTTACTCAAAAGAAAGAGTAAAAAAGATTATTCTCTAAATTAAAACCTATCTATTACATTTTAATAATATTATCTAACACAGATGAATATATAGATAGCTACAACTATCTTACCAATGCAAGTATGAAGCAAGCCTGTGTATGACCAGCTTTTGCACAAGCATTCAGAATGGGCATGCGATATGTTGTTTAAGCTTGAAAACTCTTTATCCAATGCTATATGTTGTTTGACTAGAAATGGACTCGAGATAAGTCTCCTAATTAAAATAGTACCAAGTTACATATATATTCCGATATATCCAATATATACTTTCCATTTTTTTTCCTACTTAAATAGACGGGGTTTATCTTAGATATTATTTTTGATAAATGGTGTGATCTTCAAAAATAAGTTTACTTGGCCATCTAAATAATATCTAAGATAAACCCCGTCTAACATAAATGGTCTGAAAATTAGAATACCAGCATTAAAAAAAGTTGTAAAAGGTATGCCCATTAACAAAACCTCTAAAAGTCAGAATACCAGTTCGTACCAGTAAGTACTCATAAATGTCTTTCATTCTTAAATTTTCACATTTACTTTTTATCCCTTAAAATCAGAAAATTATAAAACACCAAATCCTTTGAATTCATATCAAATTGATCTCAACAGCAAAACAACAAAAGAATTCAAATCAAATTAATCTCAACAACAAAACAATTAGCAATTTTAAACTATAATAGTGTTCTATCTTTCTAATATTAGTTATTAGCATTGTGGCAGCGGGATACTCGGGATGGGAAGGGGACGGGAGCATTAATTTGGAGGTGTGCTTGTTACCAGAATACATGTCTACTCTTGAGAGAGATGATTGAGTTGGGGGTATTGTTGGAGACGTCTAGCAAATAAGTTCAGCCAATGGTGGTTGGATTTCGTTTTGTTTTGTTGTTTATTTCTTAACTCTACTCTCTTCCCTTCTCTCTCTACTCTCTCTTCCCTTCTCTCTACACACTTTTCTATCCATTTTATATTGAAATGTCTATAATTCCACAATTCACTAAAAATTGTCTAGTTGCCCTCAAATTGTCATGGCCTTCTCATTTGGGCCATGATATTCTCTCAGCGCCTGTTTGGTAATTTGGGTGTTCTCAAGGGCTCTGGTACATTAGCTTTTTCAAATGTCAATTGCTCTAAGAGATATTAAAATTTAAAATCCTAGTTTGCAATTAATCACTACCAGAATTTTCACTTGTTGCAAGGGTAAAAAACATAGTAGCATGGGTATTTTGGGTCCATGCTAAAGAATTGGGATTTCTGACTTCGCATACGTAATTGCATGGGCTGTCTCATGCAAAAAGTAACCCATGCAATTGAATTCTGCTTACCCATGCAATAGGCTCCAAAAGACTCATGCTAATAAATATGAGAGAGTCAGCCCCCCCGCAACGTCTCAGATAGTATATTTTATTAAAGGCTTATATTATTAGCATGGGCTGTCGCATGCAATTGTTTTGTGTTTTCTTTTTAATAAGAGGAAAAGTTGCAAGAAGAAAAATAAAAACATAATTTGTAGAGTGGTTGAATTTAGTCTAATTTTGGTACATAAATGAGTGCTTTGCTACTAATTGCTAGAGAACTAAATTGAAAAGAAGATGACCTCGAAGCTTATTCTACTTTAGGTTTCCACAATGAAATAGCATATATTATGTTACCCTTCCAACCCCAAAAAAACCAATTGCAATCTTCTTCAATAAAAAATGCCTCATTATAACAATTTATAAACATTTCACGGCATTCTTTCACTACACGTGGATCTACCGGAAACTGTTGAAAGCCATTCTGCAAATTTTGCATGTGCCAATGCTTGTAGTTCTCCAGTCTTACCAAATATGATCCTTCACATGCTATCAGATTAATTATTAAAGGACCCCACATTTCTCTTTCCATTAGTTGCAAATGCATGTAGTCTCGTGGGAGCAATGTGTCATTCAGGTCGAAATGCCTACAGAACTGCAACAAAACCTGTCTAAACCGTGTGATAAAGAAGGGACTGAAGGATAAACCGTGTAATATTCCTTGAATAAAAAGCTTCGGTTTGATCTCTTGAATCAAATAAAGGAGTTTATTCCTAGGAGTATTCCTGCCTAATAAAGCTTCATCCCTTGCACTACATAAGCTATAAATAGTATTAATTATAAGTACTTCATCATCATTGATACAAAGATCATCAATACAAATGGACTCCCACTGTGAAGCGATCCCCTGATACTCAAAAGGAACTCCAAAACTTCGAGCATAATCTTCCAACCTCCTTCCTGTCTCATTGATTCGTTCAGCAGGGTGAAAGCCCGGCTGAGGCAAATCTATCCCAGTAATTCGTAATTTTGGGGGCCCATCTTTTCTTTTTGCAAGTGATTGAATTAGAGATGGCCATTGGAATCCATGAGTAATGCCAAAATCAACTACATGGATTTTTGATGCATTGCTTGTGGCACTGAGAATACTCTCATTAGCAAAATGATATGAAACTCTTATGACAGGAGCTACCCTCGAGCACATATAATAGGCCTTCAGATAGTCTTTGGTGCGTACTTGTCTTGTGACATATTGACGATAGATTGCACTTCCTGCACCAGCCAAGCGTGCCTCTAGTCCATCAACAAGAATGCATGCAAGCCTTTGGATCCCATCTCCAATAGGAGATGCTTCCTTCCTTATTTGTCTTATAAGTTCACAAGCATTTTTGTTATCACCCATATATATCGCCTCTGCACAAGATATGAGGCGTGTTGTGAGATTGATATGGTCATGTTGGTTTTGATACTCACTATATGAGTTTGCTTTGAGCTCCTTGATTTCTCTTAGACTAGATATTTCTTCTCTTGGACATTTTTCCCCGTGGTGTAGTACTAATTTATCCAACATCTCATCTCTAATTGTTTCCTCACCGGAGACCATGGGTATTTTGCCATTTCGCTCCTCCAAAATGTCCAAGTCTCCATTATTTGTATTCCTTTTACCCTTTGATTTACTGAGTAAATTACTTTCTTTCTCTTCCCCCAATCTGAACTCTAGTGAGTTGCTTTCACATTTTCTTGTTGGATTAAGTGAAAGATTGCTCACTTGCAAATTAATTGACAATCTATTGTGATTTGGAAGAAACTTCAATCCTTCTTCTACACCTCTCTGAAATTCAGTAGCCAGCAAGGTTTCTATACACGGGTTTTCTTCCAAACTCTCACTATAGGTTGGACCCACTTGATCTTTTAAAACAGAAGTTGTGAAATTGGAATTTACCTTTGATTGTTTTGGTACCAATTGATTATCGGGTAAAGGTGGATATTTTTCCCCAAGGATATCATAAAAAGGTTTCTCCATGTCCCTGAGAGCTACATCTTGATAACCATTAATCTTTTCATCTATATCTTCCTCCAATAAATACTGGCTTATGTAGTCTAATGTTGGATCTAAAAGTATCTCAGACTTCTCATGTTGATTCAGAGAAAGATTGTCGTATGGGTCTTTTTCAGGGATAATTTGTGAGAAGTTAATGGAACTGTGCAATTCATTTGACTTAAAAAACCTTGAGTTCTTCTCTTTCGGCAAAGCCATATTTGTTGCTTGCAGCTTCCAAAATTTGATTTGATAGATATTTGATCTAGAAATTTCATAAATGAATCTAATTAGTGAAGTGAAACTATTGAATAACATTATTCAGTAAAAAAAAAATATTTTCAATTTCACCATTAATAGTTGGCTAGTTAAGATTAATTTAGTAAAAGTATAAGAAGCATAAATGCCAGTTTAATTATATCTGTTCTGAAGTCCCTTTTTTACTAACAATGCATTAATTAAGCACCAGAACTTCACAAATAAATAAGGGAGTGCTACACTGAGGACATCTTTTCTAATTTTGAGAGCTAAGAGAATTTTTTTCTCTGAATACCGATTTTGTCCTTCTACCCTCTCTCTCTAACCCAATTAATAAAAGAACTAATAAAGGAAATAAAGAAAAGATATCTTTTCTTCCCGTGAGTGATTGACGTATGGAATGAATGAACACTTTCTTCTTCATACAAATTATTACAATTTTTTATTGCTTGAGTGTCTGTTCTAAAACTGCAACCGAACCAATAACCTGCTGATACGGAGTTATGTACCAACAACTGTACCAGCAGTACCAGGACTGTTTTGACTGCCAGTAACCTTGATCAGTCATGTAAATTTTTTCTGGTTTTCCACTTTCTCTTACTGTTTGCTCATCTTTGGTATTTTCTATGAATGTTCTAGAGCATCGCTCTTTCCGTAACACAAACTGAGTTATGAGAATGTTACACTTGAATAAACACCTTTTGAACAACCGTTCAGCTTACAAAAATAGAAAGAAGAAAGTTAAAACTACAGCTCAAGCGGTGCAAAAAACATAATCGAAATCATACAGCTTGTAAGTGTTCAGGATTTTATAGAGGTTCTTGCAAGATAATATTTAGATAAGATAATGGACAAAACCGATAACAAGATTTGGTTGATGTTATAATTTAATATCATTCTACTGTCTAGAACTGCATGTGTACAAATTAATTAGATCTAACTATCAATATGCTTGAAATTTTCTAAACAAGTCAAACAACATGAACAAAATCAACTGGTACAGGAGCCAGAAGCAGCAGCTGTCCCACCAGGTACCAGTAGTGATCGAGCAAAAGATTGTAAGAAATTGTAATCCGAAAGTGTAATTCATTCCATGTGTCAATCACTCAGGGGGGAGAAAAGGTAAATTTTCTTTATTTCCTTTAAATTTCTTTTATTAATTGGGTTAGAGAGAGAGGTATTTAGAGAAAAAAAATTATCTTAGCTCTCAAAATTAGAAAAGATGGCCTGACTTTAAATAGGGACAAAATCGGTATACATAAATTAAATTTTTTTCTCTCAGCTCTTAATGTTGTGATTGGAGCACTTAAATAGCTATCCTCTTTAATGAAGTATTAAGGTAACTAAACTAACCAACAGCTGTCAACTGTTATTTCATCAGTTTAGCAAGAAACATGGCATATCCTTATAGTGTTCCATATTAACTTTCAGAAAAGAAAATTAAAGTTCTATAAATAAAAAAGATAAACGAAAACTTTTTTTTTGTTTTTCATAAACCATAAAAAAAGAAATAAGGGTGCCAAACCACGCCCTGTATTTTGAAGTTTCTTTTTTGCTCTAATTTGAGTGATTTTCATTGAAATAGGTGGCATGTTGAGGCTACTTTTGCCAGACAAAAAATGTAAAAGGGTTGGGAGAGAATTTTCCAGCGTACCTCAAAAGAGCACCACCACTACCAGTTAGATAGATAGCGCCTAGATAGTCGAGGAAGAAGATCCTTTAGATATTATATTGAGAAGTTTGTTTGAGATTTATCTCATCACAGCTATAATAACCAGTCTTAGAGGTAGGTAAGGTTATTAGGCGGAGAGGACCGGCATTTTTTTTATTTATATCCCAATTAGATTTTATCAAATATACCCATCCAATAATACATGCCATATTTTCTAGTCATCAGTTGGAAAAAATTTACAACATGAAGTCAACAGAGACCCTTGAAAACTCTTTGGTACTATCAATGATCTCAGTTGAAAACTTGAAATTTCATCTCAAAAAAAAAGTTGAAAACTTGAAATTTGTTACTATGTCGACGGTCTTGAAAGCGACATCTATTTTATTTATATATATAATCTGAGAAGGATTTTGCATTGTTGACTATAGTCCTGGCACCTTCTCAACCATCCAATTTGTATCTGACGGTTTTCAGCGATCTGAATCTCTCCCATTGACACCTATTTCGTTTCTTCATCCTCTCCGCCTCCATTTTTATTTATATTCAAAAATAAATATAAATTGTCAAATATACCCATCAAAGTTAGATTTTATCAATCTACCCAAACCGTCTAATAAATAAGCAGTTCTTAATTTTTAATAGGAACCGCTTATTTATTAGATGGTCCTTAACTTTTTTTTTTTTAGAAAAAGACATAATTTATTTATTTTTGTTTAATAAAATATTAGAATTTTTATATGTTTCTTTGAAATTGGATAGCTAATATATAATTTGATTTATTAGAAAGACTGAAACAAATAATCCGGATCAATATTTTTCAAATCAGATTTTTTGCGGCTGTAAGAAAAATTAAAATATTTTTTTGTGTGTTATTGGAAAAAAAATAAAAATACTTTGAATTTGAGTTATTGATCCCGATTCAAAAATCACTTCTAGGTAAATACAAAACAAATTTGAATTCTTCCAATTTTAAAAAAATTAAATTTTTTTTTGCAATTGTGTCAGATTCATAACTCAGATTCAAAAGAAGAGCTACAATTGCGAATTTTTTTTATTTTTTAAAAATAGAAGAATTCAAATATTTTTTGCATTTACCTAAAAGTGACTTTTGAACCAGAATCAATAACTCAAATTCAAAGCATTTTTATTTTTTTCCAATAACACACAAAGCAATATTTTAATTTTTCTTACAGCTGCAAAAAACCCGATCTGAAAAATATTGATCCGGATTATTTATTTTAGTCTTTCTAATAAATCAAATTATATATTATTATATCCAACTTCATAAAATATATAAAAAATTTCTAATATAATAAAAAAATAAATTATAACTTTTCAAAAAAAAAAAGAGTTAAGAACTATTTAATAAATAGGCGGTTCCTATTAAAAATTAAAAACCGCCTATTTATAATTAGACGGTTTGAGTAGATTTGAATAAACCTAACTTTGGTGGATATATTTGATAATTTATATTTATTTTTGAATATAAATAAAAATGGCGGCGGAGAGGACGAAGAAACGAAATAGGCATCAACGGGAGAGATTCAGATCGCTGAAGACCGTCAGATACAAATTGGATGGTTGAGAAGGTGCCAGGACTATAGTCAACAATGCAAAATCCTTCTCAGATTATATATATAAATAAAATAGATAGATGTTCAAGACCGTCGACATAGTAACAAATTTCAAGTTTTCAACTTTTTTTTGAGATGAAATTTCAAGTTTTCAACTGAGATCATTGATAGTACCAAAGAGTTTTCAAGGGTCTCTGTTGACTTCATGTTGTAAATTTTTTCCAACTGATGACTAGAAAATATGGCATGTATTTATTGGATATTTTAAAGAACATCCTTTCATTAAAATGAAATAGGATAATATAGATAAAACCATCCCTTCCTGCCCCTCTCTCTCGCGCAAACTGGGCTAAATCGGAAGGCACAAACTGAGTGCTATTTGGGCTATAGCGTCACAGTGTGATTGAATTCTTAGTCCTACAATCTTTAGCAAATAGCATTGGTAAACTGATCCGGATTATCCAACGGATATCCGTTCTAAATCCGCTTATAATCTGAATCCAGATTAAACGGATACGGATATTTCTAGATACAGATATGGATATTTTTTATGTATAGAAAAATAATCCGGATACAGATACAGATAATTCCGTGAGAATATAAACGGAGCGGATATCCATATATATCCGGATCCAAAATTTAATATTTGAACTGACATGCGGATCTTACAGGACTCGGTGTTAACCAAAACCAAACACATAAAAAAATAAATCGGATATGAATCCGAAATAATAACGGATCAGATATTCGGTACTGAAAGTTTTGATGCTTAGATAGCAAGGAATAAAACAAAAATTTTATTCGACTCAAAACAAACAATCTAGTTATTGTAAGTGCAAGAAACAATATTAATTAACCTAATCAAGAAGGAAATAACACAATACCTTATATTTGATCTCCAAATCAAATTAAGAAGGATTGTTCGCTTAGTAACTTCTTATTCCCTTTCTCTTTCAATGGTGATTGTGCTTTAGCCCTTCAAATGATGAGCCTCCTTAGGTATCCACCAAAAGATTAAATAAATACTTGTATCTCTAAGGCTAGTAAGAAATTAACAAGTAGAACATTAATCCTAGTTTAACCCTCTTGTTAATTTCTAAATTATTCTTAGAGAATTTCTAAATCTCAACACATGAGAAAAATGAGAGAGAAAGAGACAAATTTCGGTCAAGAAAATATACACATAATTTCTAATCTTTCGGTACTAAAACTAATATATCTTTCTCTAGGTAACTCCAAACGACTTGAAACCTTCACTGTTGGATTCTAGACTCAAAGGGCTTCAAATTTCATAGGTCATACGTCCAAAATAGTTAATGTTTGCCCTTTCAAATCTCTGTTGAAAGTTACCTAAAAAACCGACCCGAAATTTCTCTCATCTTTTATGAAATTGATTAGGTTTAATGACATAATTAAATATTTCTTAAATCATGCCATCACTAATCAATTCTTCCTAGATAAAATAAAATATATTTGGGCTTTGGGCTTAAACATATTAATTATATTAATATTTAATTAAGTCCACAATTCCATACCTTAAAAGGCTAACATATAAATTAATATTTCATATTAATTTATATGCATCTCTTATGTGTCTAAAGCTATTTAAAATATGTCACACATGTTTTAAATATTACTAGGATTATTTTACAGCATCTCCGTGTCATAAGATTGTTCATATATTAATAACATATAATTTGTTCAAATTAATTATAACTCCTTATAATTAACATATCACATATTATATACATATCACATATGTTTTATTAATATATTTTATTTTAATCTTTCATATGGTGTGACCCTATGGAATCCCATCATTATGGCAATGGAATTAAATATTTTAATTCCATAAATCAATGATACAACTAGCCATGGTATATTGATTACCCAAATGATGTGGATGAAAAATACAATGCAAAATCACGATCCCTGTAACATTAAAAATGTTGTTGTGTCAATTCCTTGCCACATGATATCCAAATAATTGTAAGGTAGGAATGTGTCATCCTTACTAATTATTCTTTCTTGATTTCCTGAAGTTTAATTATGATATGATTATCATATAATCATATTGCATGCACATAATACAAATTTTATTAAGGGGTCCAGAGATATCATCACTTATATTAACATATAAGGGACAATGGTTTCTTGATACGTATCGTTCTTCCGCATAAGTTATATGCAATGCAGTAACTGCCTTTACAACTCCTAGTTAAAGAGAGCGTTGGACAGTACCAACAATACACATCTCTCATGTAAGAAAAATAAATATCTCAACCAAAAAATTCTAAACACAATGAAATATCAATGACACAGAACACAATCCATATGATATTTCATTCTTGGGTCTGTCCAGTGCCATACATCTCCATGTATGCACATGTGCAATTAGATCGATAACTCTTTATCGTATAACCTGTAGAACATGACCATCATCTAATCACTACACTTATCTTATATGGTGAACCAGTGTACCTTGCTGATTACTAAGATAAGGGACATTTAAGAGCAAACAAATTTATTCATTGTGAAGTTCTACAATTTAAGTCATCAACTCAAATGATCCACTAATATGAATACTCAAGGTACAAAATAATAAAATCATTTACTAATAAACTAAACATATCATACATATGATCTGGGTCTAGGACACCAACACTAACAGGTACAATCCGGCACCCAATTTCATTTACTTGTCCGGACCGAATGGGTCCATTCAAGTGAATTTCTGAGTTAATCTCTGATTTTTTTTTATAGACATCCCAGCGCCTTCTTAATTTTGTTTTGATTAGTTGGGACTAAAGAACATGCTGCATACTGAAAACTGTGGACAATTCTTTTAGATTTAAATAATCAAATTATGTAGTTTACGATTATGAAATTTAATATAATTACTCAATATCTGATAATTATTCCCTCTATATTCGTATTCGAATCTGTATCCATAGATTATTCACTCCATATCCGTATTCATTTAAGAAGGATATCGTTTTAAATTTTGATATCCATTTACTATCCCTATCCATATTCGTATCTGCTCGTTGAAAAACGAATACTAATACGGTATTAGTATTATCTGCTCCAAATCTGCTCTGTTTACACCCCTACCAACAACCCACCTCTTAACTGGACAAAGGTATATTTTTTTATTTACCTCCAACACCTCAGATTTCATATATATTTATCACATCTCAAATACCAGAATTTTATTATGCCGATTAAATTCTCGTCCTCAAAACATTATAAACCCCTCCTGAAAAGTAACCAAATCCAATTTTCATTGACACACTTTACAAAGCTTGCTACCAAATACCAACCTCCCAAAACAATACAAAATCTCTTTAAATATAGAGTCCTTGTTCTCTGGTACCAGCACTGTTTTCAGTCAATATTACGGAGCCTCTTTGCACAGTTCCTTCTCAGCTCCAAGGCACGACTTCACAGACACAATCCTGAAAAAATCTCAAGTGCAGCAAAAGACCACACTCACGTTAATCAAACTATTCATACAGCCGTGGTATTAAAACATCATTGATAAAGGGAATTAAATGCTAATTTAACAAAAAAAAGTTACATTTACAATAGCTGATTGCATGAACTTTCACCTGTCACTTTGTCAGGCCATTGCATAAAAGTGAAATCAGATCACCTATTTGAGAATCAACTCTATCAAGCCCCGTCAAAATTTTGATGTGTATTTGTTGGAATTAATTTCAATTAATTACAACATATATGAACTTGTATGTGATATAAATAATTTTTTTTTTTGAGGAGATATAAATATATATTGAATAATAGAATGTCAAATATCTAATTAGACCCGTTTTGAAGTGATCAAATTAAGTATTATTCATCGGGTTCAATATGTGTCATGAGAAGTGGGGTTTTTAAATAATTTTATGATTTAGTAATAGTCTAAATTATATAAAGTTTGGAAATAATACAATTATGATATTGGTATCTAGAGAACACAATTAAATATGACAATGTTTTGTAAATAAGAAAATATTCAATTATAGGTAAGTTCTAGGCTACAGATAACTCTGTACATGTAGAGGCAGCTATTCAAAAAATCATATGAAGGGGTCTGTTGATATATCTCTCTGTGACTAATTCTCTCCCTCACTCTCTATCTCTCTCTCTCTCTCTCTTTCAGAACAAAGATTGATCTTGAGTGATAGAGAAGGAATTTTCGGTAAAGAACTTGCGATTCGGATATCTCTTCTTGTGCAAAATAGAGCGTTCCCGCTGCCACCTCTCTCGCTCTCTTCATCGGACTTGAGAGAAATTATTTGAAAATCTAAAATTTTCAGTGATCAACAATGATTGTGTTTCTCTAGAAAATCATGACTATGGACCAAAATAATTTATAATTTCATATTAGAGATTTACTAGAGTTTATGAATTGTGATATGGTTATACATAAATAAATCTATCAATTGATATCAAAACCTACTCTAGTTGAACTGATTAATCGCTGCACAAACAGTATTTGGAACTTTAGTTTTTTTTTTTGGTTGAAATTCGCGATTCTCTGTTTTGACCGAGAGGATGATTGCAAATTAAATTGCTTGTGCATCACAGTGTTTTGGTTTTATTTGGAAATTTGGGGCACAAACAATTTTCATTGAAATTAATTATGGTCAAAGAGACGCTATTCTGGTCAAATAAATGTATTTTCCGAACAACAGACGTAACTCTGTTTTTTGTTTTCATATAAGACGCTACTCTGTTTTGTCTCATATCAATATTTTTTCTTTTCAAGATTTTGGAATCTGTATCGTTGGACCAAAGAATATCTGGTTTTGTTAAGCCAAACTTTGGTCAAGCAAATTAATGGCGCAATTTTGTAATTGCTATATCTGATCTTGTTCCGAAAACAATTGATACAAATCTTTTTCGATTTTCAAATAATTAATTTCGGAAATTTTTTGTTAATGGAACTATTTCCACGTAACTATTATTTTGATATTCCGCTGCCATTATTTCGAACCATAACAGAGTTTGCAATGATTAAATTATTTGCTTAAGCTATTAGAAAATCTGTTAAGACAAAAAATAGGGTTGAGAGCTAATTGAATTTTTTTTTTCTTAAATACTAATTTTACCCTTTCAATTCCTCTCACTTATTTAATGAAAAAACTAATAAGGAAATATTTAATGAAAAAACTAATAAGGAAATTATTTTTCTCACATGAGAACAAATCCGTACCCTGCTGATTTTGTTGTTATATCTTTCTCCAAGCTTTTTTGTTAAATAATCGTCTTACTATTAAATTCGGGCACTTAATATATCAACTATATAAAAAAAAAAATATATATATATATATATATATATTAAGAACCGGTCAATTATTGGCCAGTTTCTATTAAAATTAAGAATCAGCCAATAATTGACCGGTTTGAACATTTTTTATAACTTTCTACTTTCTGTGGACATATTTGACAATTTCTATTTAATGCTGGATATTAATAAAAATCACGGCATAAACCATACTGATGTATAATTAGCTTTCTATATTATCCTTGTCGTGCTTTTTCGGCCCAAAATGTTGGCCCAATTTAAAAATCCGAAATTTGTGGCTCCAAATCCAATTAATCCGTTGTAGCACTTCTTCTCCTCAGTTGACTTGACTGGAACTAGTATAGATATAGACATATAGTAGTGTTCAAAGTTCAAACCAAAGTCCAAAGGTAACTACAGCTGTTGGTTTCTCTCGCTTAAAGAAATCAAGATCAGCCATGGCAGCAGTCAGATGCGCTTCTCTCCACCTCAGCCTCTTCGTTTCCTTCTTCTTCCCTATCGCATCCTCTTTCTCCTTCGGAGGTAACTACACCTCTAATTCGATCGCTTCCTTTCTTAATAATAAATAATAATAATAAACCTCCGTCTTAATTTCTAGTCAAATAATTCTTCTTTATTTGTTTTACCTCTTTAGTGCAATGTCATTCTTTTTTCTTTCTTGAATTGGATCTTTTTACCTCAAGTCCGTCACCTGTTTGTGAAAATGCCGCTCAAATTTTCTGCAATCTTTTGTAGGATTTTCTTATCCTTTTGGTTTTTTTGTTATAAACTTCTGTATAACTTTAGTTGATTTTATATTTTCCTTTACTTGATTCATTTCTCAAGATACTACAAGAAGGAACTACAAATACACATGAAAATATGAAACTTAGTGTTTCTGTCTCTGTCTTTCCTTCCTCAAGATTTATATTTTGTTCAATATGCATTCCTTAGTTATTAGTGTAATCAATATTTTCTCCATACTTTTCATGATTATTCAGGTCGAGGCATTGGAATTAACTATGGCAGACTGGGCACGAATCTACCCCCTCCCGACTTAGCCGTGAAATTAATCACCTCTTCCAACATAAAACATGTGAAAACATTTGACATGGATCCCTTATTGATCCAGGCTTTCTCTAATACAAACATAACTCTCTCCCTCTGCATTCCCGATCAAGAACTCCCTCTTTTAGCCTCAGACCCGACAAGAGCTGACCTAATCTTGCAAAGGAGCATTCTACCCTTCATCCACCATACGAAAATCTCCTCAATTTCTGTTGGAAATGAGGTCTCAATGGTACCAGATCTAGCACCTCACCTCCTCCCAGCCATTAAAAATGTTTACAAATCCCTAAAAAGGTTCAAAATCCATAAAAAGATCAAAGTCACCACAACCCATTCTGTGGCTGTCTTAGCAATTCGGTCGCCTCCTTCAAATGGCATTTTTCAAGATTCAATTGGAGGTCCGATTATGAAACCTATTTTACGGTTTCTTAACAAAACCCAATCTCCTTTCATGGTGAACCTCTACCCATACCTAACCTACAAAGAGACCAACGAAATCCCCCTCGACTTTGCATTATTCACTGAAAATCCTAGTCTTTTCTACACCGACCCGAACACTTGTCTTGTCTACAAAAACCTGTTTGATATATTAGTGGATGCATTGAACACGGCTGCTGCTTCTCTAGGGTTTCATGACCTAACCTTGGTTGTGACTGAAACGGGTTGGCCTACTAATGGATATGAAAATGACAATGCTGCTAGTTTGGAGAATGCAAGACTATTTAATCAGAGGTTGATCAAGCATGTGATGCGGGTCCCAGTAGCAGGTACACCCATGCGACCTGGTGTGCCTGTTATGGTGTATCTGTTTGCGCTCTTTGATGAAGATTTGAAGGTGGGAGAACCAACTGAGAACCACTGGGGTTTGTTCTATGCAAATGGAAGCAAGAAGTATGAGCTTGGAATTGAGAAGAAAGGTGGTTTGAGAAGGACAGAATTAGTGAAAGCACAAAACGGGTTTTATCAAATGTAAACTGTCACATCCATTCTTTGTTTCAGGTATGTTGATGAAATTGATCTAGGGTTTAAGTATTTACATTTCATATATATTCATTATGGTATTGTGAAGGAAAATAGGTACTGAACACAGTAAACAAAAATATTAACAACATACTGTCATGAACTGCAATTTATATGTTGAAAAAATCTAGGACAGTTGTAGTGAACCGCAATTATTAAAACTATCGAGCTTGGTACCAGGCCTTGAGTTTGGTACTAGCATTTTTTTTTTTTGGCAACACTTATGATAAGAGCTTGATGTATGCAGGTTCTCGTATGATTTAATTAGCATTCCTTTTCCAAATGAATTTCTAATATTAACAAATGCTGTAAGTTTCACGAAAATAAGGAAGAGGAAGTTAACATCTGTTGTGGGTTAGATCTGTTTTGTTTTCTATTTTTAAAATGAATTATTTCTATTAAATGAAATCTAGTTACTTGCTAATTATCTGACACCTGAATTCTTTCTGCGATTTTTTTGGTTGCAGGGTGTTAAAAATGCGGTACACTAGCACTAGGAAATGCAATCAGGATGGCGAAATGGAAAGAACAATAATGAGCTGTACAAATGATGGATTTTCTGGTTTTCTTAATCGAGAATGTAAAAAAGAAATATTTGTAAATGTTTCCCTCTTGCAGTCGCAAACAAGCTATAGAAATAGAATACTTTCTTTTGTAAGTTTTGTACTGAACTTTCTAACATGAAGAGTTTATGTACAGAATTATATATGTTTCGTAATGCACATATTTTCTGATGGTATCAAATCCTAATATGATCTTCACCTGTATTTTTATTTATGACTTTTATACCATTCTTCTCTTATTATTTTGTTATACATTAGAATAATGAACAAGTGGAATAAGAAATAGAATTGAGCTAAACTCACCCCGAAGTACTAGATAGATAGATCAAAGTTTAAACAAATAAACAAATTAACAAAGGGAATGTGGTTAAGAGCCAAGTTTTTTTATTAAAAAATAAGCCAAGTAGACAAGTAGTCAACCTCTCTTTTTCAAGTTGTCATTTCAAGTTGTATAATTCATCTTCCCAACGTGTATCTCTTAAATTCTCGATCGTCGTCGTGTGTTCTCTTCTCGGTAAACTCGAGAGGAATGGAATGTCAATCGATACAGTATTAAGTACTTTTGAAATTTGCTTGTCGTTTGGGAGAAAATATAAAAAGACTTCACCATTTTCATTATTTTTTATTACAGCCGACACCTATCAAACATGCCCACTCAACTCTCTGCTCTCTACAAAAGCACACACTCTCTCTTTCTTCTCTTGCTTATCAGTCTTACACTTCCTCCTCATTTCCATTCCATTATATCTAATTATGGCATTATTCAATCCAAAATTCATCAGCAACCTTTTGGAATAAACCCCATTCTTTGTCCGTCTCCATCAAACACAACCCTAAATCCCTGTTGTTGTATGTTACCTATAATAGAAACCCCACTATCACTACTGGCAAACGCAAAGCAGAAGGTTCCCTTTGTATCAACTGGTATGAGATAATTCTCTGGTGGTAGTACCAAATCAGCTCCTCCTGCAAAATGCATTGCCACTGTTGGGACTTTCACCGCTGACTTGCCAGAGAGATCATAGCATGTATCAAACAGAGAAAACCCACCAGATAACTGTTTTAACCCACCCGTACCTGCCCGAAATGCATCACGCACCGTCACATACACTGAACGGGATAGTCTTGTGACCGAAGTACCAGAATCAACTATCACACCACCTCTGCCTGTTTTCCGATTGAGATGCAGATCTGACTGCGCCAATCCTGCAATACGGGTCCCACCGATGCTGATCCCGATCAACTCAACATAGTAAAAAGTTGTCAATTTAGGATTTCTGACCATTGGGGTGAATTTAATACCAGCTGGTACGGACCCCGTTCCAAAAACAATTGATGAAGTTTTTGGAATTACACCAGAACTGGTACGATCAACAAGGCAATATGAAAATTGACGACCATACCGGTGCGCAAGTTGTGAAGGAAAGGAGAGGGGCCCACGGCCCAGACCAACAAGCCCGGCTGCCGCCACAAACAGACCCTCATTGTCATGGCCACAGCCAACTACCACACGGTCAACACGGGCCCTGCCAGAAAATGTCAAAGTCTCTGTTAACAAGTCACCTGTAGTCACTGACCCATCCCCATAGGACACCTCATACAAACACTGACGTCGGCGTTTGTCACAGCCCGGCAGATCGAGACGTTTGCAGAGTGGTACTGTGCACGGCACGGAGCGGTAGGAACGAGACTTTCGTGGGTTGAAGATGCGACCCGTCTGTTTGTAGCAGTGTCGACAGGGCGCACACTGTAACCAGATAATGTCACTGCCAGTATCAAGCACAAAGAGGGATTGAGTCTGAGGCGTGCCAATCCCGATCCTGGTGAAGTACTCGCCACTACCATAAGAGAGACCAGAGACAACTGGAGAGATGAAGGAGCGGTTGGCATGGAGAGGAAGGGCTAAGCCTAAGAGGGAATGAAGGGAGGAGACGCGGGCGGAGTCACGATTTAGACGAAGTAGAAGGAGAGAATGGGAAGTGAGATTTGAGGAGAGGTGGAGGGAGTCATGGTGGGAAATGGGAAGATGGAGAGAAGAGTTTTGAGCGGTGGGCAGTGAGTGTGTGTGGGTTGTGGTTAGGGTTTGGGCGAATGGAGTAGGAGTGGGGAAATTTGGGAGGGGTGTGGGGATGAGGGTTTGGTGTGTAGGGGTTGAACTTGAACTTGAAGTTGAGGTTGAGGTTGAGGTTGAGGTGGTGGCATAACTATAACTATAAGGGGGGAGGAGGAGGAGGAGGAGAAGCAAAAGGTAGAATAAGAGAGAAGCCATGGGGAAGTCTCGAAGGAGATGGAGTGAGGTGCCGGTCCCAGAGTCCAGTGGCGCGTCACTAATAATAATAAATAACTAGTGATGACTTATGAGTTAATGAAGAATGGGGGTGGGACCCAGTGGACCGGGGATACAGAAAAGATGATAAAGAGACACGGTATTTTAGGCAATCAGATAAGTGTTGTATTCCGTTTCTCTACCATTTAATTATTTATTAATGGGAGACCTCACACTTACACCTGCCTCATAAGTCATAATCCCCATGTTTGCTGACCGATTGGAGATTCCTCTTTATAATAATATCCCTATTTAATTATTTTGTTTCAGCCTTACTTAAAATAAATTATTCTACAATCCCTATCTATGAATTCGTATCCTCTGCATTACCTCCAAAGGGAATCTCTTGAGTTAATCCATCTGAACCGTTCGCTCTGCTTTAAGATCCGTGCAGACTAGATCCGCACTAATGTTTAAAGACCCCTTGTTAAAATCAGACGGTCAGATTGACTCCGTTTAAAATCAGACGGCTGAGATAGATTAACTCAAAAAATTCTCTTTCGAGTTAATGCAGAGTATATATTCCTATGAAAATTATATTGAACAATTCATACGTACCGATAGAATTTCGAAAATAAAAATATTGATCCATATTACGAACTAAATCGTAATATGTATAGTACTATAGACTCACTCATTACTTAATTATAATTGTGTAAATCTTATTAAATAATTTTCAAATTGTAACTTCGATACTATATTTCTAATTACACTTCAAAATTCAGCAATAATTAAATTAATCCAAATTTCTACTGAATGCATAAAAGAGGAATGAGATCAATTGGTTTTTATTTAATTTTAAAATTCATCTACTTAGATATAATTGTAATATATAATTAGAGTAAAATATTAAAATACGATAAAATTAATTCTCATAAATTAGAATAAAAAATAATTGATTTCAATATGTATTTCTCCGTTCGTAACTTGAAAATCTGCCTCCACACTAAATCTTTAATGATTTAAATATATTAAAATTATAAAATGAAAATTCAGAATCTTTTGTTCACCGTGTAATGATTCACTTGCATTAGTTACTAAGTCTTCCGTAATTTTTAAAGGGTAATTGCATCTTCCCCTTCCCTTCCTTAATTTCCTCCAAACGTCTCCCAAAAAGGGACAGAGATCACCTGCCCTCCGGGGGCAGGATTTTCCTGCTCCCAGTGAGACTGCCAAGTGGGTCCAGACGAATTTATAAATTTAAATATTGGATTTTAGTTTTGGTGTGGTCCACGTTTCAGTGACTCAGGAGCAGGAAAATCCTGCTCCCTAGAGGGCAGAGAATTCAGTCCCCCCCAAAAAGCACTTTTTAAAGAAATTCTATCAACAACTTCTTGAGAGCAACGGTGGCATTAATTACAAAAGTAAAACCTCAAAGATCAATTACAAAAGTAAAATTTAATCAATTCAAATTAACCTTTTATAACTTACACAACAAACATGCAATCATATTACCGCAATCCTTTAAACGACAAATAACAAAATCTAACATATCCTAAAAGTAAAATAAAATCAAATAAAATCATTCAAATTAAATTAGATTAAGCATTAAAACATCTAATCTAACTAAAATAACAATCAACCCTAAATAGCAAAATCATAACAAATGAAACTGAAAATTAAAAAAAAAAAAAAAACTTTTTCAGCCACTTGGAGAAGATTATTCGATCATTGAAGAAACCACATTAGTCCTGTCTTGTTGATATAAAGAACCACTTGAATATATATGGGTCTTGCGAAACTAGAAGAGGTACATATCAATTGCAAATATGGAAATCAATTTAATAGTATTCATTTAAGTATACGATTTTTATTAGTTATCCTCCAATTTCTTAAATTGGAAAAAATATATATCACAATACTACTCGTTCTAACATATCCTAAAAGTAAAATCAAATCAAATCAAGTTATACAAATCATTCAAATTAAACCAGATTGAACATTAAAACTTAGTACGTGAAACATATAATCTAACTACAATAACAATTAACCCTAAATAACAAAATACTAACAAATGAAATTGAAAAAGAAAAAAAAAACTTTTTGAGCCACTTCGAGAAGATTATTTATTAAAGAAACCACATCAATGCTGTCTTGCTGATATAAACAACCACTTGATTTTGGTTCTTGAGAACTAGAAGAGGTACATATCAATCGTAAATATGGAAATCAATTTAATAGTATTCATTTAAGTATATGATTTTTATTAGTTATCCTCCAATTTCTTAAATTGGAAAAATATATATGTCAATAAAATCCTTTCATTGTGTTTTACTTAGTCGCATTACCTATTTTTAAAAATTAGTTTGAAACATATAGTTAGTCTGAAGAGGTACTTTCCCGTGATTTTTATTAAAATTCAAAATTAAATATAAATTGTCAAACATGTCCAAAAAAAGCTGGTTATTTATAAAAAAAAATGTCCAAACCGGCCAATTATTGGCCTGTACTTATTTTTATTAGAAACCGGTCAATAATTGGCCGGTCCTTGTTATTTTTTCATAGGCAAGATAATTGTTAGGTAACTAATTTTAATTATATAGTTTACTGATAAATAATAATAATAATAATAAAATATTACTGTACACAAATTATAGTTAAAATGTTAATGTTGATCTATTAATGTAGGTAATTACTGTTGCTTAAAAATCGCCTCCGATATCGCCTCAGTGCCTACTCCTCTTCCTCTCGTCTTCTCTTTCTAAGATGTGGAGAGTGGATTTTAAGTGGGAGGAGAGAGAGAAACGGGTATTTATAATATCCTGCACAGAAAAAAAATATAAGGACCAACCAATTAATGTTTATTTTCTAAAAAGAAAAAAAGGCCGGCCAATTTGGAGTAAATATGTCTTAGCTGCAATGTTATTTTCATAAATTTTGTTTGCTTTAACGCTATTTTTTGTAAATTTTGATTGCAGGTTGCTATTTTTGTAAAAAAAAAAGTTGGTGTAATGCTTTGTTTTCTAAATTTTGTTAATACGATACGAATGCTAGTTCCATAAAAAATAATTAATGCTATTTTTGTAAAAAAAATTCTAATTTAATTAGATTAAGCATTGAAACATCTAAATTAACTAAAATAACAATCAACCCTAAACAGCAAAATCCTAACAAATGAAACTGAAAAAAAAAAAACTTTTCCAGCTACTTCGAGAAGATTATTCATTGAAGAAACCACATTAGTCTTGTTTTGTTGATATAAAGAACCATTTGATTCGGGTTCTTGCGAATTAGAAGAGGTACATATCAATTGTAAATATGTAAGTATATGATTTTTATTGGGATAATTTCTAGTGTGCCCATCTAAACTTCTAAAATAGCCAATTTCCCCATGAAAATGCCATAATATCCAAAATCCCCACAACAACTTAAAATTATATCTAATATCCCCATTGATTTATTTAAACTTTAATTTAATTATTTTAAAAATTAAAATGACAAATATATCTTTTTCTTTCAAACTCTCTTCTCCCTTTGCACCTTCACCTGCAACGATTCCAAACTCTTATCTCCCCTTCGCACTATTGGATGCATATGATCTGATTATTAATGGATGAAAACTTCTAGGAGCATTTGATTGAAGTTTAGAAAGCGTGGAAAATTTGGAAGTTTTTGATTCAATTTTTTATTGAGAGGAACTTTTAGAAACATTTAATGAATCAAAAATTGATTGCACGCACAGTTGTGGGGCTCGTTGGTTTACCTACTAAATTATTGTTCAAATCACTCTTTATATATCACAGGAGATGAAATAGTATTTATTCACAGATAACTTGGGGCAGAAATATTTGAACTAGCAAGAGATCCAAAACTTGCACGTTAATGGAGTTTTGGCGTAGGAAAAGGTGCAAGGAGATTGAGAAGAGGAGAGTTTGAAATGAAGGGGCACATTTGTCATTTTAATTTTTAAAATAATTAAATTAAAGGTTAAATAAATTAATGGGGATATTATATATAATTTTAAGTTGTTATGGGGATATTGGAGATTATGACATTTTCATAGGGAAATTGACTATTTTCAAAGTTTAGATGGACATACCAGAAATTCTCCCATTTTTATTAGTTATCCTCCAATTTCTTAAATTGAAAAAAATATATATCACAATAAAAATCCTTTCATTGTGTTTTACTTAGTTGCATTACCTATTTGTAAAAATTAGTTTGAAATATATATATATATAGTTAGTCTGAAGAGGTACTTCCCAAATTTTACATTAATTTTAATAATTGTATATATCACAATTACTAATTAGGCTAACACCAGTTACACCACCAACAATTGTATTGATAAAAAAGAAAAAAGAAAAAAAAGATAATCATTTAGAAATGTCCTAAATTACACGAAGTCTATTTATGGAATAAATTGCCAATTTTGTATAATAAACACTTGCATGATCGATTATCCCCGTCTTATTTATATTCTTAAGCAAATAATTGCCAGTTGTGAATATGTGTTAATTGTACGTGGTCTCATTATCGATGAGTTTGCTCAGTGGTTTACTTGTACCCAAGAAGGCATTATGAATATTCGACTCAAAACATTGCAATAATATATTGTTGTTTTTAATTTTATCGTGTAACATATATAACACTTTAATTTGTGCAATTGCTGTAAGTACAGTGTGATCAGACGTTGCACTAGTCTACTTCTCTAATCTGCTTGACTATATATATAATTGTTTTGTCTATAAAAAGAGCTCGACATCTTTTGTGTTAGTTCTCGCCGGTTCAAGTCGCATGGTTTGCGGTGCTGATTATGTTGACAACTTATGAATCAGTAGTAATTAAAATGTTTTCTACTGAATATGGAATGTCACTTCTAGTCTTCTAGATCAACGCCTAGCTTGCTTAAATTACTATACTATAGATTATTGGAGAGCTTTTGATCATTTTTTTGCTATTTTGAGATTACTAAATTAATATAGATTATTGGAGAGCTTTTGGAGAGCATTTCCATCATCTTTCTTAATATTTGGCATTTTATGAGTAAACATCCGTCAGGATCTCTATGAATTATATTAGGATGATAACTAGGTAGAATAAACTCTTGTAAATAACTTGCTTTTATTAATCAAAATTCGTTATCGACACTTTGTCGATAACCCTCAAAAAAAAAAAATTAAGGAGCGCCCCGCCCCAATTACGAATGCCGACATGCATGTCGACAAGCCAATTGGTTTTGGCTGACTATCTAGCTTCTAGCAAAACAAACAAGGGAGATTTGGATGGAACTATGCACATTTATCCAATGTTTAGAAAAGGGGCATATGCATGCATGGGATCAGATTTTGAACAGGCCTTACCAGGTGTCATGTAAGGTTTCTCTGAGTTTTTTTTTTTTTTTTTTTTTTGGCTTAATGTCCGGAGGCGATTATATTGATTGAAAGAGTTACAACTAGGTATTATATAATTTTAGACAACATTTGTCTGAAAGCATTCAGCTGTAAACAACAAACTAAAAAATGCATAGGAAGTATGTGTATTTTGTGGACGCAAATTTTATCATCCTTACTTGATTGTAATGATAGTAGTGCATAATTGTTTGCTAAATTGAAAATACATCTCGTCCAAGGCAGAGCAGACTTTCAATTAAATTATGAGATCAAATATGAATAAAGATTAATTATATATAAAAAAAAATTGGTTGCTAATGCACTAGAATACAACAATAATTACAATACAATGAAAGATTTCATAACATTATACTTAAAATTATATAGAAAATTAATTACTAATGAAAAAATATATATATGTGGGTCAATTGACCCCCTATTCTTTATTTCTTTTATTTACCAAGTACATCGTAACATAAGAATCACAAATTTGGATATATATTTCCTTCTTAAAAGAAAATGCAATAGCTTATGCAAACGATGATCCAGGCACCAGTATTCATTACCTTCCACTAATTGCAAAATTCAGCATTTACAGAATGGCTTCCATAGGTAGTGCATTGCATGCTAAAACAGTCTCGATTAGTTATAGAGATGAAGATGGAAACACATGATGCCACAATCACCAACTTTAATTTTGGAGAGATTATAATATGTACTTAAATATGACTTGAGAATATCAATAACTGAAGTTCACTTGAGTTTAAAGAAGCTTTTATTCTTCATAAACACAACTAAAAGAAAAGATGTAGTAGGTCAATTTGTGTTTAATGGAGAAAATTGTTAGAGGGCAAAATGGAAAACTTGCTAGTCATTGATAAGACCTTAGAATTTTAAATATCAGCATAGTTGAGTATGTTGTTGCATAAATAAATGATTTTAATTAGTTTCCCTCCAATTTCTTAAAATAAATTACTTAATTTGGAAAAAAAAAATGTTTCACGGTGGTTTAGCTAGTTAATTACTTGTTTGAAATATATATATATATAGCGCCTTCGTCTTAATTTGCTTCACATGAATATCATTCCTATTATTTATTGTGGTATTAAAATTGTTTTTGACATCGTAACAAAAGCATGATATATATATAATTAGTTTTGCAATGCATTATTTCATTTCATGATGTACGTCAACTAAACAAAAATTGTGCTATACATCAAAATGCATGCATCTTCACTTTTTTTTTATGTACCGCATGCAAAATTAGTTTTGCAATATAATGCATTTCTTTTTTCTGCATCTTTTCATTCTATCGATCGTTGTCTGGCATATATTATATAACGTACCCGGCATGCATGCAGCGCGCAGCTGCCATGTACGACGTAATACAGAAAAGAGAAACATGACATATCCTACCTTATACAAGACAGAAAAGAAATGGAGGCCTAACGCATGCAATATCCACAGGTGGATTTCCATTATGCATGTACCAGCTCGGAGCGAGCCATGCATGCATAGTCGATTCATGTCTGATGCACCCCTAAATGCATTAGCGTCCAACCTGCTGCATGTTGTTGAAAATGATGTTATTCAATGTATATATTCCAATTAAGCCACACACACACACACACACACACATATATATATGAACCGAGTTGGACCAGTGACCAGGAAGATTCCAACCCTCATTAATTATCGGCCTTCCGAGCTGTATAGCTGCCGGCAACATGAATTAAACCATACAGCAACCGCAAATGGAGAATTAAACCATACAGCAACCACACAGATAAATTAAGTGCATGGTAGATTAATTCTATAGGGCAAATGGAGAAAATTGCTTAAAACAAATAACACAATTTAATTATTGAGCGAGTCCAAAATAAATTATTTGAAGCGATAAAAATTGTTTCCCATTTACACAGATCTGACTCCACTAGCTACTTGTCAAATGTGACAATAGGAGAGGCAGGATTCTACTTATCTAAATCTAGCAGTTGAATTTTTTAGTGCACCAATTTCAATACAAATGAATAGTTAGATTTAGATAAGCAGAATCTTGCTCTTCTATTTGACGAGTAGTCCCATTTACACACATGTATATGCATGCATGTTTGCTGCACTTATTGTAGACAAATAATATTTCGAAGTGTATATCGAATATTTATGGGCTGAAATCATGCACCGTTTAATTTTTCTTTAATTGATAATGAAAACATTATATTATTCTGTATCTCGGGTCATAAAGTACAATTATACATTTACACACCTAATATATTTATTTTACTGGATAAAGTTTATATAAACACGGAAAATGAACACCCTAAATTTTTACTTGCACACTATCTTCTTCTATTCTTAACTTCTTAGTTCTCACTGTCTTCACTGCCAACTCTCTTTAAAAGTTTCCAAACCCCACCCCCAAAGAGCGGAGCCATGCTTTTAAACTAGAGTAATCAATTATGAGGAGGGTTCAAATGCACTATAGTTTTGTGCTCCAATTATGCTCCATGTCTTTATCTTTGTTTTTAAAATTCGAACAGTCGATCCGAACCGCTCAAAACAATTATTACAATAAAATATGCTTGGAGACCAAATTTTACATTTTTTAGAATTTGTTTACTATTTTTTTGGTAGGTACAAAATCTCAGTTTTCAGGAGATCCTGGACCATCCAAAAAAGCGATATTGTACCCCCACAAAAAAATAGTAACCAAATTCTAAAAAATATAAAATTTGGTCTCCAAGCATATTTTATTGTAATAATTAATTTGAGCGGTTCGGATTGACTGTTCGGATTTTAAAAATTGAGATAAAAACGTGGAGCATAATTGGAGCACAAAAGTATGGTGCATTTGAACCCTCCTCATCAATTATATAACAATTTTATATTTATAATGGATGTTAATCTTACAATAACCCCCCCCCCCCCTCCCCCCGAGAGTGGAGTCATTTTTTTAAACTAGAGTAATCAATTATATATATAACAATTTTATATTTAGAATGGTTGTTATTAATCTTACGATAACCATGATATTTTGCTCTAAATAATATAGAAAATCATATATATAAATATAAAATTTTAAGAAAAATTAGAGTCAATTAACCCCATTCAACCTATATGCAACCCCCCCACAAAAAAAAAAAAAAAAAAAAAAAAAAAAAAAAAAAAAAAAAAAAAAAAACCCTATAATAACCTATAATACAGCAACAGTAGGAATCGAAAGACATATCAATTGTAAATATAGAAATCAATTTGATGGCATTCATTTTAGTACTTGATTTTAATTAGGGAAGGACTTGTGGCCATTTTCCTGTTTTTTATAACTTTTTTCCTTTATTATTTCTTTCCTGTACTCTTTTTTCTTTTATTGTCTTTTCAATTGTATGTACAACTTGACACCTCTCGTGTTCCAATCAATGAAATTTAGAGGCTTGATCTCTATATTTCTCTCAAAAAAAATTAGTTATCCTCCAATTTCTTAAATTGACAACAAAAAAATATACATATCAATAAAATTCCTTTCATTGTGATTTACTTAGTTGCATTACCTATTTGTAAAATTACTTTGAAATATATAGTTGCTCTGAAGATGTATTTTCCAATTCGCTTAGCATGAATTTTTCATTCAAAAGTAACTTAGCATCCAATTTTCTTGATCAGTAGCATGATGATGGTGATTAGACGATTAGTTTTGCAATACTTTCGGTATGTCAATTCTGATTTTATCATGCGACAACAACAATTAATTAATGCATATATACACTTTTGGAGATATATATACTTCATAACATAAAAATGACCATAATTAATAATTGCAGATTTACAATATCTTGGCTAACTATGCACAAATTTATTATTAACATAGGGGAGCCGCTATTTTGAGAGCTCAAAATACAACGTTGAGGGCTCTGAAATATTCTTTTACTTTATACCAGTTTTGCCCTTCATTAAGACTTTGCATATATGCTAAGATCTATGGGTAATTAATGTAGGGGGAATTTCACATATACTCTTCAAAAACTTCAAAATTACGTATTTCTCTCTCTAAAATTCATAATATTATATTTATCTTTCTAAATTTCAAAAACTCACAGATTTACCCAATTAACTAATAACTGAAACTAATTATGTTTAATATTCTTTAAAATATATATAATTGATCTCCTAATCCCTCCCCTTTCCTTCTGTTGGACCGCTCTTATGGCCATGGTGGATGTAGCCATTCTCCTTCTGACCGCACCACTCCCTGCTCTCTCTCTCTTCTCGTGTCGCCTCTACCACCCCTTTGTAGGAAGCTGAGTTGTGCCTTCTCTCCGGTAGGCTGATGGTCAATTTCTTCAAGCCGGTGATACATGCCAAAAATGGTGCCTAATGAAACAGATGTAGTTACAGTTCGTAGAGAGAATAACAATAGACAAACAGAAAAGAATGCATGAAGCAAATTTCATTTTATTTTGTAAGTTACTTCTTATGATGGAAAACTTTTTTGTGCCTGATTACTTCGTATCTAAAATTGGGTTTAGTCACTTGCGGAAATGAGAAATCAAGCCTTATTTTGCTATGATATCAGTTGGAAGAGCTTGCTTGACAATTTGAATTGATGAATTTTGGGTATTTCGTTTTTTCCACCCTTTTCCATTAATAGGATCCAAACCCAATAGCCATTAGTGGGTTGTTGTACATCTTCCTTGTTTCTGTTGGATGTTTTGAGATGGGATCAAAGGGCATAGAGAGAAAAGAAAGCACTGATACTTGTTCCCATTAAACTAGCAATCCAACGGGAGATGAGATGAGAGTGATACTAAAGTTCTTTGGTCATGGCCCAGGTGGCCAGGTGTGATACTGAGAATACTAAATCATTGGTGTGCTGCGATTTGTTCAATTGGGAGCACTTTAATATGAAGTTGAACTAGTAGTTCAGCATTGACAGGCAATCTCATAGTCTCAGGTGATTAATTATATTTTAGAGAACATTAAACATAATTAATGTCAGTTATTGATTAATTGGGTAAATTTGTGAGTTTCTGAAATTTAGAAGGGTAAATATGATATTATGAATTTTAGATAGAGAAATACGTAATTTCAAAATTTTTGAGGGGTATACATGAAATTCCCCCCATTAATGTATTGCAATTTAAGAAATTTAAGATCCTATTTTTTCACATAAATGAGAGTCTGAGACACGTCCTTCCTTATCTATCTTTACAAATTTGGAATTTCAAAAAGTACAAGTTACAAATGTATCCACGAATTTATGTTGATATAAAAATTATTCTAATAAGTCGTTAGTTATCCAAAGAAACAAAAACAAAAAATAAACAATGTTTGCATCATGAAATCGTGGGAAAAAGAGTTAGCTATTTCATAGTAGCTAAGTTTGGTAAAAAAATAATTATTTATTTGTTTGTTGTTTATTTCTTGAGGGTTCAAATGCCTCTAGTTTTTGTGCCTCCATTTTTAAAAACTTTAATAACTCAAAATATAAAACCTAAAAGTCAAAATAAAATATTTAAATGTGATCTATGTTATTTTTTCTATGTGTTCATCAAAAACCATCAGATTTCAATTTTGTTTATATGTGAATCAATAAGTTGAAAAATTAACGTCTTTAAATTATCCGTATTAGTACATTTTTTACAAGCTCTTGATGACAATCAAAATAAAGTTTGAATGTCACAAATTTTTATACATGCATATATAAAATGATGTTGATCATATCCAATGATTTATTTTGACTTTTAAGTTTTAGATTTTGAGTTATTAAAGTTTTTAAAAATGAAGGCATGATAGAGGCATTTGAACCCTCTTCTTTCTTTTAGTGCCAAGAGAAGGATTAGTAGTCCTGGTCTACTGAACTTGTGGGTATCCCACATCAGTTTTTTTTTTTCTTCCGACAAATAAATTTTGGAGTTCATATTATTATTGACGTTGTTGATTAACATAATAAATTTATTTTAACTTTAATAGTTTACTTGCACTCGCTTTATTAGTTCTATAATTTTTATTTATTTAAGTTGAATAGTTATTTTCGTTTTTCAATTAACTTATGTTAATACAAGTATTATTGATATCAATAATTTTCAGGATTCTTATTATCTAACGGTCTAAGGTTAAAGTTTTGGTGAAAAATCTAATCCAACAAACCTTTTATTTACATCCAATATGCGATACGCATTTGTTATATTTTTTTTAAAAACTTATTTTCAATGCTTTTGTTCATATTTAAAGAGATTAATGATAATTGAAAATTTACATGCAACTTTCGACAGCACATAATATAATTTGTAATTATTTACTTTTGTTCGTTATCTTTGTAATTCATTTATCTTTGTATTTCATACAAGATTATAATATTTGAGTTCACAAAAAAAAATTGACAGATGAAATATTGATTTAGATAAGTAACTTTGTGTATTATAATTAATAATTGGCAAACTACTGAATAAGTATTGGTATGAGCTTGTGAGATCACACAAGTAAAAGTAACAAAATAACATTAAAGTACATATTATCTCTGTTTTAAATTAAACACATTAAATTATTTCCTTAAATTTAGTGTGTAATCTTATTGTAGCTTTCAAAAGAAGTTATTAAATAAAGGCAAAATTGACACAAAGAGAAAAATATTTTCTCTCAGCTCTGAAAATTGTAAATTAAGATCTCAATATAGCACCGTCCTTAACATAGTGATAGAGGATAGTGAGGATACAGTCTGATGCAACTTTTGATACCACAACCAATCTATTACTCTTCATTGTTTCACAAATTTACACAGATTAGAATTAGGGTGTTTTTAAGTTCATCAAGTCTTTTAGTAAGCTTAACTTCAAAGTCTATCGAATTGACTTTAAATGACAAATTTAAGCCGTAAAAACTAATTTGCTTCATGAGTGATTAAATTTACATACAAAATTTATAAAAATTTGAATTTAATTTAGTATAAAATTAAGAGTCAAAATCTAATGATAAATGAATGCATCAAAGTTAACATATGAAACGTTTTTTTGTCGCTGACTTTGCACATAATTAGTTCAAAAATTTATTAATTTGCATATAAAATTATCACCCGGAAAGCATATCAGTTTTAATAATTTGAATTCATCATTATAAACCAATTTAGAGGAGACAACGAACTAGCTCGGCTGAGCTAGGCCCAGCATGTAATAGCCTCGTTTATTAACCGCTCGAAATGAGCCACTATCAAGCTGGCTCGTTTAACTGCTGAACTTTGTTATAAAAAGAAAATATTTTCTACAAACTTTTTAGACTGAGCTAGATCAAACTGAACAACATAAAATTAACACAAATTTACAAATTCATACCTAACCAATCTAAACCAACTAAACTCTGTTTAATTTGAATAGAGCCATAATGACTTGTTAGTAATCAAGTCACGGACTGATCTCGATCAATTCACTAGAGCTTTCTTGTCAGTGGTTTGGATAGATTCTCGATTTAAGATAAAAAAAATAATAGTAAAATAATAATAAAAATTGATTCTACTCAATTTACAGCATCCAGACATGCTTTCACCAATCATTCACAGGCTGAAAAATATCAAATACCAATTTCTTTTCTAATTTTGATAAATGACATCATGAATTCACAGTCAACGAATATTGATATCAATTCAAATATCAAATACCAATTTCTTTTCTAATTTTGATAAATGACATCATGAATTCACAGTAAACGAATATTGATATGAATTCAAATATCAAATACCAATTTCTTTTCTAATTTTGATAAATGACATCATGAATTCACAGTCAACGAATATTGATATCAATTTTGAGGAAAACATCCGTCGCCACACAAAATTTGTGCTGATACAAATGATTGCAATGCACTCTTATTCATTCACATATTCACCAAACAAATCTCAAACCAAAAAATCATACAAGGCCATAACAGAAAAGGCCTAATAAGGTTGATAATATCTGACAATGTGTAATGGGGAAAGAAACAAGTGCTTTATTAAACCCAACCGTGCTTGTCTTGGTTGAAAATCTCAGCATCAAAACTTTCACCAGAAATTATAACAGAATTTCACTCATCAGAGAATTCAATTTCAGATCAGATCCCTGATCATCTAACAAAATCAACGCTAATGGAAAAGAACGACAGAAACTATTATTCTTCAAGAGGATATTTCTCCTATTTTATGCATTTGTTTTTTTAAACTTTATAGCCGGTAAGAGTGAAGCCTCTGCCTACAATCTCTCCAGCACAATACCAGCAGTACAACTCGAGTCCAAACAGAGCAGCTATACCGGCATCTTCTACTTTGAGCTCTGAGCGGTTTTTCCAGACGCCCTTCACACTATCAAGCTCCTTCCAGAAGGATTGGTACCGTCCAGGAAGGCTAAAGACAGATATAAAAACCAGAGGTTAGAATGCTGGAAATAATTTTTAAGAAAATTATGGCATGGAGAACAACATGGCATCAGAGTAAAATTTCTTCAACTATAGTGATATGTAGGAGACTGATGATTTTGGGTTTAATTATTAAGAGGTTTTAGGAGTTGGATACCGGGGCACTTGAAATGTTATCAGGAATGGTTAGCATTCAAAAGTTTCAAGTTCAAATGGAACAGGTTCTGGTTTAGTATCATAGTATAGCAGGGTTTGCCTTCTGCTGCTATCATTTATTGCACCAATATGCCACGAGCAAAAGGGTTTAACAAAGCTACCTATTAGAAAAATACGGTACCCTGGGGTTTAGTAGTATGTAAAGTGTAAACAATTGATACCAGCTTCAGGTTTTGTCAGAGTACAACTATAGAAGACTACTGACAACATGTCCACATTCTAGTTAGCATAGGAAATAAGTTTTCATCTACATTCTTAATAGAAAAGGAAAAATAGTATTTTCACAAGAAAAACTTGCAACAAGCTCTGCAAAACGAAAACAAACCCATTTTACCTTTTAAATCAATACATAAATAAACTATGCTACCGAGTTGATACTCATTCTCAAACAAGTATTTCAAACCAAATTAACTTCATAATTCTGAAATTAAAACATTTCAGTAAACAAAATGTAAAATTGTAATTGATATACTTTTATTGTCCTCCTTGGACCACGAATCCATGGCGGACTACCTTAATATACTTTAATCCTTGGACACGTGAGCAAGAGTGAGGCTATGGTACTATGCATAGTGCAGATTGGTCCGTAAGTCCAAATAGTCGATCTGAACCATTGAACATGATTTCCATATGAAAATGTACTTGCAAACAAAAATTTTCATTTTTTAAAAATCACTACTTTTGAATAGTTTAGAATCTTTAGAACAAGTGTTTTCCAGCTATCTAAAAAAATGTAAAATTTGATCTAAACTTACATTTTCATATGGAGATCATGTTGAATGGTTCAGATTGTTTATTTGGACTTGGAAAAAGAAGATAGTGATACCAAGTATGGACCATTATGCGTTATGCATAGTACTGTAGTGTAGCCTCACTCCATTAGCAATATGTTCAAGATAATAAAAGCAATAACATATACAGGAACAGAAAAGAAAACTTAGCTAATATAGAGCCAATGAACTACAATTGAGCTTGAGCTTTTCCTCAGAAAAATGTGAGAAATACCCAAAATACAAAAACAGAATACATGCAATTTTACTCAAATATAATTATACATATGATACCTAACCTTCAATGTGCAAACAAATGCACGTTTACCATGAGATAGCTCAATTAAATTACTCTCAGATCGCTCTTCTACACTGATAATACAGAATTGAGTAAAATTCCTTAAATTAGGCACACGAGATCCTAAAATCAAACAATGGCGTGGAAATACCAAGTAATATGAGATCGCTAACACTGTCGGTAGAAGATCTAGATTCTAACATAAAAAAATTAAATAATTTGCACAGAATTTGATAATCCGGGATTAAAAACCCTAGAAAAATAGAAAAAGGATCTATGGAGGGGTATGGAATTACCTGGCAAGGCGGGTGTAGAATAGCTGTTTGGATAGTTCCTGGCACTTCTCGACAGTGGGAGGATCGACCACGTAGTGTTTGTTCTTGGCCATCAGATCCTTGTAATAAGCGCATCCATGTTTGGACACGAACTGAGATACCTCGGTGGCCTTAGATCGAAGCTGGGTTAGCCGTGCTGCCATCTTAAAACCAAATAAAGCAAAAGAAAAAAGAGATAAATTAAAGATTGATTCTGATCGAACAGCTTGGAAATTGAATGGAAGTATTAGGTATTTTTCTCGATCTCAAATTGAAATGTAGAGGGGATAAAGGGAAGCACCTTGTTCTAATTTGAAAAAACTGAGAGAGATGTGCGGAGCAGCAGAAACGAAGAGGAGAGGGCGGCGTCGACTTGGTAAGGGGTATTTCGGTAATTTAGCGATTCTTTTAGCCTTTAGGGATGGTTCATGGTTCGCACTAGGCACTAGCACACACAAATGCTGAATGAATTGCCGATTGCTTGGCGTTAAAAATATACAGAGCCCATGAAGCACAAAGAAAATAAATGGGTCGGGCCTCCTGAACTAAAGCTGTGTATCATTCATTCCTCAGGAGCATGGGTCCGATGCCCATCGGACTCAAAACTAAGTTCGATGGGTTCCATAATATGCACGGATATTAGTGTGACCGAGCACGATATTAAAGCAACATGCACAGATTTTGAAATAGATCAGACAGTTATGGAACCCATCGAACTCAGTTTGAGTCCGATGGGCATTGGACCCATGCTGCTCCCTCACTACTCGTGATGTCTTCCGATAGAGAAGGAAATACGTGGCACGCCGTGACGTGACGTGACAAACACACTGTGATTTGGTCACGTGACGTGATTAATTTTTTTTTGCACGTGACGTGACCAAAATGGTGGAGGATAGTCACATCACGCGAATGGTCACATCACGCGTAGTTACGCCGTGACCATACGTGACGTGACGTGTCGTGATGTAAAATAGTCATGTCAATTTTGTTTTATATTTTAATTTAAATTATTGAAAATTTAGAAAAAAAATATATAAAAATTTCTAAAATAAGTAAATAATGTTATAAAGATTTTTTTTTAGGAAAAGTTGCATCTGACATTACTTTAAAAATTCAAATTACAAGCATTCATTAAACTAAACTAAAGAAAATAAAAATCAGTACTACATCAGTACCAGTATTACTAAACTTATACTAAAATAAAAATATGAATATTCTATACATACAAAAAAATGGAATACTCTATGTTTCATACCGTAACGTGGTGTGACGTGATCACATGACGTGACGTGACGTGACTGGTTCACGTGACGTGACGTGACGTGATGTGTATTTTTCACTGGAATCAGTCACGTCACGCGAATAATCACGTCACGCGACACGCAACACGCGACACGCGAGTCATATCATGTAACGTAATCGACACACATTCCGTGACATTCCGTGACATAACTAGTCACGCCGTGACAAATTTCCTTCTCTTTCTTCGGATATCAAAACCAGCTCCTACTGCCTACTGCCTACTGCCTACTGCCTACTGGTAATAGCAAAAAAATCGAAGAGGATGATGATCCCCCAATGTGGGGGTTAATTTCATTGACATATTTAAATTAGAATCTTTAACTAGTCTCCCTCTCATATAGATGATTTTCTCAACAATCTATTACAAAGATATAAGCACAGGCATTTACTAAAATATTAGGATGGGTATTCTAAGTGCGAACAGTTTATCCATGGAAATGCTATCAAATGAATGGATCATAGATTGCAATTTATGTCAGCAGTACACTGCAACAATTTGAACATTCTCTGCACTCTTTGAGTTTTATATCAAGGTGATTCAACAACTAAACACAGTCAGAGCAAATAAAATAAAACATTTGCACAGGAAGCAAACAATAAAACATCCGTAGTATGCTAGCAATTAATAAAAGCTTATTACAAGCAAAAATAATCCCTAAATATCAAAAGCAAACCGAGCAAACCCACATCAAAGCTTCACATTTAGTTACAAATGGCCATATATGTTTTCTCCCAGATCAAATCTTGGTTTCATTCGAAGACATTAAAATTTAAATCGCATATTCAGTTTATTACATTGCAAGGGCACAATTGTCCGCAAAAAAGAGCAGTACTGAAAATGGCTAACAGTCCATTTATTTTACTTTTGCCACCAGAGAAGGAAGTCCTTGCGGCGATTGATCTTCTTCTGAAGCTGGAGTACACCGTAGAGCAGTGCCTCAGCAGTTGGGGGGCAACCCGGCACATAGATGTCGACAGGAACAATGCGGTCACATCCACGCACGACAGAGTACGAGTAGTGGTAGTACCCACCCCCATTTGCACAGCTTCCCATCGAAATCACCCACCTTGGATCCGGCATCTGGTCATAGACCCTGAAATTGCCAACACAGTCAGAATTGAATAGGTCCTGTTCCCTTTGGTCAATTTTTTTTATATTAGTTTGAGGAAGCCTTTCTCTTCATTGTTTATTATGTTGTTTCTGTTAACCATTACCAAACTTCTCCATTAATTATAAATAGTCAATGCAATGCTCGATGATTCAGAAAATATTAATATCAGGTAACTAATAAATGCAATTAAAGTTCAAGCTGTTCCTATTTAGGGGTCGCAATTTCACAATCTCCATTTTAGGTTATTTGCTAATACTACAAACTTTTAAGATCCAATATAAGTTTAACAACAAGAATATGTTCAAATGCCTTCCTTTTAGGGTTTTCTTTGCAACTGATAATATCCTTTTGAGGCTATTTGTGAATATACTAACAAATAATTAAGATCCACAGTAATTTAAAAAAGAAGATTTCTGCCATCTCTGTATTTTACAAGTTGAACTAATATTAATCACTTCACACATGCCTATGCAAAACTTCAAAACCAAAATCTTAATCTTATGGGATTGAAATTAGTTCAAGTTGACAATGTAACAAGATATAGAGAATACCATGTTTGGTATGTTCACAAAGTCTTTAGAACATTGGCACTGCATGCAAACAGTATTTGATAAAGAGGTGTGATAACTGTCGATAAGGGCCCGCAAAATCCTGGTTGGGACTAGTGCAAACCATGTACAAATCTTATTTTGTAAAAGCAAAACTTGCTTTCAACAAGTGCCAACCAAGCATAAATCTAAATTTACAAAATACCAACACTGCTTTAAACAAATTCAACCATGTATAAACTTATGTTTTTGCCTGGTAATAACATGGCAAGCAGCTATTGGCTGCTGCCCTGCGCAACCGAAAGCCTTTCCTTTTGGTTTTTTTTTTAAGGTTAACTTATCAAAAGAAGAAAACTCAACCAAAATGAGACGTGGGAACAAAATTAACAAGTATAACTTGATAAATATATAACTTATTTCTCTGAGCTATGTTAAAAAATTTAAATGCATCTTATAACCCAAATTCTAGCTGCTCTGATACGATATGCAAAATGCTTAACACATTCAGGACGAGCATCAGCTCATAAAAACTCAATGTAAGAGTTTTGAAACCGGAGCTCATTT
This sequence comes from Carex arenaria, assembly GCA_964058825.1. Taxonomy (NCBI): domain Eukaryota; kingdom Viridiplantae; phylum Streptophyta; class Magnoliopsida; order Poales; family Cyperaceae; genus Carex; species Carex arenaria. Next base: position 130,074 of record CAXKVW010000483.1, on the reverse strand, counting down.
GATATAAACCTACAGCAAACAATATAGTTTGCAAATCATGGATCTAACTTATTCATATATGAGCAAAATAGTTTGATCAACAATTATCTTAGCTTTAACAAGGATTATCAACAGGAGGCACATCCATGAAGCTACTCCAAACAATCAGATATATGCACAGCTTTGGTAAATACTTGAATTTTATGGTGACACATAAAATTTGGCCTAATCTCCCATTAATTTAAATCAATTGACCAATTTGATAGGTTGAAATTCCTCCCAAATGAATGTGAATTAACTGATAGATATCAGATCCAGTAAGAATATGAAAACCCTTACTTGCGCAGAGCTGGAGCCATTTTGTTGGTGAGAGTACCAGCGACGATCATGCAATCGGACTGACGTGGGCTGGGACGAAAGATGACACCAAACCGATCGAAATCGTACCTAGCGGCACCGGCGTGCATCATCTCGACCGCACAACAAGCTAAGCCGAATGTCATGGGCCAGAGCGAGCCCCTCCTAGCCCAATTCATTAGATCGTCGACCTTAGAGATGGCGAACTCCACCGCCTTGGGGAGGCCCGACGGAAAGGAGGCCGATGGAGGCGGGGCTCGGGTGTAGGTTGCAGGAGTAGATGATGAGGCGGTGGCGGCGGCGGCGGATTGGGATTGTTGCGCCGACAGGAGGGCAAGGCGAGCTGTGCGAGGGAGGAGCGCCATTGGGAGGCTAATCGGGTCGGATCTCGCCTGGGTAGTGGGTACCGTACCGAGAGATTTGGAAACGATGAAAGAAATAAAGGGTCACGACTCACGACTCAGGATTGGTATATTAATTCGAGTTTTGAGGGGTTCTGTTCTGGAATGATCGACGGTGATAAAGCGGCAGGTGACACGTGGGCTGTTCTCGGCCGCTGATTGTGGAGACTAGTAGAACTGAAACTAGAAACTAGAGCCTATCTAATCATCTTTCCGAGCGAATTCATATCCAGTGCATTACCTGAAAAAGGTAATCTTTTACAATTAGTGGATCCGCACCGTTCTTTTAGCATTGCACGGATCTCAAAGCACAATAAAACTGCCCCCTATTTCCCCCCGAATCTCAAAACGGTTGAGATTTAATCCCAAACCGTAAAGTGAGGCCCATACCTGGGAGGATATTGATCCCTTTCGAGTTTCGAGCAACAACTATTTAAAAATATTTCTAGTCGGTAAGGTTGATACGAGTTGAGTCTGGATTCTTCTCTAGTCGTAACGTAAACCAATGGACCTTCTTCTTTTGGATCATAATTAACAAAAGTGTAATTGGTGATTTGTTGTTGGGCCGAAATTGTTTTTGTAAAAGGGAGAAAAGGGTTACGAGTTGGGCCCTCTCCTTGGATTTTCTACAGGTTACCAATACATACATTAACCACGCACACTACTTGATGCTAATTGGTTTAACTTCACAAAAACTTTAATTTCTTACTTCTGCATCTGAGAAATAATAACTGATCAATGTGACTAAAGCATGCATGCGCTTAATTAAGAAAATTATGTAATGATCGATGGTCTCATTTCAATTACTTCTTCTACATGAATTAATTAATACGTAAAATTATGTAATGATGTTGTTAATTGAATCAATTTCTTTTAGATAATTAAATACGAAAAAACATTGGCATTTGAAGTAGTTGTCAATTATTTGACCTAATAACTAATAGAGTGAGTCTATGGTACTATGCATATCATGATTTAGTCCGTAATACGGTTCAATATTTTCTTTTTCAAAATCTTATTGGTCGATCCGAACCGTTGAACATGATTTCCATATGAATATGTACTTGCACACCAAATTTTATATTTTTTGGAATTTTTTTACTATTTTTTGAGGTAGGTAGAAAATTGTTGTTTTTGGATGGTCCAGAATTTTCAGATCAAGGGATTTTCAACCTACCTTAAAAAATAGTAAAAAAATTTCAAAAAATATAAAATTTTGTCTGCAAGTACATATTCATATGGAAATCATGTTCAACGGTTCAGATCGACCATTAAGATTTTAAAAAAGAAAATATTGAACCGTATTACGGATCAACCCGTGATATGCATATTACCATAGACTCACTCTAATTAATATGTGCTAACTGCTAAAAAGCTAATCCATAGATCAGAGAACTAATAAAGAATTCCCTTTTCATCGCTTTTCGAGAAGTGCACGTACTACATGTCAAACTCGAAGAAATTGCCCATCGAAGACAGAACAGACAGAAAAACCCCGGGCATTTTTGTGATATCATTATGCATGGAAATAATCTTAGAGAAACCAAACCAAAGTTTTATAAAATAAACATCTTACTTGCGGAGAGCTGGAGCCATTTTATTGCACAGAGTTCCGGCAACAATCATGACGTCAGACTGGCGTGGGCTCGGCCGAAAGATCACTCCGAACCGATCAAAATCATAGCGAGGTGAGCTGGCATGCATCATCTCGACAGCGCAACACGCAAGACCAAAGCTCACGGGCCAGACCGATCCCCTCCTGGCCCAGTTCATCAGATAGTCAACTTTCGAGATGGCAAACTCCGCCGCCTTCGGAAGGCCCATTGGAGACAATGTCAACGGGGATGGGGGTCGAGCATAGCTGGCAGGAGTTGTGGAGGTGGAGTATGATAGTGTGGCACCTAGAGACAAGGAGGTTTGTTGAGATGAGAAGAGAGAGAGACGACGCACGGTGGTGATGCGAGGAAGGGGAAGTGCCATTATATTGGTGTGATGTTGGAGGAAGAGGAGGAGTTGAGATGCATGGGTGTTTATCATGATTCATGCATGAGGTGTGTGTGTGTGTGTGTGTGAGGTTAATTTGATGAGAGAATTAAGAAGGTTGTCGAGAGGAATCCGGTTTGCATGAGTTGTATTGCTGACAGGTGGGCCCGCAGAAGTTTATAGGGTATAAAATATTTTGGATATGGGTTTCTGCTTTCTGGAAGGCTTGTTAATTTATTTATTAGGTCTGGTAAAATTAAAACTTGATTAGCGACAGAGACAGACAGAATTTTGCTGAACAATCTAATTAATAATTTGTGAATATCACTGATATGATATGATATGATATATGATCTGATGAGACGGCTAACTTGCTTGAATTCGCATCCTCTGAGATATCTCAAACTTTGCGTGACTTTTTGGGAATATCTCAATCATTCAAATAAGTTATGCGTGAATCTCAAAGCTCAAATAATACTGGCCCCCTACATTCCCCCGAATAAATAAATTGAAACTCAAAAGGGATCAATAAATAAATACGTCGGTCACGCAAAAATTGAGATATCTCAAAGGATACGCACTCAACTTGCTTTGGAAAGTAAAGAAGGTGTTTTACTTTCTGTTCATATCTCTATTTTCAAAATTTAAATAGTCGATCCGAACCGCTCAACATGATCTCCATATTGAAATGTGCTTAGAGACCAAATTTTATATTTTTTGGAATTTTTTTACTATTTATTAAGCCACTTTGAAAATCGCTGATCCGGTGGTCCAAAATTTTTTACTGTTCATCTGGATTTTCAAAGTGGCTTAATAAATAGTAAAAAAAATTCAAAAAATGTAAAATTTGGTCTCCGAGCACATTTCAATATGGAGAACATGTTGGAAGGTTCGAAACAACTATTTAAACTTTGAAATAGAGATATGAGCGAAAAGTAAAACACCATTTTTACTTCTCAAAGCCAAGTTAGCCTATCTCTACCCAGAACCAGAAATTAAGACAACTTTTAGTTAGGAAAGAAAATGCGATGGTCCCCTCATAGCAGGCCTTAGAAATGGCTACTAAGGTATTATTTAAGGCCCATGGGCCTAAAGTAATTAATTTCTCTCTCGACTGATTGTTTTTTCGTTTTGGCGATTGTTTATTGCACAAGTGCTATGATGAAAATAAAGCAAAAAAAAAAAAAAAAATTGGTAACCACTAAGATAATCACTAAAAATAAATGAATAATTACTACAAATATACATATAAGCACTTTTTGCAGTACAACCATGTATACGTATAATCACTTCACCCATAAGTTTTATATTTTGTGATTGAAATAACGTTGTGGCTCGACCAAGTTTTGGTAACTAACACTTGAAATAATATTTATTATAAGATCAGTAAAGTATTCAAAGCTTCAAATGAAAAATAATAATTAGAAGTGATTTCAAATTTATATTTGCTAGAATAATTTAAACACAAATTAGTTTATAATTTAATTTCACATAAAACTCAAGTTCAACTGAAATGCGAGCAAGTCCGAATTTAAGAACTCAGTCATTCATTGTACTTTGCTAACAAACAAATCAGACTAAAACTAAAAATATTTGTTTGAACTCCATCTCTGGTTTGATGTCATATTCTGTAAAATACTCTACTAAAATGACTGATATTTGGACTATTGACTGCAGATCACAATATTATTACATGTCCTTCAAAAATTTACAACTATATTTGATCAGATGATCTGGAATAATCTTATCTAACGAGTTACTTTCTAGGTTTCTTTCAAATACAGAGAAAAACCTTACAAGCACAGAAGAAACTTCTGGTAACAAAAACAAGCCTCACATATAAGAGAAGAATAAATAGTGAAAAGTTATATATTGAGAGATTCATCAGTGGCCTTAAAGATGAAATTAAATAAACAATTGAACTACTTAACCCAACAACTGTGAATGAGGCATTTAAGTGTGCTAAACAAATAGAACTATCAATTGAAAGTAACCAATATTTTCCATAATAGTAGATTTTAATGTGAAAATTACGTAAACAATAATAATGTAATGAAAGAAATTTTTTTTTTACCAAAATTATTAGCAATCCTCATAACACACTAAATATTAATAAATGGAATCAAGATCACAAATATAAGTAATTCTAAGGCTTTACATACAATTATTTATTCTGGGGAAGCCAAAGAACTGCATCAAAACGAAATGGAGCACTTCACTTGGTACTTAGATACGAAGCTGAACTTGAGACATTAAATGAAGAAAATGAGCAAGAACAAGTCAGAGTCACATTCTGTGTTTTTAGTAACACTAGAAACAAAAGGACACTCGAATTTAAAGGGGAAAATTGCAAAAGTTTCATTTGTGTCCTTGTAAATAGTTGTAATTACCATTTATTAGTAAATCTCAATATAGTGCACAATTTCGACTGATATTTTTTATTTTGAAGAAATAAAATTTTATTAGTTGTCCTCCAATTTCTTAAAACTAATAAATATGTTTGATAGCCGCTTCATCTTCATTTAATCAGATGCTTTTCCAACTTGTAAAAGTTTGTCCGAAATATATACTCTCTATATCGGCTAGTCATTACATTCATAAGTATCAATATTTCAATAAGGTAACATAAGCATGATAAATGATTAGTTTTGAAATACTTTTTATATGTTGTGAACTAAATGATGTGATATGAGCCCAAGGAAAAACAGAAAGAATAGTACATTATTCGTCATAATGGCTATATATCGGGCAATTTGCATTCAATTTTTATGTCAATTATCCTAAAATCTATGATAGTATTCGGCAAGTTAGGTAGGATTAAATTTTTAGCTCCACTAAGAAAGAGATGTTTGACAACAAAAAGTTACTAAAGTGCATGTTTAGTTTTAATAAGGAGTCTTAAAAATGTGGACAAGCTTGAAAATGTGGGCAAAAAAACTCTTAAAAAGGTGGTTTTAAATTTTACAAAGGAGTAAGTATTTAGCAAACTTAAGACATCTTAGTCTCTTAAGGAGCTCTAAGAAATCCTAAGAAGAGTGTGCCGAACACTTGTATCTTCATTTCATATCAATACTGCATGTACATATAATTTTTTTTTTCAGTATAGCGTACTCATTACAAAAGTTATTTTAAGAATTACAAATTCAGGAATCTATTAGTATATAAAATTTTCTCACATTGGATATATATCGCTCTAAATTAAGTGGTTCTTTAAGTAGATAACTATTAGTATATATTTATTAGCAGTTTGAAACTATTAGTAAATATTTTATTTAATTAATTTAGTATTTCCTGCGCCTAATATATCATTCTATTATTGTCGTTTTAGACATGAAATTGGATTGAAAAAAAAAAAATGATCTAGTTTTATAATATATGGTGTAAGACATTCAATTTGATTAATAGAAGACTTCTAAATTGAGTTTAATTGTCTTCCTTTCTCCATCACAATTTGGCATTATTTTAGCTTAATTATATAGTTGCAAACTTCTTTATGGAATGACATATTTTACATTCTTCAATTGAACCTGAATTCTATTTACTTCCTCCTATTTTTCTTTCTTTTAACGGAGACTTAGGTGGTTATTCTCTCTATTCTCTGATAATTAGCCCCCAAATTGACGTGCCGTGACCCGTGAGCCCGTGACACCTCCTAGTTGGCATACTCTCTATTGCCTTGCACACCTTCGTGTACTAGGTACGTAATCATGTCAATCTCATTAATTCATTCTTTTCGTTTGATTGTTAATTGGTGGTACCTCCAATTTAACCACTTACTGGTGAATTTGGCAATTTTGCACTCGCCTGAATTCCAATTTGTCGAGGGAACAGGTCGAGTTTGGGCTTGATCACAGTTGTTTCAGCCCTTGAAAACACTAAACATTTTCAGTGAGTGAGGAGGATAAATGGAGTAAAGTAACTTTGAGCTCCCTCCTCGGTTGTAAGACATCATCCCGATCATTACACAGTAAGCAAATTGAGAATTGGAAATTTGCAATAGATCATATTTATGCCAGATCTGAGAAGCAAATAATATCAATGGCAGATTGATGTTATTGCCAGTACCTCTGAGTTCTAGATTCTTTTTGTTAACTTATAAGTTGATGCGTTTAATTATGATTTGTTTATTATGATCCTTTAAGTTCAGTATCACATTATGTAGTTCAATTGAGAAGTTTTCTTAATGAGTTCTAGATTCTTTGAACCTGAAAGAAAAGATAAATTTTCATTAAAATTTTCTGTTTAGCATTTTTCTTTTGTAGTTTTCCTTTTACCAATGATACATTTAGATTTTCGTTGCAAGTTAACCCTCTGCAACCTTTGTGAGAACTGCTATTAATTCTTAATTTATTTATTTTTGGTTTTTTCTAAAGATTGAGCTGTAGGAATGCTGGCAGCTTTTTGTATTAAATAAAGCAAAGAAAATGTACAAGGCTGATCTACAAGTATAACAAACCATGCATTAGGGAAGGAATTGTAATTACTACCCAGCAAAACTGCTGATAAATTGTAATTACACTTGTCTGGAAGAGCATTTCCACCAGTATTATATATGGGATTCATCTACTGTTTTTTTTTTTTTTAAATAAGGGTAAAGACCTCAAATTCAATTGCATATTTAATTGCTGTTTGGAATTAACAGAAGTTGTTTAAACAACTTTTTTGTACTACTTGTAGAGTTCACACAGAATGTCTACCACTGAAAATGTATCACATCGTAAAACAGCCTCGACTAGAGTTATAGAGACCGAGACGGGGACACATGATTTCACAATCACCAACTTTTCTTTAGGAAAGGTTATAAGTGGTGAGAATGACAGTCTCAAGTCGAGCACATTTAGTGTTGGAGGCTACAACTGGGCAATCAAGGTGTATCCATTTACTAATTGGGACAGCCGGAATGGGTATCTCACCATCTTTCTCATGCCTGAGAAGACAACCTCTGGCGTGAAGGGACGATCAATCATTTCTATTCTCGACCAGAACCAGAACCTATCCAAGCATAGTTTTACAATTTGACCTGACATAATTAAAGTTAACGATAAATCTTATGGTCGAGTGAGTATCGACAAGAAAGAGTTGGAAACATCAAAGTGTCTAGTGAATGATTGTCTAACAGTAAGATGTACTATAACAGTTGTTAAATCTTCATACATGCTAAACACCAAGCGTTGCTGCGGCACTATTTTGCCCCCATCTGAACTGCACATGCATCTCGGAAATCTCTTGGATAATGGTGAAGTCACAGATGTCACCTTTGATGTCGATGGAGAAATCTTTCATGTGTTGGGGAATCATGAAGGTCAAACAATTACGTCTTATCTAGAGATCAAACAATTACATTTCATCTAGGGGTCAAACACTTACACCCCGGGGAAGAAGAAACAACCCCCACCTTAACCTAAGGACCGCCCTATGCCAAAGATACCCAAAACATAATCTTTAGTGCCGAATACAATACCTGATTCCATGTTGTTTGCCATGGAATATCAAGCCCTAGGTTGGAGCAGCAAACGTCTCCGTGAGCGCGAGACAAGACTCTAGTTCTTCTCTTCTCGCCTTTGGTTGAGTCTTAGATTAGGTCTTCCAAAGCAACAAGATCGTCTCTTGAGAATTCATCTCCAATTTGCTAAATGGAATTCTCCTCTCTATTCTTTGATGGTGGAAGAAAGGAGAAGGCACTCAATTTCTGTAGAAGAATAACTTCTGAAAAGAGTTAGTTATCTTGTGCCTTGGGAACCCATCTATATATAGTTTACACATTCTGGCAGCGCGACTGCGGGTGGTCTACCCGCACTGGATCTCACTGCGTTCGCACTGAGATAATTCGCGTCCAAATAACCGCCTTAAAACTCAGCCCCAAATTTTCACTAAGTCCCCAGTGCGGGTGGTTCACCCGCACTGGTTCTCAGTGCGTCCGCATTACGCTCGGACTTTTCTGAATTTCCTGAGTGCGTCCGCACTCAGATCCAGTGCGGGTGAACCACTCGCACTGGACTTCCTGAAAACTCCCAGAATTTGGCTAAGTACTGAGTGCGTCCACACTCAGATCCAGTGCGGGTGAACCACCCGCACTGGGCACCGACTGCGTCTGCACTGGGGTTCCAGTGCGTCCACATTACGCTCGGACTTTTCCTGTGTTGTCCGAAGTTCCCAAAATTTGGCTAAGTACTGAGTGCGTCCGCACTCAAATCCAGTGCGGGTGGACCACCCGCACTGGGAGCCCAAAATATTTTCTGAATTTGGCTAAGTACTGAGTGCGTCCGCACTCAGATCCAGTGCGGGTGGACCACCCGCACTGGAGTTCCAAAAAGCAGTTTTCTCAATTGCAAATTTCAGAATCAATCCATCAATGACTTGATATTTGCCCAAATTGTTCTACACACTTATGGACCACATCCTATGTAATACATAGATTGTCTAATATTTTAATTTCACATTAGATCACTTTAATTGTGACAATCGTATTGACAGTAAACAATTCGTAATTATATTACATATATGCTCAACGTTGAATTAAGATCCAACATCATGCTCACAGAATTGTGCTTGCAGCACAATCACCCATTTTGAAGGCTGAACTTTTCGGGCCCATGAAGGAAGGTGGGTCAGGAAGTATTGAAATAAAGGATGTGAAGGCTCCGGTATTTAAAGCAATGCTTCATTTCATATATCGGGGTGAACTGGTAGGAGTTAATACACAGCAAGATTCAATATTTTTAGCTGAGCACTTGATTGTAGCAGCTGATCGTTATGGATTGGACAGGCTAAGGCTGCTCTGTGAGGATATATTGTGTAATTTATTCGATATAGAAAATGTGACGACCATTTTGGTTTTAGCAGATCGAGCAGCACAACTTCTGTCAGTTGAAAGGAGCATGTCTCAAATTTTTGGCACGTCCTGAAGTGCTCCTTGCCGTGGTGACCACCGTTGGATTCCAAGATCTGATTAAGACCTGTCCTTGGATTCTAAAGGAGCTTCCCATTCAGAAAAAAAAAAGAAAAATGTGACACTACTGCTTAACTTTAATTAAATTAAGTCAATGATAATAATTAGTATTAACAGTTACTCACTTCTAATAAATTGCCTATATATATATTTCTGTCTTAATGGAGTTCAGTATTAATTGTTACTGCATTAATTGCTGGAGTAGCTGGGTCTTGCTGGTCTGTTTGGAATTGTTGAAATTGAGCGCATGTACCTGATCTCTCTGGAACATAATTAATTTAGTCTCAATTGTGCAATGAGCCTCTCATTTATCCAAATTGATATAATTTTCCCCAATTGTGCAATGAACATAATAGTATATTTACCCCCAACTACTGTCTTCTCGTACGTGCACCGCCCACTTCCCTAACCTTAAATCTTTCAATTTTGAACTTTGAACCTTAAATCTTGTTTTTTTCGTGTTAGACATGCAATTGGATTAATAAAAACAGATCTAGCTAGCTAGTTCTATGGTGTAAGAGTACATGTAATTCGAACAATAAAAACAGATCTAGCTAGCTAGTTCTATGGTGTAAGAGTACATGTAATTCGAACAATAGATCGAACACCTTCTAAATTGAGTTTAATTATCTTCCTTTCTACATCACAGTTTGACATCATTAAATTTGAGCTTGATAGTTGCAAATCTTCTTTGTGGAATTTTTTTTTTTTTTTTTTTACATTCTTCAATTTGCTGATATTGGAATAATTTCATATTATGGGGGGATAATATACCTGATAATATATTCCTGTACTTCAAAATTGGATAGCTTGAAAAAAAATTGATAAGGATTTGTTCATGGGAGAACTATTTTAAGACCATTGGAGAGTGTTTGGGTGGTTTGCGTGAAACATATAACATTATCCAATGATGTAATTTGCAATTATTGAGGGGTTGCCCCGCTTAACAATTTATACCACAGCAATTTAAATATATTTTTTTTATGAAATCTTATTATTAGGTGATTACCTATTAATTTAAAAATAAAAATAATATGGACCATATTAGCTGATGAATGCTATTTTGAAATCTTTGCCAGCATATTATTTTATGAATATATATATGGAAATTACTGAACTTTAGGAGGAAGGAAAGCAATTAACACATTAATATTAAGGATTGCAAGAGTAAACAGTGTGCATGAGTCCACAAATTTTCAGTTAAGATCGAATAATCTTCTTAGCTAGATAAAACAAAAAGATTGACAAATTAAATTTTGTGTCAATATTGTGATGCTTCTCATCAAGATTCACCAACAAATCCGAGGTATATATATTCCTCTCCAAATCCTAATCTACACATTCCATTCCATATATAATTAATTCAGTACATATAATTAATATGGGATAGCGCGTGGTACGTCATAGACCACTGTTGACTTAGTCAAACTCTTAATTGCCAATAAAACTAAAAGTAAAAAATTGTGCTGAATAATTAAAACTTGTTTAATTTGTGAGTCAATTAATTAGGAACCCTAACAGCAAGGTGCCCAAGACGAGCATTCTGAGACAAATTAGGAATAGTTGCGAACTTGCAGACGTCGGGTGCCAATGCAGTACTGCTTTCGGCTGCCCGGTGAATGAGTTGTAGCAGTGTTTTGGCCTGCTCTTCTCCGTATGTCCACTCGTGTACCTCCGCTTTCAGAAGTTGTGGGTTGCTGTTTATCAATTCCCACAAAGGATAGTTTTTCCTCGGCATGACAAAGTCCGATTCGCCGAGGTGAAGGGACGGGCAGTAGTCACCCTTCCCGTCGCCCATGTAGATAAAGTACTGTTTCTTCCCGTCATTGGAGACAGATGCTTTGATTTTCTCTAAAATTTTGCTCTGTAGAAGATAATAAATTTCATAATTTGAAAATATTAGTAATTAAAGAAACAATTGAGATACAACTAGCTATATATATATAGACGGTATTGATTTATGTTGTAATTGGTTGTAAATTTTATATATTTAAATTTTAAAATTATTTTCTTAATTAGATGAATTATTTTGGGTGCTTTTACGTCACGTGGAAAGTGCAAATGTGAACTGCAAGATTTATTTAATTTTGTAATTATCAATCTAATTTCTGGTTTGAGAACCTAATAATTATATCTGATTTCTATCTATTTTGCCAGGTGGCAATTAAGTGCACATGTGAATGACAAGAGGCTAATTAATTAATATGGTTTCAAATTTCTTTTCTTCCACATATGACCACACAACCTAGCTAGCTAATGTAATTTAATTAATTTCCCCCTTTCATTTCTTTCTCCCCCTAACTAATAATTAGAGCCACTTTCATAAAAAATATTAATTTACACACTGCTGGCCTCTATCTAACGATTCCATTATTCATATGGGCACCATTAAAAAAATAAATTCTAATTAAATTCATGATAGAAATTGAAGAAACTTTTTTAACATTTAAAATTAGTTAAAAAGCTGACCTTGCACATGTTAGGCGGGCACAAGTCGCATCCATGGCTGGACTTGTGGAAATCATGGTAGGGAAGAATCCTTAGGCGGCCTTGGCTATCGACATAGCCTGGATTGGTGTTAATCTCAGTGAAGTACTCATTGAGGCCATGATGCCTCAGGATTGTTTCAATGAAGAATTGATTAGCATCGCTCACGACACGCAAGTCACATCCAAGCGCATATGCAGCTTTGATCATGGTTATCACATTCGGGTCGATCGGAGCTCCTTTCAACGACTCTTCAATCTCTGATATTGTTATACCGTGCATGTGTAGTGCAGTCATCATCCTATCCTGAAATTTTTGTTTATGTTATATATGATTTAGCAATTATGGTTAGATATAAAAGTTATTAATTATTGTTGGTTCATTATGGAAACAAGAGTATGCAACTCACTGTGTTAATTTAAATAACCAAATGAAAACAAATAAAGCAGTAAAAATACTGCATTATTAATTTGATGAGAATGAGAAATTACCATGAGCGAGTTCCATGGCATGGTGGGCAGAAGCTCCTCAAATAGGTCGGTAAAGCCGAGCTCATCGATCACCCAATTATCACTGTCGCAATCTATAATCGTCTTGTCGAAATCAAACACCACCACTACACCGGCCATTAATAATTATGTTGGAATTAATTGAAGGTTTTAATTTGAGAGAAATTAATTTGGGGAGTTAGAATAGAATTGAAGAAGAGATTTGAATTTGATTGGTGTTGGTGTTGGTGTTGCTGTTGCTGTTGGTTTGGTGGGAAATGAGGGTTTTAGAGGAGGAGTTTAAATAGTAGCCAAAACAGAAGGAAGATTAAAGATGCCAAGGGAATATTACTCCTTACAATTTACAGCGCGATATGTTCGTTCGCGAGGAATTAAAATTAGATACTGTTTAGATTCTCTGTGCCTATTTCTGTATTATTTATATATACTACATGCAATTATATTTATTTATTATACCTTAATTTTGGATGTATTTACCTGCAACTACACATTGTCTGTATAGATGGAGAGGGTGACAGAAAATCCAAGTAAAATTAAGATAAAGAGAGGTTGGGTTAGGCTTTGGTAGTTGTTGAAATGAAAGCATTAACGGAGGATATATTTAAAAAGATTCGGAGATTATTCGAGTAACATAGTGGATAGGAAAGAGAGAGGAAATGGAATAGACATAACGAGAACAAGCAGAAGCAGCCTCTAGTCTAGTCGATCTCTGGAGTCTCTAGAGGCTAAGAAAAGAGCAGTTTTGGTGGCTCGAATATTCCCATGCATATATCCAAATTCCAATTTTGGTGGCTAAGTGGCTAACACGCCGGAAACCATTTTTGTGGAATCAATTAATTAATGTTTTCCATTGTCTATACATACAGCGTGTCCAAATTGGGTATTTCAACTACGTACTTCCTCTTTTTTTCAGATGGATATTAAAAATATATATGTAAAATACTGTGAGCTTGGAAATATTTTTAAATGATTCAAAATTAAATATTCTTTATATCAGTACAACAAATGATCCTAAAATTAAAAATAAATTAGTTGATCTATAATTCTATATATGCAACAGCCTATAAGTTTATCTTTTAACTTCAACTATATATAGTTAGAGCGATTCAGACCAAAAAATAATTAGGTAGCTTAATTATTAATTAGGTGATATGAATTTGCGTAAAAATGAGGTGAGGTGCCTGTGCCTGTGCCTCTTAAAAGGGGTGTTGACTGTTGAGTGTTACTAATTCGTGGTAATGGATATGTCCAGTTTTTTTTTTTTTTAAAAAAAAGGAGTCCTTAGATGCAGTGGTGCTTTGATCCGAGTCCCCAGATGCGGACCGCCGTTTAGTTGGGACTTGGAACTTGAAAAGGAATCTATCTGCGCGCATTGGAATATTCGGTTCCGACGCCAAGAATCTCCCGTGACCAAACTTGTCCAGTCCAGTTGTACCCGCTTTTTTCGAAATCTAATAAGACAGTTGTTTTTATTAACGTCCCTAGGGAGAGACGGAGACAAAATCAACGTCCGTGCTAATCACAATCCCTCTAACTAATTCAAACTCTAAAAAAAATAATAATAAAAATAATTCAGAGACATTGAATTTGTCAACGTCCGTGAACAGTGAACAGTAAAAAAAAAAAAAACTTAGGAAAAAAAAATTAGGTTTGATTTTGGTTAAATAAAAAAAACTTAGAAAATTATGTTTCAACTATAAAAACAATAATTTATTTTTCAACTAAAAAACAATAATTTAGTTTAGTAATATTTTTAAAAATAAAATTTATATTTAAAATTTAACATTATAGACACGATTTATATTTTAGATATTATATCTATCAATATGATGAGATTTGATTTATGTTTAGCTAAATCAAATGACTTGAGAAATATGTCTATATTATCGGACACATAGACTCCATTATTAATCAATTAATTTATTAATCAATAGTTAATGTAGTTCTAAAAAAAAATAAAAAAAAAATTAGGTTTTTCTAAAAAACATAATTTAGTCATTTGATTAATAAATTATGTTTTGAATTTAATTGGTAGATTATCTATGTGTCCGATAACATAGACATATTTCTCAAGTCATTTGATTTAGCTAAACATAAATCAAATCTTATCATATTGATAGACATAATATCTAAAATATAAATCGTGTCTATAATGTTAAATTTTAAATATAAATTTTATTTTTAAAAATATTACTAAACTAAATTATTGTTTTTTAGTTGAAAAATAAATTATTGTTTTTATAGTTGAAACATAATTTTTTAAGTTTTTTTTTATTTAACCAAAATCAAACCTAATTTTTTTTTTCCTAAGTTTTTTTTTACTGTTCACTGTTCACGGACGTTGACAAATTCAACGTCCTTGAATTTTTTTTATTTTTTATTTTTTATTATTATTTTTTTTTAGAGTTTGGATTAGTTAGAGGGATTGTGATTAGCACGGAAGTTAATTTTGTCTCCGTCCCTAGGGACGTTAATAAAAACAACGGCCTTATTAGATTTCGAAAAAAACCGATATCGTTCCTCATTTTCGATATTTATTTAATTTAATTTCGATTAATAAAAAAATCGGCCAGTACTCTACTCTTGTACATTCATTAAAGTATTAATTAATTGTAATTGTATGGACCTCTATTTATTTTAGCCACGACCACGAATGGTTTAATTGTCGTCTCACTTTCAAGAAATATATATATATATAATTGGGTTATGGTACTCTATAGAGTAAAATAGATTCGTACTTTACGGCTTAATATTTTCATTTTAAAAATCCAAACATCATATCCGAACCGTTGAACATATTCTTCATATTGAAATGTGCTTGGAGACCAAATTTTACATTTTTTTTAATTTTTTTGCTATTTATTAAGCCACTTTGAAAATCGTAGATCCGATAGTCCAGAAATTTTTACTGTTTTTACTGTTCACAGCGGATCTGAGATTTTCAAAGTGGCTTAATAAATAGCAAAAAAATTCAAAAAAATATAAAATTTGGTCTCCAAGTACATTTCAATATGAAGAACATGTTCAACGGTTCGGATCGGGTGTTTGAATTTTTAAAATGGAGATATAGTGTAGAGTACAAAAACGTTTTACTCTATAGAGTACCATAGTCCATCTATATATATATATATATATATATATAAATATACGAATTTGTGTTAAAAAAAATAACATGATAGTGACGTCATATTGTAATTTCAACAATAGAAAATGCTAATTACATTTTTATTTTGATTAATGAATATTGTCAATTGATATTTACAAATTGACCGTCATATATGATCATTGTAATTTTAATTTCAGTGATATATAGTGATAGACTGATAGTTAATTTCTTAATATTGTTAAATTAATAATATAATAAAAGAACATCATCGATTTACAATTAGCTTGTAATTGATTATTGCAATACTGTAAAATTTTAAAATTGTAAATGAATAACCAATTAACAACTTAAACTAGAATTAATTGTTAGACTGATCAATATTTACGATTGAAGTGATAACTGATAAAAAAAAATTATCTCTTACAACTGCATGCAGAATAATTTTGTTGAGGATAAAAGTTAGACAATTCAAGTCAGGATGATAAAAAAAAAGATCAATATAAGACTGTACTGTACATGTACGTACGTCAGGATGATTTGAATAATTAAAAAAGGAAAAGACAATTCAAGTCCAATCTTTGAAAAGAGTCTCTTTTTTTTACACATGCAATTAATCTCTCTAATATGATATCATTGTTCATTACTTGTTTGTTTAAGCTAAAGAAAATTAAGGAACCTTTGATCAGCTAATTAATTAATTAATTAATGTGACGTGAGAGCTGATGATAGATATCATTGTCAATAAATCATGTACCAGCTTGTTTTTCTAATGCTTAATTAATCTCTTTTTTCTAATGATAGATATCATTGCTTCTTCTTCTTTTTTTAGAAGAAAGACCTTGACACAATCATGACCTTTAGACCAAATAAATATACACTACTACAGAATGGCGCTTCCTACACTGTGGTTATACACGGATTTTCTCTATTTTATGTAAAACCGTGTACCAAATAGGATTTTTCCAATGATCAATTATATCTCTAAGAATCTCATACGGATATTTCATTGAAAAACAGTGTTTCAAAAAAGCCGTTTGAAGTTTACATTTCCTCCACGGATATTTAGTTAAATATCCGTGTAGGATTGTGAGCGAGCGACACGGATATTTATTTAAATATCCGTGTTAGGAGAGTTATTTGTACACGTATTTTTATTTAAATAGCTGTGTATATATGTCGATAGAGTTACACAGATTAATAGATAAATATCCGTGTAGGAAGGTCATCTAGGGTTTCAGCTGAAATAAAAAGCTTCTCTTCCAGCGCCGTTTTGATCACTCTCTCTACGAGGCACATATGAGTTTAGGAAAGATCACTCTCTCTACACGGATTTGCTGAGTTTAGGAAAGTTTTTTCTCCGTTGATTTTACTCGGAGATGGAGGATTCAAAGTCTTTCCTCCCTATTGGAGGTGGAGGAAATGACACTGAATCCTCCATCTCGGAGTAAAATCACGGAGGAAAAATTCATCTGAAATTCAAAGTTTCTCTTCCAGCGCCGTTTTGATCACTCTCTCTACGAGGCACATATGAGTTGAGGTCCTTCTGTATCAGCGTGCGCTTGCATTTGTGGGTACGTAGGAGAAAGATGGTTTATTTCGGAATTTTCCTAAACCCACAGGTGCAACCGCACACTGCTACACGAGGACCTGCAAATCAACCAAGTGAGAGAGATTTGGGGAAGATGGTTTATTTCGGAATTTTGTAAAGAACAATATGGATTTGTATAAATTAATTAGTGTAATTATCAATTTTAATTGTTATATTATGTTTTGGGGAATCTGTTTTTGGGCAAAGAAAAAATTCTGATTTATATATAACTTGATGGAAACTAGCCAAAACCAAAAAAACATACCAAAAAAAAATTCTTGTGGAGAGCATTAATTTTACATTTTGCATTTTATGTCATATTTTGACAAGTTCTTTTTAGGAATTATAAATATTTTGATAAGTTTTTTTTTTATGGAAAGCATTAAATTATACAAAATATAGATTATTAAAATCTATATTTTATTAAATATGAAGTAATATAAATATTTTATTATATTATTCATCATCCTACACGGATATTCAGTTAAATATCCGTGTAGGATAGCCGACGGATGTGAAATTTTATTAAATATGATATAATATAAATATTTTATTATATTATTCATATTCCTCCACGGATATGTAGTTAAATATCCGTGTAGGATTCCCTATTTTTATTTTTTTAAATATAATATACTTTCAATTTCATATTTTGATTATTTAAATATAAAAATGAACTTATGTAGATGTTTTCATTGCTGTGAAGCTCTTTAAGTATTCATTCTTATAAATTAAGAAATGTATTCATTTAGATATAAACTTTGTAAATATTAATTTCTTTATAATTTAGTAAAAGAGGAGATCAACACGGATATGTACTTAAATATCCGTGTAGGATACCTATTGCACACGAATTTGTAATAAAAATCCGTTTAGGAATCCTTGTAGCAGTTCAAAACCAGATTATGTCTTCCAAAATTTTTAAGTCCCCAATTCACTTAGAGAAAGATAGGTTTAAGAGGAACCAATTCATTCTTGTACACTATTTTACAAATAAAAATATTCATCACTGTGTTAGAAATATTAAATATTAACAAATTTAAAATTGTACAACTAATACAAAAAATAAATACAAAAGAACAAAAATGTAAACAAGTAAACTTTCATATATTACTACTGGTAAATATTACAAAAGTTACCAAAATATTGATATAATAAAACTCAAAAAAAAAAGAAACTCCTACAATAATAAAAACAAAGAAACTCTAAACAACCGATTTTTTCTTTGTCCGACGAATGTAGGGCTTCGGTGGCGGATGGCCCCTGGGGCTGCGACGTGGGCGAGTCGGCCATGGTGGCCATGGCCGACTTCTGGGATAACCTGGTGGTGGTCGTTTGTAACCGGGTGGGATCCAAGGCATTGGCATGAAATCCTCTGGAAGTGGTGGTAGTGCCTCAACAGGTGGTGGTGGTGCCTCAATAGGTTGTTCTTCTGTGACACACGACATTTTTTCACTTAGAGAAAGATAGGTTTAAGAGGAACCGATTCCGAGGATATATAGGGTTTAAGGCGACTCTTCGTTTTTCTGTGTTTATTTTATGTATATTCAATTTTAAATTTGTTAATATTTAATATTTCTAATTCACAGTGATTAATACATGAAATAAATAGGGCGGGCGCGCATGCTTTGAAATAAATATCATCTTTTCTACACGGATAGTTACGTAAATATCCGTGTAGGAAAAGAGGAGAGCTACACGGATATGTACTTAAATATCCGTGTAGGATACCTATTGCACACGAATTTGTAATAAAAATCCGTTTAGGAATCCTTGTAGCAGTTGAAAACCAGATTATGTCTTCCAAAATTTTTAAGTCCCCAATTCACTTAGAGAAAGATAGGTTTAAGAGGAACCGATTCCGAGGATATATAGGGTTTAAGGCGACTCTTCTTTTTTCTGTGTTTATTTTATGTATATTCAATTTTAAATTTGTTAATATTTAATATTTCTAATTCACAGTGATGAATACATGAAATAAATAGGGCGGGCGCGCATGCTTTGAAATAAATATCATCTTTTCTACACGGATAGTTACGTAAATATCCGTGTAGGAAAAGTGGAGAGCTACACGGATATGTACTTAAATATCCGTATAGGATACCTACTGCACACGAATTTGTAATAAAAATCCGTTTAGGAATCCTTGTAGCAGTTGAAAACCAGATTATGTCTTCCAAAATTTTTAAGTCCCCAATTCACTTCTTCCTCCTCTGATTTTGAAATTCTTCCATGTCCGAAAATTTTTCAAAGTACCCTAACTTCTCTGAATATATATGTTGATATTTTATTATATTAAATATGATTTGAAAGTTAATATCTGTGTAGTTAAAAAATTTCAAATTATTTTTTTCAATTTCATATTTTGTTATTATTTTTATATTTAAAGATAACATTAGTTAGATTATTCAAAAATTAATATAAATATAAACAGAAATTTAAATATAAAACCATACATCACAGAAAAAGAAAACATTAAAATAACATTAGTAAGAAACTGGTTCGGTGTTACACCATACATCACAGAAATAAAAAAAATAAACTAGCTAGATATCACAGAAGAAAAAAAACTATCTCGATATAACTGAAATGAAAACACAAAATATAAAACCAACAAAATACAAATTAAACATAATTCCCACTAATTGCCGCGCCTTTTTTTCTTAGGGAAGTAGTTGATTCTCTTGCCTCCATCCTTGTTTACATTGTCCCAAATTCTCTTGCTTCTTCTCAAAGATAACCAAACATCCTCATCATCCATAGGACCTTCTGGACCGTAAGGCTCATCATCAGAGAACTGGTAGTGATCAGATTCATCGGGGGATGATGTTAATTCAATTACGGGGGGCGGGGCTAAATCACTCCACTCAACTATGTCTGGATGTGGATCAGAGAACTTGAAGGTTTCAGATGGACCAACGAGAGGAGGGTAGCCACAGGGAATAGGAAACGGTGGAGGAATTATGGGAGCCCAGTTGGGATCATCTTGGGGGTCTTCGTACGTAGGATTTACCCCGGGGTTTTCAGATGATGGAGGATTTTTAGATGGAGTAGGATTTTCAGATGGAGGATTTTGCACTGTGGGCAAATTCTGGTTAACACTAGGAGGACTCTCCATTTCGTTTTTTTTTTCTGATTTGTACTGTGTAGTGCGATTTTTCACTAAAATCAGCGGTGATTAAATAGAATTAAGGGAGAAGAGAGCGTTTCAACTCCCGCACGACGTTTGGACTACCCTAAACCCTAAACCCTTCAGATTCATAACAGATTTTGAGCAGAAATCCGTGAAGAAAAGTTAATCCTACACGGATAATAAGTTAAATATCTGTGTAGCTATTTATAATCCTACACGAATATATAATTAAATAACCGTGATGAATGTTATAGAGCTACACGGATATTTAACTTATTATCCGTGTAGGAAGGGTAATTCTGACACGGTTTTTTATTTAAATAGCCGTGGATATATGTTGGGAGAGCAAAACGGATTTATCGCTAATTATCCGTGTAGAAAAGGTCATCTAGGGTTCAGCTGACTTAAAAACTTATCTTCCAGCGCCGTTTTGATCACTCTCTCTCCTCTGGATTGGATGGAATCTGATTTTTGCGCAGCAGGCATCTGTGATTGCTGATTTTAGTTGTGCTCCTCTTTTTCTTGTTAAGGTTAGTAATACTTCTCTTTTCTTTCAATAATTTTCTGTTAATTACTTTTTATTGCTTATTTAGGGTTTAGGGTTTGATTAATGCATGCATGGTTGTAAAATAATTAGTGTATTGTTGTCCAATAACCGACCTATTAACAAGCTTGTAGGTCCATGCCCGTTCAAAATTAATCCAATAGGGATTAATTTTGGATAGTCCCCGGTTTGGGACTGCTCTTTTGAATATTGTGTCTCATTTAGGATGTGAACACATGTTAGCAGGTTTAATTAGTATTTGAGAAAAATTCGACAGTATTTCTCCTTATTGCTCCTACGAGTATGTGGTATGTACACATACTTGGGGAGTTAAGGGAAAATGCTGCCGAATTTTTCTCAAATACTAATTAAATCACGCTAACATGTGTTCACATATGAGGCACAATATTCAAGGAGTGGATTAGGATTGTAAACCGGCCCTTTGTAAGCCAAGAATTCGGTAGGTTATACATATGTCGACCATCCATCACGCTTGATTAATTGAAATCATTTTTTTTAATTTAATTTACAGATGGATCGAAGTTGGATGTATAAAATGCGGCGTGACAGTGAAGAATATTTGGTCCGAATTGAAGAGTTTCTACAATTTGCTGAGAGTTACAGAGTTTTGCAAAAGGAGGCCGATATTTTGTGTCCTTGTAGGGATTGTAAAAATTATACAGGATTTGAGGACTTGGACGAAATTAGAACTCATTTAATTTGTCGGGGATTTAAGGAGAGATATACATGTTGGTTCATGCATGGTGAGAAAATTAGAGAAAGTAGTGGTACCGGTAAATTTTGTGATGAAATAAATGAGAATGCACAAATTTATGATAATTTTGAATTTGATTGCAACAATGATTATGCGAATTTCGAAAATTTGAATAATGTTGAAGTCGAATGCTGCGACGATGATGAGATGACAATGAATATTGATGAAAACGTAGAACATGAGTTTACTGAAAACCTAGAGGACATGTTACGTGATGTGGAAGGTGAAATTGGTGGTGAAAATTATGATAAATTTCAGTATTTGTCTGATGAATCCAAAATGCCGTTGTATCCCGGGTGTACCGCATTTACCAAACTGTCAGCTGTGTTGAAATTATTGAACTTAAAAGCAGACAGTGGTTGGAGCGATAAGAGTTTCACGTCCTTGCTACAACTTTTACGAGAAATGCTCCCGAATAACAACGAGTTACCGTGTACAATATATCAGGCAAAGAAGTTGATCTGTCCAGTGGGATTGAAGATTGAACGAATACATGCATGTCCGAATGACTGTGTATTGTACCGTAAAGAGTACGAGTCCATGCATGTATGTCCTAAATGCGGCGTTTCACGCTATAAGCGTAAGGACATGGAAACTGACGATTGTAACGATGAAGAAAAAAAAGACCGGCCTCCGGCCAAGGTGCTGTGGTATCTACCGATAATACCGAGGTTTAAACGGTTATTTGCAAATTCCAAAGATGCGAAATTATTGCGCTGGCATGAAGAAGAGCGGAAAAAGGACGGAAAACTAAGACACCCGGCTGATTCTCCTCAATGGAGAAATATTGATAGACAATTCAAAGAATTTGGTTCCGACCCGAGAAACCTTAGGATTGTGGTGAGCACAGATGGAATGAGTCCCTTTGGAAGTATGAGCAGTCAGCACAGTACTTGGCCAGTTCTTTTATCCATCTACAATCTTCCTCCTTGGTTGTGCATGAAACGCAAGTACATTATGATGTCATTACTGATCCAAGGACCGAGACAACCCGGAAATGACATAGATGTATATCTCGCACCATTAATCGAGGACCTCCAAAAATTATGGAAGCCTGGTGTCTGGGCATAGGATGCGTATAGCAAAGAGGTCTTCAAATTGCGGGCCATGGTATTTTGCACAGTGAATGATTTTCCCGCATACGGGAATTTGTCGGGTTACAGTACGAAAGGAGTAAAAGCGTGCCCTATCTGTGAAGATGACACGCAGGTGCTGAGGTTGAAATATTGTAAGAAGAATGTTTTTATGGGGCATCGCAGGTTTCTCCCCGTTAATCACCCATACCGTAGGAGAAAGAAGACATTCAATGGGAAAAATGAGCTCGGAGTGGCACGTCGTCCATTGGATGGGAAGGGTGTCTTCAAGCGGGTTATGAACCTTGATGTTGTTTTCGGAAAATGCGCCAAAGCACCACCCAAAAATATTTGGAAAAAGAAGTCCATATTTTGGGATCTACCGTACTGGGAATATTTAGAGGTGCGACACTGCCTAGATGTCATGCATGTTGAAAAAAATGTATGCGACAGTTTAATCGGCACCTTATTGAACATTCCTCGCCTGACTAAAGACGGTATTAACGCTCGAAAAGACATGGTGGAAATGGGAATACGACAAAAGCTTGCACCGCAGGATAAAGTGAAGCGCGCATACCTACCCCCCGCAATGTGCACCATGTCGAAGGAGGAGAAAAAAAGCTTTTGCCAATGCCTTCACAGTATTAAAGTCCCGTCAGGGTATTCTTCGAATATTAAGAAGCTGGTGTCCATGAAGGACATGAAATTGAAAGGTATGAAATCCCACGACTGTCATGTTCTAATGACACAGATGATTCCTGTCGCAATTCGGGGAATTTTACCAAAGGCCGTTCGGCAGACCATTACGAAGCTTTGTTTTTTCTTCAATGCAATTAATTCCAAGGTGATAGACCCGCTCAAATTGGACGCTTTGCAAGCGGAGATCGTCGTTACTCTCTGCCATCTTGAGATGTATTTTCCTCCCTCTTTTTTCGATGTTATGGTTCACCTTGTTGTCCACCTCGTGAGGGAAATTAAGATTTGCGGTCCTGTATTCCTGCGGTATATGTATCCATTCGAGAGATACATGGGTATTTTGAAAAAATACGTAAGGAACCGGCATCGGCCCGAAGGTAGCATTGTAGAAGGGTATTCAACAGAAGAGGCGGTTGAGTTCTGCACTAACTACCTGACCGGTGTGTCTCCTATCGGTGTTCCAAAATCCCGGTACGAGGGAAGACTCCAAGGAGTAGGGACAATTGGGTCGAAAGCCGTATTTGCTGACACAGATGAACTACAAAAGGCACATTTTATTGTACTACAGCACATGGCAGACGTTGCTCCCTACGTGGATGAGCACATGACAATCCTTCGACAACTGAACTACACGAGAAGTCAGAAGTGGTTGAATAACGAGCATAATCGTTCTTTTACAGGATGGCTTAAAGAAAGAGTGAAGGAACACCCTGAAAGGTCACCCGTAGATGAAATTGTTAGGCTACTGGGCGAAGGACCCCAAGTTGTTGTTAGAACACTCCAAGGATATGAGATTAATGGATATACATTTTACACTAAATTACAAAGTGATAAGAGTGCGACGCAAAATAGTGGGGTGATGTTGGTGGCGGCCTCCGAAGAATTCAGTAGATCCGGGGATGCCCGGGCTGTAATAGCATCAAAGTCATATTACGGTGTTATTGAAGAAATTTGGGAGCTCATTTATAGTCCTCGCCTCAACATTCCTTTGTTTCGGTGTCAATGGGTCGAAGACCGGGGTGTCAAGGTTGATAACAACGGGTTCACACTCGTTGATTTCAACAAAGTCGGGTATGTCGATGATCCGTTCATACTAGCCAAGCAAGCCACACAGGTATTTTATGTCACTGACCCGAGTGATGCTAGGTGGAGCATCGTCCTATCGGGAAAAAGAAGGATTCTAGGGGTTGAAAATGTCGTGGACGAAGAAGAGTACGACCAGTTCGACGAGATACCTCCATTATGCACCGACGTGCCAATCGAGGTACCAATAAGTGAAGAAGAAGCGAACTACATAAGATCTGATCACAACGAAGGACTATGGGCCGATGTACAAAAAGTGAAAAAAAAGAGAAAAAGAAAGAAAAAGAGCACTGTGTAATATTTTGTTTATGTAATATTTTTCAATTATGTAACAATGTTATTTTGCATTTTCCATTATGATTTTGTATTTTTAATTATGATTTTTATGTAATATTTTGTAATATTTTTAATTCACAGTGATTAATTTCTTTAGATATTTATTTTGTAATTCACAGAGATGAATTATCTGGCGGGCATCTCCCGCTAAAAATTTGTTCTTCACCGACGGATATTTAAATAAAAAGCTGTGATAAAAGTGTCTAGAGCTATACGGATATATAAAATAATGTCCGTGTGCTAAGGGTATTCTACACGGATATTTAGTTAAAAATCCGTGTTGCTCTTACTATTCCTACACGGATTTTTAAGTAAATATCCGTGTAGAATACCCTTTGCACACGGACATTTAATTAGATATCCGTGTGGAAAGTTCCCCACTTGCTATACTATACTTTTTTGTAAATATTTCTAAGTACCCGACTCTAGCTTCCCTCAAGTTGTCTGATTTTGAAAAACCTGGACTGATCCGCCGCTTCTCCTCCCTCTGCACCGCCTCTCTCGTCGGCCTCTCTTGGTAATAAAAACAATCTCTATTCTCTCTCTATTTCCTTCTTATTTGGGCATTTCGGGAATCATGTCACATTCGGGTGAGCATTTCGGGAACCCCGAAGTCGAAGAAGGGCAAGGTGTAGTCCAGTCGAGATCACAAAGAAGGACGAGAGGTCCGACGACGTGCAAAACCATGTCAGAAAAAAGGATATTTCAAATCTCCTTCAAGAAGAACGGGTGTCCGACGGGGGCAAACAAGGGGACTTACTCAAATTGGTGCAGCCATTTCGCGAAGAGGAAGGCCGATATCCGTGCAAAATCTTGGAAGGCCTTCAGCAAGGAGACAAAACAAGAATGGTGGGAGATGGTGAAGGTAATGTCACCATTTCAATATTTCTTTTGATTGTTGTACTGAAAATTTTAGGCTCGTCAAACTGAAATATGTTAATTAATTTTCAGTTGCTGTACTGAAAAAATTTAGGGTTGCTGTACTGAAATATGTTAATTAATTTTCAGTTGCTGTACTGAAGGTAATGTCACCCTTTCACTTGCTGTACTGAAATATTTCTTACTGAAAAATGACATTTGCTTTGTGTCAATCAGGCTCAATGGAACATCACAGATGATGTCGATAAAAAAAAAACTCTAAATATAATGAACGATGGGTGGAAGCAATACAAGAGCACACTCGTGACCGAATGGATGAACAAAGGGAAGAATCCGGTCGGACACTTTGACGGGTTGACCCAGGAGATCTGGGATGGCTTCGTAGCGATTAAGCAAACGCCCGAGTTCCAGGTAACTAAATTTATAAAATTGTAACTCTGTTTTTTGTCGATTGATCATTTTTCTGCCTTACACTAATTGATTGGCTTTGATTAATGAAGGCTGCAAGTGAAAGGGGCAGGAGCACTGTTGCCAAGAACTACCCGCACCATTTAGGGTCAGGCGGGTACGAGGGTAAGTCGGCCGAATTTCAGAAGATACTGGAGTTAAACAAAGATTCCGACTCACCGGTTGTAAAGATCACCAACCCTAGGGGGACGGGTTGGTTCATGGCAAGATCTGAGATAACAGCCGACGGGAGGATTCAACTGCCTGAACAATTGCGGCCCTTGGCTCAGAAAATGGTACTTAATTCTTGTTATAACTTGCGTCATTCAAACAAAATTATAACTGCCTCCATTTAATTAGTCTTCTGTTTTATTCAATTTTTTTAACAGTTAGAGGTGGAGGAGGAGGTCAATTCGGGTGCCCGTACAGTCTCCAGGCAGCATGACACATTGTCTCAAACGCTGGAGAATCCGGAGCACCCGGGTCGGGTTAGGGGTATGGGGGTCCGCGTGGGCTTCAAGGATGCCTTCGGTGGATCAAAATCTCGAGAAAAGCGTGAAAAGCAGGATGTCAAGATGGAGCGGCTCCGCCAGCAAATGCAACAGGAGCATGACAAACAGATGGTGGAGATGGAATCAAGAATCTACGAACGCTTATCCTCTCAGTTTAGGCAGCAATACGAGCACCCACCTCCTATTTCGCCGGGATTTCGGCGCAGCAGTCAAGCTTCCGGGACCTGGGGAGACGCGTTAGATAGTCTAAAGGTAATACTAGTTCATAATCACAATTAATTAATTGCTACTTTTTTATTTGTTGTTAGGTAACATTTCCTCTTAAAATGACTACATGATAATTGCAGAGCGCTACCAAATGCAAGCTGGTTATTTGGGTCGGTGCTGTGCCCATTACTATTGCTAAGGGCCTAGTACGTCCAACACCGACAGATGTGGACCATGATCGGCTCGGTCCCGATAATGCTTTCGTGGAGGTCGACTTAGTCATGAAGGAATGGTCGCACACACCTCTTCCTGTCCCGAACGATGCCATGCTCACTATTGATGATGCCCGGATGTCCACTATCCCATGGCCCAAGAATCAGATCATTTTTGATGAGGTAATATCTAAACAATCAATATCTTTTGTTACATTCAAATCCGCTCTTTTGAAATGCTGAAATTGATCCAAAATTTGATACAGGCTGATCAGGAGAGCCATTTGTCACCGGTACACACGGAGAGAGTGCTGGACGTCGCGTCTGATGCGATCGTCGCGACTGATGCGATCGTGTCGACTGTAGCGCCAGGATCATCACACCACTCTCTGGTCACCGCAAAAGAATACAGCCTTTTGCCCCGTGATTGTCGTCTTCTCCATGACAAATTGATCACGGCACCCGACCCAAAAATGGAAATAGAGATCCCGATCCCTCAGGAGACGTTTCTGCACAATTCATCTTCTGTGATGATATCTTCCAAGGACTTCATGGATATTTTTCATGCCTCGGGTAGTGATAAATGGCTCGATGTGTCTCACATCACCATTTTCGCCATGTAAGTACCCAAATCTATTTATATCAGATGTGCAACACTGAAATATATGTTCTAATTTAATATGATGATTTTTCAGGTATCTGATCCGATCCATGGAATCTTGGCCGATTGAAAAAAAAAAGAACTTCTCTTTTTTTCTGGATCCTGGCAAAATCAATGCCACGATGGTGGAATTATTTCCCAAGGAGACTGTCGAGTACCTGTGCAAAGCGATGCTCCATTGCGCCGCGAATGACAAGAAATTCATTCTCGTGCCATACCACCAGAGGTTAATTAATTCTAACCTTCAATTTTTAAATTATGTATTACTCATATTTTAATTTAAATA
This sequence comes from Carex arenaria, assembly GCA_964058825.1. Taxonomy (NCBI): domain Eukaryota; kingdom Viridiplantae; phylum Streptophyta; class Magnoliopsida; order Poales; family Cyperaceae; genus Carex; species Carex arenaria. The sequence goes on along the minus strand of CAXKVW010000483.1, from coordinate 101,871 downwards.
ATTACAAAAATGAATTAAATGTGATTATAATTGTGTTTATATTTCTCATGCCACAGCAAACACTGGTGTTTGCTCATCATCATCCCGACTGCAAATCGGTGCTATGGCATGGATTCTTCAAAGCCCAAAGATATCACACTAACAACGGCCAAAAACCTCGTCAAACTTATTAAACGGTAAGGAATAATTTTCCACTTGGTTGATTTTTTTTCAATTCTAATTAAATTGTGTATCAAAATTGCTAATTACAATCACTTAATTTTGTAAGGGCTTTTAACAAATATGTTAAAGGCGGAGGACAACAAACCGGGGCAAAAGATGAGAAGAATAAGTTGATTTGTGGGTGGTTAGATGTGAGCCCTCTGTAATTATTTTAATTTCATGTCATGTCCAAACAATTATTGTCATTCTAACGTATATAGGCCGATCAATGTAAATTTTCAGTGCCCGCGACAGAACGAGGGTTGGGAGCGCGGTTATTACACGATGTCTTACATGCTTCAATGGATCAAAACAATACAATTCAATTTTCCAAAAGAGGTATGTAATTCATATTAATTTTTCGTTTTATAATATCAATAATAAATCTTGCATCTGCATTTTCTCGTTACTAATCACCTATTTGTAATTGTAGTATTCATCGACAGAGGACGCTTACTCCCCCGAGGAAATCGATGATATTAGAGCTCTGTGGGCAAGGTTTTTTTTATAAAGAATTTTGTAATGAACAATATGGATTTGTATAAATTCATTGATTAGTGTATATATAGTTTAATTAATTAGTGCAATTTAGAAATTACATTCTGGTAATCTGGTTTTTAGAAAAAAAAGCTGCATATTTTAATGGCTAGCAAAAGTGGAGGCTAGCCAAAAACAAAAAAAATAAAAAAATAAAAAAAACAAAATCCTACACGGATTTTTAATTCGAAATCGTGTATATCTCTTCAAGAAATTTTTAAATAAATGAACCTACATTCCTACACGGTTTTCTAATTAATAAACCGTGTATGAAAGTTTCCTACACGGTTTTCTAATTACAAAATCCGTGTACAAATCCAACTAGAGATACACGGTTTTTTAATAAAATATCAGTGTAGGAATATCAACATTCCTACACAGATTTCTAATTGAAAAACCGTGTAGGAATGTTGATTCCTTCACGGTTTTTAAATTAGAAATCTGTGTAGGAATGTTGATATTCCTACACGGATATGTTATTAAAAAACCGTGTAGCTCTAGTTGGATTTGTACACGGCTTTTAATAAATAATCCGTGTAGGTTGTTGATAATTTGTTTATTTTATCATCATTTTCTTGACGAGAGTTACACGGATTTTAAATTAGAAATCCGTGTAGGAATGTTGATATTCCTACACGGATATGTTATTAAAAAACTGTGTAGCTCTAGTTGGATTTGTACACGGCTTTTAATTAATAATCCGTTTAGGTTGTTGATAATTTGTTTATTTTATCATCATTTTCTTGACGAGAGTTACACGGATTTTTAATTAGAAATCCGTGTAGGAATGTTTATTATTTCACGGTTTTTAAATTAGAAATCCGTGTAGGTATGTTGATATTCCTACACGGATATGTTATTAAAAAACCGTGTAGCTCTAGTTGGATTTGTACACGGCTTTTAATTAATAATCCGTTTAGGTTGTTGGTAATTGCACACAGATAAATATCCGTTTGCAAAAGATGGGACATTCCTACACCCTAATATCCTACACTGCAGGAAATCCGTGTAGCTCTTTGTGATTATCCGTGTACAATCACCATATTCTGTAGTAGTGATAATTAAGTTGAATTCAATTTCTACACGTCTAGCTCAGAGTTCGTAGTTGGCTATATATTGCATTGCATCAGCCATCAATTTGTTTGGTAGTTAAGCCCAAGGGTTATATGCATGATCGATGGTGTTAATTTAATGTATTGAGAATTAAGGCGTATCATCTTAAAATATAATAATTATTATTTGTGGGACATATATATTTGCTTATTGCTAGAGAGCAAATTTCTCTATTTTATTTTTAATTTGAACATTTAATGTTTGTTTGACAATATTTTTATCCGAAAATAATATTTTATTATGCTATTTCGACATGAGCCAAACAAATCCTTTGAACTGTGTTTCACAACAAAATTTGCATGAAGTAACATTGTTATTCAAAATATTATTAGAATAAAATTTATCAAATGTCGGTCTAAAAAGTAATTAGGTAACACTTTAATTGCAGCAATATAATTGCTATAGTTATCATTTAATTATTATTATTTTGAGATATAAAAATGAGAATCAAACTTTTCAACTTTAAATCTTTAATAGTTACGAAAGATCTTTTAGTTAGATTTCAAATATATTTTTTTGAGTAAGAACAAAGGTCAAGCCCTTGTTTTTGTATTAACCGCGCGTATTTGGTTACAAAGTCTGAGAACCCTTGGGGTTCTCAAGTTGTGATGAGGCATCACAAGAAAACAAAAAGGAAAGTAAAATCAAAGGAAAAAAGAAAAAAGGAAAGACAGAAAAAACAAAAGTGAAACAAAAAATGCATAAATAAACTATACAGAGCAAAGAGAAGTATAAATCTATCTAAATCTCTCCCTGCTGTGCGATCTCTGTTTGTGCTCCACCACTGCTGCTTTTCTCTTGAATCTGAGATACTAATTCCTGGATGGTGGAAATCTTTTCATTGAAAATTCGGTTACATCTCTCTCTCCATATCACAAAATGTGTAATTAGTATTGATGCTCTATCCCTTTTGCTCCTGTTAATGTCCGTAATCGCTTTTACCAGATCCGTTGTGCCTATAGTTGCTTCTCTTAATCTGAGCACTGAGTGTACCTGCTGGTGTATTGTTCTGATGGTCCTGCATGAATTGAAAAGGTGCTCCGTTGTCTCATCCTCTGATCGGCACATGTAACAGATCCCAACAATGTTGAAACCCCTTTTTCGCATATTCTGTGCTGTCAAAACTCTGTCATTGCACATAAGCCATGCAAAGACTGCAAATCTGGGCGGTACCCTTAGTTTCCAGATGCGTGGTATATCTGTTGTGATCCTTGGTTCATCGCATATTGCCCAATACGCTGATTTGACAGAAAATGTCCCCTGTTCTCTGGGTTTCCAGCATGAGTCATCTTGCCGGTTTGTCAGCGCAATAGAATTCAAATCCATGGTAAGTTGTATGAACTGGGTAGCTGCTTCTTCCGTAGATTTCAAATATTTTAAGAACTAGTCTTTGGTTTAGTGAGAAATGCATATCATTGGTCTCTATGTAAGAGGTTATGAGTTTGAAATTCAGATGGGATAAATAATTTGTTGTAATAACAAGGATATTAATAGTTGAACGGCTTGACTTCTAAATTTACTCAAAAAAAATAAAATATTTCAAATATTTTATCTTTTCACAGTAAAAATATTGTCTTAATTAACCCCTAAATCAAAGACCGGCGATTGGTCTACTTATCATATAATTCTAATTTATATCAATCGAATTAAGGATAACTCTTCTATGCTGAATAAATTTTCTGTTCTTGTCCTATGTTTAATTTTTATTTAGATTTAGTTTGTTACACAAATCGACCCCTAAGTAAATTCATTTTGAGTTATGTATCTTATCTGCATATATGCAGCTGTTTGACATTAAACTAGCTAACCCAAGTGGCCGTAAAGATTTTTTTTTTTATATATATAAAAAAATAGATAATGATCATAATACAAACACTTGTTCAAATTTTGGTCACCTACTGGTTATTTTTTTTTAATTTTAATTTTATCTATTTAAGTATTAATAAAGTATTTAGTTTGATATGAACGAATATCTATTTTTTTTTCTTATAAGAGTGGGAATATATCAACCGATTTCATTAAACGAATATATTGATCAATCATACAACATTTAAAATTTGTAAAAAATAAAATAAAACGTTGTGTTGTACGAACTACACACTACACGTGTTATATCATCGTTGCTCTTAGGCGATCATGAATTGAAAAGATATATAATTCAGATTATTTACCCATCAATATGTCGAAATGAATGTTTTATGTTATTAACAAATTACAAATATGTCGGTTTTACTGGCATATAACAACATTTTATTATAAATTAATATAGCCATAGGCCCATAGAGCCATGTCCAGTTCACACAACAATTTTTCTTATTTTTTATATTTACAAAATTATAAACATGTAAGCTGCTATATTTTTTTTTTTTAAAGTGAAACAAAGGAGTTAAGCTCCCAAATTCTTATTAATGGTTATATCAAAAGTGTAATAAAGAGTTATGTACATAAGTGAATATGTACAGAGAAAATAAAATAAGAAAGAAAGAAAAAAAGACAGAAAGAAAACAGAAATGATAAAAGAAAGAAAGAAAAACTGAAATGTTAAAAAATCAAATTATGGTCCTACTCCTCAGGAAACCATAATCTAACATCATGCATGATTTCTCTTGTTATCTGCAGCTCCATTTTTTCCTTATCTTGAAAAATGCGTCTGCATCTTTCTTTCCAAATGTTAAACACCATTGCCAATTGCATTCTTCTCACAGTTTTTATTCTTGATTTTACCATTGCATTATAATACTGTCCTTGACGAAAATATCTACACTGGCTTAGTCCAAGGTCAGTCTCTTGTGGCCTTTGCCTTACCAGTACTGCAAAAGTGTAATTGTGAAACATATGTTGTACCGACTCGGCATGCTGCTTACACAGACAGCACCTATTAACCAATTCCCACCCCCAAAGGACTAAATTATCAATAGTCAAAATTCTGTTTTTGAGCATAAGCGAACCAAATATCATTGCTCTTAATGGTGCTTTAAGTTGCCATATCTCAAAGATTGGATCTTTAATATATGGCCCTGTTTCATACCAATAATAATAAGATTTTACCGTAAATTTTCTCTGTCTTTCCCATCTCCAGCTTAACTCATCATGCCCTTCATCTGTGCTAGGGAGTTGCATCAATTTTGCCATCATCTCTTGCTGCTCTTCCATTGCCGGATGTGAGACCTGCTGCATTATCGGTATGGTCTAGTGCCCTTGTGTCCTTGCTTCCGCTACTGACATGTTTTGGTCCTCCGCATATGTGTATAATAATGGGTATCGGTCTTTGAGGGGTCCCTGCAGACATGAATCCTTCCAAAATTTAATGTGAGTTCCATTCCCTTTGATGAACTGAACCAAAGCTACAAGAAATGCTTGAATTGGCCGAATATTTTTCCAGAAAGTGGTAGGCTCTACAAGTTCCCATGGTCTGATCACTAGTGAACTTAGCTGCACCAATGTCATCCATTTCGGCCTATGCACCTGCAGCCATTGCCACATCACCTTTCCCAAAAGCGCTTGGTTAAAGGTGAAGAGATTTTTTATCCCTAAACTCCCCAATTGTTTAGGCTTAGTAACCATATCCCATGAGATGAGGCTCATGAATCTTGCATTTTGCTCTTTGTGACCGTGCCATAAAAATTTGCGCCTAACCTTATCAATTTGCTTAATGACCCACTTCGGCATCATAAACATTTGCATCATGTATATAGGCATCGCCGTGAGCGTCGAATTTATCAAAGTTACCCGACCTCCAATAGATAACATTGGCGCTTTCCACATTGCAAGCTTCTTTGTGATTTTCTGAATGAGCATTTGATAATGCATTTTTTTTAAGCCTTTTGTTCGACAAAGGCATTCCCAAGTACTGTATAGGAAACTCCGCTGCTTTGCAATTCATGATATCAGCCAAGAGACTCACTTCCTGCAGGGGCGCATTAGTCATCAAAAATTCTGACTTATGCAAGTTTACCTTCAACCCAGATAGATCATTGAAGATAACCAAAATGACTTTGAGGAATTGCATCTGTTGCCTAGTCGGCTTAATGAGGAAAAGCGTGTCATCTGCAAATAAAAGACATGGTTGACCTCCTCTGAACGGGGCTTGCAATAGTCCTCAATGCACCAGCTTCTTTGTCCAGACCGATAAGAAATTCATCGCCAAAATGAACAAATACGGCGATAGCGGGTCACCCTGCTGTAACCCTCTCTTTATTCGGATTGTTCTACCAACCACCGAATTTAATAGAACTTTTGACGTGCCTTGGAGAACTGCGCTTTGAATCCACTGTATCAATGTTTGGGGAAATCCCTTAGCCTTCAATGCATGTTTTAGAAAAGTCCAAGACAAAGTGTCGAAACCTTTCTAGATGTCAGCTTTGAATAACCCCACTTTCTTTCTTTGCTTTGTTGCCATAGTCACTAATTCTTGTGCATATAAGAAGCCCTCGTTGATACTTCTTCCTTGAATGAACCCTGTTTGGGTTTATCCACTAATCCCATCATCAATGGTCTCAGCCTATTTGCCAGGATTTTGGAAAACATCTTCTGTGCTGAGTTGATGAGGCTAATAGGTCGGTAGTCATTGGTTGTCATTGTCCCTTCTTTTTTCAGTATAAGTGCAATGTATGAATCGTTCAATGGGTGCATAGATGCATGTGGTTGAACTGTTATTTCGCGAAATGCTCCAATTAAAAACGGGATCATAATAATTTTGAAACACTTGAAGAATTCGCCTGTGTATCCATCCGGCCCCGGTGATTTATATTGGGGCAGTTGCTCATTAGTGGTTCACACTTCCTCTTCTGTGATCGGTGCCAAGAGGTGCTGCAAATCTTGAGTTGGCAAAAACAGTTACTCAAAGTCAAACTGTACTGTACTGTAGTGCTCAGCGCCTATTAACTGGACAAAATGATTGAAAAACGCCTTCGCCTTTCGGTTATGGTCAGGTCACCGTAATATCCTCTTGCATAATTCCATCAATCCAGTTTTTCCTTTTTCTTGCCGACGCTATTTGATGTAAGCTGCTATATTATTAACATATTTATTGCTCCATTTAGTAATTAGCTGATTTAATTAATTTTTAAATAATTTTGACTAATATTTAATTAGCGAACTATAAAACAATTTGAGATATCTGTGAATTGGCAGTGTGTGAACAAACCTGAAATGTATGGCTCATATTTGAATGATTTAAAATAATTTCCATTACATGTAAGCTCGACAAGTGTCTACAATCAATGTAGCAGAGAATTCAAAATAGTTAATCAGCTATAGACAGGTACCAGAATTAATTAATTAGATTATGTGGGCTAGGCCAAAAGTTTTGGCTGTTTACCTAAGCACATATATATATATATATATATGTATATATATATATATGCATGCCACGTGACACTGCATTGGGTAATAATTATATTCAGAAAGTGTACAAAATATATATATATATAATAATGTTCATGCTGCAATCAAATGATATAAAATAAAAAGCGTCTTGAGATATAAACAATGTCAAATCTATGGTTTAAAAATGGTTATTTAAGATACCAAGTCGCAAGCTGACGGGCTGGGGGTCCACAACTTTGCTTTTGCATTTAAATTTCTAACCTCAAATCATTCCTAATTAATTCTTCACTGTTCACCCTTGATTGATAGCATTAGCATAGCACGTCACAAATCGGTCAGATATTGCAATTACAAGAGTATACGGCAATGGACATATATAGCATTCATTGGTCCATTCCATACTACAAATTAATATTTATTTCATTTTCAAATTTAAACGATTAACCGGAACGTTCAATATGTTCTATATGATAGTAATGTATTTGTAGATCAAATCATCAAATTTTACATTTTTTTTACAACTTTCTTACTGTTTTTTTAGGTAGGTAAAAAGTCACTTGATCTAAAGATACTAGACCATTCAAATGCAGTAATTTTCTACATATAAAAAAAAAAACAATAAACTATTTTTAATGTAAATTTAGTTTGCAAGTATATTTTTGTAGAAAATCATGTTGAACAGTTTAGGTCAATTATTTAGATTTTAAAATTAAAAATATTAATCTATAATACAGCCCAATTTGCTCTATATAAAGTTTCAGTGCCTCGCCTAATTAGAACATTTGCATGTAGAACCAGATAAGCAAAATAAAAATTGGTGTCATAACTTGAAACATTTTGGCGGAAAGAAAGATTATACCCCAGGCATCATAGAGTCCTGATCCCCTAAAGTAACCCAATCTTTGGGTTTTGGATGAAGACCATCCGATTCAAATCCGTCACTCATAATCGTCTCGAGATTCGAATTTGTTCTCGGAATACGTGCACTTCAAATCCGGATGGATTGTCTAGGATTTGAATCGGACGGTCCTGATTTAAAATCCAAAGATTGGGTTACTTCACTGGATCTGAATTCGGCATCATAGAGGTGCTCCTGCACTATCAATAGATTCTTCTTCTTCATGACAAAGTTACTATATCACACGTATAACGCACGTTGGATATCAGAATCAAAAGTACATAAAAAATAAAAAAATAAAAAAAAAACATTCCGCTAGAATATAGTGCTGGATAAGATGCAAAATAGCCCTATGTGCATTTTTATTTATCCACATGACATATACAATAAAAAAAAAAAAAAAATACAAGAAGCTAGTTAGATATATGAACTAGTACTTATTCCAAAAATCTTATTTTTCCATCTTGGCTACACATAAGCAGATAATGTTAGTTATATTTTTTTAAATTGAGGAAATGATATTTATTTGGAAACACATATCCTAATCATTAGGACCCCCCCCCCCCCCCCCCCCCCCCCCCCCCACACACACACACACACACACAACCCCCTTTTTTCGGCTTTCAACCATAACGGAAAATAGAACATCAGAAAATAAATTTATGTCTGAGCAAAGGCTCTAGCTCTAGCAAGAGACTTCTGATAAAGCTCTTCATATTGCGATGCGGATGATTCCCAGCTGAAATCAATAGTCATGGCCCTTTTCACCAATTCTTTCCATACCTCCGGATTTTGTTTGTAGTACTTAAATGCCCTTTCCATTGCACCATTTAAACTCTGCAACAAGTATCAACAATTTAGACCTCCGTACAAAATTTTCAATTTGTAAAATTTCACTTTTGAAAAAGAAAAATTGGGTACCTGCTCATCAGCATTGACAAAGGTGAACCCATTTCTCAACTCCATTGGTACCAAATTGTCATCGAGATCAAAAACACTGGCAGATAAAAGCATTTCTAAAATTAAGCATCAGTTTTGCGGTTTATCCTCAAATCTGAAAATTTTATGGTATATTGTTTGTGTCGACATGTAGAGAGTTGACTGTAATTTAGGCTTGATTGACTTTGATTATTGCAAGTGAATTGCAGGAATAATGTGTGCCTTGAATGCAAACCAAAAGGGTGATACAAGTTTGGAACAAAGTATAAAATAAGTTAACTGGTGACAAACTTGACCAACTGTAAAATCAATAAATAACCTTAGAGAAATATTACATCATTGCCCATACCTGTCATTCAATCCTCCCGTTTTTCTTGCAATGGGAATGGACCCGTATCGCATTGCTATCATCTGTGTAAAGCAAAGATATGCAAAAAGCAAGAGTTAAATTCAATTGGGGTTGTTGCTAGCATTCCTTTTCCTTTTTTGTATAATGTTTCTTTTCTATATGCATGATTGGATTCTTTACCTGTGTAAGACCACAAGGCTCGAAAATAGAGGGAATGATAAACATATCGGAAGCTGCATATATCAAATGTGAAAATACATCATCATATTTTAATATCAGTCGAGCATCAGCATGGCTCTTGAAATTCTCAGCGATTGACTCAAATTCCTTCTGTACAATCCATAAAATTCAGCATAATAAATAATTATTATATAATAATTTATCTTTTCTAATAGGTACCAAACAAAAAAATGTAACCTGTATATGTGGAACCGGGCTGGAACCAAGAAGCACAAATTGACCTCCCAATTCCAAGGTTTTGTACATGGCATTCCTTATGAGGTGCACTCCCTTTTGTGGTACCAGCCTTGTTATACAACCAACCTATTTCAGCCAGGGGGAAAAGCAATAAGAACGCAAAAATTCACAAAAAAAGATCAAATAAAAAAATTATATAAACTTAGAAAAAAGAGAGAATCACAAGTGGTTGAGACGGATCACTAGTGGAGAGGCCAAGTTGCTTCCTTATATAATCTTTGTTAATAAGCTTCCCTTGTAAATCATCATAACTATACTGAGCCTTAATAAAATTATCGGTATGGGGATTCCATGTATCAGTATCAATTCCATTTAGGACACCAAAAAACTTTCTGGAGTGAGTTTTCAGAGCAAGATGTAGACCCCTTCCCCCCTAAAAAATAAATAATAATAATACAAAATAAGCACAGAGGCAAAAATAAATGACACTGCATATAGAAGCTTTCACATTTTAGATATTAAGTTTAATTACCTCAGGAGAGCGAACCTCTTGAGCATAGGTTGGTGACACAGTTGTTACAATGTTAGAATACACAATAGCCCCCTGTACAATAAAAACAAACCAAAAATGACTAAATCAGTAAGAAAACAAGTAAATCATTAAATATAATATACAAGTTCACATTACTTATCTACTAACTTTCAGTGATTACATTGTGTATGCACTTTTGAAGGCATGGAAAATATAACGTATAGCCCTACAAAAGATGAAACTAACATCTATAACTCTCTTCCCATCTACTTATAGACACAAGGTACCCTCTCTTCAGTGGTTTCTGAACCAAATAAAGATCAAAAGCAGGTTTGGTATTTTAGCTTGCAAAACTAAAACAGGAGTTGGGTGATCTAGTCCACAAATAATGTAGAGTCTTTCTTTATAGGCCCATATACTTTCTGATTTAATAGGGGGCGTGATATTTCTACAACTTTATATAAAAAAATCTAACCTTAACGGCATTGATTCTACCATGTGATGAATCGTCTTGCAACCTATCAGGCCTATCTAAGTGATCCACATCAAGCCCGCACGGTTTCAGGTCATGAGCAGGAACTGCACCTTGGTGCTCAAAATTGTGACATGTAAAACATATCCTAGCTGAGTTCAAGCCCCTGTTTGCAAATATATCCCAGTAAAGTGGGGCCTGAAAAAAAAAACATTGTTATTTATACAAAATAAAGTTGATTAATAAGTACCAGAAATACTGTTGTTTGAATGAACATAAGAAGATCACTGAACCAACTGATCTATATACTGAATAAGATATCAGTAATTAGCTGATAAACTATAAAATATCTAGACCATAAAATTGATACATCGAAGAACGCTGACCGATTGTGGAAATATTGACCCTGCCCAGACACTCAACCTACCCCGACTCAGTAACCTTTAACCTAGCTACCTAGGATTTCTTAATCTGCTGACAGGTTGGGTTAACTTCTATTAAAAAAAAAAAAAAACTATTATCAACATTTGTGGAAAATATATGTTATTTCTGGTATTTGAAGCACCCATAACCAATATGAGAACCAATTGTGAGTAAAAAGAATGATCACTCTACTGACAATCCTAATAAAACTCCAACCAATTAGGCTACATTGTTCCTCTATTCAATTTGTCTACGCTTGGTTTCTCCTTGTTCTCTTATTTTTGTTTTATCTATCTACAGAACTATAATCCTAATCACTCTGACAAAAACTGCAACAATTACAGTATTCACCAACCATAATGGAAGTGACGAAGTTAAAATATTTTGAAATCCGTGCTTTTCTTTTAGAATAGCAAGAAGTTCCAGTGTTTTCCACAAGTAGGTATAAATAGGGGTGTCTTTTTGCAAAAAAGAAAACCAATTTTGTTTAAGAAAAATGATGGTGTTAATTTTTCTTGGGTCAATGGTGAGAGAGCATACAACAAAAGCAGTCTGCCAGTCATGACAGTGTATTATGTCAGGTGTCTTCTTGGACTCAAGAAGTAATTCAAGAGCTGCCCGGCTAAAATACATAAATCTTCTAAAGTCATCTCCATCTCCATAGAATTTCCCCCTCGAGAAGTACTTGGCTGGATGTAGCGGCTCTATGAAATACACAGGCAGCCCTGAAAAGTAAAACAATTCTCACTTTACCCTCGAAATATGTTATTGTTGTGACCTGCTTATACATCTCAAGTTTATTTAATGGCATGCCCATCCCTGTAAACCGATAAAAAAATTCTTTTTGGAGTATACTTGTATTGTGCTAAGAAATTGACCGATGGCTAGCCTTACTATGACAATTCAGAAATGAGTAGCCTTTTTTAAAAATAAATATGAAAACAATTCCAGCAAGCTAAAAGAACTTAGATATCGTACTAAAAATGATAAGAAAAAAATTCTCATAGACCTTCCACAATGCCGACCCAAATCTTGTTTTTGAAAAGCTGGCCTTCAAAATATGACTCCACAGTTTCATGTAATACCTGTGTCATAAATGCGTGCATCCTTTGTAGCAAGTCTTAATTTGAGTTAAAATGTCTGCATGAATTAAAATTACAAGGCATGTACCTTGAGACCTTGAACTCGGTCATGATCCATGCAATCATACTTGGGTACAATAATTTCCACCAGGTTCCCCTTTCGCTGAAGTGCTTTACAGAGACCCGATACAACATCACCTAACCCGCCAACCTTAAAAAGAGTAGACCAATTCTTATTTGTTTACTTACAGTTTTATTAAGATAACATTTACATATTAGTAACTGCTGCTCTACACCAATAACAATACTTTGGTAATACAAAGAAGCTACTTTTTACCTTTGCTATTGGAGCCATCTCTGCTGCAATGTGGACCACATGCAATCCAGAACTGAGTTTAGAGAAATAAAAGTTACTCCCACATCAAATTCAAATTTTTGTACACTGCCATTATTATCCAAAAGATAAAGAAAAATACTTCTTTTATGTCCTTAGTACAGAACAATGGAACATCATATGTACACTGCAAAAGGGAGAAAAATCTCGCATACTGCTCAGAAGCATAAACAAGATATCACAGTTGCCCTTTTTCCATAATATTTACAGAAGTACCAGAAACCACTCTTTTCTTGTTCACTTGTGCAGTATTTGCACTCCTCTTGAAGTGAATGAGGACATAAAGGCATCCAGTAAATAATTTTCCATGATTCTCAAATACAAATGATATTTGATTTTTAAGGGTATCCTTGACTTTTTTATATGAAATTACCTTACCAAAAAGAAAGTCACAAAGTTAGAAAAGGAAAATAAGTGTACCTATTCCTTGGTAATGTCAGATTCAAAAACTTGGAAATTATTTCACTTTCATTCAACCCCTTGCAAGACAAATATGTCTCTCTTAAGTACAAATCTCTTTTCATCACTAGGTTCCTAAGCTTCTCTGCGTCAGAAACTGAGATCTTCTTCTCAAGCAACCAGCCATCAACAATGAGAGATAAGGAGCTCCAAAATTCCCACGAAACTTCCTTCAAGGCATGTACCGACTTGTCGCTCTCCTCTTTTAACTTGTCCAGAGTTTTCTGAAACTCCTCCACGGATTCTTCATACAACTTCATGAGAGCGTGTATCTCCTCGTCAGAAACCCTAAGTTGTTCCTCTAAGGTTTTCACCTTTTTTTGTAATTCTTCATTAAATTTGTTTTCATCTTCTTCAGTCGGTGCAACTCTCTTCTCTAATTCTTTAATGGACACCTCCAGTTGACATTTTTCTCTCTCTAGCATCTCTACTCTCTTTTCTTTTTCTTTCAGTTCCTCTACTTTTGACTTAAGTACAGAATTCTCTGTCCTGAGAATGTTAATTTCACTGAGAAGAGAAGAATCACCACTGGTATTGGTCCTGGTCCTGGTCCTGGTACTGGTACTACGAGTGCTGCTCAAAGAAGAGATTTGACTTTCAAATTGCTTAATTTGTGCTTCTAAAAGCTTGGTGTCAGCCTTCTCTTGATTTGCAACTTTTAATTTTGACTCAGTTTCGGCTAATTTTGTTTCCAAAATTTTAATTTCCGAATGTAAGGCCTCTTTTTCAGCAAGAACTTTATCTATTTCTTCCAGTGCTTTAATACGGGCTTCATTCAAGAGGAGAATATCTAAAGTAACAAGGAAAAAGAATTAGAATGTTTGACAGAAGAACAGAAAAGAAATACGGAGCAAGGTTTACAAATAAAAAAATACACACTTTCTTCTGCATTCTTGATCATTTTCATTAAATCTTGAAGAGGTAAGGTTGGGGGTTCTGATGTGCCTTCATCTTTCTGAATCTAGTAAAAACAAATATTAGACTTAATTGTTGACATAATAAATTAAGAACAATAGTCAAACCCCCCAAAATAAAGAGAGCATTGGTGGTAGTACCTCTTTTATTTCATCTTCTCCAGTAGAAACTCTCCCATCGATTGTTTTGTTGTTATCAACAAAGTTATCAGTCTCACTGGAAAGTGGGTCCAGGTCAGCCCTTAACTGCAACTGACTCGGCGGGGCCCGTTTAATTGGGTCATTTCTCTTTGGACTGTACCATGTATTTGATAATAGTCAATCCCAGAGTGAAGTAAAAAATGGTAGCAGCACATAATAGATACTGCTAAATATGTATCTGACTGTCAAACACAATACAGAAAAGTCTTACTGAAGTACTCTTAGGACTGTATTGTAGTATACTACTAAACCCAGTAAAATAGCTATAGAATTAACTGCATTGACCTTAAAATATTTTTACTAATCCAGTAAAATTTTCCTAAAGATCATACAAAAAGGAATCAATCAATAAAAGCTTATTTGATAAAAAAAGAAAATAGAAAAAAATATATTTATTTATCCCATCTCACATATGAATATATATGATTCATGAGGAGAAACAATGATATAAAATGAAAATTGAAGTGTTTAACGGAGTTACCTCACTCGTTTGCGTAAGACATAGAAAGAAAGAGAAAGAGAGGCACCTGAAATTGGTGTGGCGCATCTGACACGAGACAGCAATAAAGCGAGGAGTTGGAAGGAGTAGCTTGCAATTTCTATTTGTGGGGAGAGGGAGCTGGCCGAGAAATAGAGCGCATGCCTCCGATGCCATCGCCATGGGAAATGAAGAGGAGATCAATGGACAATGGAGAGAGACCTCCCCGCTCCAGCCTCCACGTCAGCGTGTCACGGTTTGGGCGCGACTAGCAAGGAAAAAGCGAAAATGATAAACATCTCCCCACAGATTACAGAAACAGAGTTTTCTCAACTCAACTCAACTCGGAATCAAAATGCTCTCATATATTAATGGGCCCGTTTCTGCATAGCAATTACTAATAGATGTAAGCCCAATATTTTCAAGTTAATTTAAGGCCTACTTTTGCATGTTCACATATTCTCAACGAATTTCACCTTCTCATCTCAATTCTCAACCACGACTTCTATCTTTCTACAGATCGATACACATCGTCAAACGACATACCTTAGCTAAACAATTTAAATTTTTACTTATTTTTAATTGCATTCATTATTCATTTACATTTAGTTACAATTTCAAATTGCACTAGCATAACATTTTTTATGTTACTTATGTACAAAAAATATGTTCATTTAAAGTAATTAGTCGATAAATAATGATTGAATACAAAAAATTTAATCCTCAATTTGTATTTTATTTTACATTAAGACATACATATACAAAAAACTCTATAAGAACACAAAAAATATATACTGAACATTTATATATACTAGATACAAAATGGGAGAATTGGGTTGTGTTCAAAGGATTTTAGACAAATTTAATCTAGAGTTGGACCAAATATGTCCAATTAATTAACATTAATTTGTACAAATGATTTAAAACTTCAATAATTTTAAAGCAAAATTAAACTAAACTATTGTATAAGCTTTGTTAACAAGCAGCTGTTCATTTCATTCAAGGGCAGATCTATTATAGCGAAGGCAGGGCAATTGTCTGTCTTATCTTGAAAATCCAAAACTAATTTACAAAAATTAGATTTTGGGTCTTTGCCTACCTTGAAAATTAACATTGCCATATCTTGAAGCCCAATAATGTTTGAATAGTCCAAAATTATTGTACTCAAATTTTGTAAATTGTATAAGAGATTGTCATGACCCAGTTAATCTGGCTCATTTTTTATTAGAAAACACAATAACCACAAAAAAAAAAAAAAAAAAAATTATGTGTTGCCTGAGCTTAACAACCTTAACTGGATCCCTGATTTTCCTATCTTCAATTGTTTGTTGTGATTGCAATGGATTTTTCAGGAGGATTATGATTTATTTATTTTTGAAATTCTTGGCAGAAGCTGCCAAGTGAGATTTTATTAAAGAGAAAAGTAGCATTACAGAGTACAACAGATCATAAGCTCCTTTACCCTACCCTCAATCACATTACACCCCCTGGATATCAGGATATTATTGTTCTGTTGCCATAACAGTGTGTACTCCACAACCTTGCCTCTGACACTATTTTTCCTGCCAAGTTTTTAGCATCAACTCTGTTGTTTTTGAAGATCCAAGGAGGATTATGATTGTCTGATGTTTAGTTTCTCTTTCTTTTTTAAAAATGTTCTTAGAGCATATCATGTAAGGACCAAGGAATGTCTCTGTACCAGTGGATTATGTAATGTGCCTACGAGCTTCTGAAATGCAAAATACACACACACACACATCTCTCCACGTTGCTCCTCTCTGTCTCGAACTCGAGACAAAAACAATACAAAAAAAATATACATCTCTCTGTCACGTCTCCTCTGTTGACTCGAAAGAAAAACGAAAATTTAATTAATTTGAATCCGATTTGATAATTTCTTACTCTACTCTGATTAAAATCCTACATCCATTCCTGATTTTATCCCCACGTCCACTTCAGCTGGCTCTTGTTGTCCTTCTGAAGTGGGTCGATGGTGTTATCTATCCATATTCGATAGTGATGGAACAAATAACAGTTAGTGGATTTTTCAAAACCTGTGGCACAGTAAGAAAAAAAAAATCTAACAACAAACAAAATATCTTTTTAAAAATGAGATTTTTGTAAATATATAACAGGTGATAATTGTCCTATAATATATTTAAAATAATTTAAAATGAGATATTTGTTTCCTCTTTCCTTTTTCCATTTTTACGTCTGTGTTCATTGTGAAGAAATTTTCTAATTCATAATAAACAAATGAGAAGCGAAGTCAAGTACCTCTAATTAGAAACTTTGAATCAACCACTGAAATGTACTTTATTTTTTATTTTTTAAATATAGCTAGCTTTTATTTTTAATATCACGCAAAGAAGGTGACAATACATTAAGAAAATTTGGTCACCTTATTAAACCATTAGAGAAGGATTTATCAGCATACAGAATAAGATTTATGTATGTGAATTTTGGACATATATATATATATAGTTAACAATATATTTTTTTGTTTATTTTGTACATGTCCTATTTAATAGACGAGGCGAAAATAATTTGACCTCAAACGATTAGTACCATATTCTATTTTTAAAGGATAAATTGTGCTATGAATTCTGTATTCAGGGTCTGATGCAATAACAAATATTTAATTGTTGAAGACTTGAAGGGTCAATGTAAAAGAATAATATTGAACTATGATATACTAATGTTTTAGTAGTTGCAATCTTTATTATTCAGGTTGTGTGTGTGTGTGTGTGTGTGTGTGTGTGTGTATAATTAATAAAATAGCGGGCCTAAAAAAAAATGAAATTTAAATGAAAGGAGTGTGGAATCAATTTTTCTCCAGGGCCAGATGATATATATTAGGTTGGAAACATTTCCGTAGAATATTAATTAATTTCCATAAAGCGCAATCTCCTACAGTTCTATATAAAATTATAAAATACATAAGATCAATTAGCGATACATGCATATATATATATTTATAATTATGCGCGCATATGATATATATGATTATATATTGAAACCGCGCGCTCTCATGAGTGATTAGTACGTAAATCAAATGAAAGTGTGAATGCACGAAGATCCGCTTCCACTTGATCTGAGTTGAGTGATGATTAATCCAAATACAGTGCATGTACCGTTATATCAATATAAAAGATATTATGATAAATTAGTGCTGCTTGAGGCCGAGGGTTGGAGACTCTACGTAGAATTGAATTCGTTGACCACCACCTAATTAAACTCTATTTTTTTTTTTTTTAGAAAAGAAAAGGAAACCGGAAACCGTACCCTAATTTTATTATTCTAACATGGAAACTTGAAATTTGTAATCTGAACCGTCCGTTTGTAAGTTTTTATTTGTGGAGCTGTGCAGTTCTTTTAATCTGATTCGTTCATTTTTTATCGGACAGATCAAATAAGATTTTGACACAAATTTTAAAGAAAATTAATACTGCCTCTCTATCATCGGAGCTGTCCGAATCAGCTCCACACAGCTCCGCAGAGGATACGGGTCCTCTGGGACTGGGAGGGACGGGCTACGGACAAATACAGTCACAGAACACCACTCACCACTTTTGTTTTCTTTTCTTTTCTCCGACGTTTCTCGTTTCTCCACCCAAACCCAAACCCAAACCCAAATTGAAAGCTTTATTTAATTCATTCTTAGGCTATTTAATTCCCGATTTCTCTCTATATATACTGTATAGAGAGCGAGAGAGATAGCCGATAGGGCCTCAAATCTCAACGCATCGCCAGTCTCTCTATAACCATTAATTTCACTAATCCACAACAGGAACATGCCATCTGGGACTGGGACTGCTCAATCCAACTCCAACTCCAACTCCGCCTCCGCCACTTACAACCCCCCTCCGGACTCCGTTCCCAGCTTCCCTCCTCCCGAATCCGAATCCGACGAGTCTTGGGTCTGGTCTCAGATCAAAGCCGTCGCCCACCGCGACGCCGAATCCGAACCCGCTTTGGCTTCTTACCTCTACGCCACCGTCCTCTCTCATCCCTCTCTGCCTCGCTCCCTCTCTTTCCACCTCGCTAACAAGCTCTGCTCCTCTACTCTCTTGTCCACCCTCTTGTACGACCTCTTCCTCGCCTCTTTCTCCGACCACCCCACTCTCAGGTTGGCTGCTGTCGCCGATTTGATTGCCGTCAAGCAGAGGGATCCCGCCTGTGTCTCTTTCTCCCACTGTTTGTTGAATTACAAGGGCTTTCTTGCAATTCAGGCGCACAGGGTTTCCCACGTCCTCTGGTAAGTGGTAACAATATCACTTCATTAGTTCATTTTCCTTTCCTTTCCTTTCCTTGTATTTTTTTTTTTTTTTATATATGAAAATTACCGTCAATTAATTTGCCATACATATTCAGCCTCTCATTCGTTTAACTATCAAACTTACTTTAGGCCCTTATTTAATTTAAAGCTTTCATAAATTGTGATTAAGGATTTTTACAGGAGTTCAATGAAACAAGCTAAGAAGCTCCGCCTACTTTTTTTTATCTCATCTGTTTCAATAGGAGCCGTAAGAATGACAATTGCTTGAGATTTTTTTTTTTTTTTGGGCTCCAAAAAATTAATTTATTCAGGAATAATTATTCTCAAATTCATTTTTTTTAATTTAAACAGAAGAAGAAAAAAAACTTTGAACCTCATTTAAGCTTAAAAGGAGGTTTAAAGTTACTGCTTTAATTAATAAACCAAGTTACTGTTTGAACAATTTATCTCGATCTTAAGATGTTTTAATATTAAATCTTCATCAGAGTTTGTTTCATTTCCTTCTGTTAAACATATTTCTCAAGTAATGTTTCTGATGTAATAATTATAGTAATTAATTTGGAGGATTATTGCATTGCAAGCAGGGCCGATTTGACAAACTTATTCTTTAACAGAAATAAATACATGTATGCATTCATTCTTGATTTATTGTGTCATTAGATCAGCTGTAACCGTAGGGTGGGTTAGGCCCTGGGAAGCATTTCAGATGCAGGTCCATATGTTATACCACCATATAAATATATATTGCTATAGGGACATAACAATATGAACTGGTATCATCCTGTTACATGCATTGATCCTATTTCTTATTAAGGCACTAAGTTGTAAGTGAATAACTACAAAATTCGTCCTGATTTATTTTTTAAGTTCATCAATATCAGTCATATTTCTGAATCTGCACCCCCTTACTCAATGTCAAGTAGTTGCTAAGCAACAGCATATGCATATTATCCTACTGAGCTGAGGAAACATTTCTCTTTACCGCAGGACCCAGAACCGCAAACCACTTGCACTAGCCCTCCAATCTCGCATTGCGGATGTATTCGCTGTGGATATCCACCCAGCGGCACGCATCGGGAAGGGCATCCTCCTCGACCACGCAACCGGCGTTGTGATCGGTGAAACAGCTGTCATTGGCAATAACGTCTCCATCCTCCACCATGTCACACTCGGTGGCACAGGCAAGGCTGTAGGAGATCGCCACCCCAAGATCGCTGATGGTGTCTTGATTGGTGCTGGAGCCACCATCTTAGGCAACATCAAGATTGGTGAAGGTGCCAAGATCGGGGCAGGGTCGCTGGTTTTGATTGACGTGCCACCTAGGGCGACGGCAGTTGGGAATCCTGCGAGATTGATCGGACGGAAAGTGGGGGGAGAGCCGGTGAAGAGTGAAGGGGATGGGGATGTGTTTCCGGGAGAGACCATGGATCATACCTCGTTTATTCAACAATGGTGTGATTATATCATATAACAGTTTTAAAAAATGGTGGCCCGACCGACTGTGTTTGCATTTGTTCACTGTGTGTGATTTTGTGCAAGTATTATGGCACCCTCACCAATAATAATTATTATTGAGTATTGGCATTTCCTCAATCAACTGTAGAGAATGAAATCAGGTTTAATCAACTATATGAAGTTGTTGAGATGACAGAAATAATTAAGGGCAGTATTTTGAGCTTTGCTTTGCCTTTTTTTTTTATCAGTCTTTGGGCGGGAAAAAGAAAAAAAAAACATGTAATAAGGAGGTGTGTTGTAAACTTGGGGTATGGAGTTATGTTTATGTATTCTGTTCTGTATAGAGAGAATAATGAGTTAAGTTGGTGGTATTCGAGTATATATATCACGCTTTGACTATCTATCTTATCTGATGTTCAATGAATCTGGGCTGATTATAAACAGGGTGGTATCTCATTCTCATCTAACCCTTTTGGTTTAAAAATTGAAGTCATTAGGGGTATGGTATAGTATAGTTGACAAAGTCCAAGTGGTTTACGCTAATAATTTTCACTACCAACATCTGTACAAATTCTAGAATGCTTTGACCATTCTTTCTTGCAACGTACTGTCATTTGTCATTAGGAAAGAGAAGATTTGTGAATTTTTTCTTTGACAAAAGGCATGGAATAATAAATTAAAAAAATCTAAAACTTTTTCTTGGTGAGTTTATGTTGAAATATTATAACACAGCTTAATTTCTTGGTGAGTTTATGTTGAAAACTTTTTCTTGGTGATTATAATATTATGCAATGACAGGCGTCGAGACCTGCTTCTTTGCACACGAATAAACTATCGTTGATCATTTTTTTTTAGCTCTTTGAATAGCAATGTATGATTTTATATTTCTTATCTTGTATTTTGGTGCCATATTAATTTAGCCACTTGCCAAGTTGCCAAGCCTTGCCAGTTGATTGCAGGGAGCTAAAATCTGAAAATATTTTTCTTTCGCCTCCATCGGATATTCCCAACAATAACATCCATTTGGCAAATTAAGCAAACAAATCTTTTTCTTTTTTTTTTTGCTAAGGAGCAAAGACTATATTTTTAAAATTTCAGTATAGGGCCAATTATGCTTGGTGCCTAATTACTCTCCATAACTACCTACCTGATCTAAATCATTGGTAGGATATTTTTACACTCTTCGATTGTTTCTAATAGTTCGTATTATTTTTTGCCTTTATATGTTGTTTACAATAAACCCTTTTGCCAAATAAAAAGAAACAAAGAAAACGCAACATGGAACTTCACACAGGAATACTAAGCTAGGGAAACATAACAACAGGATCAACAATTCACAATTATTGTTTGCAACTTAGATCTTGACTCATTAACAAACCATGTCATAATGAACACTGTAAAAACATCGCCCCTAACATAATTAGCATCTTCTGTCATACTTAGAACATAATTAAGGGAAGTTCTGGGTAATAAATTGGTTTCAACAACTGTTGTACCCTAAAAAGTCGAGATAAAAATATGCAGTTAAAATTATAAATTTAGAAAGGGTCAACAAAATTAAAGATCTCTAACATTGGGATTTTATGAAAATAAGGAGAAATGGATGCATCCATTTAAAATGGTGGAATGGAGAAAATTGGGTAGATTTATTTAAACCACAAAATTGAGAAAAGGGTGCTCACGGCTTTGAAATGAAGCTAATTTAAGCTGCTCATGATCCAGACCAAGGTCAAAGTAAAATAAAATTAATTGAGCCCGGACTATACCCAATTATTCAAAGGAATGAATTGAAGGCCCAAGTTAAGTTTAAGGGAGGAGTTGGGCTGCTGCTGAACCGAATTATGGTTAATTGAAATTAAAATTCGGTAGTGACCAAATTAGAAGCAAAAGTCCAAATTAGAAGCAAAAGAGGCAACGCAACCATGCTCTCTCAATTAATCAGACAAAAGGGACCCGCCTTCTCTCAACCAGTCAGCACCTTGGCGCCTTGCGAGTTGAAATGAATTCAACTTCTGAAGTCAAAAAAAAAATTCAACTTCAGTGCCTTGGCTCAAAGGTTCGGTCCATGAAAGACCATGGTGAAAATTCCTACATGGCCCGCGCGCAGCACCTAGTCCATACAATTTAAAAGCATCTCCTCTCTAACGGCTCACTGCAGAAGGCAACAAAATAGAACAGGAGACGCAGAGACTGAGCTGGCCCTGCCAGATGCTAACTGCCTCCTTTTATGCTTCAATTTCAAGCCGTCCGATTAAATAAGAAATGAATGTCTCAGATCGCGCCAGCTCACCGATCCAACCCCTGCATGAACCCTAATCCTTGGGCTATATATACCCCATTTGAAGATGAAGAAAGGGACCTCTTGAAGATCTCATAATACACCCACAGCCATATACACAATCTCTAGAGCACATCCGAAATATACATCTTCTCCAAGCTTTAAGCTTCTTCTTTTTTTATAATCCATAGTTCATAGTTCATAGCAAAGCCTAGTGCTTGTCTCTGTTTTTGCCATCAATAGATATAAAGCATAGTGGATGTAAGGCTTTGTATGCCATATGATGTATGAATTTACTCGGTGAATAAAGTTTAGTTGGAAAGTTTACATTTCTGCCTTTTTTTTATTGTCATTGTGTATTCCTTCTTAATCTTCTCATCTTCTTTGTTTATTTCTTATATTCTGTTGTTTTGAAGTCCTAAAAAGAGTCTTGTGCATTGGCACAAGACTTGATGAACAAAGCATATTTTCTTTCTTCTTTTCTACTTTTCTTCTCTTTTGTTCTTCTTTCTTTTTCTTCTGTTATTTTCTTTTTTTCGCATCTGATTTGTATTCTTGATTCCTTCTCTCTTTGTTCTTCTTTTTTCTTTGCTGTCACAAGTGTCTCAACTCAGATCCATGAGTTGATGATGCTAAAATAATCACGTAAAGACCTTTTGTAGAAGTTCATGCTATATTAAGGTTTTTAAAAGAAAAATAATGAAAGATGAGGCATAATCCAGTTGTTATAACTGATACAAAGCCTATGATTCTATTTTGTATATATGCATTCTTGTTTCTTCTTCGATCTACACTTTGATCTTTCTTTCTTTTTTTTCTCTTCTTTCCTTTTCTCCTTTTTATTTTCTGTCAAGCATCAAGCACATTAAATAAAAGATAAATGGATAAAAGTGACATTTCAAATAATAAGGAATATACTAAGAAATAGTTTGAGAAGTTGATGTTTTACTACATCCTTCTATTTACTAGCATCTTGATATATAAGCCTCTTGATTTGAGATTGAAAATGTAATAATCTTCAGTGGTGAATGAAATTTCCTTTGAAAGTCCTATACTTTGCTTAATTAGCTACTGTTTTGAGTGCACCTTTCTTAGAACTTTGCTTTCTTTGGTTTTGATCTTATATACTGCTGTTTTGAAGCACATAAGGGAGAGCTCTGTGCATTTGCACAGAGCTTGATGAACAAGCCTTTTTCTTTCTTCTTCTTTTCTTTTCTGTCTTCTCTGTCTTCTTTTTTTTTAATCAAATTCTTTGGTTTCTAAATAAATAATGGACATAACAAGGATATGGGGGTCAAGTCAGCTGATTTCCCCTAATATCCAAGCTATGAAAGTTATTTAATATAAGAAATCAAGGATTCAACAATAAAATGTGAAAATAAAAAAATATATAAGGGTAGCAAGGTCAAGTCAGCTGATTTTCTTGTTATCCCTTCAAATTAAATGGACCTACATGCATGTCAATATACTTGAACCCCAATGCAAGGCTAAAGGACAAGCCAATGTGCACTCAAATGCATAAAGTAAAGGGAAATAAAGATGTTCATGTGCATATAGTGAGAGAAGGAATGTTCAGATATGGAGAGGCAGCAGTATACACTGTGTCAAAGCCCTTCATACTCTTTGCATTATGACATCTTGATGATCATGTCCAATGACAAATGAAAAGAGCATATAAAATGTGATTTTCCAAATTTACAGGGGCTGTTATGCAAATATACCCCCTTGTCAGTCCATATACGCATGTTAAATTGATGACCTAAGTTAATGAACTTGTTTGAACTTGCTTGATCAATGGTACCCCATTGCTATCATTGAAACAGTGGTTATAATGCCCCTCTGAGTATGAATGAACCCAAACCAGCCCCCATGACACGCCTGTACCAGTGTATGGTATGCCTATAAACCCAAACTCAGCACATGTGTTGCTTGTATAGCAAATGGTTGTGTGATATGCCTTGAAAAACAGTAAAATGACCTCTGTGCACAAATCAGCAAATACCAAATAGTACAGGGATCAAACTGAAAATGTAAAAAACACAGTTAGCTAGAGGGTTCCAAAATAACCACTTTAGACCCAAAATTTGCATTTTTCTGATTTTTCTGCTATTTCTTACGAATTTTCGAAGTTCAGCCTTTTGAAATGCTAAAAACCAGCAAATACCAGCACAGTTCTTAAAACTGTCCCTGTGTTCAACCCTCTGTCTGGTACAGATAGGTAGCTCCAAAATTCATGAAATTTTACCAGAATGTAGAGGACCATTTCCTGAGAATTTTCATATAAAGAACATAAAATTTGGATCAGCAGAATTCCTGGAATTGAATCTTGAAGTTAGCTACCAGCATGGTAACAGCAGCTGTTTACCAGCAAAACTTCTCTGCACAAAAACACATGTTTCATATAGTTCTGAATTGAATTTGATTAAACTGTTTTATATGCATGCAGGTCATGACTCAAGGAGCATTTTCATATAAAGAACATGAAATTTGGTGTAGCCAATTGATGGGAATTGATTTCCAAAGTTCAGCTACTCAGAAAACTGCAGCTGTCAGAAAATGGAAATTCGACCCCTGACAGTCGTATTACCAGTTTGAGACCCCTAAAAGGGTTGAAATGTCAAATAAATCACATATTTGAAAACTAGACTTCAAGCCAATCATGATAGACATCAAATTTGTGCCATTTGGACTTATATTCATTTCTGAATTAAAATTCAAAGTTAAATCAAAATTAAATACAAAAAAGGTACTGCTGTACCAATCTTAAAAGTCCAATAAATCAAATCCAGAGATCTTGCACACATCTCAAAATGCCCAAAGCCCACATTTTGTTCTAATGATAATGCAGGTTAGGCCAATGTCGTATCAGTACCAAACCAAGAAGCTATGAACTCAACCATGCTCCAAACCCCAAATTGATGACTGTACATGCTCACATACCTCCTCATGATGTTGTACAAGCATCTAATTAGGAGAGAAAGCAACCAAATCGAGGAAATTGAAATAATGCTCGATCGGTACTGATGAATGCAAATCATTGCCGGAACCACCACCTCCGATGATCATTGGCTACCGACGATAGGTGCAATGCCTTCCTGATGTCAAGGCGATGATGATGACCTAAGCCCTGAGGCCTGCCGTTGCCAGAAGATGACCGGAGTCCTAAACCCTGACCAAGAAATGGAGAGTCCAGTGCGATCAAGTCATATCAGACCCGCACGATCCTTGATACAATGATGAGCCTCTGATGTAGCGCCAATGCAAAAGTTCAAACCAAAAGCACGAACCTCAAAGTGATCATATGAATAGACAGTTGAGATCTAAATATAGATGTTAAATGAAACTGCCATTGGGTCCCACATGTCGGAAGCCTAGCCCAATTCCTTTGCACGAATATTGATGAGGCCTATGGATTCAAATACCCAATAGTCATAGCCCAAGTTCGAAAGCCCAAAATCAATGATCTGAGTACCAATCTCAAAGCCCAGATATGCCCTGCACATATCTCAGAGTCCAATAACCAAATCTCAAAACCTAAATGATAACCCAATGGCTCATAAGCCTTTGACAATAAACAAATAAATCAGTTTGCAAATAAACCCCTCTGATTTCATGAATCTCCAGCCCAGTCCCTAAATGTTTACAAACAGGTTCCTGGACACATAAAATCTTCACAAACAAGTCCTTTTTAGCCATAACTTTCTCATATCAAATCCAAATCAAGTCAAACCAATTCCAAATGAACCCAAATCAAATTCCTCATGTTTCTAAACTAAATCTAAATATGTTCAAGCTTCAGCCATAACCTGAAATAACCAAAATACCATTTTCATGAATAAAAATGTCATAATTTCATAATAAAGTTTCATATTTTCAAAGATATATTATGCATCTCATGTTATAACCAAAATGCCAAACATACATATAGATTTTTAATGATATTATAAGATGATTAAAATATCCCTTTCCACATAGATAAACACATATGCACGACCATACACACATATATGCATACACATGACAACATGAATGTCTGAAGCAATTGAGAACCAACCACATGACCATATGTGATCATACATGAGCCTCCTTTTTAGCCCCATTACTCAGTTCACACCCAATAGGCACAAATCCTGGAATGAACGAGGTGTTCAGATTGACCCGACAAGTCTTTCTGATGTAATTAACGGCGGGGGCTTGCGCCCATCGGGAGTTAAACGTCCCCACAATCAAACAATAAAACCCTGGCTGACTGATCATGAACGTAGGTCTGGCTAAGGGTGAACCAGAAGGAATGCGGAAAGAAATCCAGCAATGCCCCGAGTTCGGTGCCCCGCTCATGTCCGATTGAGAGACTGGAGCACTGAACCCATGCGGGAGCATTCCCCCACAAATACACCAGCATCGCTAGCTAACCTAGCCATGCGAACTTTCCGAGCCCTACAACAACCTATAACAAGAAAAAAAACAAAGTCTCAACAAAAGGGGAGTGAACACACACACAAAATTGTCAGAAAACAAACAGTAACGAGTTATAATTCAGAGTAGAAAACCTCAACGATATTGAATTCAGCCATTATATAAACCCTAAACCCAATACCAACTGTTTCATTTTGTTGTGCATAGAAAACTTCACCAACATTCACTGGGGTTGTGATTTTGGAAGTTACAATTGAGGGACAAGCTTAGAAGGATGATTGGCATCAGGGACAAAGCGCATCTCACTCATATTAGGTGTCTCGACAAACACCATGGTGAACTCTCCCACCTTTTCTATGGCACCCTTTTTACCTGCCCGTAGAACCAATTTGTTTCTATGCCTAGAGAAAATGCCTTTGCTGATGCGGATAATGTCACCAGGCTGAAAAGCCTCACACTCAGCCCCCCACATCTGGAAATGCACGCTGGCGGTTTCATCAGCAACAAGAGCAATGCATGTTTTTGTTTTCTCCTTGCCGTCTTCAGCGGTTCTTCCTTTCTCTACAAGGATAAATTTTGTGTTGATCGTGTTAGAGGCTGCCGGCATGAGGTCTTTGAGTTGCATGCATCTATCCATTCAATACTACTTGTTCTTTCTTCATTGCAGCAAAACGTCAAACACCTGGATGGCAGTCGTGTGTCAATTCCAATTTCAAATTAAAAAAAATGATTTCCCTTCCCAGATTGGTTCTGGTTTTAAATACAAGAGCAGAGATCGGATATAGGCTAATAATGTTATACATATGATTGATTGAGATTCTGGTTTATAACAGAAAAGAAGCTAATATTGCAATTTTTGTCCTAATAGAATATAGTTAGAAATATAGTTACTTTACTTCCAAGCTAAGATGCTGAAATTTTAAAATTAGAATTCATTTTCCTTGGATATAAAATGATATAACATATGATTCCAGGTTTATCTGGTAACTGTAAACCATATCAACCAATTAACTACCAAACAAATATTTAAAATTTAAGATTCATATCACTGAATATGCAAAGTTGAGACTGCTAAAATGGTTTATTTCCATGCTGTTGTCTACTTGCTAGGTACTAGAGAGAGAGAGAGAGAGAGAGAGCGCACCTGGCAGAGAGGCCAGTGTAGAGAGGAGGAAAGGAGGCTTCGCCGTGGGGCCACACAAACAGAGGTGAGTTGCAGTAGGTGGAGTGAAGAGCAGCTTCGTACCAACGCTATTTTGTTTCCACTGATACTGATACTGGTAAGAGTAAGACGGAGGAGATTTGTCAGAAGAATGAATGAAGGAAAGTTATATCTCGACCTCTAATCTATTCAGCATTTGCAAAAGGAAAGAGGCGGTCAAATAGAAATAGGCCTTTCGATGAAGAGATAGGATATCGATATCGGGTGTAGCTTTTAACAGTCAAATTTTAACCATTTACTCCTCTAATAAATTCCTCATTCCTTGAGTGTAATCAATTGATAATTGTTTCTTTAATTGACTAATTCTAGTTTGCTTTGTTTTTTTTTTTTAAAAAGGCGATTGCCCATTTCATTAAAAATAAAACGTCATACAAAAAATAAAATAAAAGATAACACCCCTAGCCAGCTAACAACTGTCCAACAACAAGCGAAACCAAAATATTCCGAGTAACAACACCAGAAGCAGCCAGCATAGTACCAAAAGCAGTTAGCTACAAACTAATTGAACATCATACTAAAAACCTTAAAGCATGCTAAGATTAGCAAGCATATCACTAAAACCTAGGAAGCAAGTTATGTAGAGGTCTCCTCAGAGAGCCACTCCAGCTGTTGCTCATCATCAGGGGCCTTGAACAGGGACTGCATCCAGATCTTGTGGTAGCCAGCGTTGAGCTTCCATCTTCATGTCTTCAGACAATGGTCCTGTCCAATGAACAACCAAAAAAATAATATTAAAGATCACCATACGTCCAGAATGGGAGATAGAGTTTTGAAAACACAAGCTATTTCTTTGCTTCCAAATGCACCAAATGCTGGCACTAACAACTAGTAAAAAAGCCTGTCGTGTAATTTTAGGAAGTGAGAGGGCAAACTGAATTACATCATCCATGTTATGCCAATTTTGGAAGTATAGTTGAGATTCCCCCATATGAAACCAGAGATGTTTAGCAAAATAGCATTGAAAAAACAGATGATCAACACTTTCTAATTGAGAATAAAACTGGCACTGTGTATCTCCAATCCAGCCTCTCACTTGTAATCTTTGTTTAGTTAAATTTTGTTTTTATGCATGAGCCACATAAACTCTTTGATTTTGGGAGGGACTGGTAATTTCCACCACAACAAAGGTTTATGTCTCAAGACCCCCCTGAAATTCAAAAATTGATAGACAGATTTAACAGTATATTGTGCTGAGGCATCCCAAGTCCATGTAATCTGATCTGAGTCATGAGTGAAGCAAGTGGAACTAATTATATCCAAAAGTTGAGTCCATTCCTGCAAAAGTATACCAGTCAGAGTTCTACGAAATCGAAGACAACTACCCTGTGTGGACATCACCTCAGTGACTGTAACATCAGTGGTCAAGCAAAGGGAAAAGAGTTGTGGAAAGGTAACGTATAGAGGGCAGTGTTGGTACCAGGTGTCTTTCCAAAATCTTACATTCCCTTGGCTACCAGGATGTGTAATTGTGCCCATTGTCCCAATTTGTGAGAGAGATGTAATGTTTTGCCAGAAAGAAGAGATAGTGATATTAGAATTCAAATTGGCATGTAGTACATCTTTCCACAAATTGGAATAGTTAGTGTCTGTGTATCTCCACCACCATTTTAATAGAAGGGCAGAATTCATCTGTTGCAAATCTTAAAAGCCCATTCCTCCATATTTCTTAGCAATACAGACACTAGGCCAATTCAAAAGAGAGTACATTTTCTTAAGACAAGTTCCTTGCCAAAGGAACTATCTGCAAATTTTATCAATTTCTCTAAGGATCTTTTTAGGCAGTTTGTACATAAACAAAGTATACAATGGAACTGCTGATAAAACAGCATTGAGTAAAGTAATCCTACCACCCAAGGATAAGGACTGACCCTTCCAACTTTGCAATTTTTGTCGAAATTTATCAATCAAGAACCCCCAATCTTTCCTGGTTAGTTTCCTGTCAGATAATGGAACTCCTAAATATTTAAAAGGGAACTGAGAGAGTTGGCATTTGAAAATATTTGCAAGCTGAGTCCCCTCATCAGCAGTGAGATTAATAGGGTACAAGGCAGTTTTGTCTAGATTCATTCTTATACCAGATATGGATTCAAATATCATCATGAGCCACCAAGCTTTTTCAATATTAGAGGGATTAGCTTGCAAAAACAGAATTGTGTCATCTGCATAGTGACAATTAGTCACTGAATGCAGATGATCACATGGAGGCCCTAATCCAATAATGTGACCACTGGTTCTCCCTTTGAAAAATAATTTACTGAGAGAATCTGCTGCCAGATTAAACAAATAAGGAGAGAGAGGGTCTCCTTGTCTAACCTCTCTTTTACAAAAGAAGTAAGGAGTAAGTTGTCCATTAATGTTGATACAAGATTGAGAACTTTTAAGCCACTGGGACAACCAAGACACCTCAAAACCTCTATCAATCGTGAGTTTAACCAAGTACTGCCAACTTATTTTGTCATAAGCTTTTTCGAAATAGATTTTAATGACAACTCCCGGAGTTTTTGTGTGTTTACAATGATGGATAATCTCATGGCTAAGGACTACATTATCTAGTATGTATCGTCCACTAAGAAAGGCTGATTGGTTTCTAGAAATAAGTCTGGAGAACAGGTTCTAATCTAAATGTGAGAATTTTTGAAATGATTTTAAAGCTGCAATTAACTAAACTGATAGGCCTAAATTTCTGAATCACTTGAGCATATTTTTCTTTAGGGATAAGGCAGATGACAGATTTGTTAAGGAATTGGAGATCCAGAGTACCAGAATGAAAGGCCCTACATAGTTTCATCAAATTAGATTTAACAAGTCCCAAAAGGATTGGTAGAAGTAAAAGGTAAGGCCATCAGGGCCAGAGGCCCCTGAAGGGTCAGAAGAAAAAACTACTCTATGTAATTCATTTAAAGTAATAGGAGCAATTAGTTCAGCATTCTCAACATTTGTGACTAAATCATTGGGATCCCAAAAATCAGAGCTAGTTGTGCCAAAAGTATGCCCCTCAGTACCTAACAGATTTTTATAAAAGGACTGAATATGTTGGTGAATGTCTAAATGATTACTATTCAGAGAGTTGTTAATTTCCAAAGAAAGAATTTTGTTTATTCTATGTTTAGTACTAGCAACTCTGTGAAAGTATTTTGTATTGGAATCTCCTTCCTGCAACCACTATTGCTTGGATCTGAGTTGCCAATATCTCTCTTCCTCTAAGTATATATCATCTAACTGAGTTTTCAATTGGATTAGATTTTCTTTCTCCTGTACAATGAACTCCCTAAGATCTCTCACTTCCTCAAAGTGTTTGATTTGATCTAGAATGGCTGACTTAGTTCTTTTTTTGGCCCCATAATAATTTTTTTGTCCATCCTTGAATTTTCTTTCTAAGGTATTTAGTTTTGTTATGCCAAGAGAGGCCTAACCTCTGATCAGTCAATGGTTTCTCATTCCACCATTTAATGACCAGTTGAACAAATTCCTCATTGTGTAACCATTCTGGATAAAATCTAAAAGTATGAGGATGATTCTGCTAAACATTGGTAGTGAGCAAGAGTGGAGTATGATCTGATCCAAAAGAGCTCAGATGCTGAACACTAGCTTGAGGGTAATCATCTAACCAATCAACACTAACAAGGAACCTATCTAAAAGAGCCTGATGAAGTCCATTAGTCCAGGTAAATCTCTTATGGAGAAGTTTAAGTTCAATCAAGTGGTGATCATGAATGAAATCATTAAATCTTCCACTTAATCTAATATCAAAATTAGCACCAGATTTTTCGTTTCTAGCCCTTATGGTATTAAAATCTCCACAGATAATCCATGGTTCAGTCCTATCAATTCTACTAGATCTTAATTCCTGCCAAAAAGCTGCTTTAAGGTTCTTATCTACAGGAGCATAAACAACAGTTAACATCCAGTGACATTGTTCTTTCCTATCATAGAGAAAAACATCTACAGAGAATGTGTGGGACACAAATCTTTCTACCTGACACACATCACTATCACATCCTATCAAAATTCCCCCAGATTTGCCATTAGAAGGCAGAGAAAACCATTCATCAAATCCAGGTGATATTGTCCTTAGCATACGATGAGTAAAATTCTCTTTTTTCGTTTCTTGAATGGCAATCACATCAATTCTATTATCAGATATCAGATCTTTCAAAATCCTACGCTTACGTGGGGCATTAAGCCCTCTGATATTCCAATTAAGAACCTTCATTGGATAACCAAACAACCATGTTCATTCTAAGTTAGCGACAATCTGTACTCAGACCCCTGAGTTCTAAGGATATCTAGACCATTTTGAATCAAGGAATCGAATTCTGATCTATCTAACTGTTGCAGGGCTATGATGATATTGTCAGAGGACAACTCTCCGCAGCCCAGATAAATGTTATGTGCCCTAAACAAATCTCTAATTTCAGCACTAGTCATCCTAACATAAGGAAAACAAGAAAGTAAAACATTACCTTTAGTAGCACTTCTTAAATTATAACCACCTTGAGCTCTGTCTACAGCTTTACTCAGGACATTTTGAGTATCACTACCTTGGAAAATGAGGCGAACACTGCGTCGAGGTGGGATAGGGATCCCAGTACGCTTAGTGCGTCTTCTCTTCCTGGTGGAGGTTGGAACTTCTTGCACTTGTGAGGTGTGGAGATTCTCATTCTCCCTCTAGTGTTGGGCTAGCATCCACAGTAGTAGGAGCCGCCCCCTCAGGTTCAACATGTGCTTGTAAGGCAGTAAGAATGTCTTTGGGCGCACAAGTGAAAGACAATTTTGGGGTGTGTACCAGGATTTGTCTATTGGGAAGGGATTCATAATGCACATTAGGAGTTTCACCAATACAGGCCTGAGAGACCTGTGGAGTAAGAGGGGATTGTACCATTGGTGGGGTGGCTGCGGGAGGTTCCTGTGGCACAGGTTCAGGTGACTAATCACCATCTGTAGCCAGCAACCCAGGAGGTACCGGAACTGGTTCTGCTTCAATCTCACTAAAAGGACCAATATTCTCACCATAGTATGGTGCATAGGAGGAAGTGTTACGACCAGACACTGCACCATATTCAGGTGGTATCCATGGAAACCAGTTGGAAGGGCCCCCTTGTTGCTGGACAGGGATGCGCTCATCAATGTACCCATATGCCATGGGGTAATCATCGTCAGAATCTGACTTGATCTCTTCTTCAGTGACCACCTGTTTCCCCTTGTTTTTACCAGAGTTGCCCCCCCTGTGGTTGAGACCCTGGGTTGAAGGAACCCGCTTGGTCAGAGATAACTATACCTTTGGCACCTGGAAATGGTTGTTCAGAATCATCATTGGGAGGAGCAGCCTCCGAAGGACCCGCTCTCTTCTACCATGCTCTTGGACCAGAGTTCGGAGGATGTTCAAGTTCAAAAATCAGGTCATGACGAGAAAGATAACCTCCAGCATCGCGATGCATAACCCAGTGTGTGGCAGGTATCAGCATTGGATCACATACGCCTAATCGAATACGAGCAAAGCGTCGATCACGCCAAAATCTGGTAGCAGGATCAAGTTCCAATACAGTGGCACCAAAGTCAGAGAATACCTTTTCAAATTCCTCCCATTGCTAGAATTTTATAGGCCATCCTCGAACTCGCACCCATTGGGGGATCATCCTCAGTCCTTCACCATAGCACGGGTCCTAGGGTGACACTTTGAACGGAATATTATCGAGGAGGACATGGCCCCGGCTGATGGTGGATTCAAGCCATTGAGGGGAAGGAGCTTCGATCAGATACCGGGAATCATCAAATCGGCTCGCAAGCCAGTTGAACCGAGGCACCAGTTTGCCTAACGCTCGTTTGATCTTGAGAGCCCCCAACCCTGAGCATCGGTGAGGAAAAAACTGCGATGGAAGGCCTGTTCCTCAATGTCACTCGCCTCAGTACAATAGAGAGTGCGGATCGGCGCTTTCATGGCTGAAGAAACCATTTGCGACTTCAAATTCGGGAGGTTCCGCCTGAGAAGGAGCAGCCTTTGGCTTGATCGGACTGGGCGGATGGAGTGTCACCGATCGACAAGTCGCTGATCAATGCCCAAGCTTGTTACAGACAAAGCAGAGGACCTGATTGTGGCACTCAAGAGCAGTATGCCCTTTATCACCACATCTAAAGCAAACTGGATGAGGCGGAGAAGACGAAGCGCGCAATTGAGCGATTTTATTGCGTACTACCGCTCCTCGCGTGATCGGTGGTACAGCATCTCGAGGTAGCCAGTACGATATGACATTTTGGCGTGGAGATCGAGTGCGCCTTGTCGTCTTCTGAGTCGGTTGCAACAATGTCGTTTTATAAGAAATGGCTGGATTGCTAAGCGCAAGCCCAGACGCCATTTTTTATCGTAAGGCCTGTAACTGTTGTTCAAGTTCACAAATCTGTTGAGACGGATCCAGCCCAGAGAGAGGGGAAAAGCAATTTGGAGGCTTATTTGGTTGAGATCCAGCAGGATTCTCACTTATTTTTGTATTTTGATCCATTTTTCTATTTTCTTTTTTGGATTTTCTATTTTTGGAAAAATCGCCCAAAATCGCCTTTCTAATTGCCTCTCAAAGAACTGTTCTCTCCCATTCTCTTATGAGGTAATCTTCCGGTTTGCTTTTTTGGCTAACAAAAATGTTCCAGAGAGAACAAATTAATCATTTCTATTTTTCTCGATGACAATCACTTGCTATTCAATTCTTAAATCAAATGTAATTTACAAATATTTAATCAATTTTATTTTTCAAAAGTAACAAATAAAGTTCTCTCATCAACGTGAACGGAGCTATTATTTTTTAAATAAATATCTCTTAAGCAAATTTGATTCAATTTTGATGCTCGAAGTGGCCATCTAATTTTTCACAATAAGAAAAAAATTAATTTTCTACAATAATCTAAAAGGTCATATAATTTTTTCTTTATTTATTTACATATATTTTTGTTTAATAGATGGATATTGATGTTCGCAATTCCATTCTAACAAGATGCCAAAAAATTTGAATTACTCAATTTCAAATATGAAACTCGGGAAGATCGATATACTCATTGGTGTTAGATTATTTAACTCGACTAAAGGATACACGTTATCTATTTGGGGTTTAAAGTTAGAGAAATATGTAGTTTTACAATGTGATGGAGGTGGTCAATTGTTCTTTAAAAATTAAGGGTAGAAAGATGGATGAAAGAATTTGGATAATTGAAGTACGTAACTTATCGCACAGCCATGAAGCATTTGCTGATATCTCTAGCCATATTTCTCTTCGGCAAATGTCACAAGAAGATATCAAAAGTATGGACCATATGACTTAATCTGTAATACTGCCTAGACAAATTCTCTCTTCTTTATGTCAAAAGAAACATGAGCTTGAAGTTGTATTTAATACAGTGTATAATGTGAAGGCAAAGATTCATAAATAAAAGATAGAAAGTCAAACAATGATTCAAACTTTGTTGGAAGAACTAAATGCTTTTTA
The DNA here is from genome assembly GCA_964058825.1 of Carex arenaria. NCBI lineage: Eukaryota > Viridiplantae > Streptophyta > Magnoliopsida > Poales > Cyperaceae > Carex > Carex arenaria. The sequence goes on along the minus strand of CAXKVW010000483.1, from coordinate 66,012 downwards.
AGTTCAATTTGTGGCCTAGTTTTTTTTTTTTTTTTGTGGATATAAATCATTGTATAAAATAAATAGAGTTCATAATAGATATCCTTAGTTATACAACAAATTGATAAATATTTACTATCTATCACTAATTAATAATTAAAAACAACAACAAAAAACTAAAATGGGATGATGTAACGTGATTCTGTTATGAATATAATAGTGGATGGTCCATTCATATTGTAACTCCCAATATTATTCCTCATTCATTTCTCCACTACCCCACTACCATTGGAATTCATGTCCACTACTATTTGGAATTCATTCTCTTATTTATTATTGTAATGCCTTTTCATGTACAATTTGTAGCCTATAAATAGAGACATTGTAATCTTGTAATGTACACATGAGAATGATATGAATAAAGAGATTGTCTTCTTTTACTTTCTCTCTTCTTGTTTATATTTGTTTATCTTTATTTTATAACACGTTATCAGCACGAGAGCTCTACTAGTTGAACATTCGAGGTAAGTTTGATATATTTATTTCAATTCCATTTATACATATAATACTTCTAATAATAATTGTTAAATTGAATCAATTATCAATTTATGTATATTTATTTTAAATATGCAATATGGTTCATATTAATTTTTTTATGATGTGTAATTTTTTTTTAATAATTTAATCTTCCTGAAGAAGATTTTAAAAAAAAAAATATTTCAAGAAATCTTCTTGAAGAAGATTCATATGATGTACAAAAGTTAATATGACAAGAAATCTTCCCGAAGAAGATTCATATGATATAAAAAAAAATTAATATAAGAACATTTAAAGATATTTTTCTGAAGAAGATTTATATGATATACAAATTTTATATTAAGAAAATTTCAATAAATCTTCTTGAAGAAGATTTCAACAAGGTTTATATGATGTGCAATTTTTTACAATGATTTAATCTTCTTGACGAAGATTTTAAGAAATATTATGATCTATCTGAAGAAGATTAATTTCAAGAAATATTAAGAAGAATCCTCCTGAAGAAGATTTCAATAAAATTTCAAGATCATTTTATGTGTTATAATTACATTATATTAATAGAATGGCCTGAAGCCATATGAATATAAATTATGTTGATAAAATGGCCCGAAGCCATCTAAATAACGTATATCAGAGTTAATGTTATATTAAGTTAATATCAAATGGCCCGAAGCCATACATTAAACATAAAATTTATAATGTGAAATTTGTATTTCTTTATAATGTGCAATTTTAGATCTAACAAAAATTTCTTAAATATAGACATATTCAATATAAATTTTAGATCTGACTTGTATTTTTTTTTCAATAGGATTGTAAAATTTTGTATCTTATATCGTGTTAATTTATATTTTTAATTAAGCTGTAAAAAGGCCTCTTTTTATGACGTGATTGCGAAATTGAAATTGTATTGTGAAATGAAATTGGCCTGAAGCCATAGTATTGACATTCACAGATATCTATTCAATTGGCCCGAAGCCATAGTATTAATTTATTATAAAGAAAAAAAATATTATGTCATAGTATTTAATTTTAACATATTCATGTTAATTTTTTTTTTCAATAATTCAATCTTCCAGAAGAAGATTTTAAAAAAAATTTATATAATTTAGTCTTCCCGAAGAAGATTTCAACAAATATTAAGAAGATCTTAAGAAATTTTCCTGAAGAAAATTAAATAGTGCAAAAAAAAAAAAATTATGTGATCTATATAATTTAGTCTTCCTAAAGAAGATTTCAACAAATATTAAGCAGATCTTAAGAAATTTTCTTGAAAAAAATTAAATAGTGCAAAAATTTATGTGATGCTCATATATATTTTTTTCTTCTAATCATTAATCTTCCTGAAGAAAACTTTTCGAAATAGTTTGAGTAAATTTCTTCTCTTTTTATTGTTGAACAATATAATAATTTCACTAGAAGTAAAAAATAATATGATAATAATTTGTGGACAAATTTTTAGATGTGATTATGATAATGAAGAAAAGACACATTTTTCCACCGGAAGTGGAGAAATAATGAGAAGAAAAATTGACATAATAGCAAATAAGAGAATTTATGTTATCATTATGGTGATAAATGTTATTCGCCACGTACCTGTCGTACGACGTAATATTTTATTGACTTACTCATAATAAGGAGACAAAATATCGAGAAAATTTTTGTTTGTAAATGTGATTTTTACCTTTCAAATTGAAGTTATTAATTTAGATTTTATTGATTTAAAAAAAAATTGCAATTGTTGAAGTCATATTTATTTTATATTTTGTTAGTCTATTGATTTTGATTGATACAGTCTTAGATTTAGTTTGAGGTCAAATTGTACAGTTGGAGTGTCGATAGAGATCAAATTTATTTAGCTAATCAGGTGAAATTATGCTTTATCGACCATTTGGCAAAACTAATATGACACCAAACTAGCCTGGTCAAATAAAAAAAAAGTAGCCATTGTACAAACCTGTACCACACAATATTCATATTAATTGATACATTACCATAATATTGCAATTATGATTTCATTCTCATGGTGGTATTTTTTTTTATTTCTTACTTTTGTTAATTGCAATTGTTGTCAATAAAAATAATATATTGAAAGCTCCAGAAGAGCTACATTGTTGTTACATGGAGGAATACAAATTTATATTGATGATGCATATATTTTTCTAAGTCTCAGAGAAATTTGTTAAGTTTTAAAGATATCCGCCGAAATGGGTATTATGTTGAGACAACTAATAAAAAATGCATATTAGAGAAATTGCCTATGTTTTCTCTGGCTTTTACTATGCATATATTAGTACAATTGAAGTACATGTCATTGTAAACCAGAAGTTTACATATAATAACATGTTTATAGTTTGGTATGACCGGTTGGACCATTCCGGATCAATAATGATGCAAATAAAAATAATAGATAATTTATAGGGACATTCATTAAAGAACCAGAAGATTCTTCAATCAAATGAATTGTCATGTGTTACATATTCTCAAGGAAAGTTGATTATTCAACCATCACCAGCGAAAATACAAAATGAATCTCTTACATTTCTAGAACATATACATTGTGACATTTGTGGACCATTTAAATATTTTATGGTTATAATTGATGCATCAACTAGATGGTCACATATATGTTCATTATCAATTCGCAACCTGATGTTTGCGAGATTATTTGCTCAATTTATTTGATTAAGAGCATAATTTTATGTTTATTCAATTAAGAATATACGTCTAGATAATGTTGGTGAATTTGTTTCTCATATAATGCATGTATATTAGAATTGATGTTGAACATCCTGTAGCTTATGTTCATACAGAAAATGAGAGCATGTTATTTTGCATGTAGCAGAACTAATTCGCATCAGGCCAATTAGCTATAATAAAACTTCCTCTTTACAATTAGTTTTTGGTCACATATTTAATATTTCCCATTATAATAATTTTTGAATGGGCGATATATGTTCTAATTGCTCCACCACAACGCACTAAAATGGGAACTCAAATAAGGTTGGAAATTTATGTCGGATTTGAATCTCCATCTATAATAAAGTTTATGGAATCAATGACAAGAGATTTATTGACGGCTAGGTTTGCCGATTGTCATTTTGATGAGTACATATTTCCAACCTTAGGGGGAGAGAAAATAAAATCAGCTGGAAAAATATATTAGTATGAATTATTAGTGTCTTATTTTGATCCTCAAAAGATAATTTATTTACAAATATTTACTAATCAATTGCCAGACGCATTTACTGATTCAAAGAAAGTGACCAGATCACATGTACCAGCTGCTGATGCTCTAATTAAAGTCGATCTCCCTGTAGGACAGACTAATGAAATTATAGCACGCATGAAGCGTGGAATACCAATCGGTTCCGAAGATAAAAATCCTCAAAAAAAAAAAAGGAGCAAATAATGAAAATGGTCAAGTCGAGGATATGATCATTTCAGATAAAACTCCAGAAGAGAATCAAATTATAAGTATATGTTGGAGTTCCAGCAGAAACTCAGGTATCTGAAATTCATGAAAATAAAGAGATCTCAATAAATATATCATGAATGGAATAAGATGGAACCGAGATGAAATTGATATCAATAATATTTTTGCATATAATATAGCGCTAAATATAATAAATAGTGAGGATCATAACCTGAAGTCTATTAAAGAATGTCGACAAAGAAATGATTGACAAAAATAAAAAGGTGCAATTGATGCAGAGTTAAACTCCATTCAAAAACGAAAAGTGTTTGGATCTGTAGTTCCAATACCTGAAGGTGTAAAATTATAAGATATAAAGCGCGGCTTGTAGCCCAAGGTTTTTCACAAAGATCTGGAATTGATTATGAACAAACATACTCATCTGTGGTGGATGCAATAACTTTTCGGTAAATAATTAGTCTGGCAGTCCATGAAGGACTTGATTTGTACCTAATAGATGTTATTACAGTCTATTTATATAGCTAGCTTGATAATGATATTTAAATGAAAATCCTTGAAGGATTTAAAATGCCTGAAGCATACAATTTAGGTTCTCGAGAACATTATTCTATTAAATTGAATATATTTTTATTTTGATTAAAGCAATATGGATATAAATTTTTTGTATTTTTGTGAAAATGTATGAAAATAATTTTATTATGATTGCAATCTATGTTGAAAGATGAAACTCCTGAAGAGCTTCTAAAATAAATAATTTATTTAAAGAAAGAATTTGAGATGAAAGATCTTGGGAGAATAAATTTTTAGCTTTGGATTCTAAATTGAACATTTGAGAAGTAATATTTTTATACACCAAGAAAAATATATTACATGTGTATTGAAAGAAAAATTACTTGGTCCTGAAGAACCATATCTTAGTGCAATATGAGCACTTATATTTTTGTTGAACATACAATACTTGATATATATATTATTTTAGCAACACACGAAACCGAGAATGTGTTTGGTAAAGATCTGTGATTCAACACATTCATCAGACATATGGCTTGTCTTATGGAGAAATGATCCTGACGATCATATATGAACATAATATTGCATTTATTACTCAAATAAAATCAGGATAATGCTATTAATGTTCAGCAAATTCATTCAAGTGAAAATCTGGCAGATTTATTCCCTAAGGCGCTCATTACGGCAATATTCGAAAAGTTAGTTCGTAATATTGGAGTTTGCCAACTTAAAGGTCTTGATTGATGCTGTAATGAGGGGGAGTTAATATGCACTATATTTTTCTTAACCATGGTTTTTCCTACTGGGTTTTCCGGGTAAGGTTGTAGTTGCGTATTTAGAAGAATATTGTACTCTTTTTCCTTCACTAGGTTTTTATCCCATAGGGTTTTTCCTAGTAAGGTTTTAATGAGGCATATTCTTATGAAATGGACATCCAAGGGGGAGTGTTATGAATATAATAGTGGATGGTCCATTCATATTATAACTCCCAATATTATTCCTCATTCATTTCTCCACTACCCCACTACCATTGGAATTCATGTCCACTACTATTTGGAATTCATTTTCTTATTTATTATTGTAATGCATTTTCATGTACAATTTGTAGCCTATAAATAGAGGCATTGTAATCTTGTAATGTACACATGAGAATGATATGAATAAAGAGATTGTATTCTTTTACTTTCTCTCTTCTTGTTTATATTTGTTTATCTTTATTTTATAACAGATTCTTGTTTTTCCCCATTTGTTGCCTGAATTTCCGTATTTTATCATTATATCTTTGAAATTTGAATTAATTTGAAGGACATATTTCCATTAAAGGGTGATGCTCCATAAATGCAAATGGTCCACTAGTATGCTCTTTTATTAGTTTCCTTTATGAAACATTGGACATAATGGTCCAAATATTAGTATATGCATGAAATAATTTCAAACTTAATTTTATAACTCCTACATCTATGCAATTAATTAGCAATTACTTTTAATAACAGGGCAGCGAATTTGATTGGTTGTAAGAACGGAGATAAAGAAAACATTAGTATATGCATGAATTGAAATATATAAAATATTAAGCACGTTTTGCTCGTACCCTTTGTACGATTTGGAAAACAAATTATCCAAATTCTATATGCAGAAATAAAACGATATGAAAATAGTTAAAAACTGACTCTAAATATGCTGACGTGTTGGATATAAAAAGAGATGGCGTCGGTATAGTATTAATAGCGGTATACCAGGCTAGCTCAAGATTCAATTCAAGCCACTTTTTACACCGATTCATGTAACTACTGCAATTCTCAACTTCACTAGCATCAAGTCCAAATAATATTTAATTGCAACAACAAAGAAAATTAGAGACCAAGCAAAACTTAAAACTATCCAATTACGCGCGAGAGCTCTGATATATGGCAAAACAAGAGGGCTCATACAAAGAGCAAAATGGATTCCTGATTAACTCACGCATATGCACACAAGTAGATCAAACTTTTAATCATCTTTGATCACACTTTCAGACAAGAAAATAAACTCTTAACAAAATTTAGAAAACAAAACGATCATCATGCAGGAAGTAAGATGAAATTTAACACGACAAGTATTTTATTTTATTTTTTTTGTTTCACTTCCCACCAAGAGTAGGAAACTCGAGCTGGTCTTCAATAGCTGGTGCAGATTGGGCCCTGGACCCACCTCCATTGTATCCACCACGGAATTGACCACGGTCCTGATTGCCACGGCCACGACCACGACCACGGCCACCTGCACCCCCATAGTTCCTCTGCCCTTCAGCCGGCTTCAAGAATTCAGTAATGCTCACCGACTAGTAATTGAAAAACAATAAGAGATAATAAAAAAATGATATTAGCATGTAATTGAAGTGCATGTGTGCCAGTGTATTAGTGTATGGCTGAATGCATGGATGCATCCTAATAAGAGAGAAGAAAGAGAAGTTACCTTCTTGGCACGCTCATCCCTTTCAGCATCTCTCTTCTTCTGAGCATCCTTGCCAGAACCCTGATCAAAATCAGAACAAAGAAAAACACACATATAAGAACTCCGAAAAATTTATGAAATATTTTGACAGCAGATGTTATCTTACTTTATTAAAAAATTCCAAAAGCTACTGCAAGTCTGCAAGTGCATCAGGGAAATCGAGAAATGGACACTCACCAGCTTAATAAAAACCTCCTCATTAGTCTTTTTGGTGGAGAGAAGCTGCATCGACTGGAGATCTTTATCAATCTCTACTTTCCTCTCTTCGGTCTTCAATGCAAGGATTGATTTCCTGTTTTCCTCCCTGATCTTCTCATATTCCTCCAGTGTCATTTCCTGCTTAAAATAAATTCAAAACACATAAGAACACTATTCAGAAAATTTGGAAAAGTAATGATGTTTGATGGCACCCAACAAAAGTAAAAGCAGTATAGAAAATACCTTGTCTTCCTCGGCCTCCTTTTCTCCAGCCTCATTTGCAGCCTCATCTTTGTTACCCTTTGACTCTGCATCCAGGGCCTCCTCAGTTGGCTTCTCTGTCACAGTAATCTTCTGTTCATCCATTAATGTCTCTTCATGTTCCCTAAAATTAGGATTAGCAAACATAAACAAACATATCAATATAGAGAACTATTTTGCACAATAAACACAGTACAATGTGTGCTAACTAAAATAAGTTGGTAACAATAGGCAGCAAGTCAAACTCTGCATAAATTATATAATGACAATAGAAAATTTATTAATCTTCGAAGATTTATTGTGAATGCACATCTCTAATACTACTGATAAAAAAATATGTTTTTAAAGGTATATATTGTGAATACACATCTCTAATACTACTGATAAAAAAATGTTTTTAAGGGCATATATTGTGAATGCACATCTCTAATACTACTGATAAAAATTATGTTTTTAAGGGTCAACACCAAGATATTCTATATTTTATCTTTCTTGAAACAGAGCCAAGCATTTCTCGATTCAACAATTTATACTAAACAAATTTCAGATGCTCGCAACGAGGAAGCTCAATACACTTAGCGTGATTTATATTGGAACTTTTGTCCCACTATATTACCATCATTATCAACTATCCACAAAATGAACTATAAACAAACAAAATAGTTTTAGAAATTGGGTACCAAAACAACTTGGATTAAACTGTAAACTACAGAAATTGCTCAGTTAATATGCTGCAAACAATATTGTTGTATTTTTTCTCCATCTAACATTTTACTCCGATGCCTGTTTTCATTAAAATCATCGTTGCAAGCAATCTTGAGACTTGAAAATGGGATTAACAGCAGCTATAATATGCCAAATTTATATCCTAAAGCATATGATTTGTAATCATATCCAGAAAAAGATGAGCACATAAAAAATAGGAACTTAAAGAAGTCTTTACTGTGGAACCAGCTCGTCAGTGACAGAACCCCAATTGCCACGACCAGACCCTTGACGTGGCATCTCATTCCCGCGACCAGTACCACTATAACGCTCATTTGCTCTGCGTGGTTGCCTTGCAAAGTCACCCTCCTGGTACTCTCCCCTGCGAGGCCCGCGGTAGGGCTGACGTGACGCCTCAAAGGATCTGTTGGCATCTCTGCCTTCCTCCCTGACCGCAGCAGAAGCACGATCTGTCAACCAATCTGCATTATCATTCTCAGACCTGCTGAACTCGCGAGGGCGTCCAGACCCGCCTCTGCCGCCACCACGTCCAGAACCACCTCGGGTAAAACCTCCACGGCTAGTATTGTTGCTAAGGGCTTCAATAAGATGGCATAACATATAATGTAAGATTATACATTAGTAATTCAATACTTGAATTAAAATGTATAATGTTTCATTTGCACATTACGGATTAAGGAGTTTTTCTTTTTCTTTTTGGTCATTGGCCTCAAGGGTGTTAGCAGATTATCTTATTAATAAGCACATGAATGTTTGATTGTCATATACCTTGCTTTGCTAGAAATCTTATCACATAAAGCCCAGGAATATCTCAAAATATCAATGTTCCACTGATAGATAAAACATAACATGAGACTTGTACAAGGAAAATTGTAATAATGACTCTCCATTAGAAATTTTTTGAACTCGGTACATATCATTCTGTTTCTAAGGAAATGGAGTGTGGAAGGATTTAGAAGGATAAAAATGACTACCTACTGGAAATAATCTTTACTATTTCCACAGCAACTCACATTTTTTTCACGGGTAGAATAAAATAACCCAAACCCTAAATTTGACGTTAATCAAGGAACCGCAACGACAATTCAGATTGAACATAAATTAACCAAAAATGTAGAGTAGTAAACTGTAGAAAAGAAAATTCTCAAAAAAAGGTCCTGACCAGCCTGAGTGGGAGGAGCAGGCTTGGTGGGGAACTTGGAGGCGGCGGGAGCAGCCGGAGTAGGCGCCGGCGCCGGAGCGGCGGGCTTTTTAGAGTGTATCTTCTTCTCCTGCTTGGCGATCAAGTGTGAGGGGTCGTCGTTATCATCGTCTCCAAGGATATCAAAGGGATTCGCCGTAGCCATCTGAAATTTGATCGAGATGAGATGAACCAAGCGTTGGTTGCTTGTCAGATTAAGGTCGCCATCGCCGTCAGAAGAAAAGGTCTTATGTCCATGGTAGCCTAGGCGGAGCTTTGGCGATGTCGATAGAGAAACAAGCACAAATGAAAATGAAAATGAAAACCTAGCCGTCACTCGTCACTCAACGCTGGACTGGAGAATCAACCACCCAATCCTGTCCTGTTGCCCATGTCTTGCGTTTATTGATTTTCTTTTTTTTTCTGCGGTACTATATCAAATGCCCATAATGCCCTCCGATTAAAATATATATTAAGGTTTTAAATAGGATTATGTTATTCTAAATTCAACTGTTGAATTTTTTTTATACATAAATCTCAGTATGAATGAAAGGTTAAAATTAAAATAACATAGTTCTGCTCTCTTATCTGAGCAGAGTCAGATCCATAGTGGAGAGACAAAAAAAAAAAAAAAAAAACAACAACAACAATATTGTCAATAACATAGTTATAGCGAAAGCTATCGTACATAACTTTTTTTTTTTTCAAAATTTATATTCTATATTTCTACTAATTATTAACATAATCAAAATTGGAGAGCTAAGGTTACAACTAAATGATAGCTAATTTGAGTTTATACTTTTTTCAATCATGCAAATAAGAAATAAGAAGAAAAAATAATCTACAATATAATATTATTTAATAATTCATATTCATAGTATTACAAATTATAATAGACAAAAAATAATTAATTTTACAAGTGAAATGAAGTCAGTATACATATTTGAAATTTTTATATATTATAATAATCAAAATTAGCTTTCAATGAAACGAACGACAATAATTTTATAAGTAAATACTAGACGAAGAGCAAGCAAAATAAAGAATTAATATTTGACTATTTTTCGATATAGAATGAGAGACTAAATCACAAATAGAAACAAAAACACACAGTTGATTCAACATACTTATCATAGCAAATCATGTAGCATCATAAAATAGGAACAGAAGTACATAAACCATGTAAATTGCAAATAAAAACCCATGTAGTATAACAATAGCAATAATGCGTAGCAAGTAGCAGTAATAGCATTAAGCTATTATAGCTACAGTGGTTGTAGTTGAATTAGAGCACTTTTATATCATATCTTAGTTTTTGTGGTCCGAAAAAGCTATAACATAGTGATTTTTTTTTAAAATAAAACTAAAAAAAAAAAATTAACCAAAGGAGCCAAGTAGGGAAAATAGTTACAAAAATAGCCTCCACAGGTTTGGAAAACCGGTGGAGATTTTATGGACCTTGCTACACCGGTTTGGGAAACCGATGTAGGCATTTTCTACTCTGCCACAAAGGGCACACGGTTTACTACAAGAAGTTTACCTACACTTGTTGCCCAATCCGGTGGAGCTCCAAAAAATGCCTACACCGGTTTTTCAATTCGGTAGAGGTATTCTACTTTTCCAAATCCAGAGACAAATACGAGAGGGACTGTGTCGCAGAAAAATCCAAATCTCACCTCCACCTGTTTTCCAAACCGGTGGAACCTAGTTTGTGGCGAGGCCACAGCCTGGTTGGAAAATGGATCAGCCAGGTAAAAACCATTCTCCACCAGTTTGGGGATCCGGTGTATCAAAGACCTTTTATTCCACACCAGTTTGGGAAACCGGTGGAGGCTATTTTTTATAAAATCCTCATGCGCAGTGCTGCTTTGGTTAATTTGTTTGAAATGAGTTCTATTTAAAAAAAAAAATCAAACATAGTTATAGTGCGGTTATAACTAGTTATTTAGAACACTGATATATATATATATAGAGAGAGAGAGAGAGGTTGGCTAATATCAAATCAGTTGTTCCTGAGGTCTCGTGCAACCAAGTTGTTTTTCAATTTTCGAAATCGAAAATGTCGATCCAAACCGTTAGATGTGTTCTTTATATTAAAATGTGCTTCAAGACCAAATTTTATATTTTTTGGAATTTTTTACTATTTATTAAGCCACTTTGAAAATAACTGATCTTACGGGGGCTTCTAGTTTTACTGTTTGGTTAAGCCACCGTTAGATCAACATTTTTCAAAGTGGCTTAATAAATAGTAAAAAAATTCCAAAAAATATAAAATTTGATCTCCAAGCACATTTTAATGTAGAGATCATATCTAACGGTTTGGATCGATATTTTGAAGTTCGCAAATTGAAAAATGACTTGATTGCACGGGACCTTAGGAATAACTGATTTGATATTAGCCAACCTCTATAAGGAGAGATCAAGTTACAACAAATTTGAGTGACTACAAAATTACAACAACGATTTTTTCATTTTCAAAGTCAAAATCGTCGATCTAAACTGTTCAACATGATTATCTAAATAAAATGTGCTTACAGATCAAATTTTATATTTTTTTTATTTTTTTTACTTTTTGATAAGTATTTTACAAAAACTAGTCAATTCAGACCATTGACTCGTTGAAAACAAAATAACTCGTAATTGCACAAAAATGTTTGGTTGAAGTGCAGGAATCTCAATATAAAATGTTTTGTTTATATACATGAAAAAAATGAAAAGTTGAATTTAAAATAACAATCCCCCAATTCCTTTGGATGGCAGCAGATTTATATCCTTCTGGTGGTGTTTGGTTGTGGACTAAAGCTATGAAGGTCTAAATTGATTATTCCAACTTAGGTCGGTTTAAATTATTCATATTTAGTTGAGGTCTAAAGTTAGATCATAGCTTAAGTTATTTCTTGTTTGGTTAGAATTGGTGGACTAAAATTTTGGAAGCCTAAGTTAGTTAATTATTAATAATTAGATAATATTAAAGTATCAATAATAACTATGGTATATTATAATATTATTATAATAATTATTTAATATATTAAAAATATAAGATATTAATTATATAATTATCTATTAATAATAAGAAAATAATAATATAATATTAATATATAATTAATAACTATAATATATTAATTTTATTATAATAATTATTTAATATGTTAGCAATATAAGACATTAATTATATAATTATATATTAATAATAAGAAACTCATTATATAATATTAATATAGTAATAATAACTATAATATATTCTAATATTCTAATAATAATAAGTTAATTAATAGTATAAGATATTAATTATATAATTACATATTTTTAATAATTATCAATAATAAGATACTAAATAAATAATAATAATAATAATTATTATTTAATATATTAACAATATAAAATATTATTTATATAATTATATTAATAATAATGATAATAATATATTAATTATATATTATATATTAGTAATTATTATTATTATTATTAAAAATAAGATACTAATTATGTAATATTAATATATTAGCAATAACTATAATATATTATAATATTATTTAATATATTAACAATATAACATATCAATTATATAATTATATATTAATAAAAATGTACTAATTATATGATAATATTATAGAAAATATTTAATATATTAACCATATAAGATATTAATAATAGTTATTGATAATAAGATACTAATTATATAATATTAATATATTAATAATAATTACATATATTATAATATTATAATAATTAGTTAATATATTAACAATAAAATATATTAATTATATAATTATAAATGAATAATAAATATTAATAAAAAGATATTAATTATGTAATATTATTATAATAATTATTTGATATATTAACAATATAAGATATTAATTAAATAATTAATAATAATATAACTAATTATATACTAATAATATATTATTATAATCAATAGAGTTAGACCACGACGTGTAATAAAATTAAACCATGAGGTGGCTTATTTTAGGCCGGCCTAAAAATTGACTTATTTCATCTTAGTCCGGCTCGTTTAATACTCGTTTGGTGGAATAACGATGACTAAATCTCTAATCTTTTAGGCTACAACCAAACATGAGGTCTATACATAGTTGTCGTCGTTCACACTTGACAAATGGCAGTACGGTGGGGTATATATCTGAGATTGAAATTCTTCCTTCCAAATTTTGACTTGAGGGAAAAAAACAGGAGAGAAGGCATGCAGAAAGAATGAGTGGTGTTCGCTAGGCTGCGATGATCGAGATTCGAGGGTGAGGAAATGCAGATTTAATTAATTAATACTCCATCAAAATTTTGTACTTATATTTGTCGAGAACTTGTGAACAAGTTCAGCTTCAATATATAAGGATTATTAGAAGGTGTAGCACTATTAATTGTTACTCACAATTGTTGAGTGTTTGTATAAAATTATAAATACAACATTAATTATGATATAATTTCTCATAAATTAGCAAACAAACAAATTAGGCTTTGTTTTTTTTACTACTTCTAGTACAATTGTTTTCACCTTAATTAATTAATTTGGTGCTTAACAAGTCCCAAGACCTCTTTTTTTTATTAAGATAGTCATAAAAAAATAATAATAGTGCTACTAATAGTAATAATAGTACTTCTAATAATAGTAGTAGTAATAATAATAATACTCATACTAATAACAAACTAACTACATCATGCCTATACTGTAGATTGTAGATGTCAAAATTCTAAGCTCTACGCTCTAAACTCCAAGTACCTAGTCACGTGTCATATAGCCTAAAATACTACCCTCTAAACACGACTAAAACACTATTTCCTAAGTAATGATTCTGGTACATAAATCGTTAACTTCCAGTACGCGCCAGCGCCTCCGGAGGTCTTCGTTGGAGATGCCCAAACCATCTCAGGCGGTCGGTGTTGGATGAGCTTCTCTTCAATCGGTGACACTCCAAGTCTGTCACGTATATCATTGTTTCTAACTCAGTCTTGTCTTGTATGTCCACAAATCCATCACAACATACACATCTCTGCTACAGTCATCTTCTGGACATGTTGTCTTTTAATAGCCCAACATTATGCACCATACAACATCACAGGTTTGATCGCCGTTCTGTAGAACTTGCTTTTGAGTTTTTGTGGGACTTTCCTATCATATAGGATACTAGATGCCTGACGCCATTTAACCCAACCCACTCATATCGAAAGGTGTCTTTTCTGGGTATTACCTGTCTGTCCAAAGTGACATCTTCTTTCTTTGACCTGACGCCACTGAACTCGCACTTCATATATTCGGTTTTAGTCAGAGTAAATCTAAAACGCTTCGATTCTAGAGTCTATCTCCATATCTCCAGTTGACTATCAACCCCTGTTATACTCTCGACAATTAGAATCACATCATCAGCAAAGAGCGTACACCAAGGGATGTCCCCTTATATGTTCCTTGTAACCTCATTCACCACCAGGGCTAAAATGTAGGGGCTTAAAGGCAAAGCCGACTCTTGATATAATCCTACCTTAAGAGGAAAAATCACTGGTTTTGCCATGCCCCTTTGGCAATTACCCTATCTCTAAACACTCATGAGACGTCTCCTTTGAGCTTGCACCACTTTGTCCTGGTAATTTTGGCGCCTTTAGCTTGTCGAATGCGGATCCGATGACAAAAATCGAGCACCAGCTGATGTTGTGAGACGACACACTCTCCAGATATAACCTTACAATCTACGCAGGCTCGTTTGTCCTCTCTCATAATAAGGACAAAATCGATTTGATTATAATATTGGCAGCTACTGAAGGTCACTAGTAAGGACAAAAAATATTAATTGTAACACATTGTGTGGTGGTATGTGTGGTGAGTATGTTTGTAGCTAAATTTAGACTTCTACATATAAAACAAATGCATCTAATCAAAAGAAAATAGATTATGTAATTGAAGGGCTGATATTAAATCTGAAAATTCATCTTTCAATTATAACTATTGATGTTGACTAATCGGACACCCAACATGCTTAATAATGGAACGGAGATATTGCCTTGTAATATTTCACTAGATTATATTACATTATGATATTCATTAACTGGCTATAGGTTTTTTTTATATTCATTTGACAAAAAATTCTAAATGTCGTTTCTATATATGTGAGCAAAATGCTCATATGCCTGTGCATTTGAAGAAAGAAAAATGTACTAATTTTAACTCTGTAAGGATGTGGATGAATGTGAACACAATTAGGATAAAATAATACTACCAAATTTTGCAAATGTGACATGCGTCTTCTAAAATTGTAATACATTTATGATAATTTTTGCTATCCTTTCTATTTTTATGATAATTTTTATTGCCATTTTCGTTTCAGAAATTGTTTGTTTGTTTCTTTCTCTTCTACAAAATTTTGAGTGAGTTATGAATGAGAGGAGAGAGATTATAATGTCTAAATAGAAAAAAATATTTAAATCATAAACCAACCAATTATTAGCCGGTTTCTATTTAAATTAAAAACCGGCTAATTGACTGGTCTGGAAATTTTTATAATTTTAAACTAACTCTGGGCACATTTGGATATCTATCTTATAGTTATAATTTTGGATGTTGGGTTACTGTTCACCTACAGTAACTCTTCCATTTTAAACCTTTGGATCTGAATCCGGGTAGGCATATTGACACCACAGACATTTATATTAACACAACATCTTTAATAAAATTTAATGTAGAGACAATTTTGACCCTCTTTAAATGCTTTGCTAATTACCATATTTTTCTATAATGTAATTAATATCTTGATCATGTATTAAATTATTTGATTTCTATAATTGCTAGATTTTTATTACCATATTTTCCATTTTCCATTATTTGATCATGTATTAAATTATCTCGATCAGCAGCATTACTGGAGAAAATAAATTAATGAGCTACCATCAATTTGGATGGACTTTTTTTCAAATATGATATTGAGAATTTTTGGAATATTTTATAAATTTAAGTTTAATGCAAACAATTTATTAGTTTTAGCATGCATGATTGATGTAATTTTTTTATTGTGGTGTTTTGTTGTACTTTTAATTTATTATTTTAATCATAAGTTGAATGTTATCATTAATCATAATAATTTAAATTCAATATATTTTAAAACTAGTAATCATATTGTTTTTTAGTGATTTTTTGCGCAAACAAATGGATTAATGTTAAGTGACAAAACAATCTTTTTTATAGTAGATTGTGAAAAAAAATTGTGAAGTTGGATAAAATAAATCAATATACATAATGATGACAGATTTAAAAATATAATATAATCATTCATTGTTGTAGTTCTCTTAAAAAAATATGAAATATTCAATTAATGAAAACAAATAAAGAATATTTATTATATTAATATAACTTTTAAGGAAATAAATCATATAATAGCATCAGAGAAACAAATTTTGATAAAATATAACTTTTAAGGAAAAAATAATGGTGTAATAGAGGGAGAGAGAATCAGTTTTTAAAGGAATCAATTAATGAAGAACAAAATTGTCTATATTATAAAATATATTGATATGTTGTGTTAATAAATTTTGTTGTTGTTTTAATATCATCACCCTCTGAATCCAACGTTTTTCAGCATTGATCTCCTTTCAGTGACACGTATCTTAACATTTCAATTTCTCTGTGTAAGATTTGTTTTGAATGGTTGTGATTCATCCAATGTTATATTCCTGCATTGAGTGACACGTACCTCTTATTCTCTTTTTTTCTATGGACGCGTGTCTCCTTCTTGAATGTTTCTTGAATAGATATCTCTAACTATGACAAATGGGTCCCTTCTCCACTATAATTATTTCCTTTCAGATTTTTACAGAGAAACCCATCTTCCCCGATAAACCCCTTCCCAAAGAATTGTTCCCTTTTCCCTCTATAAGAAAATAGTTACTTCTTTTCGCCTCTCTTCTCTTTATTTCGTTCGCCGCCGACTATCTCTATCCTTCTCTTCTCTATCCTGCGCTCTTTGTGTTGTCTACAGCTTCTCGCGCTCTGCACGCCTCACTCAGTGGCCTGCTAAAGTTTCTTCCCTCCTATCGCCGACGGATGAAAGATTTGTGTTTCTTCTGCTCTTTCTCAATCTCTTTACATTCAGGCATTTATTTCTTTCCCTTTTTCTTATTCTATTCTCATTCAATTTAGGATTTATTCTTGACCATAGAAAATTGTAGCTTTGAAGCGGCCCTAGATTGGGTGTCAGGTTTCATCCCTCAACAACCTCTAACTCATTAAAATAGATCTGGAAATTGAAAGATGCATCATGCCAAGGGTAGTGGAAACTGATTGGGAAATACAGCAAATGAATAAAAAATGCTCCCTTTTGGAAAAACCATATAAGATGGCGTTTTACAGCTGTTGTCACAGCTTACCCCTCACCATACGTCTGAGCTGTAGGGAAGTTCCTATTGAATCCCTGTGCTGTACATTCCCTATCTGTGAGACCAGCCTCTATCAGTCCTACTTCTTTTATTACTTTATACTTACAAGAATAATTCTATTAGACTAGAATAAAGGATGGTTTGACTTTGGCCCGTGCATCTCTAAGGAATGAAATAGGAGATTAAATTTTAGCAACATGGCAATATGAATTAATAAATGGTAATATATCGTTACATTTGAACTTTTTAGAAATAGCTTAAAAAAATCATGTGACCTAAGGATTTTTCCATTTATTTTCTCTTTGGGTTAAATTCTTAAAATGGGCACACTACTTAATGTTAAACTGTGACATATTTTTAGTATACTAGAAAACAGTCAGCAATAACTATCTTTCATTGTATAAGATGTTTATTTACAAATTGTTAGTTCTCTTTCTCAATTTTTTTCTCTCTCTTTATTTTCATCCAATTTAGACCTGCATTTGACCTGGCATCTAAAGCAACAGTATTAAAATAATATACACTTAAAAAAATAATGTGGCGAGTACTTAAACTGTCTATTCATATTATTTTAAGATATTCGACCTTTTTTAAATTGACGGTCCATGGGGATATACTACAACAACCAGTGAATATTTTTTTTTCTTATGTACTATTATGCTATTTTTTTTCAGCTCATCGCAAATCTGATTCTGCATCGGAATCAATACAAAGCAGCCAACAATCACCCTATCCTTCATTTGCATAGAACAGTTTGATACCAAACGGTTAGTTCCTTGAATATATATTACATTTTTTTTATGATGTACATTATATAGATTTAAGCAATTTGAAAGCATGCCAAAATATAATTCTTGCCAATGTACGTAGAAAATAAATTGAATTTCATGTTATATTTTTTTTTGGTAATTGACTCGATTTTCATATTGAAGATTGTGTATTATATACTCCGAATCTGATCAATGCACTTTTTCCCCTTTTCAGAATATCGATTTTCCCAGGATCTATAATAACCAGCAGCCATTTGGTCCTTCATTTGCATCGACAGTTTAATCCTCAACGGTTAGTTCATTCGCTGAAAATGTATTTACAAATTAATAGTAATGTACTTTGGAAAACAATGAGGGTATTTTGGTTATCAGAGGAAAATTGGTAAGATTTAACTTTTGAGGGCACTCTTTTTTTTTATATTTCAAATTTGGAAAATATATTTTAAAGAAAAAAATATAACACATTTAATGAAAGAAATTTTGACATACAAGTTGAGGCTTTTTATTTTCATGAGGTTCTCTCCACTAAATTTGCAGCTTTAAGTGATAGCTTTACGTGAAAAAGTTAACTTTACTAATCTCGGTAATTTGTTAGATTGCTTCATATCAACAACAATACCAAGCCTGCTCATACTGGCACAGATTAAAGCCAACCAATAATAAGCATACATTATTTTTCCGATTAAATTGAGCAAACTGGTCTTCTTCGGATTGAATTTCAAAATTAAAATTGATGGCACTCCAAACTACTTTTTTAATCTGGAATATCGAATGTGATACAACCTATTCACTGTATCTTACAATCAATTTGTTTCCTGCATCTGCAATCATGCAGAAAATCAAGTGCTTTCTCATTTATGTTAACTTTTATTAATACTTGCAGCCAGATGATAAACTATGTATTGATTTTATTTGAATATCTTTTTTTCCTAAAATTATATTACAAATCCTGCTTGGTAGCATCTGTCAATATTTAAAAAAAAAATTAGATGCTAATTAAGATGTCAGTAATTCTTCATGTACTAATACTTTCATGTTCTTTCCTATTTTAAACTTTTGCAGTTTCAAACTCAATATAGTTTTCTTAATGCACAGGTGGATAACATTCTGAAAAGAAGCTTTCATCTCTTCTTTATAATTAACATTAACTGTGGTATTGTTCTCATCTTTCTTTTATTTATCATAAACAGTCGATGGCAATTCATTCCACTAGCATTCATACATCACAATGTCAATGTGTTGGTTTTATACTTTTTAAATAGCTTTCTTTCTTACTTGATGGTAATTAATCCCAATTGACTTGACAGCAATACCTCTTTATGCACTGATATTTTCTAGTTTTTATTTGATGTTGGATATTAATGAAAATCACGGGTCAAATTTTGAGTTGATATCCAACCAGTTGGATTAAAATCCAGGCCACTTGGGCTTCTGAACTTTTATTATTTGTGCTAAAGTAGTAGATCGAAATGTCCAGATATAAATTCAAAATTTGAGTTAACTGGGTCCTCGATATTTCTGTTTTGATTCGGACCATCATATCAGAATCTGGGCCTATCCAGCTCAAAATGAAATAATTCGGACCGTAAGGATTCTGATCGAACGAGAAGGATGTAAACATAAATATGATTATGTCTTGAACAGCATCTGTGGTCGTTAGAATAGAATCAGACGACCAATATTTAACAGAATGTGTACAGAAGTTTAGTACAATACTAGATTTGTCCTTTCTTTCTTTCTTTCTTTCGCCTCCCTCCCTCCCTCTCCAGTTCACAACTTCACATCACATATTCACATGGGCATGGCGGTGTCTTCTTCACGAGCCTTTCTTTGTTACAAACCCAACCATTCGATGATTGCATCTCAGTACTACACATCTAAAGCGATTGCTTCTCACCATCTCCATCAGGGTCATCAATTAATCATATTGTTTTCTTTCACCTTTAATCTCATCTCATCTCATGAGTTTTTTCTCCAACTGATAATCTCCATCTAAAGTGATTTATCTTATCAGGTACGGTCCACCCATCGGCTATTGTGCATCCCGATGCAGTAATTGGTCAGGTAAAATAAAATATCTTCTCTTTTTCATGCAACCACAAACTAGCTTTAATTAAGCGCCAATTAAATCAGGAAATCTAGGACAATAATTAATTGTTTACTGTGAATTTCAAATTTGTTGCAGGGTGTTTCAATAGGGCCTTTTTGCACAGTAAGTCGTTTTGCCAGGATTGGAAATGAGTGTCAGTTGCATGTGGGAAGCCACATAATGGGTAACACCGAATTGGGCGACAACTGTGTTCTTCTCACGTAAGCCACAAATCTGATGAAAAACGCCAAGGCACCTGTGTTGTCTAAATTTAACTCTTTTGGGGGTTGGAATGAAAAATGCCAGGCAGTGGTGCAGTTGTGGGGGCTGATACACCTGGTCAGACAACCATAGGAAACTCTAATATTATCGGACACTATGCAGTGGTTGGTGTCAAATGCCAAGATCTCAAATACAAGGTTAGCTTCCTTAATTTTTATCTCCATAATATATCCATTTACTGTAATTTCTCATTCTATAACATGGGACTTTTCTGGTTGCCTTTTAGGAAGGGGATGAGTGTTTCCTCCAAATAGGAAATAACAATGATATCAGAGAATACACCTCCATTCACCGTTCTTCTAATTCAACCGATATGACAGTATGTTGTTACTCAAATCTGAAATTTTCTCCTCTTGTTTTTTCTTTGTATCACCTGTTAATATTGTAAAGCCACGTGTATATATAGGTTATTGGTGACAACAATCTTATAATGGGGTCGTGCCATGTGGCTCATGACTGCCAAATTGGTAGTTATAATATCTTTGCAAATGGCACCTTATTGGCCGGCCATGTTGTGGTTGAGGTGAGATCAGTTTTACATGAACTTTCATTCTCTTTTATTTTATCTCCGGCATCTTTCCTCTCTTTGGTGCACAGCTGATATAGTCCCTTATTACCTGGCATGGATGAGCCTGTAACTGATAATTTTTTATGTTTCTTTGTAGTTTTAATTTTTTGTGTTTTAAATTACTTGTATTTTGATTTGTTGTATTAGGATTATGTGCATACTGCTGGGAGTGTAGCTGTTCATCAGTTTTGTCAGCTCGGGTCATATTCTTTTATTGGTGGAGGTTCTACGGTATATTCTTTTTTTTTTTTTTCCCTTTTCTTTCATTATCAGCTTGGGTTGTCCACAACTGCAAACTTGAGGATTCAATGAAATTAGTGAGAATTGTTGCACACTTTATATTTGTTAAGACTTAAGACAGATTTGGTATTTCTATATAAATCAAACACCTAGTTACTGGGAAGCAATTTGAGCTTATTGTTGTTCTAATTTCAACAATGTAATTGAGAAGAGCTGCCAATTCCTTAGTCTGGCACCTTTGAGCAGTACAAACGATTGCCATTTCTTGATTGAAAATTGCAAAGTCTGTGTTTATGAAAGTGGAAAAAAATCAAGCTACATATATTTGCCTTTTAAAGCTTTGATCATGGATATAATTCTAAATTGGGGGTTAATTAAAGTATCCATTGTGTAGCAAGGTAGTAAACATTTCACTTTTCTTGTGGTTGCTACCATCATTATGTTCAGATTTCACAAGATGTGCCAAAATATATGATGGTCTCTGGTGCAAGAGCGGAGTTACGTGGGCTTAATCTCGAGGGACTACGGCGTAATAGTTTTTCTACTACAGAGGTACTGTATGTAATATCTACTTAACATTATCCTATAAGTATACTGTTGCATCATATTATTTTACAGTGGACTTTAAGCTAGCTCCTGGTATATATTTTGTAAGATTTTTCATTTATTCTTGGTGATTCTTCCACGAGTACTTTTTTCTATTTGTATTTAATCTCTAATGTGATTAGGTTGTCAGAATTTAGTTTCTGACATATACTCTCTTTTAATATACTGTTGAAGGTTAAGAAAATGAGAAAAGCTTACCAGAAGATATTCATGGCATCTGATGCAATCAATGGAAGCTTTGATGATCGGCTTTGTCAAGTGGTAAGCATGCACGCATCCTAAGCATTTGCACAGCAGTACAAGTCCCTTAAGGCTTAAGCTATGTATTTATATATAGTTAATAATCTTAACAGGAAAATATGGGAGAATTGGCTGAATCGCAGTTTGTCAACTCTATGGTGAAATCCATCCGTGCTTCTTTTGACGAAGGCCGTCGTGGGATTTGCAAAGTCAGAAGTTGGTTTGGCACACAATAATAATTTCAACAATCTTCACATTTATCTTATTTTTGTTGTCAGTACTCAGTACCCATCTGTAATACTCCTTTTCTCCGTGCTGTAACAGTCAATCTTAATTCATTTTTCCTTGATACTTGGGTTGTGCATTAGTGCTTTCATCTAGCATCGAAAAAATGGAAGAGATGTATGCTCAGATAATAAAACAGAATGGGCCATACTGGCTGAGTGGTTGCCACTTGGAATGAAATACTAACACATCAAAACAAACAAACAAGTTTTAGAAACTTTGAATGAAATTAACGAGCGACGATCAGTAGCTCTCCACGAATTTATATATTTATATATATATATATATATGGACCTATGGTCCTCCGTCCTCGCCTCTTACTATTAGCGGGAAGGGCTCACATTGATATCTAACATCTAACTTTTGGTTGGGTGATCGATCATAAGCAAAATTAAAATACAAGCAAACATAATACAAGTAGGTGGGAAAAAAAAACGGAATGAAACATAATATTAGGATCAAATTAATTAATCTTACAACAAGAAGGTTGCTGTGGTGTAGTGGTTATCACGTCAGTCTTACACACTGAAGGTCTCCAGTTCGATCCTGGGCAGCAACATTTACCTTTTTTAATATATAGGAATCAGTGGTGACTGGTGAGAGATAAATGCCACCGTGGCTATATGTTTATGTCCTACATATGTGTTGTCTAATGTTTTTAATATTGAATCATCGCTTTATTCAAAATAAAACACTCATAAACGAGGCAATTGGAAAATGCTATTTCTTTCTAAATAAACTGAAAGAGAGATATATCTTATAAGAGGAGGGTTCCAATGCACCCAAAATTTTATGCTCCCATTTGCATCCATTTTTTTATCTCTTTTATCTTCATATTCAAAGTCTGAATAGTCGATCCGAACTGTTCAACATGATCATCATAATAAAATATACTTAGAGACCAAATTTTATATTTTTTGGAATTTTTTTACTATTTTTTAAGATATGTACAAAATCACTTTATCGGATGGTCTAGAATCTCCTTAAAACAATGATTTTGTACCTATCTTAAAAAATAGTAAAAAAATTTCAAAAAATATAAAATTTGATCTCCAAGCATATTTTATTATGATAAAACAATTGAACGGTTCGGATCGACAATTCGGACTTTCAAAATGAAGATAAATGAAATAAAAAAATGGATGCAAATGGGAGTATGAAATTTTGGGTGCATTGGAACCCTCCTCATCTTATAATAATAGGTGGAAGGATTATATATATTAGACTCAAAAAAGAAAAATACTCAACTTCAAAAGTACTTAATTTTACAGATGTTCCTAACACCGGCCGTTTAAAGGGCTATAAATATATATATTGACCAATTATATATAGTGGCTATCAAACACATCACATCAAGAAAATAAATAAGTGCTACTTTACTTGTCACGTGTAATCCGGACACAACAAAAGACATCTCATATTTAAAACAATCTTGTTTCATATCTAACATCCACTGTCCGGATTCTGAGACCGGATCCTCTGCTCCGGGACAGGATTTTTCTGCACCTAATGTCGCTGACATGTGAGTTCAGAACAAAAATATATCTAATATTTAAATTTCTAAATCCATTCGGACAAGGGTAGAGCTAGGCCTTTAAACTATGGAGATCAAACTTGAATGAAGGTCAAGCATATAAAAATTTTATGCCGCGAATGGAGTCAATTTTATAGGTTTTATAGCATTTTCTACTAAACTATATAAAAATTTACTAATATATACAAAAATTTGAAAATTAAGGGGGTCAATTGACCCCCATTTAAACTTATTGCCTCCGCCTCTACGTCCGGATCCACTTATCAGCGACACTGGAACAGAAAAATTTTGCTCCCTAGAGACATGTAATCTGATTTTCCGGATCCTATCTAAGTAATGAATCATTTTAGTTTTAATGCCAACTGATCGATCATAATTCAAATAAATTCGGTCCAATCTTATACATGAATTTATTTAAAATTTATACTGATATAAATATAACAAAGAATTGAATTTAAACTCAGCATCTTAAACACTGGTGTGGTGGAGCCATAATTAAGAAATACATGTCAATTAATCCTCATGTTTTTTTTTTTTTTTTCAAAATGGTTGCCCGTGTCTTGTTTTCTATATAATTTTATAAATAAAATATTTTGGACAATGTAAAATTGACCTCCATATGTAGCAAGATAATTATATATGATTAACTTTAATTTATATTTGATTTTCATAACTTGAAATTGTAATTATGTTTCTGAACATATTGCCAATTTATCTTATATAGAAAGAATTAGAAATGCTAAAATGACGATGATAATGATAATTTTAATAGTGTAATTAGTAATTAATTTAATAAGATTTGAATTATAAAATGATGTATCAATTGCAAGTGATGATCGATTAGATGAAGAAAAAGGCATGCATGATGCATGTGAGTTATTGAATTCGACATTTGATGATCGAGCATCATTTTATTTCTTTGGGCCGGATTCTCTCTCTGATCTCTACTTGTCTTATCTAATTAGATCGATGACTTGTTGGAGGCGCAGTGTAAAAAAAGAAAAAAAGAAAAATGATATGAAATGATGAACAGTAGTTTTGTAAATGAATAATGGAGCGGAGGTTCGGTCAGCGGATGCATGAGGATGAGGTAGCAATAGCATGCAGCTGGAGGGCAACTAAACCATGGAAATTTGGAACGGATCACTCGCCGACAAAGCAACAAATATATTATTTTGGCTCTCTTCTCATATTTCTAATCTGCCACGTCAATCTTTGTCATTTTTTGCTTTTCCCCATATCTAATCTAATCTGACCATAAGCCAACATTTTCCTCTTATCTTCTTATCCTCCCCTTAATTAAATCACCTCCATCCCATTTTCCCATATTAAACCTATCTATCTCCATCTATTTTTTCAATACTATATATCCATAGTAATAATAATTAGGATAATATATATGAAAAAAGTATAAATAAATAGTATATACTAATTAAAGATTTATGGTTTTATTGAGATAACATAACACAAACATATATAGCAAACACAAATTGCTAATTTTTAGATTCATTTGGCCTATAATTTTTTTTATAAGTTGGAAAATGTTACTTGCAAAGTTGCATACAAAGAGAAATTGATAGATAAAATTAACTTGTAAAGATACTCTGTAGTAAAAAATTCTTAGGGCATGTTCGGCGGACTATTAAGAATAGGCATGGGTGCAAAAATTGAACTAAAATTTTTAGAGTTTTTTCACGTGAACAGTAATTTTTAGTTTAATTTCAACGTCCATGTCCATTTTCAATAGTCTGCCGGGCACTGGGAATGGGATGTTAACATAAGTTTTATCCTTTTAAATAAGCCCTTAAACTTTTTCTTAATTACCAGACCCTCCAAGAGCAAGAGCAAGAGCAAGGTAGGCACGTTCTAGTAGAACGAACAAACGTTTACTTTATGAAAAGACGTTCCGCTTTATGGGAGCAAGATCAAGGAAAGCAAATAATTTATATTTGTTCTATGCAGAACTAGTCTAACCGCCAAATAAATTCTTTCTTTGTACGTATGTTAGTTGCATGGCTACCCTTGTATATATCTCTAATAACGGGTATGCCACTGGCAACGTGGCAACTTGGGGAAGAAGGAGATTTCGTCTCGTCTCATCTCTGGGGCACTATTGTTATTACATAATTTTTGGAGGTTTGATATATGACTTCCGTTCGAAGCTGTACAGTACGGTAGAAACAGAGTCTATAAATAAATAAATAAATAGCTCCTGTTTCGCCCCCTCTTCATTTTCATCTCAAATCACAAATCTCACCTCTCTCTCTCTCTCTCTCTCTCTCTCTCTCTTGTGAGTTGTGAGTTGTGAACTTCAATTCTTTAGCAGCCAGCCTCAGGCCCCAGGCCCCAGCCATGACTGTCATCGTTCAAGGTACATTTTATTTTATTTCATTTTACTTCTTTCCTCTTTAATTGTTTAATTTAAAAGTTCAATAAGACTTTGACAAATTCAACAAAATTATATATATATTTATATTTTTTTTTTACTTGTTAATTTCGGGGAAATAAGTTTGTATTGTTTAATTATAAGATTTATATAATACGCCCTTTCCATAATCCATACTATTTGAGAAGAAAAGCACAAAACAAACTCTGAATTAAACAATTAAAATATAAAACAGAGTCGGAATCTTGCAACGGTGGAAGTGTAGAGGAGAGGCAAAGCGAGGGCAAAATGGACCTTGCTGGTCAATTTATTGCGCCTGATAGCAATGCTTTTGGCCATTCTTTCAGGTTCATTTTCCTATTTTTTTTTTTTAGTTAAAAAAAATTGTCATCTCTATTTGATGATAAATAAGTCTAATTCATTAAATAAATAACCTATTCTAGAGACTATGAAAAGGAAAGCGAGAGAAGAGCAGGAGTCGAAGAATTTTACCGAGTGAATCACATCAACCAGACTTACTCTTTCGTAAGTTTTCTTTTTCACAAATATAATTAGTCATCAACCTCAATTTCTTACAGACACAACGTACACTCGAAAATTTAGCAAATTCAGTAATTGAATGAATGAATTTTGTAAATTGACAAATTTAGGCTAAGAGGAAGAAGGAAGAGTATGGGAAGCTGGAGAAGGCGGAGATGAGCATTTGGGAATGCATTGAGTTATTAAACGAATTTGTCGACGAGAGTGATCCGGATCTTGATGAGCCCCAAATTGAGCACCTGCTACAATCTGCCGAGGCAATTAGACGCGATTATCCTAACGAGGATTGGCTACATCTCACTGCTCTTATCCATGGTCATTATTGAATTCATAATTAATTTCCAACTTCATTTTGCAGCTCTTAATTTAGTTCTTTCTGAAAGGGTGAATGAAATTTCATTTCAGATCTTGGCAAGGTGCTGTTGCATCCATCTTTCGGTGGCGAGCCGCAATGGTGTGTTGTTGGTGAGTTCATTTCTATGGTCTCCAATAGTTATGATATTTATCTGACAACGACGACTACTATATATATTTATATATTTATGGGGCTAAACATGCATATATACATACAGGAGATACATTTCCTTTGGGCTGTGCATTTGATGACTCTATTGTTCACCATCAGGTATTAATTAATTGCACATAACCTTTTAATTTGGTCCTATATTTTAACTACCAATTTTACTTATATATGTATAAAATTAGAGGAATAATAAGATGAGGGATGTTTCTGTCATCTTTCACTTTCTAAAATGCAAATAAGGTATTTCTTGTTTAACAGGGCGAACATCAAAAGCATTCCTGGAGTTACCTACAAAATCAAATTAATTGATAGAAAAAAAAAATATATATAAATTGGGAGTAACACATCCAGTAAGATAACAAAAAATGGAATTTAATCAGGTATAGTTGTCAACTGTCAAGTTCACCCAAAGTTTCAGATCACGGTTGTTCTAAGACAAAATTTGAATGAATTATTATGATTTTTTTCATATTATATATGCAAATTGTTGTTTCTATTGTGCAGTATTTCAAGCAAAACCCTGATTCTGCTGACCCGTTACTGAGTACTAGGCTGGGAGTTTATACTGAGAATTGTGGGCTTGACAAGGTCACAATCTCGTGGGGTCATGACGAGTACATGTATCTGGTATCCAGTTGATTCCTTAATGGCAATAATTCTTTTGTATTTATGTATAAAACTGGCTGAATGAAGCCATGTTCCTATGCATATATAGCACATAATGGTTCGTACTACATATCAATATCTCCATTTTCAAAGTCAAACCAACTAATCTGAACCGTTCAACATGATCTCCATATAAAAATGTATTTGTAGATCAAATTTTAAATTTTTAATAATTTCTTTACTATTTTTTAGATAGGTAGAAAATCACTTGATCTAAAAATTCTAGACCATTAAAAAAGTAGTGATTTTCACCTATCTAAAAAAATAGTAAACAATTTCTGAAAAATATAAAATTTTATGCAAGTACTTTTTCATATGGAGATGCTTTAGATTGACTATTTGGACTATGGAAAGGAAAATAGTGATCCGTAGTACGGACCAATCTGCGCTATGAATAGTACCATAGCCTCACTCAAATTGGCCTGTGCCAGTACTGATCAGTTACTGTATTCAATTCAATTTGGTCTCTGAACCAATCATTAGGTCAGATACAACGATTATATATGCCCCAATTATAGCAGTCCAACATTTAGTAAATTATTAAATACTGAAACTGCTATATATATTTACACAGGTTATGAAGGGGAACAAGGCGACGCTTCCACCGGTGGCTTTTTTTATTGTGAGGTTCCATTCCTTGTATGCTCTGCACAGATCGGGTGCGTACAAGTACCTCATGAATGACGAAGATAAGGAGATGCTTAAATGGCTTCAAGTTTTCAAGTTAGTTTTCACTTTCACTTCGTAATTTAGTTTACAAAAAAATTGCCTGGAAATTTCATTTTTGTGATATATGTATAATACATATCTGTATGTGAGCAGCAAGTATGACTTATACAGCAAGAGCAAAGTCAGGGTTAATGTGGAAGAGGTCAAACCATACTACATGTCCCTTATTAACAAGGTATATATGAGTTTCATTTTTATAATGTGAATGTGATCACTTCTTTATAGAAGAAGATATCTTTGAATTTTTTATTTATTTATATTTATAAGTATGTACTAATTAAGGCTTCAAATTAACTACTGTTTGATGCAGTATTTTCCAGCTAAGTTGAGATGGTGAAGCTGCAAAGAGAGATATGTTTGCACTGGCAATTCTGATATTAGTTATATGTGGAGTACAGTATTCTGAAATAAAATATTTTACACATGTTTGTTGTAACCTTTGGTGTTGTCCATCCTTTCTCTGATCATCTGAGTAATAAATTAAATTACAAAACTGAGAATCCTTCAGTCTAAAATTAATGTCGCTATTGACTTGAAAAAGTAGCACGGATACGAAGAATTCCATAATTTAGCTTATTTCTTTTCAGTTACTGGGATTTATCTGAAAACATATTCATTGAAATGTTGTCCAAAAAAAACATACATACATTTTCAATATTGATGAGCGATGGCAATTTAACAATTTAGGACATATATGGTTGTTGTGGGATCATGCGACATGATATTTTATTATGGGTGAAAACGGAGTGATACTGAGCGGACAGTGGTAAAACCATTTCTATATTTTTTTTTTCCTTTTTTATTTTTCGAATACAAATACTGGTTCGAATCAAATCGGATATTTATTAAAATAATATAAAAAATATTAAAAAATATTGAAGTTCATAATATTTATCTAATTATAATGATGAATAACATAATTTTTTAATAATATATATTAAAATATATGATATATATTTATTATTCGGATGTAGATAATTGAAATGTAAAACCATATCATTACCTTTATTCACATGGATATTCGGATATCGGATATCCACATTTAAGTTTTTGAATACGAATCGAATACAGATTGGATATTATCCATACTGTTTTCACCCCTCGATTTTGTGGATACAAAATTTCATAAATTAATTTGCAGATAACCAAATTTATAGATATGCATGTAAATAATTATGCGAATGTGCTGAAATAAATGTTTAGTTGTTCTATTTTTCTTTTTAAAAGGCTTGATATCATTACAATAATTATTATTAATAATTTAAATATAATTAATATGGATTTAAGCAATAACGCAACAATACTGTTTTGCTCGTAAACTTGCTATTTATTTTTTCTTAACAAACACAAGAATTTGATTGATACTGGGCCTTATAAATAAAGTCACTTAGCCATGAAATTCATTGTTGGGGTTTAGGGTACGTTGCGGAGACGTGTGACCTTGTAGATTCTTTCTTCTTCCTCTTCTTAATTGGCCTTGGAACTAGGGCTGCTAATGATTAAGATTTGGCTCAAATTTGGCTCGGTTCAATGAGAGAAGTAAAATGATTCGGCTCTAACTCGGCTCGCTTTTGAAAGAAAAAGCTCGGCTCGGCTCGTGAGCTGGACTTTTTTCATGTTTAAAGAGATTACAATATAAAAAAAAATATCCAATATTTTATTGAATTACATATGTATTTGAAAAATAATATACTTTAATTACTGGATTCATATATCATGTAAGTTTGTATTTTATTATCTTAGAATTTGTTATAATAATACAATACGATTCGGCTCGGCTCGTGAGCCGGTTTATGTAATAAAATTTTCAAATTTCAAATTTCAAATTTCAAAGTTTTTCAAATTTGGCTCGGTTCAATGAGAGAAGCAAAATGATTCGGCTCTAACTCGGCTCGCTTTTGAAAGAAAAAACTCGGCTCGGGTCGTGAGCCGGGCTTTTTTCATGTTTAAAGAGATTACAATATAAAAAAAAATATCCAATATTTTATTGAATTACATATGTATTTGAAAAATAATATACTTTAATTACTGGATTCATATATCATGTAAGTTTGTATTTTATTATCTTAGAATTTGTTATAATAATACAATACGATTCGGCTCGGCTCGTGAGCCGGTTTATGTAATAAAAATTTCAAATTTCAAAGTTTTTCAAATTTGAAATTTGAAATTTGAAAAAAAAATTAAAATTTGGAAAACTTGAAAATTTGAAAAAAAAAAATTAAAATTTGGATCTTGTCTGCACAATTTTTAAAGCATATCGGATGGACCAGATTGAGAAGGGAGGTCAGGGTTTTTGAAATTAAAATCAAATTTAATTTTGGAATTTGCAAAAATTTTGAAATTTGAAAAAAATTGCAGTTCGAAACAATTTGAAATTTTAAATCGGTGAAAAAATATCTATTGTATTATATGTTTAATATGAATATTATTAAATGATATAGTTAGTTTGTTATCTTATTTATTAATTTATTGTTAACTTATTTTTTTTAATATTTGTATAATATGAAGACCTCACTGTTGAATAGTAATGTAAATGATATTTATGTATTGCAACATAATTAAATGTTCGACACAATTTTTTTGTTAATAATTAAGTAAAAATATGAGCTGGCTCATGATTCACGAGCCGAGCTGAGTAGAGTTTGAACTTTTTTTAGTTTCGAACCCGATTCGTTATGAAATATTGAGCCGCTCAACTCATTGATTCGCGAGCCGGCTCGACTCATTAGCAGCCCTACTCAGAACCAGGTGCAAAAATGGTCGGTGGAATCTTTCTGGATGTTATGTTGCAGTCTGCTTGCTAGTGTAGTGTGCGCCCAGGGGTGTTCATTGGTTCCGAACTGAATCAAGCAAACCAAAGTTATAATTCGGTTTCAAAAAATAGAACCAAACCAAACCGAATTAGTATTGCAACTAAACAGAACAGAACTAAAGTTTTATTTCGGTTTGTTCGGTTTAAACTGAAATATATAAATTTTTTAATTTAAAGCAATTGTTTTGTAATAAACTGAAGTATATTAAGAAATAAATTGGAGTATTAAGAAATAAATCGGGATATTAAGAAATAAACCGAAGTATTTAAAGCAATTGATTAAGAAATAAACCGGGACGGTCCGGACCAAATTCATAATATATATATAAAAGTTCGGTCGGTTCGGTTATTTTGGCTTTGATAATTTCAAACCGAACCAAACCGAAGTTATAATTAAGTTTTAAAAAGCAAACCGAACCGAACTATTAAACTGAAAAAACCGAACCGTTTCAACCGATCTAATTCGGTTCAATCCAAAACCTATTAAACCGGACACAATGAACACCCTGTGTGCGCCCGTCCTCCAGCTGCTCTCTGCTGGTACATCTCTCCTCTCCTCTCAATGCGGGGCTAGGGTTTGGGTTTGGGGAGCCTATAAGTATTATATTTGGGTAATTTGGCCCGCCTATATATATGTTGCTAATTAATCTTTAGATATCAATACTTTTATTTCAATACAGGGCCTTTATAAGCCTAAGTAGACAGGATTGGAATTAGGAAAATGGACGAATAAATTAAAGGAGAGATCTGTTGGATTGGCTTCAATGAGCACATTTCTGTGCCAGTCTATAAAATTAGAGTCATCAGACTTAAGCTTCTCCTTTTCAAGAAGGAGACGTAAAGTGAATTGGAATTTTTCAACATTAAACGGATATAGACTTAATTTTTTCATTTGTTCATATTTTGTTAATTTCATACTTAATTATGCAAACTCCCACTATATGTTTGTATCTTATAATGTCCCATATATTATATAGTGTCTCTAAGTTGAGCGTTGAGCGTTGAGCCTGCCTGCTATGGCACGTCATCCAACTTAGATATTTTCAGGTAATTAAGCAAAATTTCTCGCTAATTGCATGCATGCTGGTGCAACTCTTGGGAAACAACA
The DNA here is from genome assembly GCA_964058825.1 of Carex arenaria. Classification (NCBI taxonomy): domain Eukaryota; kingdom Viridiplantae; phylum Streptophyta; class Magnoliopsida; order Poales; family Cyperaceae; genus Carex; species Carex arenaria. Next base: position 32,938 of record CAXKVW010000483.1, on the reverse strand, counting down.
CTGGCAAGGCAACTGCTAGTTGCTCCAATGGAAGCTCCTCATCTCGTTGACCAAGTCAACTGCTCCAAATCTGGTCAAACTGTTTGATCAACGTTTGACCATGGTCAAATGAACTTCAAATGGCCGTATCCGTATCTTTTGAACCGTAAGTCCAAATCGTGCAAACTACATATCCATGCACTCGTCTATTAATCCTCTATCATTTGGGATAATTATATCAACCAAAATAGCAAGATTAATAAACATTAATATATGTTTTATCATATCAAACATATATACTCACATAGTCAAATCAACCTTTGTACAACCGGGTGCCAAACTGACTTGACTATTTCTCATGTCTCATGTAGTGTTGATCATGCGTAATGTCAACTTACGCTATGGAAGTAATTTGGTCCTACCGTTGTAACGGTCAAATTACCGTTACAACGGTCAGTCAACTTACGCTAGGTTTGGGCACCGTTAACCTCAACGGTAAACTTACCGTTATGACAGTAGCCATCACGGTAGTCTGTAAATCCTACCGTTGCGTGCTGGTCCAATCTGAATTATACCATCACCAATCAGTAGTGTAATTTATTTATTCCGTTATAATGGTTCCTTAACCGTTGCAACGGTGGACCTTACTTTATTCAGTCTCAAGCTTATTTTACCAATATTACATATTTGATATCCTTAATCTTGATATGATCTTCTACTGTCCAATGTCTTGCACTTCATGACCACATACTTGATATTGATAGCAGTTTAATATTTCATGTTTGATGTGTAATTCTTTAATCTTCTACTGTCATGAACCTGCATATTATCTCAAGACAAGTAAACTGTAAAATTCAGTTTATATATATTTTGCAAATCTAGTCAAAAAGATAAGTTAATTATGGTACAATCCAGCAGTTTTAATTTCATTCATACAAAAAAATCTCGGCCTCATGGAACATACCATGGATGCACTTGAAGAGTTGGAAATCATCCAAGCCGACATCGACAGAGAGGTTATGTCTTGACCCACCAAATTTTTAGTAGCAACTAGCAAAAGAACTTCTGTAACAGTAATTATAGTTCAAACATTGATAGATGGATGTATATGGGCATTTATTTGAGGTGCCAAGTTTTTGGACACAAGTTTGAACACACTGACATGTAGTGGTGCTGTCATGTGCTGACCACATTTTAGCTACTTTGTAATATAGTATGGACTAGTGGGTCCATTACTGGTACACAGAAGATTCAAATTAGCACCATCAAACAAAAGAAAATAGAAAGTATACCTAGACTTAGAACCAGGCCAAAATGCATTACAGGTTGATATAGGTCATTGATACGCCCCTTCCCGGATGCAGGCGGGCCGTATAGCTGGACCTTCGGTTTACTGGGCTCAACCTGCGTCGAGTCTGCAGGCCGAGATGTGTGGGGTGGAGTGCTGTGCTGTGGGCGTGATGTGTGTGTCTGAGGTCTTTAACTCTTCCCTATCATACCTCAGTAAGTGTGTGAAAAGTCAAACCTGTAATGAATGGAGCTCAGCGCCTTATATAGGCCTGGTCGTCCGTACGGGCGGTAATAACACTGCTTTACTGTTCAGCGGAGACAGTTACGGTGAGCGTGGAATACCTGGTGACGGCGAAGGTGAAGGTGTCACCTCGCACGGTGAAGGTGAAGGTGAACGTGTCACCTTGCCTGGTGAAGGTGAAGGTGTCACCTCGCACGGCGAAGGTGAAGGTGTCACCTTACCTGGTGAAGGTGAAGGTGAAGGTGTCACCTCGCCCGGTGAAGGTGAAGGTGTCACCTTACCCGGTGAAGGTGAAGGTGATGGTGTCACCTTACCCGGTGAAGGTGAAGGTGTCACCTTGCACGGTGAAGGTGAAGGTGAAGGTGTCACCTTACCCGGTGAAGATGAAGGTGTCACCTTACCCGGTGAAGGTGAAGGTGTCACCTTGCACGGTGAAAGTGAAGGTGGAGGTGTCACCTTACCCGGTGAAGGTGAAGGTGATGGTGTCACCTTACCCGGTGAAGGTGAAGGTGAAGGTGAAGGTGTCACCTTCATATGGCCGTATGGGACACCTTCACCTTTGCCGTGTAAGGGATCCGAGACCAAGCCTATTCATAGTCCGAGGCCTGGTTGTAATATGGGCCATGGGTACATGGCCCTATCAGGATCCGAGACCAAGCTTAGTCATAGTCCGAGGCTTGGTTGTAATATGGGCCGTGGGCACATGGCCCTATCATTTGCCCCCGAAGCCGGAATGCATGAAGTAAAATGCGTTTCGGCTTGAAGGCTTTTGAGAGTAAACTTTATTAATTGCTCACGTCGTCCCGAAGTTAGCCTGTCGGCCTATGATTGTTTGTGTTTTCGAGTTGTGCGGTCTGTTAGTTTGCCGTATTGATCGACAATGTGCTTTTGACAAAAATTTTGCATGCATATCTGTTTCGTTGTTTTAGGCCGTGTTTTTCGGGCCTTAGACCGAGACGTCGTAATTTCTTTTGCATCGAGATTCGGTTTGAGGTGACACTGTGACCACCTTGCTTTTCAAGCTCATGGGTACCTCGGGGCGTTGTATTTTTTTTTTTAACCATAAGTTGGGTATACAGTTTGTGTTGGTGCAAGGCTTATTGCCGCTGTTTGGCCGAAGAAGTCTTCACTGGCCATTTGCTGCTTGCCAGGTTTCAATCTTACACTGCCCCGTGGGGTTGGCTTTCTCGTAACTTGGCAAAGCAGTCTTCACTGTCCGTCTGCTGGAATAATAAAGTTAGTGCAGCAATAATAAAGCACCTTAATCGTACTTGGCAAGGCAATCTTCACTCGCCATCTGCTGCTTGCCAGGTTTCATCCTTACACCGCCCCGGGGGGTCGGCTTTCTCGTAACCTGGCGAAGCAGTCTTCACTCGAGATCTGCTGCTTACCAGGTTTCATTCTTACACCGCCCCAAAGGGTCGGCTTTCACGTAACTTGGTGAAGCAACACTGGCCGTCTGCTGCAATAATAAAGTTAGTGCAGCAATAATAAAGCACAGGTGAAGCAGTCTTCACTCGCCATCTGCTGCTTGCCAGGTTTCATTCTTACACCGCCCCGGGGGGTCGGCTTTCTCGTAACCTGGCGAAGCAGTCTTCACTGTCCATCTGCTGCAATAATAAAGTTAGTGCAGCAATAATAAAGCACCTTAATTGTAACTGGCGAAGCAATCTTCACTCGCTTTCTGCTGCTTACTAGGTTTCATTCTTTCACCGTCCCGAGGGATCGGCTTCCTCGTAACCTGGCGAGGCAGTCTTCACTCGAGATCCGCCGCTTGCCAGGTTTCATTCTTACACCGCCCCGGGGGGTCGGCTTTCTCGTAACCTGGCGAAGCGGCCTTCACTCGAGATCTGCTGCTTGCCATGTTTCATTCTTACACCGCCCCAAAGGGTCGGCTTTCACGTAACCTGGTGAAGCACTTCACTGGCCGTCTGCTGCAATAATAAAGTTAGTGCAGCAATAATAGAGCACAGGCGAAGCAGTCTTCACTCGCCATCTGCTGCTTGCCAGGTTTCATTCTTACACCGCCCCGGGGGGTCGGCTTTCTCGTAACCTGGCGAAGCAGTTTTCACTGTCCGTCTGCAGCAATAATAAAGTTAGTGCAGCAATAATAAAGCACCTTAATCGTACCTGGCGTAGCAATCTTCACTCGCCTTCTGCTGCTTACCAGGTTTCATTCTTTCACCGTCCCGAGGGGCCGGCTTCCTCGTAACCTGGCGAAGCAGTCTTCACTCGAGATCCGCCGCTTGCCAGGTTTCATTCTTACACCGCCCCGGGGGGTCGGCTTTCTCGTAACCTGGCGAAGCGGCCTTCACTCGAGATCTGCTGCTTGCCAGGTTTCATTCTTACACCGCCCCAAAGGGTCGGCTTTCACGTAACCTGGTGAAGCAGTCTTCACTGGCCGTCTGCTGCAATAATAAAGTTAGTGCAGCAATAATAAAGCAAAGGCGACGCAGTCTTCCCTCACCATCTGCTGCTTGCCAGGTTTCATTCTTACACCGCCCCGGGGGGTCGGCTTTCTCGTAACCTGGCGAAGCGGTCTTCATTGGCCGTATGCTGCAATAATAAAGTCAGTGCAGCAAAAATAAAGCACATATAATCGTACCCTCGCGCAGGCATCCCTGCGTGGGGTAAGACAAATGATATAAGCAAAGGTGTTTCAATCATATTGTAATACAACAACACTAACCTCAAGGCCAGACCCCTTCACCTTCATACGGTGAAAGTAAAGGCGAAGGCGTCACCTAGCCCAGCGAAGGTGAATGCGAAAGGCATCACCTTACCCAGCGAAGGTGAAGGCGAAGGCGTCACCTTACCCGGCGAAGGTGAAAGCCGAGGCGTCACCTAACCCGGCGAAGGTGAAGGCGAAGGCGTCACCTTACCCGGCGAAGGTGAAAGCCGAGGCGTCACCTAACCCGGCGAAGGTGACGGCCGAGGCGTCACCTAACCCGGCGAAGGTGACGGCCGAGGCGTCACCTAACCCGGCGAAGGTGAAGGCGGAGGCGTCACCTTACCCGGCGAAGGTGAAGGCGGAGGCGTCACCTAACCCGGCGAAGGTGAAGACCGAGGCGTCAACTTATCCGGCGAAGGTGAAGTCCGAGGCGTCACCTAACCCGGCGAAGGTGAAGGCGGAGGCGTCACCTAACCCGGCGAAGGTGAAGACGGAGGCGTCAACTAACCCGGCGAAGGTGAAGGCGGAGGCGTCACCTAACCCGGCGAAGGTGAAGACGGAGGCATCACCTTACCCGGCGAAGGTGAAGGCCGAGGCGTCACCTTACCCGGCGAAGGTGATGGCCGAGGCGTCACCTAACCCGGCGAAGGTGAAGGCGCAGGCTTCACCTTACCCGGCAAAGGTGAAGGCGCAGGCGTCACCTTACCCGGCGAAGGTGAAGGCGAAGGCGTCACCTAACTCGGCGAAGGTGAAGGCCGAGGCGTCACCTTACCCGGCTAAGGTGAAGGCCGAGGCGTCACCAAGCCCCGGCGAATGTGAAGGCCGAGGCGTCACCAAGCCCGACGAAGGTGAAGGAGGAGGGTTATCCTTACCCGGCGAAGGTGAAGACGGAGGCATCACCTAACCCGGGGAAGGTGAAGGCCGAGGCGTCACCTTACCCGGCGAAGGTGAAGGCCGAGGCGTCACCAAACCCCGGCGAAGGTGAAGGCCGAGGCGTCCACAAGCCCGGCGAAGGTGAAGGAGGAGGGTTATCCTTACCCGGCGAAGGTGAAGACGGAGGCTTCACCTTACCCGGTGAAGGTGAAGGCCGAGGCGTCACCTTACCCGGTGAAGGTGAAGGCCGAGGCGTCACCTTACCCGGCGAAGGTGATGGCCGAGACGTCACCTAACCGGCGAAAGTGAAGGCACAGGCTTCACCGTACCCGGCGAAGGTGAAGGCCGAGGCGTCACCTTACCCAGCGAAGGTGATGGCCGAGACGTCACCTAACCCGGCGAAAGTGAAGGCACAGGCTTCACCGTACCCGGCGAAATTGAAGGCGGAGGCGTCACCTAACCCGGCGAAGGTGAAGGCGGAGGATTCACCTTACCCGGCGAAGGTGAAGGCCGAGGAGTCCCCTTACCCGGCGAAGGTGAAGGCGGAGGCCTGACCTTACCCGGCGAAGGTGAAGACGGAGGCCTGACTTTACCTGGCGAAGGCGAAGGCCGAGGAGTCCCCTTACCCGGCGAAGGTGAAGGCGGAGGCCTGACCTTACCCGGCGAAGGTGAAGATAGAGGCCTGACCTTACCTGGCGAAGGCGAAGGCCGAGGCGTCACCTAACCCGGCGAAGGTGATGGTCGAGGCGTCACCTTACCCGGCGAAGGTGAAGGCCGAAGGCGTCACCTAACCCGGCGAAGGTGAAGGCGAAGGATTCACCTTGCCCGGCGAAGGTGAAGGCGGAGGCTTCACCTTACCTAGCGAAGGTGAACACGGAGGCTTCACCTTACCCGGCGAAGGTGAAGGCGGAGGCTTCACCTTACCCGGTGAAGGTGAAGGCGGAGGCGTCACCTAACCCGGCGAAGGTGAAGGCGGAGGCGTCACCAAGCCCGGCGAAGGTGAAGGCGGAGGCGTCACCTAACCCGGCGAAGGTGAAGGCGGAGGCGTCACCTAACCCCGTGAAGGTGAAGACGCAGGCTTCCCCTTACCCGGCGAAGGTGAAGGCGCAGGCGTCACCTAACCCGGCGAAGGTGAAGGCGGAAGGTTTCAGTTTCGGTTTCGCACATTTTAGGTGAAGGTGCCTTTATCTGTCTAGCGAAGACGTTGGCCCCACGGTGGTTGATACGCCCCTTCCCGGATGCAGGCGGGCCGTATAGCTGGACCTTCGGTTTACTGGGCTCTACCTGCGTCGAGTCTGCAGGCCGAGATGTGTGGGGTGGAGTGCTGTGCTGTGGGCGTGATGTGTGTGTCTGAGGTCTTTAACTCTTCCCTATCATACCTCAGTAAGTGTGTGAAAAGTCCAACCTGTAATGAATGGAGCTCAGCGCCTTATATAGGCCTGGTCGTCCGTACGGGCGGTAATAACACCGCTTTACTGTTCAGCGGAGACAGTTACGGTGAGCGTGGAATACCTGGTGACGGCGAAGGTGAAGGTGTCACCTCGCACGGTGAAGGTGAAGGTGAACGTGTCACCTTGCCTGGTGAAGGTGAAGGTGAAGGTGTCACCTCGCACGGCGAAGGTGAAGGTGTCACCTTACCTGGTGAAGGTGAAGGTGAAGGTGTCACCTTACCCGGTGAAGGTGAAGGTGATGGTGTCACCTTACCCGGTGAAGGTGAAGGTGTCACCTTGCACGGTGAAGGTGAAGGTGGAGGTGTCACCTTACCCGTATGGGACACCTTCACCTTTGCCGTGTAAGGGATCCGAGACCAAGCCTATTCATAGTCCGAGGCCTGGTTGTAATATGGGCCATGGGTACATGGTCCTATCAGGATCCGAGACCAAGCTTAGTCATAGTCCGAGGCTTGGTTGTAATATGGGCCGTGGGCACATGGCCCTATCAGTCATAATAATGAGAGCATAGAAACAAATTTTGCATTTTTCTGATTTTTTTTACAATTTTTGAGATAAAAAGGACATAGTGGCATTAAGTAATTACGAATAACTATGGGACTTACACATGAGACCACAAAATCTTTTAAATGTGCGCGGCATTCTGACATAAGGTTTGATCTCAAAAAGAACACCCTTTACATGTGTAGAACTGATGAACCAGTAATGGACCCTGATAAGTAAGGAATGAATAAAATCAAGTTCATGCGACTATGACATCTGATAAGTATGATTTCTCAAGGACATAAGCATAGTGCAAATGGAAACTGTAAAATTCAACTGAAACTCAAAATATGCAAATCCAAGCTACTTTTAACAGACAGTAACAATGCTGATTAAACAATACATCAAGGGATCTCCCTGAACTAATTCATGACACATAATTTAAATCAGAATCAAATCCTACAATATACATTATGTAACAAAAAAAAATTCATTGAGAAGAATTCAATTCATAAAGAGATCCTCATTTATTTTAAGCTCATATATCACCTCACGTCCAATCTGGCATAATCTAATCCAACAAATCACTAAATTGAGCTATGCAAAGAGAAATTCAAAGAAGAACCACGAGCAATAAGCTAACCATGTTAAACAGAAAATTCGAGCTCAATTATATAATAATAGTAACTAATTGTATTAAACAAAGTGCATAACATGCCTCAGATCCGACGTTAGCTCTATCTGAATCAAATCAATGACAAATTCAAGCTGAAATAAAGATTTAGAAAAAGCAAACCCGTTAAAGGTTGAATGAAGAGAAATAGTGCAGAGTTTATTTAGAAAAGTGGAAATTAGTGAACCTTGCGCTATGGCGAGGAGAGGGAGTGGGAAAGCAGGTAATGCGGAGAGACGATCCAAGCCGTCGGCGTCGGCAGATGAATCGACGGTGGCCTTGTCGTAGCAGCTCAGTGTGCCCTTCAGTAGACACGTCTCGCTTTGTGGTGTTCAAACGGTTCGGTTTAAATGGTTCGGTTTTTCGGTTTAAATGGATTGGTTCGGTTGAATGTTTGAATTATTTCAGTTTAAATGGATCGGTTCGGTTTAGACTTTTGAAAACCGATTAAACCGAACCGACCGAATTATATTGGTTCAAGTATGATTTATATTTCGTTTGGTTCAATTATTGCTTAGGTATGATGCATGGTACATTGAATTTGCAAAGAGGACACAGAAGAGAGAATGCGCTATGGTTATTATGGATTCATAGGCAATATATTGGGTAGGGTAATTATAATATCACCCTCTTAATAGTCTCTCATCTTGTCTCTAGATCAATTCTCTAGTTATAATTACTAGTTTTAACTAATTTGTGGTCCTTACAAACTAATATCTTCTTTTACTATAGTCTCCGTGTCTTCAACCAAATTCAATTCATTTTTGAAACAAAAAAAAAATTTAGGATATAACTCAAAAAAATTAATAAATATGCTGGAGCAAAAAATGGAGACGCATGATATGTTGGAGCAGAGACGTTGGCAACCTTTCACACAACAGGCAACCATGTAATATATTTAGTATAAAATCTTTCATCATGGAGGGCTGCCCAAACAATTGTATACTATTTTTTATCTGGTTTTCATTCGATTTCAATTTGGCTCGATTTGATTTTTGAAAGCCAGATAAAATTTTGGTTTGTCTATTTTAGTTCAGTTGGACCGAATCGAACTAAACCGAGGTGAATACTTTCATTCAAAAAGATAGGTGAATACTTTTATTAATGTTTACTTAAATAGCATAGATGAATACTTTAATTCAAAAAGATATAACTTTATAAGGTAAAGTGAATACTTTTCTTGTTAAAGGGAGACGAATCGGGGAATTGATTAGTGGGGATAGCTAGGCGGACCCCATATGCTTCTAATACTCTTGATACATGAACTATTTACACTTACATGACGAGAATAAATACTTGCTCGATGAGGAATGAATACTTGCATGACGATGATGAATACTTGTGCAACAGACAACTTGAAAGTATGTCAGCATAGATCTCATTTGAAAGAGAAAATTATGTAGAAGACGTTCGTGATTTTAGATTTGCAAAATTCCTTACAGATCGTCAGAAATATTAGTTGGACTAAACGGAGAATAAAAATAAACTACATCTAAAAACGTGTAAAAGATGGGTGAGTGATGTGTCCAGTTTTTTTTTTAAATACTTAATATCTTAGGATGAATACTTGATGTATTATAGATGAATACTTGCATGTGACAGTTGTAAAATCTTTCAAATATTCTCCAAATATTAAGTGGTTCCACAATTAATTAGTAGTTACTAATGTAGTTATTGACTGGAGGACAAAATGGGGGATTGATCAGTGGGACAGCTAGGCAGATCCTAAGAATGAATACTTACACGACGATGATGAATACTTGCATAACGAGGTATGAATACTTGCATGACGAGGTATGAATACTTGTGGAACGGACAACTCGAAAGTATGTCATCATGAATCTAATTTGAAGAGAAAATTATGTAGAAGACGTCCGTGGTTTTAAATTTGCAAAATTTCTTACAGATCGTCAAAAATATGATTAGATTGGACGGAGAAAAAACAAACTACCTCTAAAAACATGTAAAAGATGGGTGAGTGATGTGTCCATTTTTTTTAAAATACTTGATGTATTACAAATGAATATTTGATGTATTATAGATAAATATTTACGCGCAGCAGTTGTAAAATTTTTTAAATATTAGAAGGTCCTCAAATATTAAGTGCTTCACTGCTACTTCTTGTATCACGTGCCACGTGGCGTCTCCTTCCACAATACGGCTGTGGAAAAGCAGAGCCCGCCTCTTGGACTGGGTCCCACAGATTCCGCTGGATCGCGGTAAGATTTGTCTTCGCCACGTGATCCAGCACCGAGTTCCACCGATTCGACCAGTCATGGGCTCCAAGGGGCCCACCCCAAGGGACATAGGCAGAACACAGATCGTGCTATCTCAGAGCGGTAACCATCGAATCGTTTGCGCTTCAGATAAAATTTCTGATTGTTACTGTACCGTTAAAATATCTCGGTCCTTACCTTCCTGCACGAGAATAAAAATAATACCGTTAATCCAACAATCGTTTTCCCTGCTCCGCGGGTAGATTACATCAGGTCTGGAGCATAAAATATGATTCAACATATATGTAGTTTCTGTCACTTTCTGCCCCAACAAAACTAATGGTTTATATATATATATTTTTTTTGATAAAAGGCTGTGAAAGCCCGTTTCATTAAAGAAACCAAAATTCCATATTTACATACAAACATCCAAAACTAAAACATCAACTGCACCAAGCATGTGCAGACTGAAGAACTGTATCATTTTCGACCAGCAACAAAATAGTAAGACCACTCTAATGATAATCAAAAGCTATCTGGTACTATCTAAACCACTGGAGTAGCAGCAGCATCACTCTCGTCAGGGGGCTCTCTATAAATAATTATTGGAAGCATGTCAGCATCACTTACATCAGCGGAGTCCCAAGTCTGCAGAGGAATAAGATCTAAATCTTCCGGCAGCCAGTCAGTCACCACCAAGTTCCGAGTCTTCTTACTGATAAAACATGTCCAATAAGTAACCAGAGAGATTATTTGCAACACTTTTGTTTTGAAATTGGAGATTTTTGTCTGTTGAAAACAGTTAGCATTTCTAACTAATGGTTTATATAAATTGTTAAATTTCAAGGACATAATGCAAAAGATATAAAAAGTAATAACTTACTTGCTGTACAAGTGACCGCTGACGTTATTTGGATGAACCTCCATCTTGCCACGAAAGAATGTAAAAATGTCCCGTCTGGCGGCCGCCGGGTCAGGGTACTCCTTAGACAACTCGGGTCCCACATACGGCGGTATTAGCACGTGCTCCGCCTCCTGGCACACGTGTTTCTTCTTCACGCCAAACGTTTGTAACAGTATCCGCCTCTTTCAAAAATCCTGGAATTCCATCTGCAATTGCTACTTCCTCCTGCAAATTAATATTTTTTTTCCATATTAGCCCTCTAAAATCTACAATTACATAAACCATGTAATTTGATTATCCAATTGCATTTACCATAGGGTGGAAGCAAGCACCAAAATCATGCGAAGCCACAAAGATATGGTCACGGCCATGAGACCGATTCCAAAATGGAAACTTTGAAGAGATTATATTAATTGCATCTTTTATCAATGGCTTAGCATGGCTGAGAGAAGGGAAGCCGTTAGCTGTAGAAAAATTGCATGAGACATAAACTGGGACGAAGAAAAAATGGGCCTCGTTTGGATCAATCACACGGCCATGGTATGTCATGAGAGCTTTATGTATCGCCACCTCAGCAGAGAAGAGATGGGAACTGCAGTGGGGATTTGACAACCAGTCTTTATTTGAATCTCGATGGAAGCTTATAGATATAGATTTTGATTGGAGAGGAGGAAGATGTGGAGTACTGGAGAGATTCGGCAAGGGCTCTAGTAGTTTTCTGAGAGAAAGTGATTTTTTTTAGTGGTAAGTGATTGTTGTTGGAGAATAGAAGAGAAGAGGTTGTACTGGAGAGGAAGAGATGAAACGACAAGGTAAGCCACTAAGCCAGATAATCCATTTGTAGTATTTTTTTTAACTTAACCAAGTAGTACCTGTAGAAATGGTGGTGGTGAGTTCTTCTTGCGAAAAGATTCATTCTTTGATTGTGAATAGGTCTGTCTTCTGGCATAAGAAGAGTTGTAAGAGAGAGAGAGAGAGAGAGAGAGAGATGGGTGAGAGATTAAGTTGGAGCTTTCTAAAGAGGAGTATAGAAGAAGAGTGTAAAGGATATTCTCTATCTCTCTCTGGTTAGTTTAATTGCTGGTGCTTGTTGATTTTTTCTAGTTTTTTCTTTGTGGAGCTTGTGAAGCTGTTAATGGAGAAAAAAAATGAGAAGGTGGGAGGTGCCAGTATCTTTGCTAGCTCAGCGCGCAACATCAAACAAAGAAAAGTGGGGTGCACCCCCCATATCCTGTCTCTTTCTCAATCTTTACTTGGTAGAAGACTCCCCTCATGTTTACATTTATGTACCCCCGATGACGTGTCACAATCCGTTAAGGTTAAAAAGTCCATCCCCCTAGTAGAAAACCGCCACGTCAGCAGTCAGTATAAGTCCGTAGGCAGTGGTAACCCTCCGGACAAAGCAAAAGAGGTAGCAAATATCCCACTTAAAGGAGCTGACCACCTACAAGTGTCCGAATTTATATCAACACAAACGAATATTTGAAATATATATAAATAACTAAATTGCTATGCACAAATGATCAAACTCAACCAATTCAAAGAAAAAAACTTTAATTTATTAGTAGAGTAGAACTAGGATTCACATCTGCTGCGATTCCAAAAGAGTGAACAGGAACTTAAAATTCATGCTTTTTCAAATCTGACCGTCCAATATTTTCGTATACGTATCTCAAAGCAGCTGATTTTTTCCTGCACGAATCTCAAAATAATTCAACAGTTGGATTTGAACAAGCAGGAATTGCAGATCACTGTTCATGAGCGAAGAATCGCAGTAGATGCAGATCCGTAGAACTAGGGGTGATCCTAAGTTCACCAAGATCCTTCTAAAAAATTAATATATTAAAATTAATTTATAAACCTTCTAATTTTGACCACTTGACTTTCAAATTAAAAGTGGAATTATATGTCAATTTCTTTTTTACAATATTAACAATATATTATAAAATAAAATTTAATAATATTGATATTAAAAAAATATTGTGTTTTTTGACATATACATAATTTGCTAATTAAATTCTCACGCAATTCGTATTTTCGAGATTGTTGATAATACAACAACAATCATGAATTTTAATTTTTAAAAAATATGTAAATTATTTAGTGAACAACAAAAATATAAACCAAGTATGATTATTCCTAAAGGTATTATATATATACTAGTCAAGTGCAGGCCACGCTTTGTCATGGGGTTTAAAAAAGTTAGTTTTAATTATTTTCTTTGAATAAGATGTTAGTACGGTAATAGATACTTTGTTAAATTTAATTATCGTACTGCAAAATTTATACTGTAATACATGCTTTGTTAATTATCTCACATGCGTGCTAGTTTTTCTCACTTCTCTCCTTGTCGTTAATTGTAACTAAAAATCATGATTAAATTTAACAAAGAAATTACATATATATATATATATATATATATATATATATATATATATATATATATATATATATATAGGAATTGGCTAGCGTGCTATGGGTAGCTAAGTTTCACATATGCTACGGTATTTTCGAACGTCTGATCAGCTTTAATTTTCGTGCAAAGATGAGGCGCTGAAAAATTGACACAGACGGAAATGAATATCGCTGGTCTCTCCGTTAATCTAACTTCTCCTTCTTGGGTGCCCCTTTCCAGAGCTCTGCTCTGTGCTTCTCCCCGTTTCTCCCATTCACCCTAGCTGCGCACTTATCTCTCTCCCTTTCTCTCTATCAGCTCCCGCTCTCAAAGCCAAGCAGCTCTCCCTCTCTCAGAGCCACGTCGCTCCTCTTTCCGACTGTAGACACCCAAAATTATGTAATCTTGAAAATAAATAATATGCTTGCACCAAACACAAGCTATGAGCTCCAGGATGAATCAAGAATATAATTTCCAAGTATCTGCAAGAAAAGGTACGCTTTGGTATCAATTTTTGCTCACTATTATTTATTGCCTAGTTTCAAGTTATATATGTACCCTACAAGTTGAACGTTGTTCGGCACAAAAATATTATAAAATATAATTTTAAATATAAGTCTATCCATTATAATGATAATTACCGACGCATTCTACTTATGGGATTATTTATTCTGGTTGCCTTATTGACGACATTAGTTATCCACGATTTTAAATTCTAGTAGCATACACCATCTCGCAAGATTAAGGTGAAAAAAAAAAATATTTTTCAAATGTTTTATCTTATAAACTTTATATAAAATCTAAGAATATGGTGAGAAAAATATATTCCAAAAATATTATATCGCAAGATTAAGATAAAATCTCAAGATTATGATATGGATTAGTTAATCTATCTTGACTTGAATCAAGAAATGCATTGTTCAAAGTCTAAATGAACATCCAGCTCATCAAACTACTAGTTCTAGGATGCCAACCCAGTTCTTATTTATTTATTTTATAAAGTAAGTATCACCTTATTTAATGATAAGATGAAAATACAAACAATCCATGCTTTAATAAGCTATATTGAAAGTTATACATGTAGCATGACATATTTTGAACTTGAGATAAAAATAAACTTTAATCATTGGACTTAAGTAAATGGTGACGATGCATTTAGTGCTAAATAAACATATATACACATATATGAATAATATAAACGTACTTCTTTCTCAAAATCAAGGAAAATATATAGGGATAAGGATTAATCAAAATTATAAAGCATCGTGCATATTTATGGGACGCAGGAAACTAACGTCGTTTTGATTTCAAAATCATGCCATGGTTTTCCTTTGAAGAAAATAATCATATCTTTTTAAAAAATCATTTTCAGGAAAAAATGTGAACCATTAGAATAAATATGCAAACTCACAAAGTCCATGCCTCGCCTTACATTATATTAGTATTTAAGGTCAAGCATATTTCTCTTTAATTGCAAAGAATGAGTTACCTATTTTAGTGATCTAAATTTGGTAAATATATTACAAAAAAAATTGCATCCTGTGAACTATACGTGCATGATGAGATTAAGGTTTAGGGTTTAGGGTTTAGGGTTTAGGGTTTAGGGTTTAGGGTTTAGGGTTTAGGGTTTAGGGTTTAGGGTTTTAGGGTTTAGGGTTTAGGGTTTAGGGTTTAGGGTATAGGGTATAGGGTTTTTAGGGTTTTTAGGGTTTTTAGGGGTTTGGGGTTTAGGGTTTAGGGGTTTAGGGTTTAGGGTTTAGGGTTTAGGGTTTAGGGTTTAGGGTTTAGGGTTTAGGGTTTAGGGTTTAGGGTTTAGGGGTTTAGGGGTTTAGGGGTTTAGGGGTTTAGGGTTTAGGGTTTAGGGGTTTAGGGTTTAGGGTTTAGGGTTTAGGGTTTAGGGTTTAGGGTTTAGGGTTTAGGGTTTAGGGTTTAGGGTTTAGGGTTTAGGGTTTAGGGTTTAGGGTTTAGGGTTTAGGGTTTAGGGTTTAGGGTTTAGGGTTTAGGGTTTAGGGTTTAGGGTTTAGGGTTTAGGGTTTTAGGGTTTTAGGGTTTTAGGGTTTTAGGGTTTAGGGTTTAGGGTTTAGGGTTTAGGGTTTAGGGTTTAGGGTTTAGGGTTTAGGGTTTAGGGTTTAGGGTTTAGGGTTTAGGGTTTAGGGTTTAGGGTTTAGGGTTTAGGGTTTAGGGTTTAGGGTTTAGGGTTTAGGGTTTAGGGTTTAGGGTTTAGGGTTTAGGGTTTAGGGTTTAGGGTTTAGGGTTTAGGGT